>JAUTXW010000204.1:0-1200000 GCA_030620095.1 Kuschelorhynchus macadamiae
TGTAGGCGTATACAGGTGACAGCACCAGCTCCGATGCTGCCAGGGTGAGTCTCTTGCCTGGTCAGGCAAGTTGGCAATCCCAATAACTGATCCAAAGAAAATCCAAATTTGTGACTCCTGATCGTCGTTTACGAAATCCTTGGAATAATATTCAAACCAAAAAACCCTAAAGAGAAAAACATCCTCACAAAACATTAAACCATATCCAAATACAGCTCCAAAATGTAAAATGAAATCAACAAAATACAAATAAAATAATATTACCTCCTTCTGAGGGTTTTCAAATCAAAATGGGAGTCTGGGTCTAGTAGTTAAGCCTAATGCTAAAAATGGAATCAACGAGTGGTTGTCGATGGTTCGGACAAGTGCAGTGGGAAGCTTTCACGAAGTCTTGAATTGTTAAATGAAATTGTCAACCAGACCGAAGATGTTCAACAAATGGCGGTATGGTTGCAGGAATGGCCACCAAGAACTACACACGGGCATTATCATATTATTAAATAATCAACATACAAAAACTCGAATTTCGGAATTCAATATTCCAGGTGCCAACAGACAAGTTTGCGAGATATCCTCAAAGATGGTGGAACGAGGATTTAGAGTGTGGCACATTTTCACACTCCTCTCGTGGGTGCGAACTTCCTCTGTCCAAAAAAACCCCAAAGTGCCCGAATAACAACTTTAGAACTTTCAAATCCAAACAGGAACTATTTCGCAAAGATGCTCATCAATAAATCTCGTAAATACGATCAAGCCAGGCTCTACTTGCAAATTATGGTCAGAAGGTATCGAAAATGACCGCAAATTACACCGCCGACTTTAGACTCCCAAGCAGGAACAAATTTTTTGAGCAACAGGTCCAAATGTCTCGCCATGTTGCCACGATTCACCTCCATAAAATCCTAGTTAAGATCAATTCTTTATCAATAAGCAACCAGTCATACTTAACACCAAAGGCAACAGCAAATATCCGTCAATTAAATATTCAAAGGTCAAATCCGAGAAATAGAACAATATATAAAATTCATTGTTTCAGAGCCACAGTCAGTAAGTAAAATGTCACATCCGATATAAAATTCTGCAGTCACGGGATCGGAAACTTATTCATGATCCGCAACTACGGTCACAGATTGCTGTTGTAACCACAGGAACCGGTCGATAAAACTAGAAATGACTAGAAATACGTTTACATCACGGGAGGGCAATATTAATGAAAATTTATCATAAAAAATCACTTTACAAACTATACTTGAAGAATTTCAAAAGAACCCCAAATTACACTATCAGGGAAGTCTTCGAAAATAACAACAAATCTAGACCCGCTAATGCATCCGACTCATCTGAATACCCTTTTCCAAAATTGACAATGTAGCGCCCTCTTTTGTAGGAACCTACGATACGACCAAATGCGCCTGATAGAATACTGCGATGTGTGCAGGAGACCGATGAAACTGCCCCGACCGTCCACTTCCATCATGGTAATTTTCCAAAATTAACGACAGAAAATCGATAATCGAACCGTAAGCCAGGCTATTGATAAACGAGACCTGGAGATGTTTACTACGCCTGATCAGTTGCGCGGACCTATACAGCGTAATTCTACGAGCTTGTTTTATTTCAGTTCGCACTAACTGAATCCAAAATTCTGGTTCTCAAAATCAAAACGGTGAACCGCACAAGAACAATCATTAACACACAATCCATAGCATTAAAAGAAGTTTGTAGTTTTAAAAGACAAAACGTGATAGGAAAGCAAATTGTAAATTCAAAAATGATCAATATCAGTATATTATTATCTAAAAATTTATTATTATATAATTATTTAAATAGTTTATTATTATTATATGTTATACGTCCGAAATTATCACGTTACACTCCCCTTGCCACAAAACGATTGGCCCGCTAGGGGACAATCGTAGTCAGGAGAGCGTTTCAGGTCTTTAGCGTGCCAAGTGCCCGTCAGAACCTTCCCGTCTCTCTGTCCTGTAACTCGTATGTCCAAGGCGATATTCCGACGGCGAATGATATACGGTCCGACAAATTTCGGTGCTAACTTATGTGTAAAGCACGGCAGCATCAGACAAAACAAAATTCTTTCTCCACACTTCCCGACCTGAAGAAAAGACTTCACTACGCTTTCTAAGATTATATCACAATATTCTTTGACCAGCCGCTTCAATTCACCCCAACTTCCGCAAACAACTTCCGAAACCTCTTTTTCATTTCTACTCTCTCCTGCGCTTTGGTTTGTTACCTTGTTTCTACAAGATCTTTATTACTATAGTCCTTGCCTGAAAGTGCGCTACGTTTCTTCCAAAATTTAAGAAAAACGTGGTGACATCGTAGTTCTTAATCAGCAGTGCGTGAATAGCACAGGCTAATCTCTGCAATTGTTCGTCCCACTTACGGTGATTGTCACCAGCATACACGACAACATGGTCTTTAAAGTTCTATTTTGACGTTCGGTGTAAGATTAGCCTCTAGGGTGGTAATTTGCATTGTGTACTGAATTCTGCAATGATAGCTATCTGCAAATTTCTTAAACTCACTACTACGGAATTGTGGACCATTATCGCATAAAATCACCCGACTTACGCCAAATAAAAGGAACACTTGTTCTTCTATACGGTTGATAATCACTTTAGAAGAAGTAGAGCGTAGTGGAAATATTAGCATAATTACTCAAATAATCGTAGTAATCACCAAGATAAAGGTATTTCCTTTATACGAACGGGTAAAGGTCCGTAACCAAATCCATTGAAATCATTTCCCATGGACGAGTGGGCTTACTATGAGATACCATCTGGTCGTTTGGTAACTTTTGACTACACTTATGAACAAAATCTGACAACCGCATATCTGCGAACATCCTGCCGCATCTTCGGCCAACAAAACTTTTCAAGCAATCTATTAAAAGGTTCAATAATTTCCATGTGACCCGCAGTTGGTAAATCAAGAGTTGCAGGTTTTAAATCCGTTCTTCAGCAATACCAACTTCAACGGTCTTCCGATGACAAGAGCCCAAAATAGTCGTTCTTGATGTATTTGAACAACTTACTTAGAGCATCGCCAATTCAAGAATTTCCCAGGTAGTAATCACTTTTCTACCATTTTGTTGTACCAATTATCTTTTACTGGTGCAGGTCTAGCTCGTTCACCATCAATGATAAGATTTAGAACTGGCACCGCCCTTGACAACATATCAGAACCACCAAATCTTCCGCCGATGAATAAATTTTGAAGTCAAACTGTTGTAATTTCGCTAGACCATTCGGGGTGAATTCACCGTACTAGATCTTTCAAATTATGCAACCATTTTAAACTATAATGATCCGTGATGACACTGAAAGGGATTCCTTCGATATAAGGTCGGAGTTTTTCAACCGCCCATACTAAAGCCAAACATTCCTGTTCAGTGGTGGTATAGTTTTTCTCTTGTCGAGATAGTGAACTACTGAGGTACGAGATAACCCTCTTACCCTTTGGATCTGGTTGCGTTAGAACTGCTCCAATACCAAAGCCAGAAGCATCTGTTTGGATAATAAATTCCCTGCTGTAATCTGGACAGCTTAAAATCGGTGCACTGATTAACTTGTTCTTGATCGTCCTAAAAGCATTCTCACACTTTCCGTCCATTCAAACTTTGGTTCTTCTTAGTAAGCTGAGTAAGTGGACTTATGATAGTGGAAAAGTCTTGTACAAATCTGCGATACCAAGAGAAGCTCCCTACTATTCTACGCACTTCCGAAACATTAGTTGGTCTAGGCAATTCTAACATGGACTTAACCTTATCAGGATCTACACGTAGTCCGCGTTCTATCAACCACATAACCAAGATATTTCATCTCGGGTCTGCAAAAGTTACATTTCTCCCAACTCACAGGATATTGGCCTCTCTAAGACGTCGAAATACTTCATCAAGGATCCGTAGATGTTCGTCAAAATCTTGCGTTAGGACCACTACGTCGTCTAAATAAACGAAAACATTTGGTTCCAGGTCAGGACCCAAAATAGTATCAATCAACCTCTGCCAAGTTGCAGGGGCATTGTGAAGATCCAAAAGGCATTCTGCGGAACTGAAACAGACCTCTCCTGCAAATAAATGCCGTCAGTGGTCAGAATTCTCCTCAATAGGTACTTGCCAATATGCACTTTTGATGTCTAAAGTGGATAAATATTTAGCGTCTTTTAGCTTGTCCAGCGTTTCTGAAACTAGAGGAAGTGGGTAACTCTCCGAGCAGTCACACCATTAAGTCTGCGATAATCTACACAGAACCTGTACACCCCTGTATTTTTCTTCTGAACCATAACAACAGGTGATGCCCAAGCACTTGAACTTGGTTCTATAATACCTTGATTTAACATGGAGTCAATTTCTTCATCCATAATTTTCTGAATGACTGGAGACACGCGATATGGACGCTGACGAATTGCGGAGAGTCCGTTCTTACTTTATGTTCTACCATAGTTGCACAGCCTAACTGCGATCCCATCAGCTGTTTACTTCTCTCTACTAGTGCATCAAGCTTTAAGTCTTCAAGTGATGTTAACACAGTAAGTTGATCATGGATACTGTAGTTTCACTGGAGTATCAGAAAAGTACCAATCATTGTGTCTCAGATCTGGGACTATTCCCATGGCAATCCAAAAATCCATACCCAGAATGAGCATATGTGGCAACTCCGGCACAACTAAAACTTCCAAAATTCTGACCCTATCACGAACTCTTATCGGCAGTTCTACTGATCCAATAGTCATTGCTTGCTGACCGTTAGCAACCGTACAGCCAATCCTTCTTAATGCATTTAAATGCATGCCCATGCCCTTGTCAGCTTGTCTCCAACCAGGACCTCCTAAAAAGGTGCGCGAAGTTCCCGAGTCCAAAAGTCCAAGAAGCCTATGTCCGAGGTGTCAAACCCCAAATAAGGGCGTTCATCGTTCTGCGCATGCTCCAAGATAAAATTCAAAACTGGAGTGATCGTCGGATTTATTGTCTTCCCCTTAGGCCGACTACCTAAGAGTGACGCTTCCCGTTTCCCTGGTTGCATGATGGACAGTTTCTCTTTGTAAATCCCTCTCTTCGACATCCATAGCATCTTAATCTTCTAGCTTTCCCAGTACAACCAGCCGCACGATGACCTGGCTTATTGCAGTTGTAACAAATAATTTCTCTAGCCCTTGGCTTGGCAACATCACGGGTACAAACTTCAACAGCATCAACACTATGATCAGAAGATCTGCTAACTTCATCCACTTCAATATAAGCCAAATCAGGTTCCAACGACTGTGCTTTGCGAGGGGGTGGTGCATACTCTGACTGCATCCGTGTCTCTATGCGTCTGCACAAGGCTTTAAGCTCTGAGATACTAGATACCTCCATAGCACCCAGTTGGTTCCTGTATGTTGGAGAAATATTCCTAAGAAGGATTGTCAGTTTTGCATCCTCAGATATTGGACATTCAAGTCTTTGAAAATATTTTGACATGACTGCCATGTATGTCCCAATGGTCTCATCCGGTCCTTGAGTCCTTCTTTTAATTTCCTCCAATAACTTTTCACTATAAAATGCTGGCTGATACTCCTCTTTGAATTTCTGAACCAACTCCTCCCAAGTGTGCACTTCTGAACGACAGTCTTGATAGAATTCATATGCTCTTCCCTCGAAAAGATCTATACCTGAATTTAAAAGTATCGGTAGGCTTACATTCCTCGCTGTTCTCAACTGGTCAACACGCTCGAAGAAAGCAGTTACTGACATCCCTCTCTTGTCTCCCGTAAATTTTAGATTCCACTTGTGTGGTAGTATGGGTTTTATACCCTGTCCAAAGGTATTTGGATTAGTGGGTGATGTGTTATTTACTGGTGTAGAACAAGAAGCTGGAGCTTGCGCTAAGGATGTGTTCACCGTTCCCTCAAGGACACACAAATTGGGTGGTGGTTGAGATTTGAGAGTCGCCGCCGAATCGGAAGTCTTTTTATTCAGTCCATCGATGAGTGTAAGCGTCTGTGCCATTAATTCACCTCTTAATTTTATACGATCATCAGTGTCACATGCCATGTTGTCAATGCGACCTAATACATGATTAAGTTTGGATTGCAGCTTCATAAAGGTACCACTTTTAGATGATTCCGAGAAGTTTTCAATCAGCAGTACAAGCTCATCAAGTTTCTTAGTCACTGTTGTGACATCTTCCTGAAAACTAAATGGATAGGCAGGGTAGTGTAAACTATCACCAGCCTTTTCCATTTGCTTAGCCAACGCAAGGCGACTTCGCATCTCTTCCACATTGCCTACAGCAATCCCCCTCCATGTTAACTCATAAGCCAGTTCGTCTTTGTCCAAACGGTTGATCTCAACTTTCCGCGACATCTTCAAAATATTCACTTAAAACTAGTTAAATCCCGTTCTTGTATAGCTCTCTAACCTACGTTTATATCCCTCGCTTATACAAGTAATAACCCTACCTATATCTATAATATTCCTAATAAAACCCAAAAAAAAAATCTTTAAAAAAAAATTAAACACTATTGTAAAACAACTTATGTTCTCTTAAACCACTAACATGTATTAGTGCTTCACTTCAGCACAATACTTCACTACCAATGTGCTAAGTCACTAATCACTAGTACAATACTTAGATGCAAATTCGCAAAGTCACGAATCACTAGCACAACACTTCACTTCAAATGCAATAAGTCATTAATCACTAAATATCCCCAACCAAAATAAATGTAAATAAAATAATTTAAAAAAAATTAAGTCAGTTATTTGCAGTAAGTACGCCTTACTTCAACCTCAAAAGTCAACTTCAATGCTATATTCTGCTACTACCAACCACAAATCCAACTATCACCAAAAGTGAGACCTCTCAGTTCCGCAAAAAAAATATTCCCATTCAATCCCCAAAAATAGTTTGGTGAAACTCTGTCACTATTTGACAATTGTACTTTTATTCTAAAAAAAATTCTAATGAAAGCAAAAAAACTATCTGAAAAAAAATTATAAGTCTTTAACACTAACCAGTTCCCAAAAAAAACAAAGTCAATTCGGGACACCCTGTATAATTACCAAGACAAAAAAAAATTCAGAGTACTTTTGCTACAGAAAAGAACTACAGTCATCGACTCAATAGTACTCAATACTAGTTAATAAAGCAATCTCAGACTCTAGATATAGAATAGAATCAGATGGGATGTAACGAAACACCATCTACTTCCAAACACTAAGCTTAAAATTGTTTTAATTAAAAAACAATCAAAGACAAAAGGCATGAAAGAGAATTAATCCCAAAAAAAAATACCGGAAGTTGTAACTCTAATAACCAATCAAGTGAAATATTTTCAAAGACCTGTATCGGAGACAAAAAATTTAAAAAAAAAAATCAATACTTAAATATGTCTAATAGTTATTATGTTCTGTAATTGTATGTTGAATTTATTATAGTTAATAAGATTAGTTCTTTATATAAATATTCTAAAAATACTGCAAGTACAATTGTCAAAAGAAAGCAAAATCAAAAAAAAAAACTGCAGCTTTAACTAACTTATAAGACAGTTAGCTCAAAACACCCTTAAGTAGACACACTAGAAGAGTCAAATCTGTAAATCACCTTTTCACAAAATTTACTCTTGATTAACTTCAATCAATTTAAAAAATTAACCAGGGATAATCAGATATTTCAAGTATATAGCAAGATTTAGAAGTATTTATTTACTTAAGTGTAAAATTGTAATTTCTCTCAATTAAAAGTAATTAATAAAATATTATTGTTCTATTTGTTTAAAACTAATTTATTTATTTATAAGTTTTTATTATTAATTAACAAAGGTGGTCAACACAGATTCTGAGTTACCTTGCCTTATGAAAAAAAATATAGTGAAATATTTTTGCTATTATGCAATACAATGCAAAATGCGAACTGGGTGCTTTATTTATTTTGATAATAAAATCTAAATGCTAAACTGTCACTACCAGTTAAGCAGCAAAACTATGAAAAGCTTTCACCAAAAGTACTCAAAAGAAAAAAAGGGAAATCTATATGCTATACCCATTATGTAATAATGACTTTTATTAACTATATATAACAGTGTTATATACCCCAAAACCTCAAATAAAAGTCACTCAATAATTAGCCAAAAACTGTGATTTTCTCTCAATTAAACGTGGGCACCAAAACTGTTTACTTTTATTACAAAAACTATGTACTTTATTTAAAAAAATTACAATAACTGTGAAGTTTTATTTTAAAAAATGTTGGGCATCAAAAATATGTTGGGCGCCAAATTCTATGGCACAATGCCCTTTTGTTTAAAAAAAAAACCACGTTGGGCGCCAAAATCTATGGCACAAAAATTTTCACTTACCGGATATTTATTTAATGATCAATAAAGTATACTGAATTTCGAATTCATCAAGGCGTTGGAGACCCTAAGAGTTGGAACAAGCTGGGGAGAATAATAGTAGAGGCCGACAGCAACAGTGGAGAAGGGCTGGGTTAAGATCTAAATATTTTGCGCCACGTAATTAATTATTACTCTACTTTATCAAATAAATTAATGAAGTACTAGGCCGATAATAATTACGAATTATCGCCCAGTGTTGCACAACTCTAGCGATTCCAAGCAACGAAAAACCAAAATATTATCTTATACCAATGAGCTTACCTTCACAGAATACCAAATAATTAATTAAGATATGAGGGTCTCACTTGTAGGTAGGTAGCAGCAGTAAAACGCAAAATTTTGTTTGAAATCATATACTAATATCAAATAAGTTGTTCTTTTTGTTTTTTTTTTTCAAAAGTTATTTCAAGTACAATAATAGTATATGTAGGTATGGTCCAAACGCGGGCCAACAGCGATACAGCTATAATATGTACTAAGCTTCTAATCTTAATTATTAAAATTACCTGCAGCTTAAGAGAAATCGATATTGTACACAAGAAAATGAATAATAAAAAAAAATATAAATATGACAATGGTCAACAGTATGCAGGAATATATCAAAATATAGTACCACGGTCGATATTATGACGCCATAAATCGTGAGTGCAAAATCAAATACAAGTCAGTGAAATACATCAAAAATTATAAATAGAATCAAAACAAGTTATTAAAGGCCACTCGATAAGCCAGTCAGCTCAATAATAAGGTAAAAAGTTTAGTTTAAAATTAGTAAATAGATTTTGATTTTTAGTGAGAAAAATTAATTTATATTTGAATTTGTAAATATGAAGAACAAATTAATAAATTGGCTAATTGACTGTATCGAGGAATTTAGCTTGCAAAAGATATAATAGTTGAAATTTTAATTATTTGCTACGGTTACTTATCTGGACGTCCTCCAATAGCTGTGGCCGTTAGCTGTTCAGACCTTCAGGCGAAGAAATGTCACCTGGACTCAGGCGTATACAGGTGGGAGCAGCACCAGCTCCGATGCTGAAAGTGAGTCTCTTGCCTGGTCAGGCAAGTTGGCAATCCCAATAACTGATCCAAAGAAAAATCCAAATTCCAGGACTTGATCTTCGTCGTGACGGAAATCCCTTGGAATAATATTCAAACCAAAAAAAAAAAACCCTAAAGAGAAAACATCCCTTAGCAAACATTAAACCATATCCAAATATAGCCCAAAATGTAAACAAAAATTAAATAAAATATGCAAATAAAATAATATTACCTCCTTCTGAGGGTTTTCTAACCAAAATGGAGTCTGGGTCTAGCAGTTGCCTAATGCTAAAAACGGAATCAACGAGTGGTTGTCGATGGTCTGGACAAGTGCAGTGGGCTTCTTACGAAGTCTTGACTCTAAATTTAAAGAAATAAAATGTCAACCCAGACCGAAGATGTTCAACAAAATGGCGTATGGTCATGGAAATGGCCACTAAGAACCATACACGGGCATTATCATATTATTAAATAATCAAATATACAAAAACTCACCGGAATCTGCTATTCCAGGTGCCAATATGGCAAGTCAGCAGGAGGATATCCTCTAAAGATGGTGGAACGAGGATTTTAGAGTGTGGCGGCCATTTTCACAATTCTCCCTCGTGGGTGCGAACTTCCTCTGTCCAAAAAAAACCCCAAAGTGCCCGAATAACAACTTTAGAACTTTCAAATCCAAACAGGAACTATTTCGCAAAAGATGCTCATCAATAAATCTCGTAAATACGATCAAGCCAGGCTCTACTTGAAAATTATGATGAAGGCATCAGAAAATGGACCGCGCACCACACTGCTGACTTGAGACTCCCCAAGCAGGAACAAATTTTTGGAGCAACAGGTCCAAAATGTCTCGCCATGTTGCCACGATTCCACTCATAAAATCCTAGTTAAGACTTCAATTCTTTATCAATAAGCAACCAGTCATACTTAACACCAAAGGCACAGCAAATATCCGTCAATTAAATATCCAAAGGTCAAATCCGAGAAATAGAAACAATATATAAAATTCATTGTTTCAGAGCCACAGTCAGGTAAAATGTCACATCCGATATAAAAATTCTGCAGTCACGGGATCGGAAACTTATTCATGATCCGGCAACTACGGTCACAGATTGCTGTTGTAACCACAGGAACCGGTCGATAAAACTAGAAATGACTAGAAATACGTCGGCATCACGGAGGGCAATATTACCGGAAAACTTATCATAAAAAATCACTCACAAAACTATACTTGGGCATTCCAAAAGAACCCCAAATTACACCATTGTAAGCCCTCGAAAATAATAACAAAATCTAGACCTGCCATAATGCATCCGACTCATCTGAATAATTCTTTCCCAAAATTGACAATGTAGCGCCCTCTTTTGTAGGAACCTACGATACGACCAAATGCGCCTGATAGAATACTGCGATGTGTGCAGGAGACCGAGGAAACTGCCCCGACCGTCCACTTCCACCGCGGTACCTTTCCAAAATTAACGACAGAAAAATCGATAATCGAACCGTAAGCCAGGCTATTGATAAACGAGACCTGGAGATGTCGTGACACATCGATCAGTTGCGCGGACCTATACAGTGTAATTCTAATATACTTGTTTTATTTCAGTTCGCACTAACTGAAACCAAAATTCTGTTCTCTAAAAATCGAAACGGCAGAATCGCACAAGAATAATCATTAACATATTAAATCCATAGTGCATTAAAAGAAGTTTTCGTAGTTTTAAAAGACAAACGTGATAGGAAAGCAAAATTGTAAATTCAAAAATGATTAATATTTAGTAGTATTATTATCTAAAAATTTGTTTATTATATAATTATTTAAATAGTTTAATATTATTATTAGCATGCTATAAGTCCGAAATTATCACGTTACACAGAAACTCAGGGCTCACGAAAAATACATATATATATATATATATATATATATATATATATATATATATATATATATATATATATATAAACATATATATATATATATATATATATATATATATATATATATATATATATATATATATATATATATATATATATATGTATATGTATATATCTATATATATATATATAAACATATATATATATATATATATATATATATATATATATATATATTTTTTTTTTTGCTTTGTGTTCTTGGACCTTTTTTTTCAATATATATTGATCCTAATTTTTCTTGGTTTGAGGTCAATACATTAACAACAAAATTAGTACATATTTTTAAACATATATTTCGTTTCTAAGGTGACGTTTCGACCATAGTTTTGGTCTTTTTCAAACCTAAAATTTGTTTAGCACTATTTTTTTAAGTTTATAAAGTATTAAAAATTTAGGACTTACCATAGAACGTAAAATAGTTGACTAAAAAGTATACATAATCCACATATCTGACATATACTACAAATATTTAATTTACTTTTTAAAAATATTGTGGACGTTTATTACAGACAAATTACAAGCGACTGAGCGAACACTGTTATAGTAAAGATATATACAATTTATTTAGGTTGTTTATGTCTTTTTTGTCATTTATGGCGTTTTTGTTTTTTTGAATTTCAGCCATCTCAAAAAATTCTCTTTTTTTCAACTGAGGTTCGGATTTTAATACTTTCACTTGTTCGTAGTTGAAAGTATGTTTTTTGGACATCTCATGGTGTGTTAATGCGGTGCTGTTCTTTTTATCATATTTGTGACTTTTCAGTCTATTTTCTAAGTATTGGACAAACAAGCCAATACTTAGAAAATAGACTGAAAAGTCACAAATATGATAAAAAGAGCAGCACCGCATTAACACACCATGAGATGTCCAAAAACATACTTTCAACTACGAACAAGTGAAAGTATTAAAATCCGAACCTCAGTTGAAAAAAAGAGAATTTTTTGAGTTGGCTGAAATTCAAAAAAACAAAAACGCCATAAATGACAAAAAAGACATAAACAACCTAAATAAATTGTATATATCTTTACTATAACAGTGTTCGCTCAGTCGCTTGTAATTTGTCTGTAATAAACGTCCACAATATTTTTAAAATGTAAATTAAATATTTGTAGTATATGTCAGATATGTCGATTATGTATACTTTTTAGTCAACTATTTTACGTTCTATGGTAAGTCCTAAATTTTTAATACTTTATAAACTTAAAAAAATAGTGCTAAACAAATTTTAGGTTTGAAAAAGACCAAAACTATGGTCGAAACGTCACCTTAGAAACGAAATATATGTTTAAAAATATGTACTAATTTTGTTGTTAATGTATTGACCTCAAATCAAGAAAAATTAGGATAAATATATATATATATATATATATATATATATATATATATATATATAGCCTGTATTTTTCGCATGCATGGCCCTTAATTTTAGACTGAAATTTGAAGAAATCGGATAAGTAGTTTTTTAGCTATGCCGCGAACAGACAGACTGACGGACAGACATACCCACAGACAGACGGAATTGAGAAAACATGTTTTCCGGCTTCTAGGGACCCTTAAACGTAAATATCTGAAAATATCTCACGAGGGAAGCAATAACTAATTATCTTGTGTTTTTAACAAAAGTGTATAATATTTTTGCAAAATAAAATTTTTTTGTTATCACAATACAAAAAAAAACAAATTTTCTTTGCACAGGGGTGGCCCGCATTTAAATAAATGACCCTTTATAAGTGGTAAGATTTTTAGGTCAAGGGGGGTCATAATTTTTGGTGATTGATAAAAAAGACTCACTTCCATTAAGTGGCTGTATAAACAGAACATATCCTGATTGTTCCAATGATTCGAACCGCCTTCCGACTTTATTAACCAAAAAATTTTAACCAATTACATATTTAGCGAATTTTCTTATTTAGTCCCTCGGCATTTAATATATAAAATAATATTAAGTGGCTATCTTAATAATATTGCGTAATATAATAAAAAAAGCTATTTTCTTTCTCCCTGTATATTTGTAAATAGCCCATCGATATCTAATAGCTCGATAAAAGAATCATACAACATTTGGACCCGCACGATAAGGCCGCATTCGACTATAGTAATATTACTTATTTTTCATGTATATTAAATAGTTCGATGATTTTTTAGGGGTTTATATTGTGGATTGGGCAGTGGCATAATACGTTGCTGGGGACTACGTACGAAGTTACTTTGCGGACTCCCTCTTCTAAAATAAAAATGTTTCTAGTTCTAAAAACTTTTCTAAAGCGAATTTCTAAAGCTTGACGCTTTGTAGCCATAACAATTAATATGATGTGTCGATAAGTAATTAGTTCTTTTGCCTCGTCAGAGATTTTGCATATTTGCGATCTAAACACATCTTTTCCCATTTCCGTTGGTACGTATCTTTCGTGGCATAGCTTAAAAACTACTTACCAGATTAATTTTAAATGTTGCTTAAAAATCAAGGGTAATATGGAGATAAAATTGTAACTTTGCCAGTTTGTAACTATTGATCCAATTCAGCTCATATTTTGTACAAAAATCAAGTGGGATCTAAGGATAAACTGAGTTTTAGACTACACTAAAAGTTAGGGGCATCCACCGCTAAAACTTTAACCCCAAAATGCGTGCAAAAAAGTATAAGACTTGTTGCAAAAGACGGTTTTGTGCAAAGGTATATCCTTATTTAATCGTTGATTTTATTATATTCCATAATGGTGGAACGAAATGGCGCTTAATAAAATGTTTAAAATATCAGTGTCCATAAACGGGTAAAATTTTGGTGCGAATCTTATTTGGCAAAAATAACTGTCTAATAAGATTGGTTAAATTTTACTTTCTCAAATAAACATTCAGAACATATTTTTAAAATCCATTATATTTTAAAAATTTGCATTAAACAGTTTGTTTCAGATTTTGGAATAAGGGAGTTTTGGTCCTTGATTCTCGTCCAATTTTAAATAGTTTAAATATAAAGCTAGGTTTTTACTAGTTCATTCGTTCGAGAACAGTTGAATTCAAATAAACAATATGCTACATCAAAATTCTTAAAATTGTTTTTATAGTTAAAGATCCTGAGATTTATAAGCTACCCAATATAATATGTTAAATCCAGTGGCGTATTTAAGGGGGGGTTGGGGGTTAAAACCCCCCGAGCCACTTTTATTTATACTAAAATGATACAAATAGTATAAAGTAAAGACCTTTTTTTCAGAGGGATTGACGGTTAAAACTTATAACTAAAATAAAGTAATGATTTTTTTGGCTGTCTATATTATTTACGTTTAAAAGTTCAGAACGTCCACTTACGTAGAAAACAGAAACATTTTTCATCGTGAGGAAAAAATCAGCCAAATCAATGTTTATACATGCCACTGTCTAAAAAATATATATTTTATTTATAACTTTTTCTCATTTCGAATGGTTTAAAAGAAAATTATTAATCGATTAAAATACTAATACCTTTTTAGGAGTAATGATTCAAGCCTTTATGGTAGGTGTAGTATTTGCCAAACTTTCTCGCCCGAAAAAGCGAACACAAACTTTGCTGTTTTCAAGAAATGCTGTCATTAGTCATAGGGATGGAGTACCTTGTCTTATGTTTAGGTAAATATTCGTATATTAGTAAAGAGAAAATATAACGTGTTCGGAAAAATATGTTTAGGGATTTGATAGAAATTGAACAAAAATATATATTTATTGTGTCAAAGTAAATAAAAAAACTAAATACGATAATGAATGATTAATATCAATTATTATTAAAATAATAAAGAAGTAATTTATAGGATTATTTTCTGATTTAAACTTGGAAAATATTAAATTATTCCGTTTGTACCAAAAAAATAATTAAACATAAAATGTTTTCGTATATATGTTCGGTAAAACATTAATCACTTCTTAAGTGTTTGTTAATTTTACTATAAATTATTTGTTTAGAGTTGGTGACATGAGAAAGAGTCATATTATTGAAGCCCACGTCAGGGCACAACTTATCAAGCACAAAGTTACCAAAGAGGGGGAGCACTTGCCGTTTTTCCAGACGGAATTGAAGGTAAAGGTACTGACATTTTTTTTGTATTTTACTATAATAGTACTATATGATACCATACTGTATTTTAATTGTTATGAAAACAGTCAGATTATGGATACCTGTTTCCAAAATACAAATACATGAGTAGAAAATTATAAAGTCGGTTTAGATATTTCCAGGGTGTATTAGCTCAAACATTATTTTCTTTATA
The DNA here is from genome assembly GCA_030620095.1 of Kuschelorhynchus macadamiae. Lineage (NCBI taxonomy): Eukaryota > Metazoa > Arthropoda > Insecta > Coleoptera > Curculionidae > Kuschelorhynchus > Kuschelorhynchus macadamiae. The sequence goes on from JAUTXW010000204.1 coordinate 15,625, forward strand.
AACCACACACGAAGAATCTAAGTCAGAAATATTAAAAAGAAAACATATATTTAAAAGGAATGGTTTCTTAATATTTTAAGAGAATTATAGTATATTACATAACAAGTGTTGAAAGTGGTAGTTTTCAAACGAGGAGGTATTTAGCACGAGGCGTTTGCCGAGTGGGGAAATCCTTCGAGTTTGAAAACGATCATTTTAACACGATTAATGTACACTATTTTTCATACGACCACTCAAAATTGTCAGTAGAATTATTATACTTTATATTTTGTATATTTTAACACTAGTGCTGAACAAGTTGTTTCAACTCTAGTGATGAAAAAATTGTTATAGGTTACGTTAGCTGTAACATTGACACAAGATTGTCGTGTGGAAATAGTTATTTTTCTAACAAGTGCGCAAAGTATTACTTTCCCACATGCGAAAGCAGTTAGATATGCTTTAAGTGTGGGAAAGACACCTTGCACACGTGTTAGGAACTATATTTTTGCTACGAGCATGTAGATTACAACGAGAATAAAAGCAATTAGTATACACATTATTTTTGAAAACTATTTAATGCAACTTGAAACATGTAACAACCATAACAAAGCAAAAATTAACTAAATTGATTGTAGAACCGGTAATTTCATTCAATAGTTGGCTTTTGGAAGCCCTTATAGTTCGGGTTGATGAAGGTTGAGTGAACTTCGGAGTTATTCAAGGCTAATTTTTTGATTGGCGGCATCATTTATGTAGCTCTCTGCGACAGCCGTCGATTTCCAACCCTTAAGTCGGTTGACATTAGTAATTGCTTCCCCAGAAACAGCCAACATGGTAGTCGAAGATCAACGAAAACTATGTCCCGTGTTTGAGTTGTTGTTGATTTCATCGAATACTACAAAAATTCTTGAAGTGTAATTTTTACTGTCAGGAATTTTAATAATTAATAAATTTCCCCTATCCTCTATGTCATCAATTGTTATCTTTGAAAGCCCTTCTCTCCTACAAGGACCGGCCAACCCACAAATAATAGCTTCGTTTATTAAAAGATAAATTTCATTATTCGCCTCTTCAATGAATCTTAAAACCTCATTTTTATCGAAAATTTTGGCTTTTTTTGGTTTGCGTCTCACATTTTGCTTTTTTACAAATGATGTTAGCTTGAAATATAGGCTTAAATCCAAGTTCCTTTTTATTTTAAGGATGCTTTTTAACATGGAGTACTAACTCCATAAGGTATTTGGCTGCAATGTTTTTGAAAGTCCGCAAAATAGGCCAGAAACACCACCTCCACTACTAAATAGTAAAATTTTCTACAGGTTTATTCATAGTCTAGCTAAATTAAAAAAAACAACAAGATGAAAATTTGGAGTAAAATGTATTTTTTAGTCATTAGTGACTGTGATTAGAAATAATTATTGTTTGCAAGCAATATCCAGCTTGTAGAAAATTTTAATTCTAATTTTTTGCCTCGTTTATACAAAACATAGCTACTTGTACAGAAAGGGTGACTTTCTATAAAAACAACACTTTTAATAATAATCACCAGGTTTCATTTCATCTAGCAACTGAGTCGGTATATAAAGAAAGTTTTAAATTCTTATGCTAAAATACTGCAGTCTGTTTATTAACAAATTCATATTACATATTATAAAAGGTTCCACTGAAATCAGCTACTTTCCTGACCAGTGGAAGATATCAATTGGACAACTTTTACTAAAGTTACAAATCCAAATAGTTTTAATGATATACGAGTAATCAGTATTCTCCCTACTCTCTCTAAAATACTTGAAAAAATTCTTCATATTCAAATGTATGACTTTTGTAACAAAAATATTATTCCTTCTACGCAGTGTGCGTTTTTGAAAGGTTCTGGTACATCGATAGCTTTGACTAATGTAACTGATGATATTTTTAGGACTTGTGAGAAAAATATGAATATTATTTTAATACTTTTAGATTTCTCCAAAGCGTTTGACACTATTAATCATAATTTACTTATTTCTAAATTAAAATATTACGGAGTTTGTCCTTCTCGTTAAATCATACTTAACGAACCGGTCTCAAACTATCTTTTCTGAAAACAAACATTCTGATCGAGCAAAAATAACTTGTGTTACCTAAGGGTCCGTCTTGGGACCATTGTTGTTTCTCATATATACATCCGATATTTTAAAAGCTGTAACGTGTTGCAAAGTACAAGCATTTGCTGATGATACTCCGATTTATTGCTGTTTTGATGTAAATGATCAAGTAGATATTGAATCGGCTATTAACAGTGATTTAAAAATAATAAATAAACTTTCTGGAAAACATAATTTACATTTAAATCCCTCAAAATCTCATCTGTTGATGTTCGGTAATAAAAGTAAAGTAAATTTTATAAAAGATAACTTCAGTATAGCAATTAATGGTTCCAAAATGAAGTTTGTTGATAATGCCAAGAAGTTGGAAGTTGTATTAGATACGCAGCTAAGGTTTAAGGAGCATTTAAAGCAGTTGTTTCAAAGAGCTTATAATTCCTTAAGGATGTTGTACAGTAATAGACATGCTTTAAATAGAAAACTTAGGAGGAACTTATGTGAGTCTCTTGTTGTATTTAATTTTTTATATTGCGACTTTTTATATGGGTTTTGTCTGGATCAGGAGACTCGGTCTTGTATACAAAAAAACACAAAATAACTGCTTACGATTTGTTCTTGGATTTACGAGCACATTTCACATTTGTATAAAGAAGTCAACTGGTTACGAATGGATGCTCGCAGAAACCTTAATTTTTGTAGTTTGTTAATTAAATGTATTAGTGATCCTTCCGTCCCCGTTTCTGTTTGGAAGATATGTAAGAGGTAGAAATAAATTAACTATGCCTCATCGCCAGAGCGCCATGTTACAGAGATAAAAAAGTAAGAAATACCTTTTTGATTGCAACACAGGTAATTTTGTTTATTAGAATGATAGTTGACTATCAGGGGCACAATTTTATGATTTATAAAAGATCTGTTCTTATTGCACCCAAACTTTATTAAATATATAAAAATATCAATGCTTACTATGACTACTGTTAGACTAGATTTAAAATATTCTTTGTCATTGATTAGTTCAGTAGAGTAGTTATAAAGCTAGACTGCGCCAATCATCGACATGCAAACTTTTTTATGTATTTAAATATTTTGTACATTTTCTGAATAAAATGCAGTTATTATTAGTATTATTATTATTATTAATTAAATTTAAGTTATTTTAAATTATGTTTAATATGACCTGCTAGGTTTAAACTACAAGCACGAATTCGTTTTTCAAAGGAGTTACTCAGGCACCCGGTGTAACTGTTTGAAATGCTTCCCGAATGTCCATGTCTTGTAAAGTTTCCCGATATCTTGTAAACTTTCCCCTTCACATAACCCCATAAAAATAAATTCAGCTTGATTAGGTCGGGAGACCTTGCTGGCCAAGCCACTAGACCACCTCTACTACCAATAACCATTAATTCAAAAAATGCCCTACTGGTAAACTGTAATGAGGCGCACTATCTTGTTGATACCACATTCTCTCACGAGTATATTCTGGCAATCCATTTAACAGGATTTCCGAGTCGTACTGTAAAAAATTAAGGTACATATTACCGCTTAGATTTTCTTCAAATAAATGTGGTCCAATGGTTCGATTTCCTATTGTACCGGTCCATACTCTAAGAGACCATCTATGTTTATAGTTAAATTCTCGCGTGAAAAACAGGTTGTGGGTATCATAGTAAATGAAGTTATGTTTATTTACACAACCATTTCTGTGAAATGTAGCCTCATAACTAAACATAACGTACTCCAAAAACTGAGGTCGCTGCTGAATCATATTCTGTGCCCACCGACAAAACACGAGTCCTCCTTTCATTATCTTGGACATCTAATTCATGCAGTAACTGGATGTGATAAAGATGAAAATGTCCACTTCGTGGCATTCTGCAACTTTTGTGAGGATCTTCAACTACACTTAAAGCCGCCATAAACTTGTTTGTATCAATAAATAGTGGCTGGTTTAATTCTTTCATGTGTTTCATATTCGATGTGCACCGTTCTTTCAAATCTCTCCTTCACTTTTTTAAAGGCTGCTGGGTGAGTAAGTCTTCTTCGTGGATATTGTTGTGAATATATTCTGGATACTAAAAATACATGTTTGTGCCCTTCTCCCAAAACATATGTCATGTCAATAAGTTCTTCATGCGAAAAATTCATGATTAAATAATTACAAATGTAATTATTTAACTTCTTTTGAGAAATAATTATTAATTTTTAATAATAAGTAATATTCAGAGATACCATGAAAATGACAATTTCAAAAGATTAGTTTACTTTCATAGTAATCTTGATTAAACAAAAATTTACGGTTTTCGTTTAATTGAAAATTAAATTTAAAATATTTCTAAACGTATATCGTCTGAGTATAGGACATATTTAACAAAAAACGAAGGTATTTAAAAGATTAATCAGAATAATTAAAATAATACAGGGTGTCCTATTTAAAAACATTCAAATAATACATATTTAAATCAGCCGATTTCGTTACGCTATCACGAACACCCATGGATAGCAAATTATCCAAATGGTGTACCAGGTACTAAAGGGTACCTACAGTCAAAATTATGTAAACCTAAATTAACTCCATGGGGAATTGTGATTTTTTTACGAGTCCCTTATAATTCCCAACATATCAATAAAAAATCAATTGCTTAAAATCACAGCACAATTTCAAAAACCAAATACCACTGTAAAGCTTTTTTTTGCTTAATAAAAGGGCGCAAAAATGTACACGGTGTCCATTTTATTTACTATATTTTTGAGACACCTGGGTTAATCAAACATATTTTTATGTTATAGCCCTTATTGAATCCTATAACTTTTCAATAAAACTTTTTTTGTATCTTTTTGGTTATTGTTCTGGGCGATATCGATGGCGAACACCTTATTGACTGCTGCGCTTATGTATTGATAACTGAAATTTAGAATTATGAAATAATAATGTATTTTGTTAATTGTTATTCTTCAAAAATTTTTATAATTTCGTGAGAGTATTAATATATATATTGGTGGAAACAAACTTAATTTTTATAACATTATTTTTTACTGTTGACAATATGACCATTATTCGATTTTATGAGGCGTGGATCAATATATTTAATTGTAATTTTTTTGTAATAACAGAAATAACTTTTGTCGCCATAATTCCTAATTTTATGCAACAAACATAGAAATATACTCTGTCGCTAGCCTCACGGTTCCAGTACTCATATCAATCCCGGCCTCTTTATAAATTAGAAAAAAAGTTGTCACTTCAGTAGCTGGATTTTAAACGAAGTTTCACTAAATTATTTGAGGTTTTTGAATTATGCCTAATTTTCGTTTTTCGCACCGCTTTCTGCTAAAAATTAGGCTAAATACAAAAACTTAAACGAGTTTTTTGTTTTTTTAAGTACATTTATCATATCTCCTATCACGTGCTATTAATTTTATTTTCGGAATTATCAACATCTGGTTTTTCTTTTGTTTTAATGAAATGAAAAAAAAAGTTGAAATTACATTTAATTACAGAGAAACCGTTACCAAAATAATAAATAATCGTCAATAATAGTTTTTCTAACATTAAAAAATTTACCTTAAAAAGTAAATCTATATTTGTATTTTCGTGTAAAAAATTAGAAAAACTTTTATTGTCTAGTTTTGACAGATACTGCCTGAACTTCTTTTCTTCTCAGGACCATGTATGGGTCGGCCAAGTTTCCTCCCGAACAGAACGAATTTCAAAAATTAATGTACCGTTATTCTGTCCAATTTTAAACACAATAAATAAAATTTTGCAGAACCAACAAAGAGAAACTACAGCAGTTTTTTAAACGGGGTGGGGGGCGAACTTGCCCCCCCCCCACCGTCCTTCAAAATATCTAAATTATGTCAATCGATTCAGTTAATTTTGCACTATTTTAGAGATTTATTTTTAAATGTTGCGTACCCTCCTACAGAAAGTTAAGGGGTGCCGAAAATTTGCATTTCCCTCCCGTTTGTCATCGAATTGAAAAACTTCTATGCTACACGATTCACCTAATTTTGCACACTTATTTTTAAATATTGTACACCAGCCATGTCAAACTCAAAGTCACTGGTGGGCCAAGTCAAGTGTGCGTCCATCAATCGCGATCTTGCGAGAGATTTGTTTTCTTTCATCAAAGAAAATAGTTATTCACACTTATAGGTACTTCCAAACATTGACAGGATTTTACAGGCAAATTTTCTCATTTCTTGGTATTGAACAGGCAAGTACTTATAAAATTCGAATGTACCAACACTTTCAAATTTTTGTTTTTAAATGGGTCTGACACTGAATCTTAGTTACTTCCATTTGCAAGTGGAAACTTTATCAATATCGATAGTGAAAAGACCAGTAAATAGAGAAAATTTGTTTTCTTGGGTCTTAAAATTCTGAAAACGCTCCTCAAATTCTGCCAAAACGTTTCTCATTTTCTCTGAATATATTTTGTATGATATTGGGACACTTGTGCTTTCCTGATATGCCTTACAAGTCAGAAAATGTGACAGATTATCCTCTGCTAACTGTTTTTCCCACAACATCTTCTTACACTTGAAAGCTTTCACATGATCATGCATATATGTAATAACTTGACGTGGTCCTTGCAATTTTGTATTTAAGTCCGACAAGTGTTTTGTGATACCTACCATAAATGAAAGATCTTGTAAAAAAGGTACATCGCATAATAAGCTGACATCTTCTCCTTTTGTTTCCATGAAAACGCGTATTTCTTCTTTGAGTTTCCAAAACCGGTCGAGTACCATAGAACACGAAAGCCATCGCACCTCTGCATAATATGGTAAACCAGTGTACTCACTTTCTAAATCACGTGAAAGTGCAGAAAACTGTCGCTGATTAAGGCCTCGTGACCTTATGAAGTTTATAATTTTTTTCACTGACTTTAAAACACTTTCCAACTTGATCACTTTTGAGCATAAAACTTCTTGGTGGATTATACAATGAATATGATGAAAATCTGGTTTCTCACTGTCCGTTTTTCTGATCTTTGTCTGTAATATTTTAACGAAGCGATTTTTTACTCCAGTCATTGAAGGAGCTCCGTCTGTGGCAACGGAACACATTTTGACAAATCTAAATTGTACTTTTGCAGAAGTCCATAAACAGCATTGAAAATATCCTTCCCAGTTGTTGTATCATGCAATGGCACTAATTACAGTAATTTTTCATACACATTGATATCTGTATCAACCTCACGAAGAAAAACGGCGAGTTGCGCCACCCCACACACATCCGTACTTTCGTCACAGGCAATAGAAAATACAAGGAAAGAGTCTGATATTGTTTCTATCTGATCACTTATATTGGCAGTCAACTCAGTAACTCTATCAGCGATAGTATTCCGGGACAATATATTTTGAAATGCCTTCACGCTCCCGGGACTTACAAGTTTCGCGGCCTTTACAAGGCGCTCTTTTATAAATTCACCTTCAACAAATGGTTTTGAGTGTTTCGCGATCAACTCCGACAGTACGTAGCTCGCTTAAAGGACAGATTCATTTCTTGCTTTGGACGTGTAAACATAAGCTTCTGATCTTTCAACCGTGATTTTAACTTATTTAACTTTTCGTTTCTGACCATGCCTGTATACTTGTCAAACATAGCTTTATGAATATCATAGTGACGTTTTACATTATATAATTTTGGGATACCGACTGTACTATTACAAATCAAACAAATAATTTTTTCGTTCACTTCACAGCAAAAAAAACTTTAATTCCCACTTTTCTTGAAAGATACGATGCTCATCTACAAGTTTCCTCTTACTTCCACTTGGTTTTGAAAGTTGACATGAAAACTGTATCCGAAATAAATTATAATAAGTATTGTTAAGTGTTGTAACAATAAGTGCGCAACTCAACTCGAAACTCTATCGCAACTAACTCATAACCGACTAAACACTGAACGACTGAACTCGATCGAACACGGCTTGTATATGGATTGTGATTTCTCGAGTTCTTTCCAGAATGTTCAGATAGCGTCTGAATCTCTGTTTTGGCACGATAGAATTTCATGGAACAAGTCAGATACCGTTTGGCTTTAGGTTTTAGGTTGAGTATGTGTAGTTCAACCTCCTAAACATAGATGGCACTTTGTACAATTGTACATTTTATTATACCAATCGTTGATCGCGGGCCGCATTATCTGGCTGTTTTCAAAACTGATTTGGGCCGCAGAAAAATGTTCACTGGGCCGCATGTTTGACATGACTGGTTGTACACTCTTACGGAGACAGTTATCGAGTGTTGAAAATTTGCATTTCCACCCGTCAGTTACGAAATTGTAAAACTTTTATGCTCTTCGACTTAACTAATTTTGCACAGTTATTTTTAAATTTTGCACACATTTCTAGAGAAAGTTAGGGGGTGGGCGTCGAAAATTTGCATTTTTGCTCCGTCTGTTACGAAATTGTAAAACTGTTATGCTATTCGATTCACTTAATTTGGCACATCTATTTCCGCATTTTGCACACTCTCCTGGAGAAAGTTATGGGGTTTCCAAAATTTGTATTTCTCCTCCACCTGTCACGAAATTAAAAAACTTTTATGCTACCCGTTTCACCTAATTTTGCACAGCTATTTTCAAGTTTTGGGCAGTTTTTGGAGAAAATTCTGGCTGGTTCGTTATGCCCCTCATGGTCGGGGCTGCGAAAGAAGTATTTAGGTCCGATCTACTTTTGTTCGTTTTGCGAATATCATTTTTATGCGGTGAAGTCATACAGACCGCATCGTAATATATCCATTATTACATGTGTACAATACTAGATGCATCAAGTAGCAGTTTTATTTGATTTCGTGACAGACGGAAGAAATAGGGGGGATGCAAATCTTCAACAATCCATAACTTTCTCTAGAAAAGTGTGCAAAATTTAAAAACAAGTGTGCAAAATTAGGTAAATCGACTAGCATAGAAGTTTTTCAATTCCGTGACAGACGAGGGGAAAATGCAAATTTTCGACTCCCCATAATTTCTTGTAGGAGGGTGTGCAAAATTTAAAAATAAGTGTGCAAAGTTAGGTGAAGCTATTGACATAAAAGCATTTAGATATTTTGAAGGACGGGGGGAGAGGTCAAGTTTGCTCCCCTTTTATAAAACTGCTTTAGTTTCTCTTGGGTGGGTGTGTAAAATTTAATTTAGTGTATGTTAAATTATGCAAAATATGTGCAAAATATTGGTATATCTATCCTTGAAATTTGTTTGGCTCGGGGGGGAAACTTGATCAACCCACTCTGTGCACCACACAATATTAATTTCCGTAAATCTGAGAGATAGGTGGGAATATTAAAGTTACTATAAAATCAAATATCATTTACCACACTTCTGGCAGGGATTACAAATGGCATGTTAGCAGACAGACGTACATTTTAGCAGTTTTTCTTCGTTCATTTTGCGTTATTCGTGCGTTTCGGCAATTTAAAATAACACGGGAAGCAGTAGGGTAGTCCTAGCGTTAAAATAATGTGAATAGAATTAGATTTTTAATCGGAATTAGTTATTTAGGTCTATACAGTATATTGTTTATACAGGTTGGCGGCGATGGAGACGAAGATAAGATATTCTTCATTTGGCCTACCACAATCGTCCACAAAATCGATAGCAAGTCACCTTTGTACAACATGTCTGCAACTGATCTGCTGAGGGAAAGATTTGAGATTGTTGTTATTTTAGGTGAGACTCTATTAAATTTATTTTTTAAATTTGTTGCATATATTTTTTTGTATTGACTTTCTCGAATTAATCGAGTATTTTATAGCAGCAAACATTAACATAATTTTGCTGGTGATGGTAGGCGAGCCTTTAAAGCGTTCGACATAGACTACATGTAGATCGACGTTTTCAAGCTGGTATACACATACAGTCTTTCCAAACATTTTTATTGGGCGCCATTTTCTTCCATTATATCGGATTCGTATCAATATTTTATCAGTTTCTACCAATGCCATAGTTAATGTTTGTACAAAATTTGAAATTAATTTAATAAGTGGCTTATTCAGGCTTATTTTTAAATATTTTATTAGGCCGCCATTTTTGTTGCTATCTTGGATTCGTACCAAAATATTATTAGTTCATTCCTAGGTAAAACTGAATATTTGTGCAAAATTTGAGGTAAATTGGTATAATTAGTTTTTTAGGAATAATTTTTTTAACGTTTCACTAGGCCGCCATCTTGTTCCGGCATATTAGAGTTTTACCAAATCATTGTCAAAACAAATTTTTTGGCATCTGGGGACGCTAAAAAGTGAAGATATTTAAAACCTGAGAGGGTGATTTTTTCACTACAATTCGAAATCAATTTAATAAGTATTTTCAGGATGAATTTTTAAATGTTTTATCAAGCCACCATTTTGTTTCGCCATCTTGGATTCGTATCAAAATTTTAACATTTGATTCCAATATGATTTTGGTGCAATATTTGAAATAAATTGGATAAGTAGTTTTTTAATAATAATTTTTTTAACATTTCACTGAGTCACCATTTTGTTTTGCCATATTGGATTTTTACCAAAATATTACCAGGCCATTCCCATATGATTCTTAATTTTTGACCAAAATTTGAAGTCAATCGGGTAAGTAGTTTTTTAGCTATTACAACACTTCCCTTTTACGAGGGCAGTACTAACCAAAACAAATACAGAGCGAAAAGTCAAAAATTGTGATACTTGACAATAATGACCTGACACCATACTTTAAGTTGGAGATCACCTGATCTCAAGCCGGCGTTTCAAGCTAAATCTTGTATCTAAATTCACTATTCTTAAGCGGTTTATTAAGCGGCTTGGCTTTAAGCGAGCTTGAAACCGTCTATTTAAATGTACTGATAGATGTGTGGTTTCCTGCATAGGTTGGTTCAAATTCGCTTTGGCGCACAGACTTTTTCAAGTTGTGATTTCTAATTTAGAAGTAAAAATCCGCACAGGCGAGTGTAGAATGTATCTACATCAGCCATGTCAAACTCAAAGGCACTGGTGGGCCAAAAGCATGAAGACCATCGACTAGGTGGGCCGCAAAACCTTATCTCAAAGAAAACAAACTACTGAAAATCTTGAGAAAAAGTACTATTATAGGACAAGTCTGTTTATTAAATTTCCAACAAAAAGGATATGACGAAAAACTACAAACATTAAATTCTTTTGCCAGATATTTGACATCTTTTGTCTTTAATTAAGTTGTCTATTTGTGGCGCGAATTTATCGGCGGAAATAACTTTTAAAACTGTGCCCAAGTGTACGTCCGTCAATTGAGATCTTGCGGGGGATTTGTTTCCTTTCATCAAAGAAAATAGTTGTTTACACTTATAGGTACTTCCAAACATTGACAGGATTTTGCAGGCAAATTTTCTCATTTCTTGGTATTGAACAGGCAAGTACTTATAAAATTCGAATGTACCAACACTCTCAAATTTTTGTTTTAAATGGGTCTGACACTGAATCTCAATTACTTCCATTTGCAAGTGAGGGGAAACTTTGTCAATATCGATAGTGAAAAGACCAGTAAATAGAGAAAAATTGTTTTCTTGGGGCTTAAAATCCTGAAAACGCTTCTCAAATTCTGCCAGAAGGCTTCTCATTTTTTCTGAATATATTTTGTATGATATTGGGACACTTGTGCTTTCCTGAAATGCCTTACAAGTCAGAAAATGTGACAGATTATCCTTTGCTAACTGTTTTTCCCACAACATCGTCTTACACTTGAAAGCTCTCACATGATTATGCATATCTGTAATAACTTGACGTGGTCCTTGCAATTTCGTATTTAAGTCGGACAAGTGTTTTGTGATATCTACCATAAATGAAAGATCTTGTAAAAAAGGTACATCGCATAATAAGCTGACATCTCCTTTTGTTTTCATGAAAACGTGTATTTCTTCTTTGAGTTTCCAAAACCGGTCGAGTACCATAGAACACGAAAGCCATCGCACCTCTGCATAATATGGTAAACCAGTGTACTCACTTTCTAAATCACGTAAAAATGCAGAAAACTGTCGCTGATTAAGGCCTCGTGACCTTATGAAGTTTATAATTTTTTTTACTGACTTTAAAACACTTTCCAACTTGGTCACTTTTGAGCATAAAACTTCTTGGTGGATTATACAATGAATATGATGAAAATCTGGTTTGTTCCCGTTTCTCTTATCTTTGTCTGTAATATTTTAACGAAGCCATTTTTTACTCCAGTCATTGAAGGAGCTGTTGCAACGGAACACAGTTTTGACAAATCTAAATTGTACTTTTGCAGAAGTCCATAAACAGCATTGAAAATATCCTTCCCAATTATTGTACCAAGCAATGGTACTAATTCCAGTAATTCTTCATACACATTGATATCTGTATCAACCGCACGAAGAAAAGCAGCGAGTTGCGCCACACCACACACATCCGTACTTTCGTCACAGGCAGTAGAAAATGCAATGAAACAGTCTGATTTTGTTTTTATCTGATCACTTACATTGGCAGCCAACTCAGTAACTCTTTCAGCGTTAATGTTATGTTACTCTTTGGTTTTGTCCTCTTTCAACCATGTCGATACTGTGTATGATACTTGCTTGACCGCTGTTGAGTCTAAAAGGGTTCAAAGAATACAATATATAACCTTAAACGTAGTTAAATGCTGCTGTATATATTACGTTTCCTTTTCTGTCTAGGTATTCTATTTTTTATAAGTAAAAATAATTGTTGTTCTTTTTTGTCTTTTGTTTGTTTTTAATTTATTTATTATGTTGTTGAGGGTTGAGTGGAAGACCATTCTTTGGTGACATTCGTGTACCTAAGGAATGAACTTCGCCTTTTTAGGTAAAACACCTTAGGTTTATGTATACAAATCTATTTTTGTGATTTCCACCGGAGAAATATATCAGTGCATTACGTTTAGGGCGTTAGATTTGGTATAATTAGTTATCTGGTTGTTTTGGTATCCCATTTTGTTTTAATTTGGTTCAGAACGTATATTGAATTCCTTAATATTTTAATTTGATTCATTTAACATTACACTTAAGAGCAAATTAAAGGTATTTTTTCAAATGTCTCGAATACAAAAACTAATTAATAAAATCACTCTAAGTAGTTAATGGAGATTAATATTACTCATCTTTTTATGAAAATCAAATTTCTTTAAGTATGATAGACTAGACAAAACAATTATTAAGTGCACTTTAACGCCCATGTTTGAAAGCGAAAAGTAGCACTTTAACGTCCGAGGGCTAGTTTAAAACTCGCGGGTTTTAAAATAATGCAGTTTTGTATACCTAAGTAGGTTTTTTTTTTGTATTTCTTATCATATAATTGATAACAGAAAAGCAGATGTGGGAAGATTGAGTGCTCGTGCCCTTACCTTTCAAAAAGTAGACATTTGCATAGAAAATATTAACTATTTCTGTCATTCGGAAGACCAGTACTTTCATCTCCAGAAAACTTCATTTGACGAAAAATGTTTATGGTTACCATTATCTCGATAATCGTTTCCATGAAAATACCAGCCCTGAATCAAATAATGCTTGACAATACATTTTGCGCATACTAACAACCAAGTATACAAAATCAACGAAATTAGAGCAGCTTCTTTCAAATGGTTTTTTCGTTGAGTTTTGTAATGGAAATCGATGAAATAGATCTGTCCAGAGAAATATTTTAAGCCGTTGGAGAGACGAAGACTGACCTTGTGCCCGTCAAATTAATACGTCAACTGTATGAAAAGACTTATAAGGACTATTTTTTGTAGTGTGCTAAGAAAAATATCGCTGAAAGTGGAGCCATCATAGAGAATACCCTATTAGCGTATTTGAATGAAAAAGTAAAACGGAACAAGCTGTTGTCCCTTTGGAGTTACTCTAGTATGCTGAAGACCATAATTAATTTAAATAACAACATCAATATTAGTAAGTACGCAAAACTTATAGCCTTTTTAAAGCGCAAGAGCGACGGATATAAACCAAAAAAGTCTAAAATTTTGATCAAAATAACCAAGTTAGCATCATCAGCAAATGGTATAAACTCAGCAAAGTGGTGGTGTAGTGTAGTTAGAACTATTGTATTTGGATCTATCTTCCACCACAGGTTCCAGTGTTTCCAGGTCTAAAATTTTGAGCAAAGAAGATATTGAAACATTTCTAATGAATGTCCCTGACGAAATATGTGTTATCACTAGGCATGAAGTACTTTGTAAAATGGAGTTTGATGATATTGAGAACCTCCAGGATTCTCTTTTGATATCCATAAATGCATCTAAAACAAAGGTAGATGCATTTATGGTAGTAGATGGAAAAGAATCCTTGCCCAAATTTATTGAACATTATGGAAAGTACTTGGCTCCAAGACCAAGCCACACTGAATATAAATGATTTTTTGTGTTTTACAAGAACGATAAGTGTTCTAAGAAAGTTGTAAGAAGAAACACATTTGGAGAAATGCCCCGAAAAATTGCCAAATTTTTTAACTTACCCGATGCGGAACAATTTACCGGTCACTTCTTTCTCGGAACATTTGCCACCCTTTTTGCCGAAGCTGGAAAAAATATTAGTAATATAAAACTTCCTGCTGGATGGAAATCAACTAGGGTAGCTGAAGGATATATCGAAAATACCAAAATTTCCAGAGAAAAAAATTATAAAAAAAAATTATCTGATGCAAGTTTTGAGGCTTACACATTTTCATGTCATTAGGGTACCAAACCCAGTAACCAGTCTTCTACATTTTGTCATCGGGTGCAAGCGGCGGGTGGGAAAATTTCAACGAAGATGCGCTACTTGTGTTTTTCACCGAGAAATCTAGGACTTTCTCACCTTCGACGCTTTGGGTACATTATTCTATGCTGAAGACTATGCTCAACGTTAAAGATAATACCGATATTACCAAATTTCACAAGCTAATTGCCCTGCTGAAAAGAAGAAAAGTCAAAAAAGCCAAGATCCTGCCTGGTGACCAGGTTGATGAATTTTTCATGGATGACCCAGAAAACCAGTTTTTAATGATGACGGTAGCTCTTATTTTTGGTGGAGCAGGTGCCTGTAGAAGTAAGGAGTTAGTTGAGTTGAAGGTGGAAGATGCAATTGATTATGATCACATAATTATGATTAATATTTAAAATACCAAACAAAATTGATAGAAATTTCATTGTTCAAAAATTCAGGTTGTAATACTGTCAACTTTACTGAAATCTGCCGGAAGTATATGGCTTTAAGAAAAGCTGAACCTCAGAAAGTAGCAAAATTCTTAAATTACCAAATTTGTCATTATATACTGAATATTGTTTTCGACGAACATATGGCTCTTTATTAACTGACGCTGGTGCATCTGTGGATGTTTTAAAAAGGCATGGAGTATGGAAATCGGCAGCCGTCGCCGAGGAGTACGTTGAAACTCCATACATAATAAAACAACTATCGCTGAAAAAAATTTTGGACATTGTGATGTGAATACATTCCAAATTGGAGCTTCACGAAACCCTTCCAGACAAGGTTCTAACGAAGTATCTGAAACTGTCGCATGTAGCGTTATTGAACATACTGTCGACGAAACAAATCGATTATTTAATATTGTAAATTGTACTAATGTAAATATTCATCTAAATATAAATAATTACACTGGCCGACAAGACACAGGCCAGCTCATTATTTTCACAATGGAAATACCCTCCCACAACGGAAAAATTACCTAGACTGGGTTGTTTACAACATTAGACATAAAATAAACGTTAAACATCACTCTTCTGTTGAGTTTCGAATTGAGTGGTTCTCTGTGTATCGATAAGCAAGTGTATATGAAAAAACCTACTTTAAATATTTTGGTATGTTAATTGGGGATCAAGATAAGCGGTGGGCTTCCCATGTGTGCTGTGTTAGTTGTAGTGTATCATTGGTGCAGTGGATGAAGGGAAAGAGAAAAAGTATGCCTTTTGCAGTTCCAATTGTATGGCGAGAACCCACCAATCATTCTGACGATTGTTATTTTTGCCTGACAAAGGCTGAAGATTATTCCATAAAGGGAAAGCACAATATAGAATATCCAAATTTGCAATCTGCCATACGACCTGTTCCTCATAATGCAAATTTACCAGTGCCGATTACTCTTTAAATTGGCAAGCTATTGATTTGGGAGATAATAGAGATAACGCATCATCAGGCTGCTCAGAATAAATGGCAGATGTGTGGGGACTTAAAAGTTATAGCGATTTTAGTTGGACTTCAGGGGGGATTTACAAAATATTGCTGTTTTCTTTGTTTATGGGATAGTCGTGCAATAAATCAGCATTATGTAACAAACATTTGGCCAGAAAGAAGCGAATTTCAACCGAGATCTCAAAATGTTAAATTTATACCTCTTATTGATCCCAAAAATGTCCTTTTGCCTCCTCTTAACATTAAACTTGGGCTGATGAAAAACTGTAAAGGCTTTGAATAAAGATGGTGATGGATTTAAATACCTAAGACAAGTCTTTCCTCAGTTAAGTGATGCCAAATTAAAAGAATGCATTTTTATTGGGCCACAAATTAGAAAATTGTTGGACGATGTCAATTTTACGGAAAAGCTTTCCAGGCAGGAACTCAGAGCATGGAATTCATTTGTTAATGTAGTAAGAGGATTTTTAGGCAACAATATGGATGAAAATTATGAACAATTAGTTAATGAACTCTTAGATGCCTATAAAGCGATTGGTGCCAGAATGTAATTAAAAATTCACTTCCTCCATTCCCATCTGTCATTTTTTCCTAAAAATTTGGGAGCTGTTAGTGACCAGCAGGGTGAAAGGTTTCACCAAGATATTAGAACAATGGAAGTTCGGTACCAAGGACGATGGGATCCAGCCATGATGGGTGACTACTGTTGGTTTTTGAAGTGGGAAGATAGGACACCTCATAAACGGAAAAAATAAAGTTTAATTAGTGTTTTAAGTTAATATTTTTCTCGTTTACTGTTCTCTTAGATGTATGGTATCTTTAATAGGCGAAAACTGTAAACAGAGTCAATAAACAAGGTTAGAAATTTTCTGAAATCATTTTTTTATAGATATTAGATTTCTTAACATTCGTTATGGTTCTACAACTCTAACAAGAAAACCCTACGTCCTACAACTGTCTATTTGTCATTTTCGTATTTGGATAGGTCCATTCTATTAGATTATGCTATTCTGCTTTGTGTTACAACAAAAAAAAGTTTTTTTGTCGGCCAGTATTATGTGTTGCTAAGATACAGTCCCTTGGAGCTAAATGATCCTTTTTAGTCCCTATTAGGCGGTACTAAAGAATATACTTTAGTCTCGAAAAGTAAAAATAAACTAGACTAGTTTATTATTGACAAATAAAGACATTATGTCAAAATCACTTAAATAAGAAATAACATCTTAGGGCATTATAAATAATAATTAAATAAGAAATAAACTCCCCATTAAAAATAATAATTTGGTTTATTATTATTATTAAAACTAGATTTTTCTCAAAAAGATATTTTATTTATTATTAATTAAACGTTGAAGGCACCACGGGTATTATAAGGGATAATTATAACTTTTACGGCCGGTTGCAGAAAGCTCAATTAAAGTTTAGAATGTTTAACGGAATGTCAAATTTGACAGCGAGTTCCTAGATTTTTATAAGTCAAATCCGAAAGCTCGGTTAAATATTCTAAACAACAATTAAGTTTGGTGCAACCCGCTTTTAGCCTTATAATACCCTTGGTACTTTAATAACTATAAAGTAAGCTTCTACTCGCCTTTTTCATATTTGTTAACTTTACTGACGGCTTTTTTCATTATTTTTACTAAAATACCGAATGAGACATCTTAAGTAAGTAACACCCATTGCATTCTTCTTAAAGTATATGTAGTAGAGTATTGATAGATTTATATTACAAAACCACTTTTCAAAAAAAAACAAAGTATGTTAATACGTATTATTGTGTTAATAATATTTTTATTTTTTAGAAGGTGTAATAGAATCAACAGGAATGACCACCCAAGCTCGGTCAAGTTACCTTCCCTCAGAAATTCTATGGGGTCACAGATTTCAGTCTCTTATTACTTTCAAAAAAGATTCTGGAGAATATGAAGTAGACTACGAACTATTCAATAACACTATTGAAGTGGACACACCTCTTTGTAGCGCTAGAGAGCTGGACGAGCACAGAGCTACAATATTCAGTGCAGAAGGATCAGGTAAATTCTAAACGTCAATTTTATTAAGAAATCATGGTTCTTGGGATTAGACCGTGTCAAAATGGAATCACTTCAGTGTTCCGATCTCGTGAAGTGAAGATCCCTGAAGATGCCTCGTGCAATCGAAGGCGAAACGTCGGAAAGTGATTCCATTTTGACACGGTCTAATCCCAAGAACCATGATTTTTAAATTGACCACAGCCGTGAAAGCTTTCGTTCTATGTCAATGTTATTGAATGAATACTGGCAATACAGTGTGTCCCAGATTCGCTTCTCTATACAGGGATCTCGGCTCCTATTATACCTACAGCAAAGGTTAAATTGGGAAGGTTTTAGAGGAAACTTATTGCATTCGATATCCGGCTTCAGATTTACGATCGATCAATTGTTTTTGGAAATATCGGGCTTGAGGCGGGTTGCGGGTCAACAAAAAACAATGAAGACGTGTCGTATATGCCATCTCATTTGTCTTAAAAAGGTGTCCGAATAATGGCACATTTGGGCAGCTGTCAAATAGACCGTTCTGGATATACTGGCCAAAAACGAAATCCGCCATTTTCGGTTTTTCCCCGATATTTTCAAAAACAATTGATCGATCGTAAATCTTAAGCCGGATATCGAATGCAATAAGTTTCCTCTTAAACTTTCCCCATTTAACCTTTGCTGTAGGTATAATAAGAGCCGAGATCCCTATATAGAGAAGCGAATCTGTGACACACTGTCCACGAAAAAAGCAAAAACTGTTCGTTAGTAAAATAGCAATATTTGGATCAAACAAAAAAAAATATAACGGTTAACTTTTTCTGTTAGCAAATTAATAAATCTACAAATATTGTATCGAATTTAGGGTAAGAAAACGCTGAAATACGATTTTAACTTTTTTGTATTTTCTAGCAGCTAAATATTTTTTTCCTCCATTACACTAACCCCCAGACACCCACCGTTTTTTAATAGAACAATAAAGCAGAGTGGTGATACACTACAACTAGAATTACTATTAGTCAGAATAAGATTCAGAATCCTTTGTATATAAAAACATCCGAGGATGCATCCCTTGCTATTGGAGGAGGGATTGGACAAAATCCAACTCTGTTCAATTTTATAAGTTATTGCTTGTAATTTTGTGTCATAATTGAGCTTTAGTGTCAAAAATCAAGTATCGCCCTTTGTGTTGGAACGAAGGTTTTTTCTGAATTGGGTTTGAGTTTGAGAAGTTGTGGAGTTATCTCATTTATGATTTTGCATGTGCCGTTGGTTTTTATTATACCAAGCTGCAAAAATATTATTGACCTAGGAATACGACACTGCAGGCTGATCTACTTTGAGCAGAATTTATTGATTCGTACGTAAAGGATTTTTCCGAAAAAACTGACAATTTGGTATACAATTTAACAAGTATTGGTGACACCTTGCCACCGGTATTTTCTCTTACCGATTTTACTAAATAAAACAATATTTACTGACTAAAAGGACTGTATTTCTATGAGCTCAAATTTACATGTCACCAGGCCGACGAGCAGATGAAGATGCAGGATGTATATAATTTTTTACAATGTTGTCAAGTCTTTTACATGTTTTGGGAGTTAACATAACCGCCGGCCTTGAAAGCTGTAGATTTCAAAGAAAATTAGCAACTTATAATCATAATAAGCAACTATCTCATCAATACAAAAAAAAAAACAATTATTTTGAGGATAAATAGTTATAGTCTGTAGATACATAATAACGAAAACAGCGCAACTGACTTATTACTCACGCTTCAGATTTGTAAAAATCATCTGTAGGTAGCACGCACAACTTTTGTATCGCACGTTTCACAACACCATTCACAGTACGAACACTGGCAACACGGATAGCTCCATCTGGTCCTGGATGTACAGCTAAGACTCTGCCCAATTTCCAGTTCATTGGACTGCTGACTTCTTCCTTCAAAACAACCAATTTCCCGACTTCGAGATTCTTGGAAGCATACTGCCACTTGTTTCGTTGTTGTAGCCCGTTCAGGTACTCAGAAGACCATCGTTTCCATACATGTTGCACAATTTGCTGCAGTAGGTTGTACTGGCTTAACCGATTGCTAGGTACATCAGCCACATCTCGCTGAGGCAATGCATTTAAGGCGTCCCCAATGAGGAAATGACCAGGGGTCAAGGCTTGAAGGTCAATGGGATCTGAGGAAAGCGGTGTTAACGGTCGTGAATTCAAAACCGCCTCAACCTGAGCAAATATCGTAGATAAATCCTCAAAGGTGAGATTTCTATTTCCAATAATTCTAAATACATGATACTTTGCAGATTTTATTGCAGATTCCCACAAACCGCCTTGATGGGGTGATCGAGCTGGAATGAACTGCCATTCGATTTCATTTTTTAGACAATAATTTAGAATAGATTGATCGTTTTGAATTCTAGCAAAAGCTTCACTAATTTTCTTCAACTCGTTATTTGCACCAACGAAATTGGTTGCGTTATCGGAATATATTTTTTTGCATAACCCGCGCCTAGAAACGAATCTCTTAAGGCAATTGAGGAACGAATCAGTGCTAAGATCTCCGGCTAATTCTATGTGAACCGCCTTGGTGGAGAAGCAAACGAACAAACACATATAGCCTTTAACAATAGATCTATTGCGTAATTTGCCATCTTTTAAATTAAACGGACCAGCAAAGTCGATGCCGCATACATAAAACGGCCTTTGTGCAATAGTACGGTCCCTAGGTAAGTCACCCATTTTCTGACTTAAAGATGGCGGATTTATTTTAAAACAAATACGACATTTTAATAAAACACTTCGTACCTCTCTCCTACCGCTTATAATCCAATAACGCTGCCTTAGTGAGGCTAAAAGCGTTTGCGTTCCAGCGTGAAGCTGCCGTTTATGCTGATCACAAATTATAAGTCTTGTTAGGGGGTGCTTTTGTGGTAGTATGATAGGGTGTTTTACACTATAAGGTTCAGAAGAATTTTTTAACCGCCCTCCTACTAAAATTAATCCATTTTCATAAAAGGGGTCTAGAGATTTAAGTTTACTGTGTTTCGATACATACCCTTTGTTTTTAAGCGAAATTATTTCTGAAGTAAATTCTTGTGCCTGGGCTATTTTTATTAAAAGAAGTAATGCATTATTTATCTCAAAATTTGATAAATTTTTATTTAAAACCCTATCTTGAGTTTTAAGCCTTGCATTGTTACAAAATCTTAAACACCAAGCTATTAATTTGGTTAACATATATAAAGACCCTTTTAGATAAAAAACAGATTTATCTGGTACAATAAGTGTAATTTTTTGTCTCCGTTTTTCCGGTAAATCTTTAGATTTTCTAAATTGACCTTTAGGCCATAATTCTTGTGGCTGTTTCAACCACGTTGGCCCATACCACCAAAGTTCGGACTCTTTAAGGTGATTAGGGCTTATACCTCGAGATATGATGTCAGCCGGGTTATCTGAAGAACTGACATGATCCCACTGTTTTATAGTGGTTAAACTTTGAATTTCTGCTATACGATTAGCAACGTAAACCTTCCATGTGCTAGGTTCCTCAGCTAACCAGCAAAGAACTATCGTAGAATCAGTCCATAAAAAAGTTTGATTTATAACTCCGGCCAACGCGTTTGTTACCTTATGAATGAGTCGAGCTAACAACAAGGCACCACAAAGCTCAAGCTTTGGCGATGAAGTAAATTTGAGTGGCGCAACGCGTGATTTAGCACACAATAGTTGAATCATGAAATTCCCCTGCCTATCTACCGATTTCAAATACAAGCACGCTCCGTAAGAGCTCTCACTTGCGTCACAAAATCCGTGCAATTCTATATAAATTACATCATTTATAATACATTGTCTAGAAATTTTAATATATTTCAAAGTTTCTAATTCTGTATAAAACTTGTTCCACAGCGTCAACGATTCTAACGGTATGGCTTCATCCCAACCTAATTGCAGCCGCCATAATCTCTGCAATAATAACTTTGCTAAGATAGTGACTGGTCCGACCAAACCAAGTGGGTCAAATATTTGCGATATAATAGATAAAATTAACCTTTTTGTAACAGAATTACATTGCCTGGTTTTTATGACATATTCTAAGGTATCCCTATTTGCGCACCAAAAAACACCTAGAGTCTTTTTCGTGTCGTTGTCAGTAATAAAATAACCAGAAGTATTGTCATTGTCATCAGACAACTCTTTAAGTACCTTAGGTTTATTAGAACACCACTTTCTAAGTGGAAACCCATATTCTCCTAAAACCTTTGACAATGAGCGTCCTAATTCTTAGAGACAGAAGGAACAACCATTATTAAATCGTCTACATAGAAACATTTTGATATAATTTTACTTAATTCTGGAGATTTTTCGCGAATATTAATTGCAATTTCTTTCAGACACCTTGTTGCTATAAAAGAAGCGCTAGCTGTGCCGTAGCTCACAGTATTAAGTCTAAAATGCTCTACGTTTATACTAGGGTCTTTTCTCCAGACAATCCGCTGCAAATCACGTTGTTCTGGGAGTACATTTTTATTTGCCTATACATCTTAGCGATGTCGGCAGTGACTACAACTTCATGCTGACGGAATCTGACCAAAATTTCAAATAGTTCGTCCTGGATAGTAGGACCGATTTTTAAAATGTCGTTTAATGAAATACCCGTGCTCGATTTTGCGCTCGCGTCGAATACTACGCGCAACTTAGTGGTCGTGCTAGCGTCATTTAACACTGCGTGGTGAGGTAGATAAAATACGTTGCGGTAAGTTTCTATTTCACTATCGGGGATTTTAGTCATGTGACCTAAACTACCGTACTCTTCGATAAAACTAACATATTTTTGTTTAAGCGACGGATTTGTAGCAAACTTCTTTTCTAGAGAAAATAGCCGATTTTGTGCCTGTTCCAACGATTGACCTAAATTTTTAACGTTTTCTTTTACCGGTAAGCTAACACAGAATCTACCAGACTCGTCTCTGCATAAAGTTTCAACGAAGTACCTTTCACACTCTAACTCTTCACGGGAATATATTTTATTAGTAGGAAATTCTTCAATAGACCAAAATCGCTCCAACTGATTTTGAATATTTACAGTACTTAAGTTACATTGAAATCTATTAGTATTTTGATCGTGTTTACTGTACAGAGGACCTGCCAATACCCATCCAAAAACGGTTTTTTGAAGAACTGGTTTGCACTTTCCTAATCTAATTTGACCTGCGCATAACAAATCGTAAAAAATGCCTGCACCTAACAAAATATCAATGCGTGCTGGAGTCGAAAAGTTAGGGTCTGCTAGCTTTAAATGAGGAGGTATATCGAGATGCGATTTATCAAAAGAACATGGTGGAATATTAGCCGTTATGTTTTTTAATACTAAGAAGGAAACGTTCACTGAATAATTATTGTAAGCGGATTTTACCGTACTGGTTACCTGACGATTTATATTGGTAAGCATTTCATTAATTCCTGATATGGGTACGTTTATTTTATCGATTTTTAAACCTAATTCTTTTGACAAGTCTTCTGATACGAAGTTAACCTGTGACCCGCTATCTAAAAGAGCCCTACAACGAATAAATTCATTATTCGAGTTTCTAATTTCTACTACCGCAGTAGATAAAATTATTTGACTAGGCCTATTTGGATTACTACAGGAAGTGGCGACAATAATTTTTCCATCTTGCGAATCATCCCCCAAAGTGGGTACCTCTATGCAAGCATGCGAATGCTCTTGTTCTACCTTACGCTCCAATGACTGTTTGTTTTCTGAGTGTAAAATAGTGTTGTGCCTACCATTGCACTTTCTACAACCCCTTGATCTACAATCCTTTACAAGGTAGCTAGATCTAAGACAATTTAAACACAGTCGTAATTTTTTAACATTTTCAATGCGTTGTTCAGTCGAAAGGGAAAGAATTTTATCGCAAAAATAAACGAAATGAGTACCCTTACCAAACTCACACTTCAACTTCGTATTATTATCCTCTGTTATCGCATACGCCCCTTTCGCGTGCATATTGCTACTACGGTTTGTACCTTTAAGACTTATTCTGCTATTAAAACCTATTGTTCCTAAAACTCTGGCTTTATTTTCTAAAAATTCTGTGAAATTACACAAAGTAGGATTCCCTTTAAACTCTGATATCGATTTTTCCTCCCATTCTTTTTTACTTCCTACGTCTAGTTTCCTACTCATAAAAAATATGATTAATCTGTCCCATTTTTCAACAGGTTCTCCAAGTGTTTTTAACGCCCTTATGTGTTTCTCAATATTATCGGCCAACCCCTGTAGTAACTGATGAGATTCTTCTTTCAACCAAGGAGCGTCGAATAGAGCTTTCAGATGTGACTGGATAATGATAGGCTTATTAAAAAACCGCCTTTTTATTAAATCTAAAGCTACCTGATAATTTGCGTTAGTTATTTCTAAACATTCCAATGCCCTGCGGGCTTCTCCTTCGAGAGAATCTAACAAGTAATATAATTTCTGTATGTTTTCTAGACTAGCATTATTGTGAATCAAAGTTTCAAAGGTTTCAAAAAATTGCGGAAATTTATCATATTCCCCGCTAAATTTTGGCAAACCTATATTAGGAAGTTTCGCACTGCTTACTGGAGCATTACCTTGCTGTTGAAAACCTGAAAATGATTGTGGCAAGTTCATTCCTACATTTACGCTTTGGTCTACTATATCAAAACTATCTATATGTGTTTTGGCCGTTGCTAAACAAGAATAAAATTGTTGCTCAAAGTCATTACTGTCCTTACTATTTACTCTAGACGAATCTAGAAGTTCGATTTCAATTTCTGTTTCCTCAAAATCTTTTAAGAGAGATTCGATTCTTTGCATTCGAAGTTTTAATTCAGACAGCTGTGTTTCGTCTTCGAATTTGGAAACAAAAGCGGCAAAGTTTTTAAGCTGTTGCTTGACTTTATCTCGCTTTTTCAAAAATCTGTTTATTTCTTCAGCTTTATCCGCCTCTGCCGTTTTTCTCCCCATTTTCGGATTTATTTTAAGACAGAATGTAGTTAAATAAAACTGTGCAGCGATATCTAGAATTCAAAACAACTAAAGAAATTAGTGACAACCTGGCAACCGCGCTAGATGAGCTGAACGTGACGCTACGAAGGTCTGCTTTTGTTACGCAATTGACAGACAGCTGACTAATGCAACAATGTTGAGCTACTACGCACCGACAAATAGTACCTTCTAAAATGTCTAAATTATACTATGGTAAAATGTTTTACGGCAACTAAAGCAAATCTAAAAGTATTTGGACTAATGGCAATATATTCTAAATCACCCATCAACACGTTTTCCTGTAAAATTTATTCTAATGAATCAGCGAGACTGATCCCAAACTAAAACTACATTAAAAGGAGTGCGCGCGATACACCGTGTCTAAGTAGGAAAAGGATGAATGGATGATGGATAGAGACTTACGTGTGCATTGCTTCCCGCCGGCCTTGGCGTCCCTAATTTTCGACAAAACACTGCCGAAAAGCTTACTAAATCCGGCTCGATGGAACATCAAATGGTGACACCTTGCCACCGGTATTTTCTCTTACCGATTTTACTAAATAAAACAATATTTACTGACTAAAAGGACTGTATTTCTATGAGCTCAAATTTACATGTCACCAGGCCGACGAGCAGATGAAGATGCAGGATGTATATAATTTTTTACAATGTTGTCAAGTCTTTTACATGTTTTGGGAGTTAACAAGTATATCAGTTTACTAAACACGTTGTAGTCATAACACAACTTCCATATACATTGACTTACAATTTAACTTAAATTTAAAACATTTATTATCATTATATGGAAATATATATTTGTCAAATCTACTGTACTTTATCTTTTCTTTTGCAGAAAACTCAAAATTCCTCACAATAAAAACACCTGGTAAGATCAATGTGGCTTGCCTAGCAGTTTTATTTAGTTTGCTTATTTATAATTTGTACATTAGGGCTGAATGACTTAATATTTCTTATACGTAGGCAAGTAATATTTCCCAATGATTTAGCAAATAAATAAATGACAAAATATGGTAAATTTTTTCATTTCATTATCATAAAAAGTTGATTTACTTGGCACTTCAATTTTCTGTCTTAGAATATACAAAATTATGATGCAAAATCTTTATAAATATCCATTAATATGCTTAAAACAAAAGAAAATAGTTGCTAGCTGCTTTACTATAGTCCCCACTCCACATCTAAGTGTAAAATTGCTTTTTAATCTTGGCTTAAATAACAAACATTAAAAAGAGTTTTAACACACTTTATTTATTACAGATCATATACGGTCCAGTCTCTTTCCATCAATCCGAACGCAATCCAGTGACAGCTTGTCAAGTCTGGACTCTATGTTTATGGACGACGGCCACATTGAAATGAAAATTCCCAATCGAGTGGACAGTCATCATGATATGAAGTATCTCCCAGTGAAAAGTGACTTTATCCGTATCGAAAGTCACCCCAATATGAAGCTTCTTGGTAAAAATGGTTTTAAGAAGGACTGTGTAATTAATATGGAGACCAGTAAAAATGATAGTGGACATTTTAGTAGAATAGATAGCCACCTTGATATGAAGGCAATGCCAAATATACATGAAGACGAAGCAGAAAGTTGTCACAGCAGTTGTTTGGAGATGAAAGTACCCGTGCCATCTATAAACGTAACAATTTCTGAGCCAGAAGAGACCACTCGTTTATTAAACGGGGGCGTGAATAATTTAAATCATACCATTGAGGTTGTTTGATGTAGTGGATAGTTTAGGTCATTTTTATCTATAAATACAATTCTGTATATCAGAGTAACAAGACTGTTAAGACAATGTCCCCGGTTGATGTTGAATGTAAAAATATTTAAAACTACGATATAACCCTTGGGTTTATTGAATAAAATTCTTGTTGAAACAATATTTTGTTAAAAGAATTAAAAATTGCAGGGTTTTAGAAAATTGCTACTTTATTTAAATATGTTTTTATTATAGTAAAAGCAAATAATTGTTACTTTTGCGTATCATAACTTTAACTTATCGTAACTTTTTTATTATTTAGGGGAGAGTGGGGTAAGTTGACGATCTTAAGTAAAATATAGATTTTTTTTACTTAAATATTAAAGTTAGAGAGTTTTGATTTTCATCAACACACATATTTTAATATAAAATACACATATATTGAAAATTATTGTTTTAAACTAAGCAAAACATGTTTTCTAACATACTGCAAATCTGCCATCTTGCCCCACTAAGGGCTGGTATTTTCTTTTAAGTATAATTTTATTTGGTGGATATTTTCCATGGTTACCATTGCCCCAACAATCGTTTCCACAGTAAATATTCGCAGGAAAAAGTTATTTGGGGATGAAACTACTCGCCAGGCGGGTAAAATGACTAACATAATGGGGTAAGTTGACTAACATAAGGGAAGCAGTAATCATAAACAAGCTTCGTGTCACCAACACACCAATTGTTGCAACCAATCCAGTGCTCCAATGAAGGATCCTATCAAAATTCATCACAACCTGGGCAAAAAATTTACTCTTCCGTCTTTTTTTTGGGGGGAGGAGTCACTTCTTCTTTTTGGCAGCAACTGTTGATTCTTTAAGGTTCTTAGGGGATGTCTTTTTTCTATAATTTTTCGTTTCTTCTCTTCTTTTTGTCTTAATTGATATTCTTTATCCTCTAACTTTTTCTTAATGGGTGTACTAGTTATTACAACCGCGGTCAACTTTTTCCCTTTAAAAATTCCCTAAAGTGTTACTTTATCCAATTTACTTCCGATTTGACTTATTTCCAGGAATTGGTTCATTTTCATTATTATTCATACTAAATATATTTTTTTTAACTTGCAGCATTTTTTCGTTTTCATAAAAATTATTAGAGGCAAATCATCATCAGATTCATTATCTGAATTTGTGTAACCGGGTGGCTGAGGCGGTGCCCTTTCAGTTGTATTGACTGGTGCTCTTTCAGTTGTATCGGCTCTTACGAAATCATCGTTGCCAAATAGAAAATTGTCAAAAGGTTGAAGGCCGCATTTTTTAAAGCCGTTCACGACACTGGATACCGTTGCGGCCCTATTATATGCTTTGCCAAATAGTTGACAAATATGTTTGATGATTGTCACACTCTTGGTTAAAAAACGTTTTCAGCGAGCCAAAGAATAATACAGCAAACGGTTGTAACCTGTGTGTTGTGTGTGGTGGGAATCCAAGCATGATAATCCCCTTTTGTCTGCACTAGTTGATTCCAGGTAAAGATATGCGGGAAGAATGGACATATTTGAAAAAATGTTGTAAGTATGTTACACACATTTCAGTGCACATCCATCCATTCTTTTGCCAGTGCCATCCGAACCTATTGGAACACCATAAAATAATTCTTCCTTCTTGCCAATGCGACCAAAAATAAAATAAGCAGGGACATGGTTGCCAAATGCATTAACTACGCACACAACAGTAGTATTTTTGCCTCGTTCGGCTGAGACAGCTTTAGCTACTCTTCTAATCCAAACTGGACATAAAACTTTTGGTAGTTTAGATGGAACAGACGAAAGACCACTTTCGTCGGCGTTGTAAATCCTTAAATTCCGTTCCTTGTTAAAACGATGTTCCTTGTTCTTCAGCAAAGTCATAGGCTAACTTCTGTAGCTGTATGGCCTATTAATCCAAAACCTCTTTTGTTGATCATTATAATATAATTTGCAAATGCCTGGTTCTGGTCTAAATTAAACGCAATAGAACCTCCCTCCATGTTTTGGCAGTTGCTGATCATTTTTCATTTTTTTCACATACCTGTGCATAGTCGATTCTGGAATGTCGTATAGAGAAGCCACAATATTACAAGACTTTCCATCTAATACTTCGTGCCAGTAACGGCTCCTTAGGGGCGGCAGGGTCGGTCGGGCCGTACCAGAAAATATAGAGGGAATTTTTTTTTTTAAAGTAAATATTTTTCAAAAAACGCACAAAGCCAAAATGTAGTTTATTATTTCCTGGGCACATAGCAAAATAGGTAGGTATCCCTATTATGCTTGCTTGACAACATACAAATAACGCAATTAACAGCAGTCCGCGGGTCACCGTCCACAGATATTCTAATATATTTATTATAGACGGTGGCTCGGCCATCCAGCCGATTCCATCATCTCACATACTACACTTCATCTACAACTTCACGCGGTACGTAGTCCGTTCGCATGCAGCAAATTTATTAATTATATTGTTTATGTTTACATCAATACTCTATCTATGGATATGCAAGAGACCCAATCCACCGGGCCGCTCTTGTGTTATAGTGTTTCCTAACCAAGTTTTTTATCGTAATTTTTACGTACAAATATGTAAATTACATATGATGTTTGGCCGGTCTGGGGAGGGGGGTTAATTACCTCATTAGCCCCTCACCGTAAAACCGTCCTTGATTGGCCTTGAGCCCCGGCCGACCCTAAATTTTAGAGTACGAGCCGTCACTGCTTCATGCACGGCCGCAATCATAGCATATTCATCCCACGTACGTCTGTTTGCCTTTCTTTGGCATATTCGAGCCATCTAAAAGGAACACAACATTTTAGAGACATTTCCCCACTCGTATATAAAAATAATATAATGCATGAGGTAAAATGACAAAAAATACGGTAAGATGACGAACTCGTCAACTTACCAGGGCCATCTTCTCCCTTGAGGTTATGTTTAATGTCCCATGAGAAAATATATTATAAATAACTTTCTTTATGCAAACTTTTTAACCTAACATGCATATATACCTAGTTTTTTATATGCAATATTTTATTTGGGTCTTATCTTAATTTGGAACACCAAAAACCTTAAAAACACTGTTCGAAAATGTATATTAACATAGTCCATAAATTAGGGTACGTTAACGAGATAGCGCTTCCTGTGCGAATAGGGATGTATTGCGTTATACGGATTTCATCGACATTCGTCATTTTACCCGCTTCGTCAACTTACCTCACTTTCCCCTATAGCTTAATAAATGTTAATACTTCTCCTCTGCAATGTTATATTGTGACTGACTAGTTTAAGCTTCGTTTAGAACATATGTTTCGTTTTTAATTTGTTTAAAATAGTTTTTTATTAATTTATATATTATTTTTTATAAATAGCACCATGTTATTCAACATCAACAATATCGAAGAAAGTATTATGACATTTTTGGACCTTTTGAGTCCAAAATTCAACTTAAAAATTGTATTTTATATTGTCTTGTAAAAGGCAGAAAAATTTTATTAAATATTTGCTATCCTATTAAATAAAAAAAAATGAATGAAAAAATTACTGTTAGAAAAGCCTTTATTCAGTCATCACTTAGGTCAAGAAATAATCAACATATTGGGCATATAACAGGAAAAAAGTAAGGTGAAGTCATTTTTTAAAGATCATTTTGACTTAAAAACAATTAAGCGCCATTCAGTGGTGTAATAAGGGAAAAGGCAGAGGAATGAGGATGCGCCGTCAAACATCATAGCCTATATTATTTAATAAAGTTAAATGAAAAGGTTGCAACATGGAATTTAAAATAAATCAACTTAGATAAGTTACTACCTATTTTTTTCTGGCGTAGTAACTGCAAAACCATGTTTTTCGTCAACATATTATTTTTGTAGTTAATTTCAAACTAGAATAAACAAAATTTTGTTGCTATTTTCCAACCTTTTTCTTTCTTTTTATCCACCTTCGAAAGTGGCGTTGTGTCATAGTAGAAATAAGTGTAATGCCACTTGTGAAACGAAATTTCATGGTGCTTTATTCCAGCGATAGTAGTTATCATCCCATTTTGCCCCTATTTTTATAAAAAAGTGCTTTGTATTCGACAAATGGTTTGTGGACCATCCTGCTTATAATTTAAGAATGGTATTTTATTATATAGTTCTTTCTCCAGCCAGGGCTTAGAAAGTTTACCTACTAATATGTAATAAAGTTAGATTTATTAGTTTAGTTAATATTTACCGAATCCCCTTAAAGACAAGAAAAAATATTTGTTTAAAAAATATTCTATTTGTTATTAAACTTGGATTTTAATTTTTTAATGTTTTGACCAGTAACGTTTTGTGAAATTATATGAAGAAAAAGTTTAACTTTTTCACATAATATGCTGGAATTTCATTTATTGTTAAAAGCCGGCATTTATATGTTTTGAATGTAACTATACATTTGACCTCAATGTGCCTTGATAGTATTATATCAGATTAAATCAGAATATGTATTTTCTACTTTATCTCCTTATTTACGTACCTATGTGTCACTCTCAGGGATGGACTTAAAAAAATTATCGGCCGGGGGGTAGGGAAGTACTACACTTCTCCACAATGCTGATATTTTTTTTTAATTTCGTGTTTTACAACTCTTAATTTACGATTTTAATTTGGATTAGTTTAAATGTTCTCAAATGATTTGTCACAAATTTTAACGAACTATCAATTGAAAATTAGTATAAAACACGATAATATCACATCTATCTTTTTTTCTTATTAATCTCAAAAAAATAATCCAAGCTCTTCCAGTAGCATGCAGAAGGATCTGGTTCACTGTATGATTTATAACTTTAAGGCCCAGGAAAACAGTTTAATTAATGGTTGAAGAATTTTTGCTACATCATTTACATTTCTCTGAAAAATACTATTAAATTTTTCACAAAATATTTATGAAGTATCGAGGAAACTGTGTATAATATGATTAATAAAATAATATTTTGACAACAAAATAAAATATTTAGGGAAGCATCTTCCTTATCCCCCCTATATGTTCGTCCCTGGTCACTCTTTGTTAAGCAATGTCTTTTACGTTTTAATAAGTGTGCCGTGAGTAAAGTAGGTTGTAATGAAACTGTTTTGTT
This sequence comes from Kuschelorhynchus macadamiae, assembly GCA_030620095.1. NCBI lineage: Eukaryota > Metazoa > Arthropoda > Insecta > Coleoptera > Curculionidae > Kuschelorhynchus > Kuschelorhynchus macadamiae. The sequence continues at coordinate 47,695 of JAUTXW010000204.1, forward strand.
GCAGTAAGTGATTCGTAGGTTTTAAGTATTTATTTTTCACTGTAATATTTATTACACAATGATTCCAAATATTTAAGTGTTTTATTTATTACCAAGAAACATATGCTTCTAAAATAACGTTCTTACTTAGGGACGCTAAAACGTGAAGATAAGTAAAACTTAAGAGAATGATATTTTCACGATTACAAAAATTTTATTGTTTTACTGGTTGAGCCCTATTCCACAATTAGTTATGGCACACAAATTGAAACTATTAATTTTTGTTTTGTTCCGCCATCTTGGATTCGTACCAAAATTACCAGATCATCCTCATATGACTCTTAATTTTTTATCAAAATTTGAAGTCAATCGGGTTAGCTATGCCGCGAACTGACAGCCAGACCGACAGACATGCCGACGGAATCGATGAAACATATTTTCTGGCATCTAAAGACGTTAAACGTGAAGATGTGTAAAACCTTAGAGGCTGATTTTCGACTAGTTGATCACTATACCACAAGTAGTTATGGCACACAATTTGAAATCAAACCATTAAGCAGTTTTTTCAGGCTGAATTTTGAAATATTTTTTTAAGCCGCCATTTTTTTCGGTCATCTTGGATTCGTACCAAAATGTTACCAATTGATTCAAACATAATACTTGATGTTTTTGCAAAATTTGAAATAAATTGGACGAATAGTTTTGTAATAATAATTTTTTTAACATTTCACTAAGCCGCCATTTTGTTTCGCCATATTGGATTTTTACCAAAATCTTACCAGGCTATCTCCATGTAACCTTTAATTTTTGACCAAAATTTGAAGTCAATCGGGTAAGTAGTCTTTAAGCTATGCCGCGAAAATACAGAAAGACCGATAGACGAACCAACGGGGTTGATAAAACATATTTTTTGGCATCTAGCGACGCTAAAACGTAAAGATGTATAAAAGTTAGAGGGTGACTTTTTCACAATGATAAACATTTTATTTGGCAGCCATTTTGTTCGGCCATCTTGAATTAGTACCACTATTTTTCTAGTTGATCACTATACCACAATTAGTTATAGCACACAATTTGAAATCAAACCAAGCAGTTTTTATATGTTGAATTTTTAAATATTTTATTAAGCCGCCAATTTGTTCCGTCATCTTGGATTCGTACCAAAATGTTACCAGTTGATTCCAACATAATACTTTTTTTTAAATGTGTTCAGATTATTTGTTGCGTTTAGATTGATAAACAAAAATCTTTTTTGGCTTTTTCGCAACTGAATAAAAATATTTAACTTTGAATTAATTGAAGCAAATATTTAATATAATTACATACCTCAACATGTAGACTAGTCTGTCTACGGAATGTTTCGATACATAATATAAATAATATTATTTAAGCAAGCATAAGAAATTATATCATTTACCTTAAGTTTTTATAGACACATAGTAATTGTACAAATACTTTCATCCTATCGGGACTCATCAGTGCGCCGATCGTAAGAAAAAAACATTAAATAATAGAAAAGAATTGATTTCAAAATTTTCAAATGTGTCAGTTTGTTTGACATGTAACCTAGATATGAAAAAAGTGATAGTTTGCAACCATCTATAATGTTATTTTTAAATGTGTTCAGATTATCTGTTGCGTTTAGATTGATAAACAAAAATCTTTTTTTGGCTTTTTCGCAACTGAATAAAAATATTTAACTTTGAATTACTTTAAGCAAATATTTAATATAATTACATACCTCAACATGTAGACTAGTCTGTCTACGGAATGTTTCGATACATAATATAAACAATATTATTTAAGCAAGCATAAGAAATTATATCATTTACCTTAAGTTTTTATAGACACATAGTAATTGTACAAATACTTTCATCCTATCGGGCTCATCAGTGCGCGCGCCGATTGTAAGAGAAAAACATTAAATAATAGAAAAGAATTGATTTCAAAATTTTAAAATGTGTCAGTTTGTTTGACATGTAACCTAGATATGAAAAAAATGATAGTTTGCAGCCATCTATAATGTTATTTTTAAATGTGTTAATTAATTATCAATTATTTGTTGCGTTTAGATTGATAAACAAAAATCTTTTTTGGCTTTTTCGCAACTGAATAAAAATATTTAACTTTGAATTAATTGATAGGATGAAAGTATTTGTACAATTACTATGTGTCTATAAAAACTTAAGGTAAATGATATAATTTCTTATGCTTGCTTAAATAATATTGTTTATATTATGTATCGAAACATTCCGTAGACAGACTAGTCTACATGTTGAGGTATGTAATTATATTAAATATTTGCTTCAATTAATTCAAAGTTAAATATTTTTATTCAGTTGCGAAAAAGCCAAAAAAGATTTTTGTTTATCAACATAATACTTGATGTTCTTCCAAAATTTGAGATAAATTGGAAGAGTAGTTTTTTAATTTCATTAAGCCGCCATTTTGCTTCACCATATTGGATTTTTACCAAAATGTTAACAGGTCATCCCCATATGACCCTTAATTTTTTACCAAAATTTGAAGTCATTCGGTTAAGTAGTTTTTTAGTTATGCCGTGAACAGACAGACAGACTGACGGAATTGAGAGAACAAGTTTTTCGGCATCTAGGGACCGGAGGGTGATTTTTTCACGATTATAATATTTCCCTTTTACGAAGGAAGTAAAAAATCAATTTATTTTAAATCATGCCCAAAATATAAGTGTGGGTCAGGTAGAAACTCGTAAAATATGGTGGTGGTGGTGGTGGTGGAACAAAATGGCGTGCAATAAAAATATTTGAAGACAGTATACTGTAGACTATGTGTGAAACTAAATTGAGTTCCACTTTACTGTACCTAATGAAAGGAAATATTCATAACAAGGGAAGTTCCGGGTAAAGGAAATTTACCGATTTTTTTCTATTTTTGTTGTTTCAGAAATTTAAAATCAACCAATATGTAACGCGGATTTCGTGTGTAAATATTCAGATTCACTCTATCATGGTTTTATTGTAGAATCAGTAGTACTATTAAATAAATATAAGCATAATTAAGCATGTTAATACAAAACAAGTTGAAGTTGAATTTAATTTAAACTTTAAATCTTCCCGAAAAACCGAGCCGCCGCTGGCTCCAAGAACTCTCTGGTCGGAAATCTTCCACAGCGATGTTTTAATTCGGAATTTTGACATTAATAATAATAATAATAATAATAATAATCTATAATAATCTCCTTTAATTGCCAACAACATGAAACAAATCACAAAGCAACGTCAACACATTCTCTCTCATATGTCTTTGTCTAACACATGGGCAATGTTTGATTGAATGAAAGGTTGTGTCTCCATTGCTTATATGTTGAGTAATAGATCGGAGTTGTCATATCTAAATAAAACTTTTGTTACTGGTGTAAATTGATCTGACGCTTTGGGTATTTTAGCTTGTATTATACTATTTTGTAATAAAAGTAATTTCTTTGAAACTAATATTGGAAAAACATTACTATTCTTTGTATGAAAATTTTGTTTCATCATGTTTAAATATATTTATCGTAATAAAAAAGTCGTGTAAACATTGGAATGCCTGGCTAGGCTTGGCATCGTCGTACGATCGACCTTATACTGTGAGGTAATCTTGGCAGTGGCTAAATATGTAAATAATGAAACTTTTTATTCTTACTCTAAGGTTAAAAGGATGAAATGACAACAATATTTTATTTTTCGACGTATTTAATAAATAAGACAACTAAATAATCGAAAATAACATCGTTGAAAATTATAACAATAGAACTTAACATCAAACTAAAACTATTTTGGAACTTTGTATATTCAGCAAAATTTACCTCTTTTAATTTTCCTATGTGAAAATATATTTGAATTTTCTTAGAGGAATGTACCCATTAAAGACAATAAATCCGTCAATTTTGTTTTCTAAATTAAGCTACTACATTAAAGCTCGTCTGACTGAAAAGTTTTTTTTGGTGGTATAATATTGATGAGTTTGTTTCTGAATTTTGACAAAGTATTACAAACAAGAAAAAAATAAAGAATTAATTGAGATTTAAGTTTAGTTCCTCTTATTTATATTTATTTATAAACAACCTAAATCAAGTAAACGGGATAATATATATTAATTTATAAAAATTAGAATGTTTGTTTAATAATAAATAAAACAGTCAAATTAGAACATACAGAAAGAGTCACATTACATATTTTATAACATGTTTAAATGTATTAAAACGGCACTACATGTCAGTAACATGTGCCTTTTCCTGCGTAACGCAGCTATACCATATTGTTAAAACGTGGTCTTTGTGCATATTCCGATGTATTTATAAAACGAGTTACAGTCAGCAATAAAAAAAAAACGAGAATATAGGACAAACATGCTATCCTTAAATATTTACCAGTCTCAATAAAGTTTCCATTAGTCTAAAAAACTTATAAAATAAACTTCAACAAAATGTGTACTGTCACGCCTTATAAACTAATTAACATAGCGCAAAGTTGAATAAACATTTATTTCTTTTTTAATGTTTACTAAACTTTTATCACAATACTTAAATCGGGAGCATGATTATTCAAACATAAAATGCTAAAAATAAATTACAAGAGTAAGGCTTGATTAAGGGTTGAAGAAAATAATTTTTAGATAGATATCTTAGAGAAAAGGAAAAATTAGTACTACAGTAGCTGTACCATAGGGCATACAACACATTTCATAATTAAATGCTAATAATTCAGAATGTGATTCTTTCACTAATTCTAAAAACTAAAAATTCATATAACGACTCAAAGCGTCACATCCTGATTTATCAGCATTCAGTTATAAAAACCCTGTATAATATTTGTTGGGCCACCATGGAAGAGTTGTGTACAAGATGCGCCTTGAATGGTCGCATTGTTGAAAAATATGCCGCCAATATAGCAAGTTTTAAAAATTGTAACATTCGGATAATCCCTTTATGCTTAATTTGTTCTCTTAAAAAATAAATTGGTATTTTTTTTAGAAATATGTTGTATTGCGTTTGTTATTGTATAATATAAATTATTATATTCTGTTCTACTAACAGAATATAATAATTTATATTATACAGAACTAATTTTGCTTCACTCGCCAAATTTTTGCTCTTCACCAGGAAGACATTCTAAATTCGCCACTATATATGCTAGTTGTCGCTGAACAGTTAGGTTATTATAATTACATATAATACCTAATGTGATACATAAATATAATTTTATTCTGGTTTCTTAGTATTGTAAATTTACTTATTTTATAATGGCTACAAAATAGAGAGCTACAACTTATATCTAAATTTAAGCCTAATGTTTACATGACTTGAGTTAAAGACCGAATATACATCGAATTGACAGTCAATAAAAAGAATATGCCTTAAGAGCCAAATAGGATTGCCGGGTAGCGTAAATACATTCCTTACCACGATACAGTTCAGCTTATATCTGTAACTTAGTAAATAATGCATTAAAGTAATAAAAAGGCTCTAATGCATTATTTACTACGGCGCAGAAATCCATCCTACTGGTACACAGTCATTTTTCTCGAGTAAATAAGGGCGTTACTGCCGACCAAAGTTTACTGTCGTTCATGCCGTAAAGACTCATTTCACACATGTATGTGTGAAATAGCTAAGAAATACATATATCGTAATGTGTTCAATTGCCAGTATAACAGTTGTGAAAAAGCAAAATCAGGAAGAGCTGATTTACGCATTCGAGATAAAAGATGTCATGCAACTGATAATATTTTGATAAAAAATACTTCAACTGTAAAAAAACAATCCATAGTTGGGGAATAAGTTAAATAATCTATCTATCTTTTTATCCATCTGTCAATGCACCAATCAAATTTTGTGAGTCTATTTTGCTACTTTTTACGTATGACTTTATTACCTATTAATACAGGGTATTCCATACTCGATGGCACGTTAGAAATATCTGAGGAACGAAAAGAAAAATAAAATTGAAATTTCCCATAGCAGGTTGCGCTCTAGCTTTTAAAAATAATTTCGCGTTTGCAGTGTTACCAGATCTACGGGTAACTGACATTAACTTTGAAATTTTAAATGGTACACCCTGTAGTTGATTTTATTTTTAGATTCAGTGAAATAATCTAAGTTTTTTTTGTATTGGATAATTTTTCATTTCTCTTACCGTTTCTTAAATATTAATTATTTTGTGTTTTTTTTTACCAAAACTATGTGAATTAAAACTTGAATATTTTCGTCTCTAAATGTCAAATCAATGTAAAATTTTAATATTATTTATTCAACATGCGGTACTTTAATTTTAGCAACATAGGATCGCTGAGTTTTATACAGAGTGTTTTAAAAATTAACTTCAATTTAGATTTTATCAATTTGATCAAAAGTAACTTTTTTTAATGGAACACCCTGTATATTATTGAAGCGTTGATTAGAGTAAACATATGGAATTTTTTTCATATTAGGTCTTCCTATACATATTTTAAACCGGTTTCGTTTTATAAGCCATTTTATAAATAATTACTAGATATTAATATACGACAAGATATTAATCCCCGTATTCACTAAAAAAGTTTGAGAGTTAGATCGAGTCTAGTTGCCATAGTACCTAAAAATCTTGGTTCGCCAGTTATCTCACTGTCTTTTTGCAATTATGACTTTTAAAAAAATATATTTGATCAATTGTTAAAAATGTCATCTTAAATCTATAACTGTCAAGTTAGGCCTGGTCAAAAATTAAACCTCTTTAGTGAATATGAGTGTGCATGTCAATCAATTTTTCTCAATTTTTTGTTTTTGTCAGACTAAGTTAGCGAAAGTGGTGAATAATAGTTATTCAAATGTGGTTATTTTAAATTCGTTATATATTCTTGGCCAGTATGAAAAAATTGTTGCAAGAACATGCAGAATTGAAGGTAACTTTTTAAATTTCGGAACTGTGCAGGCTCCAAGAATTCAACTTCACCCTATTACTGAAAACGAGAATATGCATGGCTACAAAATAATTACATCACAGGCTTTACAGCCAGATAATCCACTTAATCGTGTAGATCTTTGCCAAATGATCCAGGAGGATCCAGATTTTCTGAAAAGAATTATTTGACCTGATGAAACAAAATGTCACGTGTAGGAGTCTATAACCGTAAAAGTAATGATTTTCAGGCTGCAGAAAATACACACTTTATAAAAGAAACAGATTACCAACAAACATTTAGTATTTTGTTTGTTGATGGATAGGCAATTTTCAATATACATTTATGATGAAAATTAAACTTCTGCAAAATATATTGAAATTCTAAGAAGGGCTATAGGACTTTTTAAATAATCTACCACTCGTCCATTTGAAAAATTATTGGTATCAACTGGATGGACCTACTGCCCATTGTACCCATTAAGTTTTCGCAGAACTGTATGGTATTTTGGAAGAGAGGTGGATAAGACGTGAAATACCATGAATTTGGCCACCGCGATCTCCAGACCTTACTTCATTAGACTTGTTTTCCGTAGGCTAGGATTAAAGAAATGGTTTATAAAACACTAGTAAATTAAAAGAAGATCTAGAAAATCGGGTAATGCTCGCTTTTAAATAAATTGATTGATCAGAAATTCAAAGAGCTACTACCTATCATGTAATGAAATGTATTACCGATTGCTTACATATAAATGGTCAGCACTTTAAACATCTGACGTATTAGGTGAGAATTCCAAAAGTTTTAATTTACTAACAAAATTGGTTCTTTTCAGAATCACAATTTATATTGAAAGAAAATCGTTTGGGATTGCGTAAGTTGTGGCATCATTAAAGACGTAGAGTTTAAGATATTTAATGTCTATCTCTCGAATATCAATATTAATTATTTATAAAATCGCTTATAAACCGACATCTTCAGTGTTTATTTGTGGAATATTAATAGTAATAATTATTCATAAAATGGCTTATAAATCGAAAGCAGGTCAAAATATGTATAGGAACACCTTATATGAAAAAATCTATTCGTTCACTCTATTCAACGCTTCAATCATATACAGGCTGTTCCATTAAAAAAAAAGTCACTCTTGACCAAATTTACAAAATCTTAATTGGTTAATTTTTAGGACACTCTGTATAAAAGTCGCCGATACTATGTTGCTAAAATTAAAGTACATTTTGACCAAATGTTTTCATTAATTTGACATCTGGAGATGAAAATATTGAAGTTTTAATTCACATAGTTTTGATAAAAAACACAAAATGATTAATATTTAAGAAACGGTAAAAGAAATGGAAAATTTTCCTATACAAAAAAAACTAGATTGTTTCGCAGAATCTAAAAATAAAATAAACTGTAGTTACAGTAGATAGAGCAACATTGGAAACGCGAAATTATTTTTAAAATTTCAAATATATTTTTCTTTTCGTTTTCCGATACTTCTAACGCACCATCGAGTATGGAATACCCTGTATGTGACACAATGCGATGGCAGAACTTTCAAATTATAGACGAACAGTAATAGCAAATAATGTGATTATTCTTGGGCTATTACTGGAGTTTCATATCTCAACCAGATACAGAAACATGTTTGGCTGCACCAAAGTGTGTCTTATTAGAGAGTTATATATCATACATTGTTTAATACATTACAGAAACCAGCTTAGCTGTCTTGTGGTAAGGAATGAATTTATGCTACCGGATAATAGCATAAAATCGATCTATAAACGCATTTAACCAGCAGGTCCGTTGCCGTGCGCCGCATATTGGAGACTCGGAGTTGAGGAAATCTGTCGATAGATCCCAACTATAATGAATATAATATAAAGTTAAGATACATTTAGGAGGTATTTCACTCATTTATTTGTTGGATTTCTATTCGGAGTAGAATCGGTCTTTGGCCTGTTTAAATAATTATTTAAATTAACTAAATATATATTTAATTTTAAAAAATGTCCCTTGATAATATTGGAAAACATTCATTATTAATGGCCTAATTCAGTTTCTTTAATTACAAATGTGCTCAGAGTAATGTGTTTAATTTAAAAGAACATGCTTTTGTAAGAACCTCAGGAATCCTTCAATTATTTTTGACTTTGATTCAAAACAAACTTCTCCTCTATGTTTAATATTATTGCCGAAGGCAAATATGTCGTGACCTCTTCTATCATCTATACGGTATCGTAGACAAATTTCGTCTGACGCTTCTGTAACTGAAAAAAAAACTATTTATACAGTGTACCAAATAAGTGCAAATAGGATATGATTTATTACTGACAAAAGTGAGAAAAACCTTTAAATCTATCTGCTCATTTTTATATCTGCGGATATAATGCGATTTTTATATTTTCTTGTATAGGATGTTTAACATGATTATGGTTGTCATTTTCTAGTAATAATCTTGTGTAATTAAATAAGTTACTAAGAGATTAATCCGCAATACCTTTTCTTAACCCTTCAAAATTTAAATTGGAAAAAATATTCATCTGTATAAAAAAGAATCCGCCATTAGGATATTATAATGAAAAGCACAAGTTGTGTTACTTATAAGTTTGTTCCATTCTTTGGAACGATTATTGAAGGAAACTACGTGAAGAGCAAAAAAGCGCTTTTTCTGACACCAAGTTCAATGTAATGGGTTTATCCAAAACGAAGATATACATTTTTGAAAGAAAAAAGTTTGACCTTTCCCCACCACTTTATTATTAAGAACTAAAAAAAATGATAAACAGCAAAAAGTTGGAAAATTGGATATAATGCCTATATATTCGACAAACCTTTGTTAGGAAAATTCAAGAGAAAATCGGCATTTCCATTTTTGAGTTGCTGTTACGCATCTCAGCGGACATTTTTCGAACTTGAGAATAATTTCCAGCGATCTTTCTCCCATTAATTAATTGTACAGATGGTACATTAGTGTTTCACACTGTTTAGATTTGTTAATTTGATATTGACTTTGCTATTAAGTGCTTTAGGTCGTTTTTTTCTGATTTAGTAACCGCTTATTCTATAGCTACCATTTGTAATTTTCCAGCTTGTAACGCTCTGGTTATATCAGGTTTGTTTTTTGCATCTGGAATTCTTCGTTCCATATTTGATTTTGCCAGCTTTTTTTCCAAACACTTGAGAAATATTTTCCTTGGAGAAGAGCTCTTTGGTTTTAATTTTTTTCTGCTTTAATAATAAAACAGCGGCACTGGCAACAAGGTTCATATATAACCGCAATGGCCAACGAGAATTATGGCGAGCGCAAGTGTACTCACGAATCATTTTGTCCCCATTATCGACACCACCTTTAGTAGAATTATAATCTAGGATTATCTTGGGTTTTTGTGTTTATCATTAGAAACTGAAGGATTTTCATGCTGAGTAGACAAGAATCATTCCACCATAATAATTTCGTTGTAGTAAACACATTCCGATAAATGAATTAGTTTATCTTTTGTAGTTGTACTTTCTTTTGGTGAGTTTGGTTTATTTTTATGCCCCGTTTCAAGTTGTGTTAGATTTTTGATTAAAGATGCTCGGCCAGAGGTACTCAAGTCACCGGTGTTAACGCCACGACAAGTATCAAATAAAGGTGTTATTAAATCAACAACAACACGGAATTCTTGGTTTCTTCTGGAGTAACTCCTGGCTCTCTATCAGTATATACCTGCAAGTTATCGAGATATGTCGATTTACATCGGTAGAAGCTCAAATGTTTACACCATATTTCGATGATTTGGAACTCATATACTGTTTTAATTTACGCTCTCCACGAAAAGCCTTGAGCTTTTCATCCACAGTAGGGTGTAAACGATTTTAGGCAGGTATTTACAAAAATTTCCCTGAATGCAGCTCCTCATTGTATTATCAATGAACGTTATAAATTTGTTAATCACGCAAAAAGAATCTGGAGCCATAGAAGTTAAAAAAATATTCCGTCCAACAGATTCATTTGTAGTCCACATTTCCTTTAATTCTTCTTTTCTATAGCGCCTGAATGCATAAAGTTATATTATGTCAATATACTTCCAAATTCTTTATTTTTAAAATTTTCTTTAATATATGACTCATACATCCTAGAGGTTTCTTCGTTAGTAAATAGAAAAATCGTGTCCTTTTATACTGTACGAAGATTTTAAATAATTCTGTGATTGTCTTGGAATAAGTTGTTGGTTTTGGTTTGATCTTAACAAATTTTTTTAAACTGCAACGTACAGGTCCACGTTGCAGAATTCCCTAGTTTTCCAGATATTGCACATATTATTTGTTGACTATTTTTGCAGAATTTTGTTTTTCTATTGCTTCTTCATTATCATCCGCTTCAGGAAGCTCATCTTGTGCTACTTCGATTATTTGTTCAACGTTATCCTAAATTTACGATAAACCGTCATCGTCTGAAAAGATATAATATGGATCGCGATCTTCATCATAACTGATATTTATATCATCAATATCACTACCTTCATCGAGAAGGAAGGCTATTTCTTCTAACTCTGACAATGACAAACAAAATTCACAAATTTGAAAAAAGGGAATGCAAAAAAAATCGTTTAATTTTTATATATCGGACACTTTTTAACTAGGCCGTTGCTCCTAAGAACAGTAAAGATTTTGTTAAAAAAAGTCCTTGTTTTAACATAGACTCGGAATTCGGATGGCGCGCTTTCTTTACAGCAAACCTAACCAATCATAACCTAACCTAACTTTAAGAGAATAAGTAATCCAAATTTTTATTAATTATAAATTTTGTCAGAAAAAAACTAAGAAAAAAAACTCTCGCCTTTGTCCGGATTCGAACCCACAACCTATACGGCGCGGACCGAGAACTCTGCCACTGCGCTACCTAGCCTCGAAGATATACATATACATGTGGTTTCGCGTAAACCAACATTTAGAAAGCTCGTTCACGTTAGCGTGGAAGGAGACATAGCGTTTTAACAACTGGACAAGTATTTTTGAGACTCGTAATGTCGAGTGACCTCTACATGCGTTTCTAATGGAGGACATTTATCCTATAGTGGAGAGATGCATTTTTTATGCCAGGGAAAACCATTTTTGGTGTAAATATTCTAAAGCAGAAAAGTGATAAAACAAACTGTTGGCCTTGAGAATCTTTCTAATGGCATACAAGGTATATATATATTTGTAGAAAGTTTCTTGAACCTTTTTTATATATCTTTTTTTGAAGAACAGATTTCTTGGGATGAGGTTCATACAAGGAATAAAACAAAATTATTTCATATCCTTGTTTTTTTTTTCGTGATTTTTTTTTTAAATTTAAACGTTTCAACTATTTTTTAGCCTTTATCAATGATCTTGTGTACATTAAAAAATAAAAAAATATGAACAAGTGGTAAGAATCATGGACTAACATTATTTGAAATATGATATTATTAACTACAAAGAGGAAATATACAGTTTTTTTTATTACTTACCTAAGGCAGAAATCATTTCACGTCAAGTTACAAATTTTGAGTAAAAAATATAAAACGAAATACATTGCTTCAACATATACAGACAACAACATCGTAACCTTCATGTGGGTTAAAATTAATTTTGTAGAACGATTGTTCCATCCAGGACCAATATATAAGAACTAATAAGTTTCAATTCCTTCACCCAACTCTTTGCCCTTCCTAATATTAACGTTTCTGTCAAGGTCATCGAATTTTGATCCTGAACGGAATAATCATTATAGAAAATTTATTTTAACCTACATGAGGGGTATGTATTTCGATTTATATTTTTTACTCAAAATTTGTAATTTGACGTGAAATGTGAAAAAATTGTGTATTTCGTCTTTGTAGTTAATAATATCATATTTCAAATAATCTGAGTCCATGACTCTTACTTGTTCATATTTTAGTGTACACAAGATCATTGATAAAGGCTAAAAATAGCCGAAACGTATAATTTTGTTTTATTCCTTGTATGAACCTCATCACAAGAAATTTGTTGTTCAAAAAAAAAATATATATTTATATATATATGTATATATATATATATATATATATATATATATATATATATATATATTATGTTCTGGGGTCTGCTTGCACCCCGGTCGGTAGTATGTGTATATAAAAATACCTCGGAAAAGCCAACTGGGGTGCACATAGACCCCAAAATAAAAAATGTTTAGTAAATACCCAATCAAATGAAAGTTTACTTAAAAAATGTTTATATAATCCGCGGAGTATAATTTTAGAAACAGTCATTGACCTATGGGTTTGTCAGATTATTTTTTCGGATTTCACCCTGAATTAATCAAAACTGGGGTACGTATAAACCCCGGTTGGTCTTATGAAGGTTAATTTAAATGAGACGACTTGCATATTATGTATTAAATCTACACTATCTTTGAAATTAGACTTATTATCAGTTAATAATTGTTTTCCTTGATGAGTAAAAAAGTAAAGAGCTAAACGGTACTTTTTTGTAAATGGATTAAAGAATAAATCACTTTTAATTTATCAAAAACAATTTATTGATTATTATGATATAATTATAAAAATATAGATAAAGTAAGGAAGTACGAGAATTAGAAAAAAATCTTATCTGATTTCCTCTTCCGTAAATTGAATCATATATTGACTAAAAATAATTTAAATAATGATATAGAATGAATATAATCTTATCTTTGCGTTAAAGGCAATACACCTTTTAATTTCCCACACCGGAATAAAAATAAATAAAATTTTAATCAAACTGCAATCAGTAATTTACGCCTGAATACAGATGTTTTTTATAACTATAAGATTTAGTATATTTAGTTTTTACTAGCAAGCGATTTTTTCTGTGGAGTACTTTGGCTCTATTTTTATACTTTATGTTTTAAACACTGTGACTTTAGTCGCGAAGTTAAATTAAATATTTAAGTTATATTCCTAAAAAGATCTTCTGTCTTGTGAGCTGAGCTTGTAAAATCTGGTCACAAAATACACTCTAACTTCTGGGAAAGCTTTTTTTTAATAGTATTTTTAAAATCTTGGGGGATATACCCAGTTAAAAAAATAGGCAATTTTGTTTTACCCGGAACTTCCCTTAGTATGAATCTTTCATTTTATTAGGAACTGTGTAGTGTTTTCAGTAGTTTTACATCGACTTTTTTTAAGACCACCGTGTTGTTCCGTTATGTTGAATTCGTACTAGTGCCTATATCAATTGAATAAGAAGATTTTTTACGTTGATTTTTAAAAAAATATATATTTGGCCGCTTGTTCTGCCATATTGGATTCATATCACCATTTTACCAGTTTAACTCTATATCACACTTAATGCTTGCACAAAATTTGAAATCAATCTAATAAGTATTTTTTAGGCTGATTGTTTAAACATTTTATTAGGCCGCCATTTTGTTTTACCATCTTGGATTTGTACCAAAATGTTACTAGTTTATATCTACGTAACACATGAGTTTTGTGCAAAATTAGAGGTAAATTTCTATAATTAGGTTTTTAGTAACATTTTTTTTAATATTCCACTAGGCCGTCATCGGATAAGTAGTTTTTTGCTGTGCCGCAAACAAGCAGACAGATAGGTAGACTGACAGACAGACCGACGGATTTGACAAAACATATTTTTTGCCATCTAAGGACGCTAAAACGTGAATATATGTAAAATCTGGGAGGGTTTACAAACATTTGATTTAGCCACCATGTCAAGGTCAATTTTATTTGTCCCTTTTGTACAATATCTCTTCAACTAAATTAGTTTTTAAAACAGTTCCTTGGTCAGTGACTTTCAAAGATATTTATCTAAAAACTAATGTCTGGATTTTTTGAAATTCCACCTTTTTGGGGGGTGGGGGGAGAAATTAGTAGAATTGTGCTTTTCCCTTTTCTACAATATCACTTTAAATAAATGAGTTTTTAAAACAATATTTTCAATTGCTTTCAAAAATAATTAATCTTAAAACCATTTTCTGAATTTTTTGAAATTATACCCTTAAGGGAGTTAATTATGTTGTTGGGGATCCCCATCAAGCAAATTCTTTCGAAACCCCTGTTTTAATTTTTTTTGTATAAAAATAATAATGTTATAAATTATTCCAATTTAAGTTTGAAGCTTTGATGAGATAAGTGTAAATCGAGATTAAAGTATTTGTGGACCTATGTTCATATACATTTTTTGGGGAAGTACTATACTATAAATGTGTTAAAAAAAGTAATTTTGGTGTAAACTTGTTTTCCCCATGTATTTTATATGCGATTTAGATAAACCTTAACATACTGTATCTCTGAAACTAGTCATAGCATTGAGTTCCAGTGGCATAGCCACCGAAAGAGATATAAGGGATATATCCCCCCAAGTCTTTTTAAGTTTAGCCGAAATTTTTAAAAATCTTTTCAATTGTAATTGTTTCTTTTATTAAAATTTTTACTATTGAGAATACTTTTGCAATATCTTTTGACTTTTTATTGTTTCTTTTTATGGGTTTTGGTGCCTTATCCGTTGACTTCTTGTAATCAAAGTTTTCCAAAAAATCAAAAAAACTAGGAATATTAATCGAGAAAGATCTTTTCTATGTTGCGTGGCTATAAGAGTTTCTCTTTTATGCCAACTCGGATTATGAATGCCGTTTTTAAATACTATTTTTAATATAGGTTGTTCATATTTTTAATATAGGTTGTTTATATCTTGAATCCAAAATGATATCTATGCAGCTTGAATCGATTGAACATACTAACCCATCCCCACTGAGCAAGATGCGGAGTTATATGATTCCTCCTCCTAACACCCTAAATAAGCCTCTAACATAAGTTTTGTACTTTTTGGAGACAGTAACAATCAGAGACATCATGACAAGGATAATACTTAGCTTATGTTCTTTAATCCCCCCCCGGCGGGGGGGACGTAGGGCCTCAACAAATGAACGCCATCGAACTCTATTCTGAGCCATCCCCTTAATCTTTCCCCAAGATTTGTTTTCTTCAACTATTTCCTTTTTGACTATTCTACGCCAGGTGTTTCTTGGGTGGCCCTGCTTGCGTCTTCCTTGGGATTCCAATCTAAGGCTTCTCTAGCTATGTTGTTCCGCCTTCTGAGTACGTGTCCAATCAAGCCATACTTTCGTTATTTAATTGTCAAGGGGGCTGGGGTTTGGTGACATAATTGCCAAAGGTTTTCAATGGAGATGGTGTTCGGCCAGTGTATGTTTAGGATGTATCTGAGACAACGGTCGATGAAGGTTTGAAGTTGTCTTGTTGTAGTTGCGGACATTTTTCAAGTTTGACATCCATACAGGAGAATCGACTTAACGTTGGACTCAAATATCTTTATTTTTGTATATCTCCTAAGTTGGTGAGATCTCCAAATGGGTTTTAACTGGGCAAACGCTCTCTTTTTTTCTCTGACCATCTATGTCTGTGTCCCCATTTTCAGAAACCATACTGCCTAGCTATAAAAAGAGTTCAACGCGTTCATTTTTGTTACTGTTGACTCTCATTTCCTTAGTTTTCCCTTCGTTGATTTTCTGCCTTCTTCATTAAAATCTTTGATTTTGTCTCTCATATCATTGAAGTTGTCGGAGAGTAAACATAAGTCATCTCCGTAGTCGATGTCTTCCAACCTATCTGTCATCTTCCATCTAATGCCTTTTTCTTTATCGGCCTTTCTCATGACCTTGTCCAAGGTCATCAGGAAAATTATAAGTGAGAATAAGCACCCTTGTTTTATGCCCGTTTTTACCGGGATGAGTGAGTTTGTTTTGGTGTATTACCTAACATTCATACTCATCGTAACTTTTTTTGAAGATGTTCACCAATCGAATCGAGCTCCTTTTCGAAGTCAACAAACGCCAGATAGACGGGCGTTTGGAACTCAGCGCTTTGTTCCAAAATTTCGTGATTTGAATTGTCATAAAAAGTCACATTTATTATGAATGTAGATATAAATATAAATAATAATTATAAATGAAATTACTATTAACTAATAGCACTAGTTACCAGCAACAAGAAATACAGCAAAAGTATATTTTTAAAACTACTGATTTAAAGCCTAAACCCCACAAGACTTTATATAAACACAAATACGAACAAAAATGACAATAATAATAATACCATTCGATAAGATTATCACGATGTTTATAAAAATCGTATCTTTGATATTTTCATCGATTGACGATGCACGGGTAATGGCTCAACTGTAGAGACTACTAATACATGGGTAGAGGGGGCGAGATCAAGGAAGGGTAGGGGAGCGATCACCCCCTGTCCTTTTGTATGCTACGCCACTGGAAAAAGGTAAGGTAGTTTTATTTAGTTTGAATTCGTTGGCATCTTTTCCATGAGCTATCTGAGTTTGATTACCAAAAGGAATGACCGTCGATTTATTAGAGATAACTTTAAGTAGATGATCAGAAGCTATGGTATATAATTTGGTTGTAGACAGGCTCTTGCAGTCGATCAAAGAGGAAGGATTTTATGAAAGGGCCACCAAAGTACTTATTTTATTGTCATCAAATATATATGCTACGGCAGTCTCAAAACAAGAGTTAGGTCTATAATTAAGAAATCATGGTTCTTAGGATTAGTCAAACCAAAATCGTATATAAAATAAATACAATATACGTTGAATTATCTGCAAAAGCTCTTATATATCTTCACTTATCAGAATATATGGTTTATATAAGAATATAAAAGCAATGTACATCATTTTTGCCAGAAGTTTTAACCATTATGCAATTAAAGAGTTCAGATATATTTTTAAAAGGAAAATGGCTTGGTTTAAATGGTATTTTGGATATTGATAATGCTTTTTCATATTTTTAAATATCATTTTGAATTATGTTTTTCACTAAAATATCGATACAGTGGGGATAACAATAAGAGATTGGTTAGTGATGACAGACAGCAGTAACTTAAAATATTTGTATCAAGTTATAAAATATAATAATGACTTAAACTTAAAACGAATGTATAAAAATGCCAAAAAATTAATAAACGATACAAAAAGTCAATATTATCAACAAACAATATCAAACGCGAATAATTCTGTATCTTGTGCATGGAATATAAAATAATTTATCTTGCAAGACATAGAGCGAACATAACTTATCGATTAAAAGCGGAGATCAACAAAAAAATTCGCTGACTGTCCTGATACTATTGCAAAATTAAATACAGAAGTTAATATAACGCAACAATTGTCTTTAGCGAATAATTCCTATAACAATAGTAACATTAATTAATTGAACATTTGTTCTGATGATAAAAAACGTTTGTAGTGTCATGTTCTGGAAAAAGAATTCTATGCATTAATAACAAAGAATCTTAAAAATAAAAAATCAAGATGAGGTACCCAACTATGTTGTCTGTATTGTCTGAGATTACGCGGTATATTTAATTAACCTATCTTTTTGTACTGGAAATTTTCTAAAGTCTTTAAAAACCGGAAAAATTATCCTTATTCATAAAAGGGATGACGTGTAGATAATTCAAATTTACCGGTCTGTGACTGTTTGAAGGAGAGAGTCCTGCTGGGATTTTTTGTGACCTCTGCAGAGCTTTTGATTTTGTCAATTTTGACACGTTGCTGGCTAAGCTGGAATGTTATAGAATACATGAACGGCCGCTGCAATGGGTACAATTTTTTGTTGTAAACCATCAGTAATATGTATCAACTAAATGTTTAGGCTCAGGTACCAAAGTTCAGGTTAATTCGGAGAGTGTGCCTTGTTTAATGGGTGTGCTACAAGGCTCAGTATTGGGCCCTGTTCTTTACTTACTCTATCTTAATGAATTGCTTGGAGGGGGGCCTGATGTGCACGTCACCTCATTTGCGAATGATACCTCTTTGATAGCTTTTGATAAGTCGAATGATTTATTGAAATAACGAGTGAATATGGCTGTCAGTAATTTGTACAACGGGTTCTTTTGTAACTGCTTATATTTTAATTTGAGTAAAACACGATATGATACATTTCATACGAGGCAAAGAGAGTCTGGAATTGAATAATATAGAAATAAGTAATTCAAACTCTTTTACATTTTTAGATTTAGAATCGAATAATACATAAATAAGTAGTTTAAACTATGTTATATTTTTAAGAATATATATGGATTCTTGCTTAGATTGGAAAAAACATTGCAAACATGTAATCTCACGACTTTTTATATTTTATTAAATTTGAGAAAAATATCACATGGGCAACTCTAAATGTTATACCATGCTCAAGTCGAGTTGGTTCCTAGGTATAGTAGAAGAAGTAGTATGGGGTTTTGTGGCATTTCTACTAAATCAAAAGATGCTTTTTTAAAGCAAGAGAGAATTATCAGATGCATAGCTGGTGTCGGTTTTAGAACATCATGCAGATAATTATTAAGGCGTTTTAATGCTTTAAATTTGACTGGTTTATATATCTTAGAAGCATGTATTCATATTTTTAAAAACAGATTAACCTATCTAAAGTATGGTAATCTTCACTCACTGAATAATAGAAATGCTGATAAATCGTATATACCTCCTTGTAAGTCTCAGATTATGTACAGATCACCTAATACCATGGGTTTGAAAATGTATAATGTACTGCCAAATGATGTAAGGTGTTCGACTAATATTCATCAGTTTTTATGTTGATTAAAGGCAGGTTGATAAATGTATTTATTTCATGGATGAGTACATGATAGTTGATATTTAAAGAAATTTAACTCTTGTTTTAGATTAGAGGAGGTAGGTTTTAAATAAATAAATAGTCTTATTCTATTAAATGACAGTTACTAACTTACCAGGTAAACAAAGTGCAACAGCAATGCAAACTATTATCAGGAACCACTTCATTATGTCAAATTAATTCAAACAAATCTGATCTAATTATAGTAGTAATCTGCCCTTAGTTATCTCAAACTGGTAGGAAGCTATTTACAGTAATCACAACTTGGAAATTCCAGTGTTTATATTTCTATCAATCGATAAAACAATATTTATATACTTTAGATCTCACGGATAGCGCTTCTATAAAAGTCCCCTAATTTATCACTTTCTTAATCCCCAATACTTTATCAGATATTTTTGGATTAAAGCAATTGATATGCCACTACACTTACGTAAAAGGAGATGTTTTCTCGCTTTCTGTTTGTGCTTTTCGTAGAACTATTTTAAATATGCGCGTTACGAGGAACTGGCAGTTTATAGCGCATGGGTGGTGAATCACTCCATTTTTTAAATTAAATGTATTAGGTAGATCTCTTTTTTGACATACAAAGTGGCGCCCGCATAACAGGAAACAAAAATTAATCATATTATTACTTATTACTTGGATTAGTTTAAAATAAATAAATGATTATATAAGCTGGTCCACAAAAAATTGTCTTATTAAACCAGGTCATAATTTAAATAAATAGAATTTTGCGAAATTAAAAAAAAATGCTCATTTGGTGACATGTTGAAAATTTATTAATTCTGTCAAGTTTAACCATTGTAGATATAAGTAGAGCTCTCCCAATTACTATTAAAATTTTTTTTTTTAAATATTTAAAACACTAAGCCAAATTCTTCAGAGAGTTGTACTGCACCGATTAATATGATTTTTTTTAAATGGTCGTCTAATGACCGAGACTTTTCAACACTATTTTTTTGTATTGTAGATTTATACAGGGTGTTTCAAAAAATCGGGGCACTGATTAATCACGATTCTGCTCAAGGCGCTTGAGGTAAAAAGCTTCATTTTCACACACAGGTTGGTAATAGGATGTATAGGATCGATAAGATGGGATTTTTCAAAACTCAAATGTTAAGGTGGTGAAATCGCTTCCTAAATATTAATTTTTTATTCAAAAAACAATTGTTTTTTTGGGAAAGACGCTTAAACTCGTGTATTTTATTTGATTATTTTTACATATTTTAAAATTTCTTAAAAATGTATTCAGGATGTCTCAAAAAATCGGGTCACTGATTAATCACGATTCTGCTCAAACCGCTTGACGTAAAAAGCTGAATTTTGGTATAAAGGTTGATTGTAGGATGTAAAAATTCGATAAGGGAATTTTCAAAACTCAAATTTCAAGGCGGGTAAAACTGCCCCTTAAATATTACAATATTTAAATGCGATTTAAATTATTCCCATCGGTTGGGTGCGAAAAAACCAAAATTCAACAAAACTACGTGATAAAATACCTTATAGTAAAAAGCGGCTGAAAGGTACACGTATATTAGTTACGGAGCTGCTTACCAAGGAAACCTTAACAATATCTAACGATGCGGAAAAACATTTCGGAAACAAGTGTTGGTTAAGAGGAGGCAAAGTCTTTGTGCTTAGGGTGTGAAAGTAGCTCTTCCGTCATTTCAAAAACTAAGTGAAGTAGTCAACAAAAAAGCCTGTGTCGAAAGTGGCTCTAATTTCTAATACTATTCATCCAAAAGTATGTTGACTTATATATATATATATATATATATATATATATATATATATAAATACAGGGTGCCCCAAACTCAATGGCCTACTAGATATATCTGGAGAAACAATTAATAGATTATTTTGAAAATTTGGCTCTGGCCATAGATGATCTTAAACTAGAGTTTAAGAGTTTAAAATATTTTAAATTGTGCGGTGTTGCCGCTTCTACCTTAAACCTGTGGCAACTTCCGTTTTATAAATGAAATACCCTGTATATTATTGCATTGTTGTTTTATCCCGAAGGTTCTAAAGACTTTTTGTGCTATGTTTCCTATATCTAAATTCAATGGTTTTCGAGAAAATGGCGCTTGCAAATTGACATTTTTGACCATTTGAAGTTCTATAACTCCCAAACAACTTGAATTACAACTAAATGAATTTCACTTTCATATCACACTTTTTCATTATCTATTTCCTCACACCAATTTCTAGTTTGACAGGAGGTGTGAAAATTTGACATTTCTTGTCAAATTAGAAATTAGTGTCAGATAATAGATAACTAGAAACCAAGATAGGAAAGTGCAAGCCATTTCGTTGCAAGTTAAGTCGTTTGGGAATTACAGAGCCTCAAAGCTCCAAAAATGTCAATTTTCAAGCGCCATTTTCTCGAAAACAGTTGAATTTAGGTATAGGAAACACAACATAGAAAGTATTTGGAATGTTCAGGACAATAAAAAAATGCAATAATATAGATAGCATTCCATTCAGAAAACAGATGTTGCTACCTGTTTAGAGTAGAAGCGGCAACACCGCACAATTTAAATTCTTTTAAAAAGAGAGTTTATGTTCATCTATGAACAAGTTTTAAAAGTAATATATACAGAGGTTTTATTGGAGCATATATATATATATATATATATATATATATATATATATATATATATTATAGTATTTTCGACCGTGCGGAAATTACAGAGGTTTTATTTCGGGTCTAGCGGTCCGTGGGAAAAAAAAGAAGAAACTCTTTTTATCTTAAGTGCTCAATATTTCGCCAATGTTTATTAGCTTCATCAGGAGCAACTACAAAAATTATAAAGAATAGGTCCAATTAGTATTATAACATTAAAATGACAATCAAAAGAATAAAATTTTGTCTGGATATACATAGTCAATACATACTTAAAAATTACTTACAAGATGGTAGAGTCAATAATTTTTAATTTTTAACATTTTAACATTTACAATACGTTACAATAAGCGTTTTTCATAATAATGTGTTGAACCACCTTGCAAGTAGGCTTAAATAAAAACTTTGTAATGTATACGCCTACGCTGCCCTGCTAAGACAAGAGGTCCTATCTGAAAAATTATCAATTTGAGATATTAGCGTTTTTCTAAGAATCTAGTTTGTCATTAGATTTTTAATTTAATTTTTTCGATCCTTTCTTTGTCCATCTCTATGAAAGCATCCGCAACTTGCAGTTTTCTCTAGTTTAGCCAAAGGGTCGAAATTCACCCATTATTAGAAGACTTTCAAAGATAGGACAAATTTACTTTGTAATAGAATTGTTCCGTTCAGTAGTTATTGTCCTATGTACATTATTGTATTATATTTAACTAAGTAACACAAATAAAAAATCACATAATAGTTAGATTTTTATTAAAGAAACAACTAGAACTAAAACAAGAAACAACTAAATCTACAAAGAACTGGAAATACATAAACATACCTAAGTGGTAACTCAGAGGGAAATTTAAAAACATGTATTATGATTACCATAATTTAAATGTCTTCGTCATTAATGACGCCTGACGAGCTTATAAGTAACTCTTCCGAAAACTTTAAACGGGTTTCAGGTATTTGAAGCGATTTCAATTTTGCTGTTAAAGCATTTTTTCTTTCCAGGGTAATTCCCCGATAGTTGGCCTTCACAGTTGGGCTGGAAAATGCACCTTTTAAATATCTCACATTAAAAATATCTTTAACATCTCTATATTATTCGGAAAACGAAGTTTTATATAAGAAGTATTTATTTTGTCTTTGAAAACGAATAACAACATTGTCTTTCAAATAAACTTTACTAGCAAGTTTTTGTAATTTATATTTCGACGTATAGTCAAAAAAATTATGAACTGTTTAAGTTGCATATTAATAATAAATTAGTAAAATCATAAACTTTTTTTTCTTCAATGACAGTTCAATTTGATGGTGAAATGCGTGAGCTGCCATGTATGTGTGGCCTGGTTCGAAATATTTTACAGTTATTTCCTCTGCAGCGCATAAATTGCTGTTCATTAGGTATATGAAAAAGCTTACCAGTCTCCAGTCCTTATTCTGTCAAGAACAATTATCTAATCATAATGTAAACCGCGCCACATCCCTATTAGCAAGAAAAAAAGCATAAAATGTTGATATAATATAATCCTTTGTCCGACCAGATATGCCTTCATGCCAAATCACTGCATAGGGATGTACATAACTTTTCTTCCCCAGTGGTACAAAACTTTCGTTGAAGACTATGATGCGGGGGGTGAAAATGATTTCTTTGAACATCTCCAAGCGAGACAGCTTGATAACCTGTAAAACAAAATAAATTATTAAAATAAAATTATATTTTTTTAAGTTTTACTTTTTGTAAATCGGCTGACACAATCAACTCATATTCACCAGCTTTTACTTTCTCAGCATCTTGCTTTTACTCATTTCTTGCACTTTGTGCTTTAGATATATGAACTTTCCACTTCTGGCTTACTTCACAGTCTGCAGAGCATCACTGTGGGGATTAAGATTTTTTCTGTGAATCTCATATCCTTCGCATTCCCAACATTCTTCGTGGCCTAATTTTGCAAATGATATGTTGAGTTCAGAGACAACTTTTCTGTAGAGTTCATAGGAGACATTTTGATTTGGAAATTTTTCTTTAAATTCAGCATACATTACTGCAATGTTTATATCACTCGGTAAGTATTTTCGGTTAGGGGCATGTTCTCTGCGATAAGGTGAAAGGGTAGGTCCAAAAGAATTTATATTCTTACATTTTTAGGACCATATCGTTCTCTTTATCATAACCTAGCGTGGCTAATAAAAATACTTTACAAACAATGATATTCAGACCGTCTTCAGATTTCAAGCAATACTGATAACTGTAAACTCTACGGGATTCTTTCTCTGTAGTTTTCCTTTTCTTCTCACACCCTTACACAGTTAAACAAAAATAGTTTTCGTTGTTCATTTGATAAAAGCCAATATTGCTTATTAATTGATTCTTGCCTCTTAAATGCTATTTTATCTTTACATTTTAATTTACAGTCAGAGGAACCTATTACTTTGTGTTCTTGAACATATTTTTCCATCTTCAGTTTTTTCCGTTCACTGAAAGAAGAATCATATACCTTTCTTTTTCTTACATTGCCTGCGTTAGTATAAGGTTTTTTCTCGCTAGTTTCAACAACTGTATCTAAAATATTTGAGTTCTTGGACATATATTTTTCGTTCTGTTTGATGATCACGTGTTTGCTTAACAGTACCTGTCGCATTGTCAACGTTAGGATTCAAAATTGAGTGTGTACTTGGATTTTCGATGTTAACATTAACATTTCTTAATAAATTTGTCGATTTTGAAGAAATTAACACATTGGAAATAATATTTATTTTCTTTACTTCCTTTTTGTGTAAGAATTTTAGAGGTATATTTTCATTTTCATCACTCAAATATTCGCTAGAAGAACCGTCTTCACTGTGTGGCATATAATCTGAATCACTATCCTCCTTCTTATCTGCGTCATTACACTGTTTCTTTCTATAAACATTCAACTTTATTTTAGATTTTAATTCTTTATTTAAAGCAAGAGTAAGGATCTTTTTTGCTCTGCTATCTGGATATTTTCTGCAAAAATAAAGTAATAATAATATATGTAGGTTAGGTAGTTTAGTTTGGCTCTTGTGAAGAATTAGACAACTGGCTGGCAACGTGTACGCTGTAAAGTAAATCGGTACCGGAACAGCAACAGGTTAGGCGTTGAAGGCATCATCGCTAAATCGATCCATAGCACATTATCATACCTCAAACAAATCAAAAACGCTCGAATTATTTCTTGTAAATAATATTAAAAACTCCTACTATAATGTAAGTTTGGCAACATCGCAAGAGAGCCTTTCGAAACAACGCTTTAAAAAATGTCATAATAAGAAGTTTTGCCATCGAAATGTACTTAAAATGTTGAACTTTTTTTGATAATTTTATTAGAAAGAGTGGGTATGTCTATTTATTTTTTTTCTTTTAGAATAGTCGAAAGACAAACTTTCTCCTTAATACGTAAAAATTTTCAAATTCTGATTCTTCACAAGACCCGTTTAGTTTATCAAAAATTACATGTAATGTGGGAAATTTTCAGTAATATGAATCCATAGTTTATAATTTTTACTTCCTAATATCAAAACACAACAAAAACATTAGGTTAAAATTGGCGGCAAAATATTTTTATCTATTTCCTATTGGAAAACTGATTTTTTTTGTAAAATATTTAAAACTACAACTGTAATACTTACTTGTCATCCATGATTATAATTTAACACCAATTAACACCTTTTTTTATGGAAAAACAACGACTTGAAACGCGGAAATAACTTAACTGTCAACAAGAAATATTTTGAGGATAACGTTTTTCGTTACTGGTTAAGTAAATTGTCCTATCTGCTGCATTTAGTCTTGTAATCCACATCTGAATTAGATAATATTGTCCTAAGTAATATTAGGGCAAAACATAGGACAATTTTACTAAGGAAAGTAATATTGGACATTTTGCCTTAGTAAGAAACCTCGTTTTTCACTTAGAACAATTTTAGATTGGATTCTGAAACTTTGCATAAAGGTGAAATAGGTGTCAAAGAAAATATAGGACCAAAAAAGTAAAAATAGTAAATTTGGCAGATAGAACCTCTTGTCTTAGGAGGGCAGTACGTACTAGTAATAACAAAAAAAAATAAACATCTAAAAATTAGTAGCAGCTGAGAACTCTATGTTATCTATGAGAAATTAAATGTTTTTTTAAGTTTTGACTTAAACTAATCTACGGACGGGCTTGCCTTGATGTTATGGGGTATCGCATTATACGTGAATGAACGCTGAAAAGCTGCGGTGCTGTGTCTGGGAATCTGATACAGACGACGATGGCATGTAATGATATTATGGACATTTAAACCCTTTGACAACCTATCAAGAAAATGTGTGAGTTCTTGAGAGTGATAGTTTTATTTCTTTGTGTGAGAAAAGACCAATAGACTACATCGGCATAACCCAAATGTGACAGAATAAGGCTGTCACACAATCTTAATCCTACATCGGTCGAAAGAAATAACCCTCTTAATATAAAGAAGTTTCAACTTAGCAATTGATTTTTGAATCAAAGAGGCGACGGACGTGGTCATCAAATCGCAGACTAGTATCCATTAAAAGCCCAAGGTTCTTGCAAACATTGGTAGCAGTTAGTTTAACATTATTCAGGTAGAGACAGAAATTGATATTATTCTCAATAGATTCTCTATAACGACCAAATATTAGAAGCTTGGTTTTATTATTGTTTAAAAGTAGACCATGTGCCAAAGAAACTTCAGAAATGATTTCCAAATCATTATTAATGTGACCGCATACTGTGTGGAGATCTTCCTTTGCAAATGAGAAATAAAGTTGCACGTCGTCAGCATATTGATGAGATAAACAATAATTCAGATGAGCTGAAGTCAGCAGTGTACACAGAAAACAAGGGACCCATAATACTTTCTTGCGGTACACTTCTACTGACTGCCCGAAAGTTAGAGACTTCAGCACCCAAAACCACCCTCTGACTTCTTCCGTTTAAATAACTATTCATAAATTGAATTGTCTCTGGACCCAAGCCAAAATATCGCAGTTTTTTTAGTAATAAGCCATGATCCAGCGTATCGAAAGCCTTGCTATAATCCAAGAGTATTAAACAATTATTTTTCGAACTATCTTGAGCTCTAAGCAAGTCATCCGACACATTCAACAGGGCAGCAACGGTACTGTGACCGGAGCGAAATCCAGACTGCGTGATAGGTATTATGTGGCAGCTAAATAAATGTGTTTTTAGTTGATTGATTGTTAATAGTCTTTTCCAGAACTTTTGACAACAGGTATTAAACAGGCATGCTTCGAGATAGTTGGAATTTTTTTGTCAAAATATATTGATTCATTATAAAAGTAATGTGAAGTATCAGGCGAGGAATAAAAAGACTCACCATCTTTAACTCAAAGCCACCCACGATCCCTGAAATAATCTGCTCAATTTGTCGTTCAATTACTTCGGTGAAAGAAAATCTATTAAGCACGTTTACATGCAACCCTTCTTGAAATGAGGACAATAAGACATTTCCATCAGCAACCGTGGTATCTGGGACACTATCTATAAAGAAATTATTATTGAAGGCCTCAGCATTTCCTGTATTATGAGTTGAGTAGCTCGGTTTAATATTTAAATACGAATATCGACAAACAAATAAAATAAATTCATACATTTTTACAATTTTTAATTAAAATTAGTTATGGAACAAAATTTGAAATCAGTTCATTAAGTAGTTTTTTCAAGCTGAATTTTGAAATAAACGCAAAAAATAACGCAAAGGAATATATTATTCGTCAATTCACACAATATGTCATGAACAAACTTCTGGCTGAACAAAGAAATTTTACATGAAAGCAGGGTTGTTTGTGAAACTCTTAAAATATAATCATTTTTATTTATTATGAGGTATGTACTTGTAGTTATCTATTAACTTACATTTGAACGTTAGCCAAATGTCAGCATGACTACACTGGTGTTTTTTTATTTCAATAAAACTTTATTTTTGTCTAGCTTGTTCCGACCCATGCGTAAGAGTCTTATGTACTTTACTAACTGATGAATAAAAATTAACTGATTAATCACGATTCTGCTCAAATCGCTTGACGTAAAAAGCTGAATTTTAGCATACAGGTAGATTGTAGGATGTGGAAGTTCGATAAAAAGGGATTTTTCAAAAATCAAATTTTAAGGAGATGAAACCATCCTTTAAATATTACAATATTTTTTATTTAAAAAAAGGTTAGTTTTTCAAAAAAACTCTTGAGCAGGTATATTTCGTTTTTTTACATATTTTTTAAAAATTTATATAGGGTCCTCCAAAATATCGGAAATAATTTATAAACAAAAGTCACCCAAGTTGACAAAAATTGAAATAAAATTAAACAAAAAACGTGGTTTATAAAGAGGTATTCAAAAAAGGCGATTTAAGTAATCTTTATATCCCTTTCGTTATCGCCTTATGCGAACGAAGTCGCGGGTACTAACTGGTAACTTTTAAAAACAGTTTGAAATTCAACTGCCAATTACCATCCATAAATACGCCATTGCAGCAATTCTACCTAATATCGAATATTTTTAAGTATGTGAAGGGTGAACAAAAGAACATAAATTTAGAAATACATTTAATATTGAAACTAGCACCCCTTTTAAGGATCAGCAAAGCTTCCTACGAATTCTCAGAATAAGTTTTTCTAATATCGAATATTTTAAAGAGCAGGGGGAGGAAGGACTGTGAAATTTAGTAATAATTATAAAAGGGTTTCAGGGCATCCTATCATGCCTCTTAAAGCTCAGGAAAAGTTTTTACGAGTTGGTATATTTTTCTAGATGAATAGAAGACTTTTACTTATAATGCGGTTTAAGATCCCTAGAAAAATGGGGAAGGGGGCTATTTTTCGAGTTATGGAGATACATAGGCGTATTTGTCACAATATCCAATAATATTTATTAAACTTCAAAGAAGGAGGAGGTTCTAAATTCGACCTGTATGTATTTGTTTTATAGAACGAAAGCTTTCACGGCTTTGGCCAATTAAGAAATCATGGTTCTTGGGATTAGACCGTGTCAAATTGGAATTACTATCCGAAGTTTTGCCTTCGACTGCACGAGGCATCTTCAGGGATCTTTATCCACGAGATCTGAACACTGAATGAGCTCGGAGAGATCCAGGCGGGCTTTTATACCCGACTTGTGCTCGCCGAACCGTGACCCTGTGTTAAGATCGGTTTCCACGTGTGATTAAGGCCGTAACCCGTATCTCTATTAAAATTTTTTGTATGTTTAAAAATTTCAATAGATTCCCTAATTTTTAGTTTATAATATCCTGGAACCGAATGCTAGAACCTTGGTTTCCTTTACATTTATAAGATGGCCAGTGGTATGCTGGTGTTCAGTTACAGCAGAATAAACAATTTGTTTCTTTTTAATACATCGTTCACGTTCCTTAAGTCTAGCTGATATTGAGCGTCCTGTTTCTCCCACTTACACTTCTCCACAGAAGCATGGAATTTTATATACTCCTTCTGTTAGATATATACAATATCTTTCAAGGATCGTAAGCATTGTCCAATCTTCCTATGTGTATTGGAGATTGTATGTACGTCGTATTTTGTCTGTAGTGCCATGTATGTAAGGAAGAACAACACTACCTAACAATGGCTCCTTATCATCCTCCTTTCGCGGAGTTGGATTACTATATTTTTTAATTGGATTTATCTTCAGCGCAATAGCCATTCACTCTCAGAGCTTTGGTCCGTTTCGATGTTTCCGATGTTAGAGAGTCTTGATCAGAAATCGAAATGGCTCTAGGTAGAGGTGAGTTAATAACCGATTTCTTTAGTGCTGGAAGGTGGTGGGGATTTATATTTAAGTATCTATTTGTATGCGTCGGTTTTCTGTACACAGAATGTCCTAATGTACCATTTTCCTTCCTTTGAACATATACATCTAGAAAGGGAATATCTCATTAGATTCAATTTTCATTGTGAATTTGATATTATGATGTTGTTGCTTGAGGTGATCCAGAAATATGAGAAGATTATCCTGTCCATGAGGTCATACTACAAAAGTATCATTTACATATCTGAACCAGTGTTTTGGTTTTAGTGTAAGTGTTTTAGTTTAGCCATATCTTTAAAGGTTTCCATAAAGCTTGTCTTACATCTACTTTTTTCATTTTTCAAGGAACTTTTTATGAACAAACTTCAGGGGCAGCTATTGGATCTACTTTATCACGTGTGGTAGCGAATATCTTTATGAAAGCCTTTGAAGATATTGCTCTAATATCCGCTCCACTAAAACCAAAACACTGGTTCAGATATGTAGATGATACTTTTATAGTATGGCCTCTTGGACAGGATAATCTTCTCATATTTCTGGATTACCTCAATGAACAACAACATAATATTTCACAATGGAAATTGAATCTAAGGGACAATTCCCTTTCTAGATGTATATGTTCAAACGAAGGAAAATGGTACATTAGGACATTCTGTGTACAGAAAACCAACGCATACAAATAGATACTTAAAAGCAAATTCTTACCAACAGACCAAATCTCTGAGAGGGAATGGCTATTGCACTGAAGATATTACGCAATCAATTAAAAAATATAGTAATCTAACTCCGCGAAAGGAGAATGATAAGGAGTCATTGTTAGGTTGTTGTTCTTCCTTACATACATGGCAACTACAGACAAAATAGGACGATTACTTCAGCGGTCCAACATACGTACAATCTTCAATACACACAGGAAGATTGGACAATGCTTGCGATCCCCGAAAGATATTGTACCTTTTCAAACAGAAGGAGTATATATAATTCCGTGCTCCTGTGGAGAAGTGTATGTGGGAGAGACAGTTCAATATCAACTGGACTTAAGGAACATGAACGACGTATTAAAAAGAAACAAATTGTTCAGTCTGCTGTTGCTGAACACCAGCATACCACTGGCCATATTATAAATGTAAAGAAAATTAAGGTTCTAGCATCCGTTCCAGGATTTTATAAACGAAAAATTAGGGAATCTATTGAAATTTTTAAGCATATAAAAAATTTCAATAGAGATACGAGTTACGGTCTACATCACACGTGGAAACCGATCTTAACACGGGGTCAAGAGCCCGCCTGAATTTCTCCGGGCTCATTCAGTATTCAGATCTCGTGGAGTAAAGATTTCTGAAGATGCCTCCTGCAATCGAAGGGGAAACGTCGGATAGTAATTCCAATTTGACACGGTCTAATCCCAACGAGCATGATTTTTATTTGTTTTATATTTGTTCGCGCATATTGTCTGAACAACACTAAATTGTAGAGGATGTTTTTTTGGTGGGCCTATATATTTTGATTTGAATTCCATTCACCCGTTTTTTTTTTGTAATAATTATATAAAAAAATCACAGGTATAAGGGCAATAAAGGCAGCGAGTTTTGTAATTGACTTTACATTTTTTTAAATACCCTCTTAAAATTAAAGCTTTGAGGTGTGTACTAGACATACAATCCCATTTGCTAAAAGGTATCTTTTTGCTATCCCGTTATTTAATTTTATATATACAGGGTGACCACGAAATTGTGTAACCTCAAAATTTAGTAAACATTTTCCAAAAATGAACATTCGGTGTGAATAACATTATTAACCGACTACCCTCATTATAATTTTTAACCGGCTTCAAAACAGGAGGAGGTTATCAGTTTGATCCTATATATATATTTTTTTATGTTTGTACATCGATTACTCAGCGATGGTTTGACCAATTTGGATGATATTTTCAGGGTACATCCAGGATATTGCCGGAGTGGTCCCATAGAAGCATATTAAAAAAATGTTAACAATGGCGGAATGGCGGCCATTTTGTTTTTTTTTGCTTACATCAATTACTCCGCGAAATTTTCAGGGGACATTCAGAATATTGCCTGAGGGGTCCCATGGCCATGTTATACATGGAGGAATGGCGTCATTTTGTTTTTTGCGCCAAGATAAATTGCAAGTTTTTTAATATTCTACTCTAGCGTCTCGATACCGCTCGTATAGAAAAAACTAAAAACGATGAAATAAAAAATGTATAAATAAACGAAACCTACTTCAAAAAATGCACTAAAACGTGAAAAATATTATTTTACACCGCCTTGAAAATTTTAATCCGTGAACTCGGCTCTAAACTTATAAAGTCGTACTGTCTTTATTTAGTTGATTTAATTTTTGTATAAAACTTTTTATATATAATGAAAAGGTTTTCTTAATAGTATGTATTAAAGGCTTGAGGTTTAAGGTTTAAAGTTATTTAGATTACTAAAAGTAAAAATGTGTTTAAAACAAAAAAGGCTTATCTTTTTGTCATATATTTCCTCCCAACACTTTTTTTTAGCTGCGTGCGCGTAGATATTTTCTTTACTTCGTTGGAAGAAGGACTTCCTGTCGGTAACTCCTTATTAGTTTTATTTCGTGGAGTAGGATTTTTATATTTTCAGCTTACAGCTTGAATTTTTTATGAACAAACCTCAGGAGTAGCCATAGGATCTCCGCTGTTACCCGTGGAAACCAATATCCTCATGGAAGCTTTTGAGGAGGAAGCTTAGAGTCGTCTCGAAATCGTGGTATATAGGTATGGTAGATATGCAGACCATATTTTTGTAATATAGTCGCATGATCATCTGAATCAGCAACATTTTAATATAAAATTGGCAATGGAAATTAAATCAGAAGGCACGATTCCCTTTCTAGATTTTCTTGTACAAAGGAAAAGTAATGGTTCCTTAAAATACTCTGTAGATAGAAAATTAACGCATACGAACAAATACCTAAATGCAAATTGACATCATGATCCGTCACAAAAGCCATCAGTTATTAATTCTTTGGTTTACAGAGCCCTCGCGATTTATGACCAAAATTCTTTGGGAATTGTAGTTCTTCCATTTATACACGGAACCACAAATAAAAAAGGTTAATTCGCCGATCCATCATACCATAATCTTCAACACACACAAGAAAATTCGAGGAAGGATCTGGAAACTGGAGGATCCATATCGGTTAGGCTTAAGGAACGTTAACCATATATTAGAAAGAAAAATAACGTACAAACTGCTTTATCTGAACACCAAAATTCAACTGTACATGTTTTAAAAAGGAAAATTAAAGAATCTATTAAAATTTATTAGCATCCTAATAATTTTAATAGACATATGGGCTTCGGTCTATATCATAAGTGGAAGCCAATCTCTACATGGTTCGGTAAATACGCCTTGGTCTCTCCGAGCTCATTGAGGGTTCCGATCTCGTGAAGTAAAAATCCGTTAAGATACCTCGTGCAATCGAAAGCGAAACGTCGGAAAATTATTCTATTTTGACACTGTCAAATCCCAAGAATCATGATTTCCCAGAAGTATCCCATTTAAAAGTTGCTGTTCTAAGATCTAAGATTATTTAACTGAAATAAAAAGTATGTCAAAATAACGAGTTGGTAATTAATTACGAAATTATAGTGGCGGATTCATTATTTAAGAAGAAAGTTATTCTGAGTATTTCGCCACATAAGATAATAATACCATTAAGAATAATTCATAATAAAACCTTTAAATCCTAAATTTAGGATAAAGTTCTGGGTCCACTGCTAAGGTACCTGAGGAAATCTAGCTTTACTTTGATTATTCAAAATAAATTATTTAAGGAATTAAACGATTTTTTTCCTATAACAAAAGTTATTTTTTAACCAACGTCTTACTTTTAAACAACTTGTTTTCATAACAATAATCTCAAAACCTTGTTTAATATTTGTGACTTTTAACCTTCGATGTTTGGTGAAAATTAGTAAAAAGCCATTAATTTGGCCTCTTGTTGCATACAAAAGTGTCCAATTTAAAAGTTATCCGCCTTGAAAAATAAATATTAATAATCAAAACAAAATTTGCAAAGAAACAGGATTCAGTGTGTGGTCTGCGTGGTGATTTATATATAAATATGAATATTACTTGCTAAATTTTCTTCTGTGGCTACATACCGAAACGTTTCGGAATGCTTTTATTCCATAATGAAAATAATCCAGTTTGTTCCAGTTTTTGTAAACACGACGTGCTTGTTATTTACAAATGATAATATCGGTGAAACTAACACCGGTTCTACAATGTTGCTTTTTTGTTGGAAATTTGAGGTATTCCACTGAAAACATTTCGGCGTCACTAAATAAATGTTATCAATAAACACCGAACGTCAAAGATTGGCAGAAAAATGTACTGTTCGTGGAAATCACGCGTTTCGTGCATGACATATTTCAGATCTGTTTGATTGGTGTAGGTAGAGAATTTAATATACGAGGGTGGCTCATTGAAGCTACCGTACTTAGGTCCGTTGTGCACCCCTAGGAACATCTGGTTCACCTCAGACCATTCTGAATTGACAAAAATAGGTGTTGCTTTCTCTGAATGGCGAGACACCTATACAGTAAATTTAACATTGCAAACATTATTTCTTGTCGGACGGGATCCAATCAGAATGCAGTTTATCTTCGATATTGATAAGTCACTTTTCTTCTTGGGGTATCTTAGGACCTTTCTGGGATATTTAAAGTTGTTAGTTTTATTCCACAACTTTTAAAATTCATTTTAAGTGTTTTCTATAAACCATTCTTTACGCTACCAAACAGTAACTCCAGTTATTTTTATACGGTCACAAAACTACATCATTCAGTGTTCAAATCCCATGGAGTAAACATTTCTGACGATGCATCTGCAATCACGAGAGAAACGTCGGATAGTATTTTCAATTTGAGACGGTCTAATTCCAAGAACCATGATTTCTTCTCAGCTCATTAAGTTATAAGAAGTACGCGCAGATATAGAAAATGTGCGAAAAAACATGAATATCTGACAAACGGTTTTAGTTACTTGTATCGAAACCTTGTGCATATTATGTCTTCAAAAAGTATACATTCTAAAGTGATAATTTGACAGAGGCGTCAAAATTCAAATTTTTAAGGTCGTTTAAAATATTATTTTTCATTATTCAGCATTTTTTTAAAGTCGATTTTATTGAATTTTTTAACTTATTATTTTTAGTTTTTTTTATTTTTATTATTTTCTCATTTCTTATTTTTATTTTTTGTTTTTTAGATAGCTTCGAGCTTCTCGACATCCTACGTTTAGTATACCTTAGTTAGATGAATATTATTATAAATTAATATATTATTATTATTGGGGGCAGGAATAGCATGATCCCCTTGGTTCTCATTAGTGTAGAGTGTATTGACCCGATTGCGTTTAAATATGTAACCTTTTGAATTTGGCTAAGTTTAATGTGGCTTGCTGGTAATAAGGCCACGTAGGACAGCTTCATAGGCATTTAATGCTCCTATGATAGCACATCAGGTTTCATTCCCTAAGTCTTTCCTATGATTCTGAGATACAGCTCATATGAAATGTATACGTTTTTCCTAGGTAAAGATTTTAGCTTTACTTAACATCGATTCTGCGCCTAGATATTTCACCTCTAGAGGGAAGTTTGGTTTGGTGCTTACGAGAATGGGTACCCCCATTGGCTCCAGAAAGTCATTTTATTTAATTAACATTAGTGAAATATGAGATTTGCGAATAAAAATTAGTTCTATGAATAGCATAATGGATATTCGAACATTGTAAATAGTAACGAATGTAACATTTCTCCAGTCATTCCCTCAGTTCTTGGCTTATTTAACAGTTGAAAAACCCTTGCGAAGTCTTATGATGGTCTTATGATGAGTCAACGATAGAGTAAAATTCATTATCTCACCTGTTTCATGAATTATGAAAAAAGTTCTAGGGTATGTTAAGGTGTACAGCAAATTATTTTTGAGTATAAGGGGTGGTCCAAAAAAGTGTGGCGGATATAACATATGTTTTTACTTCCCTCGTGAAAGGGAAGTATTATAATCGTGTAAAAAATACCCTGCGAGATTTTTGCAGATCTTTACCTTTCAGGGTCCCTATATGCCGAAAAACACGTTTTCTCAATTCCGTCGATCTGTCTGTCTGTCTGTAGATCAGTCTGTTCACGCATAGCTAAAAAGTGCTTATCCGAGTAACTCCAAATTTTGATACAAAATTTAGAGTCATATGGGGACGACGTGATAATATTTTTGTAAAAATTGAATACGGAGGATCAAAATGGCGGCCTGGCAAATTTTAAAAAAGAATATTACTAGAAAACTAATTATCGAATTTACCTCAACTTTTGCATAAAAATCACGTATTACGTATGAATTAACGGGTAAAATATGGCACTAATCCAAGATGGCGAAACATAAAGACAGCCTAATAAAATATTTAAAAAATCATCCTGGAAGAACTACTTATAAGATTAATTTCCAAACTGTTTATAAAAATTAACTGTAATATACAGATGAACTGATAAAACTGTGGTTTGGATTCAAAATAACGGAACAAAATGACCGCCAAATAAAATGTTTTGTAGTCGTAAAAAAACAACCTCAGGTTTTACATATCTTCACGTTTTAACGTGCCTAGGTGTCAAAAAACATATTTTCTCAAATCCGTCGGTCTGTCTGTCTTGCTGTCAGTTACTAACTACTTACCCGATTGATTTTAAAGTTTGTTCAAAAATTAAGGCTTGTATGTGGACGACCTGGTAATATTTTGGTAAAAATGCAATGTGACAGAACAAAATGGCGGCCTAGTTAGTTATTAAGAAAGTATTAATAAAAGAGTAGAGTAATTATCCAATTTACCTCAAATTTTGCACAAGAATCAAGTGTTAGAAAGAAATGAACTCATAACATTATGGTACGGATTCAAGATGACAAAACGAAGTGTGAAAACCTCAATAATGGACATTTGGATTTATTGTGTAAATGTCCATTATTGAGGTTTTCACTTTAACTCAAGAGCTTGAAAAAGTGTTAATGTAACACGAAACGTTGGAATTGAAAATAGTGGTTTCACTTTAGACCTTATTGCAGTCCCATAACCCACGAATTCAAGTTACAATTATTTAAAATATATCACAGTTTAGATTTTTCTCTTTAAAATTCAAATGTGATAGAAAGAAACAGAATTTAATAGAAGCAGTAACTAATGCACGTATTGAAAAAAGTCTAGATATGGATTAGTTGTATAATGAATTTTGTAATATGAGGTACTTTTTACTTTTGGCTGTAATATTTTATTCAACTGAAGAATATCAAAATTTGTTAAGAGTATTTCAATTTGTCACGCCCATTTCTTTATTAAATGCAATGTCTGAACGTGTATTTTCCTTTTGCAAAAATACATGGCTAGATAATAAAAACATTTTGTAAGTGGATCATGTAAAATCCGAAGTACAAACAAAAACAAATTTCGACAAAACTTTTAAAGAGTTTTACAAATACACTTTAGAGAAGAAAAATTTTTTATTAACCGGTAAGTCTCAAGTTAAATGGTTCATTTAAAAAATAACTGATTTATTTTTTAACACCTAAGAATTTATAAAGATTTTATTATTAAATATTTTTTGTTGCTTGTAACTTATACTTTTATTTCGCATTTGCTTCTGCGTTAAGTGATATTTGAAAGTATTTGTTATGTTTTCAAAATCTATCATATATTTTTATGTGAATTCAAGAATTAAAAAAATGTTAAAATGTTTTTAAAAACATTTTAGCCTTTTTCTTCGTCCCGAATGTCCCACATTTTATTGGCCTGCAAACACAAAATTTTGAGTTGGCAGTAATTACAAATGAAAATTCGTCTTCCATGTTGGACTAGATTTTGAATTATTAAAATATTTACTAATTTCATAATTTGCACTCTTAAACAACGTCATATACCGATTTTCAGTGGACTTTCTACTATAACAAAAATATTAAAATATAAGAAGTAGTCTGACTGTTCTTTAAGTAGTGTAATTTTATAAGGACCACAAGTTTTTCGTACTTGGAAAAGAAAAAAATAATTTAAGCCACCCACCTAAGAACTGAAATAAATAACGAAAACATTAACTCTATTATGAAACATACAAATTTAGAAATTAAATCTAGATTTAGTGATAATAGTTAAGCTCTTTAATTTAATGTCCATTACCAGCCGGTGGCCGAGAGCGTAAAGCTTTGGGTTTACACCGTTTTACACCGAGTTGGTCTGGGTGCCTGGGTTCGAATCCTAGGTGGGTGCAGGACTTTTCAAGTCTGCAGCCAATATTAGTGGTTAAAAATCCAACAGGGAAGAGTGTAAAATGAATTTCACTTTCCACGTTGCCATTCACGCCGGTAATCAGGCCGGGGGGAACCGGATGTTCCCGTGGTAGTTTGGGAGTAAATTCACACTCCACGCCTTTACATACCCTCTCAGGTGGAGGGGATGGCCGAGGTTCGGGCTCCTCGATAAACTGTAGGGCCCGTCTGGCTGACATTCCCCAGACGTAAAAATTCCTTCCCCCATACTAGAAGGGCTAATCTGGTCCCCTTTCCTTTCCGCGCGCCCTTCACCGGGCAGTTAAGGCTTGATCACCACACAGGTGTAGCCAAGGCGCCCTTCATTATATGTTGTCTAAATAAAAAAGTGCATCCCGCGGGGTTAGAGAAAAGGGCCTTTTAGGCCTAGTCTCTGGGCTTGTCCCTCCCATCTACTACTACTACTACTAATGTCCATTACGATGGAGATATTTTTGCACAAAATTACCCCTCAGTTCTAACATATTAAATATATATTAAATTTATATAGTTAGGGAAACTGCCGAATTTTTTTGGATCCGTTTAGATTTTTTTTAATAATCTCTTATATTTGGAAAGGCTGGTATATTGTAATATCATATGATATACGTATTATGAATCGTCTTAGTGAGCTCCTTAATTTGACACCATGCCATTTTTTAAAGGCAGGCTAGTTAAGAACTTGGGGGATGCAGATGAAAATCGGTCAAGGCATTCAGTCTTAGAAGGTAACATACAATGGCATTCATACATGCACAGAAAAGCGTTGAAATCCTAAATATTAAAAGATAGAAATTGGAGTTCTAAAGATACTTTTGGGCTTTTTCGCATCTTTAAAAAAAATGCATAATTGTAGGAGTAAGTTATGCTATTTTTTCATATTTCATAAATATTTGTGTTTAATGTAGATGTTGTAAGTCAACGTGTCATAAAATATCGAAAAAATAACTGAAACTTAATTAATAACAATGAATATTTTTTACTACATGTTTTTATTAATTACCCTGGTATATATGTGTCCACAAATCACCAAAATTCATGAATGAACATTAAATCAAGTGAGGCATTTACTTAGTTATGCTTATAGATTTTTCAACGAGCACACGAAAGTATATGATGTTTCCTATTGATGTAAACCGTAGATACTATAAAAGCTGTACAGAGATAACTGTACCGTATACATAATTCCATATTTAATCCAAATCTTTTTCTATCTAAGCATAGAAGTTCTGGATTTGCTGACGAGTACACATTACCGAAAAAAAAATGCAGAATAAAGTAATCGTTTTGGCAGTTGTTGTGTTGCTTTTACTGAGTAAGTATATTTTTAAATTATATATTTATTGTTCTTGATATTCTAGTTGATCAATTGATTATAATTTTCTGTCCAACCAATAATGTCCACAATAATTATAACACAGATCTGTTTATAAAGTATTTCGGGTAAGAAATTAGAGCTTTCTGTATCTAAGGGCTCTATTAATTGAGATTAGCATTTAATTTCACTGTGTCTCTTAATCTCCAAGAAACTAGTTGTTTATTTGAAGTTAAAATATAATACTAGCAGAAAGCGATGTAGTAGATACCAAACACAGTTTGGTTGAAATTGTTAGAAAAAGTCAGTGCAAAGGAAAGCAAAAAAAATTGGGTTACATATTTATTGCTGCAGACAGAACAACTAAAAATGTTGAACATAAATAACGCCTGAAACAAAAAGGTCTGTCTGTAAAATTTTTTACATGTAGCAAAGATAAAACTAAGTTGACGAGTACCAAATTACATTTAATTTTTTTTATTGTTGCTTTAAAAGCAGCTATAATTTATGTAGGCATGATGAAACAAGGAAATT
Source organism: Kuschelorhynchus macadamiae (assembly GCA_030620095.1). Taxonomy (NCBI): domain Eukaryota; kingdom Metazoa; phylum Arthropoda; class Insecta; order Coleoptera; family Curculionidae; genus Kuschelorhynchus; species Kuschelorhynchus macadamiae. The sequence continues at coordinate 87,835 of JAUTXW010000204.1, forward strand.
GGAAACATCTCTTTAACAGAAAGCAAAAACAAAATTAAGAGTTGGTTGAAAAGGCCTGTTAAGTAATAATAAGTAAATACATTGGAAATAGAAGATTGAAAAGGAGCAAAAACCTGTGTAATGCCAATAAACTATACCAATTGAGAGAAGAAACACGTAAATGTTTGGATGTGAATCAAAAATAAAACTAACAGAAGTCTTTTACTGTTTAAGCAAAAACATTAAAAACGAGCTTGGGTTAAAACAAAAACAAAGACTGTGTGGATAGATTGAGAGAGCTGAGAAAAATATATCAATAAAAAGTAGCTTTCAATTGGCGAGTAATGGCAAATACATTGTTACTAACCTTAGCATTAATTTTAAGTGAAATTCCAACAAAACTAGAACTATGAGAAACCAGAACAAGTTCTTGCGGGAACGTAGACAACGGAACTAGCTGAACAAAAATGTGTTAGAAATTAATAAAAACCAACAAAATATTTTGAAATAATATTAAATAGTAAATTGTAATCAGAATTTGAGACATTTTGTTTCACTAATTTTTCACGTGTACACAGTTCTTCAAGTTTTCAAATAAATAATTTTTAAGTTTTCAAATAAATAACACCGTCAAGAAATCAAATAATGAATTAATAACAATTCACCAAAATAAAACGAATGTTCAAAATTATGCATCCTCAGTTTATACTTCACTGCACGAATTAACAGACAAAAGTGAATCAGTTCTAATCACAAATATTACCGAAAGTCACACATTATTACACATGATTATTTTCAATGGATATAATAACGTAACATTTTTCTAAATATGTCAAGCGTCTTCAAGGATTAAAGTATTAAAACATAAAAGAGACTAGCAAAATCTCTTTCGGCTTAACGCAATTTATGATTTTCAGGGATGACGCAAATAAAATATAATTCTTATTTGTATCCTAATTGCATGACGTTGAAATGCATAAAGTGTATGTTAACTAGAATTTTTTTATTACCTTCCCAATTTTTTGCTGTGAGTCTTGTACGTTATATTACATATTTGTTGAACCAGTCAAGATTAAAATTTCAAATTTGAACATATCAGTATTTCAGTATTTTAATACATTTTTTTTGGAGTCGGTTCAATTTTAAGGAACAAAAACTAACATCATCAACAAAATGTGGAGTGAGAATCGCACTTTGATGATAATTTTTTTTGAACGATTTTAGAATCCTAAAATATTTGAGGTAGTAGTACTCAGTCAAAAATATTTTTATATATACCTGTATTTTCAGTTTAAGTCCTAGACCCAAATAAATAATTAATTTCATAAATACTGACACTTAATTAAGAAACCCTTGGCGGAAATTGCTATCTTCTGTTATTTTCATGTTATGCGCAATAACTTATATATGCAGTTTGTATTTGCGTTATTGCCTTTCATACTTCCTAGGCACCATAGACATAGTTCTTCACGAGCCGCTACTGCCACTATTAGGTACATGTTTATTGTCAATATTCAGATAATCGAAGTTATTTATTTTGCAAATCATGCTATAACGGGTTTAAGGTTTAAATTTATGTCAGAGATTATAGTTTCAATATTTGATAATTTTTGGAATATCTTAAAAGAGAAATACTCTTCCAATTTTCAGCCTTCTTTTAAGATATAATAATCATTTTTATTTATTAATAGAAAAGCCTTTATTAGGGTGGATTATTTATAGTTTTAGTTATTACAGAAAGTGTCAAAAATTTGAAAAATGTTGACTAAATTAAAAATATCACAAAAACACTCTTACGATTTTTGAAAAGCGAGATATGTGGAAGCCTTCTCTTCTATAAACTTATTATTGTATGTAGAGAACTGTCGTTTTTCGAACGTTTGACGGATGAACGTTTAAAAAAAATTGAAGGATATCTTTGGCAAGCAAAACAAGCGTCTGATATGCTTGTCAGTAAGAGCCTAAGTGAGCAAAATCTAGGGCAGCAAATGCTAAGTTGCTAAGCGTTTTTCTAGCCATGCCCGGCGTTTTGTTAAATGCTTTTCCGACTAACTGGTACTTATATGCAGTATATGCGATTCTTAGCCCAATGTCTATGATAACTATTAAAGTAATTTACCTAGTTTTTCGGGTAGATAACTGTTTTGCCAATACAAACAGTAATTCCCTCAGTTTCCTTTTTCCGTTCAGTCTTATGATACTAAGTTCACTCTATCTGCCTAATGTATCTTCAGGTAGCCGTTTTAAAGAGGTTGTACACGAAACCTGCTAAAATTATTGCAGAACCTTGTTGAAAATGGATCTGACAGAGGAAAATCTCTCTGATTGAACTCTGTGGTACTCCAGTAACTTTTTCTCTTTTGCCCAGTTTCACCGCTATCCGAAAGTAATCCATCTGGTCGTGTTTCTTTTTTTTTTTAATTTTTAGTATTATTTTTTCGCCATTTTTAGTTCCTCAATGGTAAAAAATGCTGCAAGAATATGACTTAGTTTCTTTTGGTCCCTTGCAGTCCTTTACTTGATCTCCGCAAACGCTTCATTTTAATTTTTAGTATTATTTTTTCGCCATTTTTAGTTCCTCAATGGTAAAAAATGCTACAAGAATATGACTTAGTTTCTTTTGGTCCCTTGCAGTCCTTTACTTGATCTCCGCAAACGCTTCATTGCTACCGGGCTGTTTTAATTGAATTTTATTAACAGAGAGTTAATTAAACAGGTCGCCGAACTTAAATTATTACTCTTTGCTTGCTTTGAAGACTTCGGTTTCGTATTTTCAATACGTTAAAACCCATTGAATTAAAACTTTACGTTGTAATAGATATTCAAGAGTTACATTTAGTAAGTAGCTACTTTCCAATTCAATCATAGGCGTGGATGTAGGTAACTTTCTCAATATTTAAAAAAAGTCATTGTTTAATATTTAATTTAATACCTTCAGTAATTGGAGAAGGTACAAATAATGTAAAATATCTCGTGAACATTTTCAATTGGGTTAGTTGTTTAGGAATTTAAAAAGTTAGAGGAGGTCAAAATATGCGGAAAAGGTAATTGTTTATCTGGCTTATGTAAAAAATATAAAAATCTTCACTTCAATCAAAACTCTGAAGAAATTGGCATGGCTTCCAAAGAGTTTAATTTCCTAGATACATGGTGTTACACATTAATAACAGCACCTTTTAAGTAGACAATTAAAGTTTCCAGAATTCATGATTATAAAAACTGTTTTATTTCTATATATCCTACTAGCGGGTATCCGCGACTTCGTTCGCGTATATAACTATAATGAAAGCAGAATGACCATGGGAAAAACAATCGTAGCACAAGTCTACTCCAGCTCGACTTAAGCATTACCCTTGAGCTTTGTTAATTGTCATGTCGAAACAGAGCTTCAAAGGAAACTGTACAGGTTTAAACTGAAAAGGATAGTCTGGAGGAATAAAATTAAAGGGATACGTGGTATTTTTGTAATGTTTTAACCTTACTAAGGACTTCCATTACACAATTTTGGTAGTTTTAAATTTCGAATAAGCATCACTGGTGCCCCCACTTTTAAAATTCACTCATGAGGATTGATTCCTGAAGGGTTTAGAGTAGTATGAACTCGACAAGATAATTAACCGCATTTTCTTGGTCTATAACTACATGTATTGAGTGGTATATCAGTTGTGGAGCAGTAATTTTTTCCAATAAAGCTAGAAGCTCAGGAAGCGGTTTTATTTTGATAACTTTCGAATCCGCTATAAACATTTAAGTGATAGTTTAGCCTCCTTGGAAACTTTTGGAGTTTCGAACAATCCCTTCTTATCGAACCTTTGCACTCTAAAATCAAGCTCAGCTTTCTACGGCAAACGGTTTGAGAAAGATCGCAAAAAGTAATCAATGACCCGATTTTTTCAAAAACCTTGTATGAATTTATAAAAAATCTTAAAAAATGTAAAAAAATAAAATAAAAGGGACGTGTTCAACTGTTTTTCCGAATAACTAACCGTTTTTTAAATAAAAAATATAATATTAAAGGCCTAATTTCAGCCACTTGGACACCCTGTCTGGGTTTTAAAAAAATTTAAAATATGTAAAAAAATAAATTAAGAAACACGTGTTCAAGTGTTTCTTTCGAAAAACTAATCGGTTTTTAAATAAAAGATATCGTATTATTCAAATGGTGGTTTCCTTTGAACACCCTTTATAAATTTACAAAAAATCCTGAAGTATGAAAAAAAAAGTATTCAAGCGGTTTTCCGAAAAACTGATCGTTTTTAAATAAAAAATATTGTAATATTTAAGGGGTGGTTTCACCCCCTTGGAATTTGAGTTCTGGAAAATCCCTTCTTATCGAACCTCTACACCCTAAAATCAACACGAATGCCAAAATTCAGCCTCTTACCTCAAGTGGTTTGAGCTGGAGCGTGATGAGTCAGAAAACTAAGTCTTTTATATATTAGTATGGATTTTATGTCCGGTTTTGGAAGATTTTGAATCAAATTCAACTCTTACGAAGAGCGTGGGTGCATCAACTACTCAGCTAGAGAAACCGTAATTAAATAGATTGAAAAAGAGAAACCACTTAAATTTTGGCACAATCTCCATAATAACCTCTCAATTTACCGACGATAGTTAATCAAGAGTCACCGAAATACTTACCAAATGAGATATACTTCTCGTAAAATTGATCTCCGTTCATTTTTTAAAACATTGTCGTAGATATTAATAACTGCTATATATTTGCTTTTATAAATTTATACTTTTTTAGAAAATTACGATGTCAAAGCAGAGACCTGCGTATTGTACAATTTAAATAACCATTGTACAGACACATCACAAGCTAGGAACCTTTGCGACTACTCTAGTAAGGGAGAGTTATGTTATGATATCCGTATTGATTCCGATATGAATTCTGGATCAACAAACCCACGAATATCCGGTAAACAAGGAAAAAAACTTAAAAGAAATGTGGAAGTTCCAGACCTCATAAGCGTTTACTTAGAACATTTTCTAAAGCAACAAATCAACAGATTGTAAAATTGGTAAAAAAGGAACTTGTATATCTAAATCATTTCGTCCATTATTATGACACATTGTATTAACGATATTCTCAGGGAAAACCTCAATATATTTCTGTTTAATTGAAATAGAAAAATATGGATTAGAATGTATGTATTTATTTTTGTGATATGACGAATATTATAAGTATATTTTTAATGTAAGATAGTGTGTAATTTATTAGTTATAATATAACTTTAACTAAATCAAAGTTAAAAAAATATAGGGTAGAAAAATAAATAATTTTATTTACCAAAACATTTTGCACTACATTCTTGAATAAACACATATTGGAAAAATCACATTTCGTTAAAATTTTTTTGACTCATTATATTTCGGATGTCTGTAGATTTGAATATGTTGAGAATTTTAATGTATTTGTGAATCCTCCAACTATTTTAACCTATTTTTTGTATATGTATATCTATAATATTTAAATCAACCTATTAACAATTACATAATTGTGCTATGCAATTTCCTGAAACCAAAAATGTTGTTACTATTCCATTGAGAAAGGCTGAAATTCAGGCGCAACATTGGAAATATAAATTAACAGATTTTTAAAGGAAATGAAATACTTTTCATTTCCCCGTACCACTCGTACCGTATCCCAAGAAAACAGAAAAAAATAATTTAAAAACATATATTAGAAGTTCCAGAATCGTTTAAAAAAACCCTCTGTTTAATTGATGTTGCTTTACACTCATCGCCCATCAGAGGAACAATGTCGAAACCATCATTTATATGATTTCTAGGTTATTGCTATATAATAATAATTAATAGTTCGTAAGTCGACCGAACTGGGGCTTTGTGAAGTGCGTAAGCGTCGAAACTGAACATTAATCACTTTGACTAACTCGTCTGCGGATGAGAGAAGGCTAACAAAAAGATCACTTCCGGTTTATCTTTTAAGGTTCTAACAATGAGAATACGATAGTGTTCTAACAGGGCTTAAAAGACTTTCTCAATGTGCACTAGACTAATAAAATTTACCGCAATGTCTACATGTGATAGAAGGTTAGACTGCCTCATTTGAGTAAAAACTTTATGGAATCTGTTAACGTTCTTATAGGGCATAATTCAAAGCAGTTGACGAGTACTGAATATCGCATCCCAAATTTAAATGAAGCAGTTTAAACTTCTCACTGACCACTTTTCATATAATTCGAAATTGTCCCAGAGCGTTTTTCTCAAAGATATTATCAACTACAAATGTAAAGCGTTGTGTTAGTAATAGTGTAAACACTAACAAACAGACCATTAGAGACTGAAACGACGCAAGAGTCGGCATACAATGGTTTTCAAAACGATTTTTTTGAAACGTAACCACTTATGCATTTGAAAATTGCCGAGTAACAGAGAAAACAATAGAAACTATTAAAAAAATCCGACTAATTTTGTGTTTCAGACACCCTGTGAGGAAGTTGAAAAAAATATTTTTTTTCATGCTGCATAAAAAAAAATCTTTCAGTTCCACCAAATTCCGTACATGTTTAGGGGACAACGAATCTCCTTGCTGTATATATATTAGTGTAGGAGGAACATGCACAGAAATACTTGTCCTTTGTTATATATTATTGTCAGAATTATTGGTATACAAAGAAGAAAGATTCTGCATTTTTCACCATTATCTGTCCACTTTTGTGAGTTTTCTATTTGGCACTTATTCTCCGATGAATTTTATTCAAAAAAGGTAATGGTTCAAGTCGATAAATGCAACCATGTACCAGCTATTTTAAATTGGAATAATTTATTTTGTTCTAAAATAAGAACAATCCAAATTAAACGAAACGTAATTATTACAAATTTCAAAAGTAATAATCACTTGACATAAGTGTTCACGGAAAATATATAATTTATCATTCCAACACCCTCTTTAATACCCATACTTGAATTTTGAATAGGTTTTAATATTGTTCGGCATTATTTAAACTTAAAATATCTGATAAATAGTTGTATTTATCGACATGAACTAACATTTTAGACAAAAAATTACCTTTTTATGTAAAATTAAAGAATAAAAGCCATAGATTAAATTGTATAAGACGCCTATACTAAAAAATCTACCGCTGAATAATTGTGGAAAAATCTTATTCATTTGTACGCCACTGGTTGGTGATATTAACAAGAATGTATCATAGAAAAAATATATTACTGTACATGTTCTTATACCGAGTTTCATTCTAACCTAATGATACAGTTTGAATATTTTGTCTTTATTATATGCCAAGGAATTTCCCATAGCCTATGTTTTTTGAAATACCTTGTATATATATAAACAAACCTCGCATTTGTTCCCATAGATTAGTCTATGAGTTAATATCTCACTGCCAAATATTTTCATCGTTTTTATTCAACATACCGTTGAGTGTTTTCCATCATCTTTACCACACAGCTGCATTGGAATGATGGGCTCCATGTAGGACGAAACATTGTCAATTATGCCGGTAGAGATAATGAAAAGCGCTTATAGGCTTGTCAGTATAATGGTCCATGATTTTTGGATTCTACTTGAATAAGCTTATCACAGGCAGAATATTTTGTCCGAATGGCCGTTAATTTTCTTTCTTTTCTTTTATATATATATATATATATATATATATATATACATATATATATATATATATATATATATATATATATATATATATAGAGAGAGAGAGAGAGAGAGAGAGTAGGAAAATGATTTTTTTGGCATGACCGCTAAAACAAATGATATTTGGCCAACTATAGACATAAGGTCTTTAACAGTACAGTAAACTAGTAGAAAGACGTGTACAACTAGCGCCAAAATTAATACACAAACCTACACCAAATAATTATCTGTTAGTGATTGTAATCACATATGCAAACTAAATAATCTTCAGTAATCAGGACGAATTTACGAATTCAGGGGCGTAGCGTGCATGGATGCGGGTGATGCGTCGCATCCCTTTAAGAAACATAGAAGGTATTTTTTTAACATCGGATACACTTGGATAAACATGCACTCTAACCCTCCGATATCGTTAAACTTCCACATAACTATCTTAGCCAGTACGCCTTGCAAAGTGATACGACTGTCGAAGTTACATCGAGCCGCCCGCTTGGCATACACGTTCCGCTCGGAGACCTCACTCGAAGCCAGTAGTTGACCACGCCGATTTTAACTGCTCGTGCATACGGTTGCTTAAACACATCTCGGCGTATACAGGTATTGTATATTGAAGGCGCCTGGCTAGAGTTTGCGTTTGTCAGATTCATTTAAAGGGAACGTAATAAATGGGCTAAACGGAATCCAAATCGAAGAATTGAGCTTCAGTTTAAAAATTAATGCTTTAGTTTTAAAATATAATGATTATTTTATATTACCACTATATTTTTTTTATTTCCTGGACATTCTTAAGTTTTATGGCATCCCTATTTCGTTCCAGCATACACCTGGCCCCTGAGCGCTTATTCAAGTCCAAACACTGATTTAAAATCGGCTACTAGTTTGTTGGTTTTGGGTGTAATTCAGATCGTACCGAGAATTTGGCGGTCTGTAAACACGAATCCGCCCATTAGTAGACTGAAATACTTTTTCATCAGAAAATATTAGCTTTCCCCAAAAATCTTTATCACTGGGTTTTAAAAAAGGTTTTGGGGCAGCAGCTCTATTTTTTAAATTGGAACATTGTTTTACACGACGCTAAGCTGTCCTATTTGAGCCGAGAAACTCTGTCCTATATACCGCGGTTACAACCGTTTCAAATGGATTTTGTCTTAGGAAGGCTACTAAGTGAGCATCTTTATAGTCCGTTGAAATTTTGTTACTTAAGCCTGTCCCTGCTGATCTTTCCGAGGTATGTTCTTCACGCCATTTTTTTTACAATCCCCTGAATACCGTAATAATTGGCAACACTTCCGAGATACTGCAATAAGGCGGACATTTTCTATTAGTGTAGTTATTGCAGATTTTGTAGCAATACTTAAATGTGGCATATTTTGTGCTATTATTATGCACTTAGGTTGACTGACATCAAAAATCAACAAATTTCTACAATTAATCATGTGATTTTGTGATGTTATAACTGTCAAATTTTAAAGTTAATTCAGGTAAATAGAGGAATAGGAAGTACAATTTACAATGAAGCAATTAAGCCGTACGGATTTATTTGTCGCTATTTGTTCATTTTCTCTGTAAATGAAGCATTTACTTACTTTAAAAGATTTGGTATATTCCTATTTTTACATGTAATATTTTCTTGCCTGTGACAGTACGGAACTTAAAATCATTTTTATTATTTTAAAAAGTGGCTAGCAAATTTATAGATAGCAACACTAGAATAAATCTAGAAAAGTTCATATTAAGTAAATTCTGACAGGAAAATCTCGGCTCTTGCTATGAAAATATTAAATTACTTGTTTAAAAGATTTTTCTATTTGAATTTTTAATACAGTTTTTAAATTCGAATTGTTAGATTTTCTGTAACGTTTTTTTTTCTACTTTTTATTGCACGTATGAAAACAAATGTTTGTATCTTACGAACAATGACTCTTTTGTGACCTTTGGGTTTATATTTGTTGTAGATTTATTCGTAATTTGTTTTAAATTATCTGTATTGTAACCGCTGAAAGTATAACACATTAATATTTTTATTGTATTATATTATTCGAGCGTATTTAAAAAATATATATTTTGCGGTTGTCATAACCCCTTAAATTATGAAACATATTAAAGTTAAAAGGTTAAAGGGCACTATTAAAATTTCCATTTCTAAAAAAACAACCATGCAGCCCGATGTATTTCCTAAATTTAAATTTAATTTCAAATTCAAAGCGCTTTTATTAAGGCGGGGCTCAGCCAAGGCTGTTTTAGCCCAATCTGAAAAATTATTACAAATATTTGTATATGCGTTTTATAAGTAATATCCCTAAATGTTTACTGAACTTATAATTATATTTACTAAACTAATAAATAAGCCAAAAAAAAAAAGAGAAGTTTGAATATTTATCCTAAATTGTTACATGTACTCTTACAGTAACATTAAAAAAATAAAATTTTTTTTTTTAAATATGATTTGTTTTTTCGTATTTCGAGGATGAAACTGTGGATACTATGAATTAGAGTAATACTTCTTAATTTGTGACTTGACGGAACTAGAATTTGTAATTAATTTTACGTAATTAGGCAACTTATTAAAATATATACTACAGTTATAAGTAAATGAACCCTGAAATGGCAGCGGTAGTATGCAATGGAATATGGAGCAAATGAGGCACTCGTCGAATCCTCTGAAACACGCCCCCAGCAAAAGTTAACATTTAGTAAAGGTAATTTGGCATTCTTATATGAATGATTCTATGTATAATTTAACTATAATGTATAGCACGCCATTTGTCCAATTTTAGCCAGCCAAGCTGAGTAAATGAAGGTGTAATATGGTCCCTTCGCTTTGTACATGTAGCATAGCGCATGCAAGTGTTTTGCATAACCTGTAACCGTTGGCGATCCAGACCTGCCAAGAGTCAAGTCAAGAAGAGATAATATAGTTGATTATGTTAATTTCAGTTTTGTCTGTGTATCTAGCACATACTTAAATTTATAAATAAACTTTAGTCTTCTGTATGCATTTCTTAAGATATTATCAACACGCAAACTAAATGATATATATTGATCAAAAGTAACTCCGAGATTTTTATAATTATCTTTAAACTGAATGGATGTATCATCCAGAAAAATTTCATTTTCAATTTGAAGTTTCGCTTTTTCGATGTCCAATATAATAGCTGTCGTTCTCAGGGGATTTAAAAGTAATCCGTTGTTTTTAGACCAAAAACTTATTTTTTTAAATTGTTATTTATTTTAATAATAGATTGAATTTGCCTGAAACTTAGAACTATAGCTGACAGTCATCGGCGTATAAATGGCACGAACTAGATATGTTATCAGGCAAGTCTGCTGTAAATAGTATAAATAAAAGAGGCCCCAGGATAGAGCCCTGGGGAACTCCAGTCAACACTTGCAAATTACTAGACACAATTCGCTCCCCCCTATCTTTACTTGAACCTGCTGGACACGGTTGCTCAAATATGAACTAAACCACTCCAGGACTCTTGTAGAAAACTCGTAATATTTTAATTAAGCCAGTAGAAGCACATGATCTAAACAATCAAATGCCTTGGAATAGTTTTTTAATGAGTCAATATAACTTTTTATTTATTGATACACTATTTTTTCAAGAACTTTAGAAGATGCAGTGAGTATAGTAATAGGGCGCAGCTTAGACAATTCAGAGATCATACTCCTCTTAGGAACGGGGGTAACGATGGCGTGTTTCCAACGATCTGGTACCTTACTAGACATAAGCGACACATTTAAAATATGAGTTAAAACTTTGAGACAAAAAGGTATATACATTTTTAGCATTTCCAATGAAATTTGATCGACGATTTTATATTAAATAGTACTTTTGAGATGTCTTCCTCGGTGACAGGATGGAATTCAAAGGGACGTATAACAGAAGAATATTGATTAAGTAGCTTTCTCTGTCTTATATTTATATATGGGATATCTCAATTAGTCTGTTTCAGTAATATAACAACGACCAATTAAAAACTAAAAATTTTAAGTTCTTAATGCTTATTAAAACTGGATTGTTTTCATTGCCCATAGTAAACTATCTAGCTTTGAAAGCATCCTGCTTTAATTTAAAAAATTACCAGTCTATTAAAGTGAATTTGACAGTAATTAAAATTATATAGTTTGTAATAAAAAAAGTAGATGGCACTAGTACATTAACGACCGACAAAAATATGAAGGGTCGTCTTTCAAAATGTGTTACTGACAAATAAAAAGGAAAACAGTCATGCGTAAATACAATATGAAAAAGTGATGCTGGCTCTCAAACTATTAAATTTCGACAACGTACAAATATTTTAAATAATTTTAACAGAAATTGAAAATCAAAGAGCAAATGAATTGCAACCGAATTTATCGGCGTATGAATAAAATATAAGTAAATATATAAATAAAAGCTTCATTTTCAATAGATTGCACACTCACTTAAAATTCACAACAATAAAATGACGAATAAACATAAAAGATTAAAAACAATTATAATATTAGTAATATTAATAATAACAATAATGTTAATAGTAATAAGGCTAATAAAAAAGCCGATTTAGACTAATTACAAAATGTATTTAAGTTGCAAATAAACTAGCGTTTAAATCACAGGTATGACTAACTGGGATAAATGAAGTATACATAGAGGACAGTGGACTCTGCCTCAAGATGTTCGGTTGAACTGTGCTAATGTGCTAATATGAAATGCTGTGATTTATTTAGTCTCTAACCGTGGTACCTGTAAGCAAATTATATTTAAGAGATGCGGACAGTCCTTCCACCATGTTCTTTCTTCTTAAGCTCGCTACTCGCTATTCTGTTCGATTCGTAGATTCGATTGGTCCATTTTCAATGTTTGAAAATACACAAAAAACAGAAGATTAGATTGGGAAGAATGGTTCGCCGACGTCAAAGCCTACTTGATTATCCGCCCAACAGATAGAATCGGACCTTTTACACTATGCGGGCTGTACGAGCAAATTATACTTGACTTAACCGACTGGATAGACACCATCCTGCTTAATGACAATTTATTTCTATAGTCGTCTTTGTATGCTCTTGATACTGATTCAAGTTTAGACCATAAAAAGGTGTAATATAATGGTTTGAATCAGTTAACTGGTTGCTATTTTTAACTATAAAATATGGCATCTTAGAGGCAAATTAATTGCTGCATATAAGGAATAAATGCGAGTTTATATTAATTAATTAAATTATGAAAGTAGGCTGTATTTCACGCACAGGGGCTACCCAATGACAAACCAATTTCGAAGTATCACGGCATGAGAACGCTTTCATATACCGGGTGTGTCAGTTATATGTCTCCGACCAATTAAAAACTAAAAATTTCAAGTTCGTAATGCCTATTAAAACATGAATTGTTTTTCATTGTTTTCAGTTACCTATCTATCTTTCAAAGGACTGCTAGAAAATTAGCATACTTTAAAGTTTAATAATTAAAATTAGTATTAATTAAAACGCTGGCCACAAATATATAGTTTCCTACTAAGAAAACCAGATCACGCTGGTGCATTAATGACCAAAAAAATGCCTTACAGGGTGTGCCAAACTGCCTGCCCTCTTAGAAGTATCTGGAGAACCAATAAAACAGATTATATTGAAAATTTCGCTCTGACCACAGGCGAACATAAACTTTCTTTGCAAAATATTTTAAACAATTCGGGACATCGCTTCTCTCCAAAACTGAAGGCCACATCGTTTTTTTAAATGTTCTTTATATTATTGTATTATATTTCTTATACCTAAGTTTAACTGTTTTTAAGAAAATGACGCTTGAAAATTTACACTTTTTACTCTTTGAAACCGTAACTGCCAAACGACTTGACTTAAAAAATTGGATTGTACTTAGCTGACACTAGTTTCTTATTTAACAGGAAATATTAAATCTTGACACTTCCTGCCAAACCGGAAATTGATGTAAGGTAATATATATATATATATATATATATATATATATATATATATATATATATATATATATATATATATATAGGGCATCAAAAGGTAAAAAAAGTCAATTTTTAAGCATCATTTCCTAGAAAACGTTTGAATCCAGGTAGAGAAAATATAAACCAGAATGTTCAGGATAATACAAAAATTTTGATTGTTGATTTTTCAATATCTTATTAATTGACAGATAAAAAATGTCTCGAATAAAAGTATGTTGTTTTTTCGATAGGATTATTGGCAAATTCATTATTTTTCATATTAATTTTTTTAATTTAAATTCAGTCCGATATATCCTCTTAATTAAAGCAAATTTAATGAAATCTACAGAAAATACATGCGTTCCATATGTTTCAAGGGTACAACAGATATTTTTAATAAATGGGCTCGGATTATTTTTTGCGCTTAGAATAACAATGTGTAATTCAATATAATAATAATATAATATATATTTATCTGTGCCCATGATACCCAAAATTTAATCTCCACTAGACCTCTAGACTATTTTGAGTGCAAATTTGAAACTAATCTGACCGTTTCAAATTAGCGTGCCTGCAAATTTTGTTTATACACACATCCATATAGTTTTCATTGTTTTTTACTTCCCTCGTAAAAGGGAAGTATTGTAATCCTGAAAAATATCACCCTCCGAGATTTTTCCAGATCTTTCCATTTCAGGATTCCCAGATGCCGTAAAACATCTTTTCTCAATTGCATCGGTCTGTCTGTCTGTTCGCAGCATAGCTAAAAAATTACTAATCCGACTGACAGCAAATTTTGAGCTTAATAAAATATTTAAAAATTCGTGGGACTGTCAGTTTGCGCAATACCTTAAAAACTACTCACCCGATTGATTTTAAATTTTGATCAAACATTAAGAGTCATAAGTCATATGGTAATATATTGGTAAAAATCTAGCATGGCGGAACAAGATGCCGGACTAGTGAAATATTAAAAAGTATTACTAAAAAAATGATTATCCAATTTGCTTCCAATTTTGCACAAAAATTAAGTGTTAAATAAGTATAAATTGTTAAAATTTTGGTGCGAATCCAAGATAGCAAAACAAAATGGGGGCCTAATAAATTATTTAAAAAATCAGCCCGAAAAGACTATTTAAGCAGTAAGTGTGATATAGGGATAAACTGGTACAAGTTCAACCTGACGGAACAAAATGGCGATGTGGTAATAGGGTAAATGAAATTTAGCGATTTTTTTAATGTGTTTTTCGAATTCTACTCTAAAACGTCAAACAAAACAAACTTATACTTCTCCAGTATAGAGCAAATCAGTAAGAGCAAACATATTTAGAGTAATTTTGTGGATAATTATCTTTTAAACAGTTTCGCACACCAAACTTATTTATTAGAATTTTTTAGCATATTTAAAATTTTATTTATAACATGCCAGTTAAATTAAAATTCCGAATTATTAAAACATTTTGCTTACATTATGAGATCTCAGAATCGTAGATCGGGTTTTACATACAATAATTAACTCTCATTGATGGTTTTAAATATTCTAATTTATTATTCGTCTTAGACACTAACTGAAGACAATTATTCTCTGCTAAATAAAATCATCAGCAGAAAAATGAAAATTGCTAGTTTGAAAAATATCTTTGTCAAGTTATTGACTTTTAAAATATATAATTTAAAACGTTAAACACTACCCTGAGGAACTCCCACACCTGTTACAAAACGAACTGTAAAGTAAGTAATATGTCATTACGTTACATAAAATTTAATAACTGGTTATCATCAAGGGAATTCCATACCTATTCATCTGGTCTAGTGAACTACGTGGTTTTTCATTTTTTGGGAATAACCTGTACTGATCTTTCATTGATCTAAGGTATGTACGAAATGGAATAGCATATTGCAGGACCGGCATTAAATTTATGTAATATGTAAATTCATATTTGGTAGAACACTGCCAAAAAAATTGTTTAATATCATATTTTTAGAAAGTAATTTTATTTTTATTATAACTTAATTTAACTTTTAATAATATATATTATTATTATATATAATAGTTAAAATAATATAGATGGTAACGCAACAAATGCAAACCTGTTTAACCTTCTTCAGAGCTTAAATCAGATATTGAAGCAGAATACAAAAATCAGGGAAAAATTGGCACGAGAAATGGAATAGACATGGCGAGCATATCCACGGAATCTTGGAAAGGATCCGAGATCCACTTAGACTCCTGCGTGGGCTCCAAATACTCATCGAATTCTACAGGCCAAGGGCCAGCGTTGACGATTTGCTTTACCTTGTACTTTATTGGACACTTGTCCAAGTCTAACTCCTTGTACTCCTAACAACCGATAGAAAGTACAGTTAGTAAGCTTCTTTTGGCTTTGGTTGGGGTGGAAGTAGCACGTGGTTTTTTCTCTGGTTTTCTCTCTTTTGATTTATCCTGTCTCGATCTTCGGCCTTGCTTCTTTGAAGCGGACTGTTCTCTGCGAGCTTTTTGAGCATTTTGTTCCCACTTATTCGGTTTTGGAGGGACATCGATCTTTAGACATCCCCAGGGCGGGGGATGACAGCGAATATTTCTGGATTGGTCTGGGTAACGAAGTAGGTAGATGTTGTATTTGCCTTGGCCATATTGTAAAGCGAAAATAGATTTTTTTTACGAAAATTTTGTGTCCGATTTTCCCGAAACTTCTCTCGTTATGAATCTTTCATAATTATTTAGTAACATATAAATACACTGTCTTTTTAGTTATGTTTATTGGACGCCATTTTTATTCCAAATACATTTTATTGGAAAAACATTTTTTTATCAAACAAAACTAACTCTAAAATATGAAATGAATAGCGAATAAACTTAAAAATACAAAACATACAAACTCAAGTAAAATTTTTCGATACTATTGTAATTTTTAAAAAACAACTTCTACTCGCTTGTTATAGTATTAATTAATAGTTCAAATCCGGTTGCGCTTGTAAAAAATAATGTTTTTTTCAATAAATAAAAATTAGGAAAGTTTCAGAACTGGGGAGTGAAACTAGGATGCTGAGTGGAGTATAAAACATTAGGCAATAACTACACATATAAGAATCACTAAATATAACCATATTCACTAAATATTACTAATTTTTTCGGATGAATTATTCAAAAAATAGAAGAAAAAAAGAATGGAATTTACATGGCGAGCATATCCACGGAATCTTGGAAGGGATCCGGGATTCTCTTAGACTCCTCCGTTGGTTCCAAATACTCATCGAATTCTACAGCCCAAGGGCCAGCGTTGACGATTTGCTATACCTTGTACTTTATTGGGCACTTGTCCAAGTCTAACTCCTTATACTCCTCACGACCGACAGAAGGTACAGTTAGTAAGCTTCTTTTGGCTTTGGTTGGGGTGGAAGTAGCAAGTGGTTTTTTCTCTGTGTTTCTCTCTCTTGATTTATGTCTAGATCTTCGACCTTGATTCTTTGAAGCTGACTGTTCACGGCGAGCTTTTTGAGCTTTTTGTTCCAACTTATTCGGTTTTGGAGGGACATCCCCCCAGGGCGGGGGATGACAGCGAATAATTCTGGATTGATCTGGGTAACGAAATAGGTAGAGGTTGTGTGTGCGTTGGCCATGTTGTAAAGCGAAAATAGATATTTTAACGAAAATTTTGTGTCCGATGTTAAACTGAGAGATTAATTATTACTGTCAATGTCAAATTTAAGCATTACCCAATTTTATTTTTTAGCTGCTGTCAAAATATAAATTATTAAAAATATGGTTTTCCTTTGGGGGGAGGTGTAAAGGGATAGCTTTAAAGAAAAGGTCATCTCGTGAGACCAGTAGTACTCTCAAGGGGCATCTAGTGGAAGCCAAGATGCATTAGAAGGGTTTATAAAGAAAGACAAATTTAAAGATATTTAAATACACGGGGTGACAGGGAACTCAGAGCTCGCCAGCCGATAACGACTCCAAACCGGAATAAGGTGTAAATTATCTGGAAGGGTCGCTCCAGCTCTACATAAGCCCCGGACGGAGAGCAATCTGACAAGTTGCGAAGTGCAGTGCCAAATATATATATATATATATATATATATATATATATATATATATATATATATATATATACATAATATGTTTTCATTCCGGGTGTACATTCGTTCACTACTGTCGTTCTGAAAAGAACAGTTTAGCTGACGTTTCGCCAAAATCACATTTGGTATTTTTGAAGCTATCTATCTCGCGTCCGAATACGGACTAAAGTGACTAAAATGTTCTCCCAAATTAAAAATAACCAAAATAAATACAGTATCCTGGTTTATGGTTTAAAATGATCCGAATCCGATATTTAAAATATCCAAAGCGTTTTGTATATCGGGTGTTCACTTAAGTCCATATCTAGGAAGTCCTCGAAGTTAACATTTCGAAGAAAAATTATAACAAAAGAGTAGCCAAGAGCAATCGGCTTGAATCTATTTTTAAGTTTCTAAGTTGACTGCAAGTAGGCGTAGTTGCAAGGGTAAACAATAAAAATTTTAGAAAAACTCTCAGAACTAGATATAACTTTTATTTCCTTCCTGGGAAAGCTGAGTTAATTTCCTATCACTTGGTTCTAAACTTATTCTCATATCATCCTTAATAAGAGTGGGGTGTTAACCTACGAAAGATTTAAATTACTATATCTTATGAACTCCTTAACCGAAATAAGTCAGCTTAGTATTATTTAATAGGAAAATTGACGCTGTTTTAGGATCCGGATAGAGTGACACTCACTACTTTTCCAGAAATTGGTTAGAAGGGGCTATATGTAATGATTAAAGTTTTTTTTCAATTTTCTTGAAGTTCTTAAATACTTCTCTTATGTTAGTTATAAAAAGTAAAAAAATACCGAAGTTTTGGCAAAAACCGCACATCGATATCTTTATTAGTTTTTAAGCTATTACCAAATAAATGAATTAATAGGTATTTTTCGGACGAAATGATTAATGTCGAGGATATCGTAGTGAAATAAAAATCTCCAGGGGCATCCCTAGACCCTTTCTGTTGGGGAAGGGGACACAAAAAATACCAAAAGTCATGATTCATGTATTTCAGTAATTTTGGTATAAATGCCGATTCTGCTTGTTGTTAATTTTGGTCTCGTAATTTACCAATTGAACAACAATTTAGCTAAATCCTTAATATATTGATATGTTCGAAAGCACAGGCCCTCCTGCCCCCCTCTTGGTGACGTCCTTGAAAATTTCGATTCTGCTGCTGCACACAAACCACATAATATATGTGGTGCTACAGATCAATGTGGGCTTCTGAGAGAAGCCTCGAAAGTCTAGCAAACGAGCCAGAAGATCAGCCAAATACAAGATATGGCGGTTGAAAAGTCTTATTATGGACTCAAAAAAAATAACTCGTGCAAAAATATGTTGTTTTTCCGTTAATATTATCGAACAGCCTACAGTTTTTCGAAACAAAAACCAACTTTTTTGAAACCAAACACAAATAAAAAATAAAAAAATACTGATTTTCCAATAATCCTAACGAAAAAAATTTTCTCGGGACATTTTGTCACATTTGTCGAAAATATGGAACTTATAAAGTTGATGCGTTTTACATATACGTATTAAACAAATATAAGGTTTGGTCGAACGGAAAACGATATTATTTTTTAATACTGGGCAGATTATTATTTACAACTTTATTAAATTATTTAAAATTAACAATAATAACACAAATAAACAACAAAACCAGCACTTTGAAGGTAACTACATAACAAAGAAAACTAAAAATTCCAATCTTTAAAATTTTCTGTCATTTGCGATGCAACGATTTAACCTTTAGAGAGTCAATGAAACAGCAGTTTCAATTTCTGTGTTTCATATACTGTTTATGGCCATTTTGAGTTTCTCAATGATGTTTTCCCGGCCCGTCGATTTTTATAAACCAAACTTCTGATCATTCCACATAAATAAAAGTCCAAACAAAATAAATCCCGTAAACTGGCCGATTAAGGAAATTCAATCCAACGATTCTGGTCAAGATAGTTCCACACATTATTAAAATAGGTGGGACAACCATCATGCACCACATGTTCATTCTAGTAGCGATTGATATGTCTTCTAGCAGTTTTGCTGAATCATTGTAATGAATACATTGTTTTCGTTGCAAACTTCGGTTCTGTCAAAGTTGGGATCAGCTCGAAGCCTAGTAAAAGTGCGAAGGGTGGAAAGCCAAAAGTAACAAATAACATTGCATTATTGTTAATTTTAAATAATTCAATAAAGCTGTCAATAATAATATGCCTAGTATTAAAAAAAAAAATGTTTTGATAGTCCGTTCGACCAAACCTTTTTTGACGTAGAAAAAATGTCCCGCGAAAAAATTTTCTGGATAAGTCTCTGTCGTTAAGATTATCGGAATGACAGTATTTCTTTTGCATATTTTATTTGTTGTTCTGTTTGAAAAAAGTTTGTTTTTGTTTATTGAAAAATGCTTGAGTTATTTTTTTTCGTAGAAAAATAAGTCCTTGAAAATTCGGGGCATTTTTAAGATAAATAGCCATATCTTATATTTGGCTGATCTTTCAGTTCATTTGCTAGATTAATGAGGTTTCTCCCAGAGGCCCATATCGATTTGTAACATCGCAGATATCATGTGGTTTTGCGTAGAGCAGCACAATCGAGATTTTCAAGGGCATCACCAAGAAGAAGGCCTGGGGGCTGTGCCCACCCAATATATTAAGCAGTTGGCTAAATTGTGGTTGAGTTGGCAAATAACGAGACACAATTAACAACAAGCAGAACCGGCATTTGTATTTATATTGTAGTTGGTATTTTTTGTGTTACGTTCCTGAACAGAAAGTTCTAAGGATGCTCTTGAAGAATTTAATTCCACTCCGATATGCTCGTTATTGATAAATTCCGAAAATATTTATTAATTCACTTACTTGGCAATAGTTTAAACGCTAATAAAGATATCGATGTGCGGTTTTCGCCAAAACTTCGGTCTTTTATTACTTTGTATAACAATCATAAGATTTGAAAAATTTAAAGAAATTGGAAAGTCTGTAATCGTTACAACCAGCAACATCTAACCAATGTCTGAAAAACTTGGAGGTATTACTCGATCCAAAGCCTAAAACAGCTTGAAATTCCCTTTTAAATAAGGCTAAGGTCATTCAATTCGAATAAGGGGTTCAGAAGATATAGTGATTTAAATCTTTCGTAAATTAACAGCTCCTTCCACCCCTATTAAGGGTCAATTCTGGGAGTGTTTGTACAATTTTTGAAATGTATGTTCACTCTAGCAAATGCGACCGCTTGCAGTCAATTTAGTAACTTAAAGCTCCCCGGGGCTAATTTTACTATAAAATTAATTTATGACGACGTTAACATGAAGGATCTCCAAAATATAGATAGTGAACGACATTTAGTGAACAGCCTGTATAATTAAAAACAACTTCAAGATTACATATTTGCAGATATACACATATTTAGAAAAATAAAGAGGTGTAAGTATGTTCACTATATGTGAAAATTCACAGTTACCAACTTAAAACAGAAATCTGAAAAAAAAAGGGAAATTCTTGAAGGATACACAAATATTCATGTCAAACGACTTAACTACAAAAAAATACGAAGAGCAAAAGGTTTAGAGACAGCATTAAAAAAATGCAGAGAAAACAATAACAAAAAAACACCCCAAACAAGTCGAAATTATTCCACAACAAAACAAAATAAAATCAGTTAATTTTCTATTATACACAACTTCCCCTCGTATAGTACAGTTTGCAGTTGTTATTTTTTGTATTACGTGCCTGAACAGAAAGTTTTAGGGATGCCCCTGGAGATTTAAATTAAACTCCAATGCGCTCGCTATTGATAATTTCGTCAGAAAAATACCTATTAATTCAATTATTTGGCAATAGTTTAAAAACCAATAAAGATATCAATGTGCGGTTTTCGCCAAAACTTCGGTTTTTTATTACTCTGTATAACTTTTCATTTGATAATTTTAAAGAAATTGGAAAATCTGTAATTGTTACAAACAGCAGCATCTCACCAATTTCTGAAAAACTAGGAGGTATCACTGGATCCAAATCCTAAAATAAAATAGCTTCAATTTCCCTTTTAAATAAGCCTAAGCTCATTAAATTCGAATAAGGGGTTCAAAAGATATAATGATTTAAATCTTTCGTAAATTAACAGCTCCCTCCACCCTTATTAAGGGTGATATGATAATAGGTGATATCATCTTAGCTTTCCAGTGAGGTAATAAAAATTATATTTAGTTCTGGGAGTTATGGTAGAATATTTGAAATCTATTGTTCACCCTAGCAAATGCTCCCGCTTGCAGTCAATTTAAAAACTTAAAGCTACTCTTGGCCACTTTTGTTATAATATTAATTTTTTCAAGACTCTAACATGAAGGACCTCCGAGATATGGATACTGAACAACCTTAAGTGAACAGCCTGTATAATTAAAATCAATCTCTAGATAACAGATTTGAAGGTATACACATATTTAGAAAAAATAAAGAGATGTTAATATGTTCACTATATGTGAAAATTGACAGTTACCAACTTAATACTGAAATTCTGAAAAAAGAGAAATTCTTGAATGGTACTAAAATATTCATGTCAAACGACTTAACTAAAGAAAAATACGAAGAGCAAAAGGTTTTGAGGCAACATTAAAAAATGCAAGGAAGAAACAATAACAATAAACCCTCAAAACCCTCAACAAAACAAAATAAAATCAGTTAAAGGGTTCATAAAATATCTTATCTGTGTGCAGTAGAATTATGTAAGAAGGGCGTTGTCTATAAAATTTACCATTCTTTTATTTGTTTTTGATTTATTTCTTCTACCGTTTCTTTATTTATAGGTAGACTTGCCTGTTTTTTTTTTTTCGATTTCTTTGCCTTCAGATGTTTGAAAGGTTATCATTCCAAAGTTTTTTAGGTCTTGTGATGCTTCGTCGACCTACTGGTGCTGATGATCTTTAGAATTCTTTCGTCTGGCATGTGGTTTGTATGTTTATTTCATTCTGTCTTTCTTTTTAACACCCACTCATTAATTTTTCCTATCTTGCATGCTGCTCTAATGTCTTCTCTTCTTTCCCTATCCATAAGCATTTTTCCAGATAGTTTACGTATTGTTTTTATTTGTGTTGTTTTTAGAGATCTTCGTGTTTTCGATGATTCAGAGCGTGTTTCTGCGCCATAGATTTTGGAATTCTGGATTTAACCTCTATTCTAAATGTTTATTTCTCCATATTTTCTCATTTAGGCGTGCCGGCTTTCTCTAGTTTCTCTACTTTTGAGGCTTTCGCTTTGAATTCTGTCCCGATATCGCCTAAGCCCGATATTTCAATGCCAGGATGCTTAAATTTAATTTCTTGTTATATTATTTGATCATAGACAAATATTAACTTTTCGGTGTTTTTGATGTAGATAGTAGTAGTAGTAGATAAATTCAACTTCTTTGCCGTTTTCTTGAACTGCTGTAGTAGTCACTGGAAGTCGTCTTCATTATCTGTGGTAAGTACTCTATCATGGGCAGAGTACAAGTATTTTATTTCCCTGTGGTAAATAGAAGCGGACTAAGGGAATCTCCGTGAAAAATACCGTTAGTTACGAGAATCTGTTTCAATAAGTTCGTTGTTTCCTTCGGTTGGATCTTCCTGACAGAGAATATATTTTCAATAGTTTGGACAACGTTATATAGTATTTGTCTGCCGTATAGAAGATATATTACATCTTCGGTAAATGTAACAAGGTTACATGTGGAATATTTATGACATTTTGTATTGGCTTCTATCAGAAGGGCACTGAATCAATATTTAGACTCTTTATGATTCGAAAAAAATTATCGTAAGGTATGCTTTGCTCTTGGAAATTTAAATATTTGTAACACTAAAAGGAATAGAATTCCTGGTTCTCTTTCCGACCCCAATACTGTAAATAATTGTTTTCAACTGTTCCTTAAAATATATCTTCGATTGTATTCATAAGGTCATTTATTACCATAACAATGTTTATGATCCGAACACTGGTTTCATATTTAAACTGGCAAGGATTTCCGACATCAATAAAAGTTTAAATAATATTAGAATTAAAGCTACAGGAGGTGATGAAGTTTCCCCAATGATGCTTAAATATTGTAGTCCATTTATTGATAAATACATAACCCACGTTATTAATTGCTCTGTAGAAACAAATTACTTCCCTGACTGGTAAACCATTATCTAAAGTATTTAATCCTTCCAGGTTGAATGATCTTAGAGTAATAAGTATTTTACCGGCTTTTTGAAAAATATTTAAAAATGTATTACATAACCAGATATATGACTATTGTACATAAAATAATATAATTCCCAGAACATAGTGCTAAGTTAGAAAAAATAATGGTATATCCACTGAGTTAACTAATGTCATTGATCATATAGTTCGCTCATGTCATAAAAAATGATTAGTATTTTGGTTCTACTTTATTTCTCGAAGGCATTTGATACTATTAATCATGATTTACTTATATTAAAGTTCAAATATTATGGTATTAATTTCAGTTGTTTTCATTTGTTTGGGTCATACTTGAGGGGTATTTATTTTTACTTCCCTCGTAAAAGGGAAGTATTTTAATCGTAAAAAATTCACCCTCCGAGATTTTTTTAGATCTTTACGTTTCAGGGTCTCTAGATGCCGAAAAACATATTTTCTCAATTCCTTCGGTCTGTCTGTCGGTCTGTCTGTTCGCGGCATAAATAAAAAACTACTTACCGGTTTAACTTCAAATTTTGGCCAAAATTTAAGAGTCATATGGGAATGTCCCGGTAATATTTTGGTAAAAATCCAATATTAAAAAACAAAATGGCGGCCTAACGAAATGATGAAAAAATTATTACTAAAATTCTATTCATCCAATTTATCTCAAATTTTGCACTAAAAATCAAGTATTATGTAGTAATCAACTTTTTGGTACGAAACCAAGATGTCGGAACAAAATAGCCGCTTAATAAAATATTTGAAAATCCAGCCTGAAAAAACTACTTAATGGACTGATTTCAAATTGTGTGCCATAACTAACTGTGGTATACTATGAACTAGTAAAACTGTGGTACTAATTCAAGATGGCGGAGCAAAATGGAGGCCTAATAAAATATTTATAATGGTTGGCGTCCCTAGATAAATATTAAAAAAATATTTGTATCAATTCCGTCAGTTCGCGGTAGAGCTTAAAAACTACTTATCAGAGTGACTTCAATATGCCGCAACAAGATGGCGGCCTAATGAAACCTTAAAACATTTTAACTAAAAAACGAATTAACCAATTTCCTCAAATTTTGCACAGAAATCAAGTGTTACATGAGAAAGAATTGGTAACATTTTGGTATAAATATAAAATAGCAAAACGAAATGGCGGCCAAATAAAATATTTAAGAACTTGTGAAAAAAATAGATACGTTTGAGACTAAATTGAAATTTGGTTCAAAAATTAAGAGTAATATAGAGATAGACTGGCAAAGCTGAGGTACAAGTCAGGAGGGCAGAACAAAATGGCGGCCAAATTTTTTTTTAAATCAACGTGAAAAAATTTTTATTCAATTGACTTTAAATTTTGCTCATTGAATTTATTTTAAATTATGCCCAAAAATCAATTGTAGCATAGGTAGAAACTGGTAAAATATTGATAGGAATCCAATATGATGGAACAAAGTGGCGCCCAACAAAAATATTTTAAAAGATAGTATATGTTACTAAATGACTATGTACTGAACTAAATTGGGTCACACTTCACTATTCCTAATAAAAGGAAAGATTCATAACGAGGGAAGTTCCGGCTAAAGAAAATTTACCGATGTTTTCACTTGAATTAATAGGACTACATCGAACAGATGCTTCAATCACGTTACTTAAAATTCGGCTTTAAATTATCTGAGCACTGAATAAAAAAACGGCTATTCGATTGACAGCTGAAAATTAAGAGCTATATAGAGATGACATGGTGATATTTTGGTAAGAATCAAATATGGCGGAACAAAATGGAGACCTATACAAAATTTTAAAAAAAATTGGTAAGAAAATTACATTTCAATTGAACAAAAATTTTCCAGAAAAATTATCTGTCATATGGGAATAAACTGGTAAAATTTTGGTCCAAATCCAAGATGACGGCTTAATTAAAAGTTAAAAAAATGAGTGTAAAAAAAACTACTTCAACGATTGTTTTAAAATTTTACACAAAAATCAAGTGTTGTTTATAGATAAACTGGTAAAAGTTTTGATACGAATCCAACAACGCCTAGCAAATTAATGTTAAATGTTTATAAAATCGGTCTGACGGTTGCACAAAGCTCAATTAAAGTTTAAAATGTTTAACAGAATGTCAAATTTGATTGCAAGTTCCTAGATTTCTGTAAGCAGTTTGTCAAATCCGAAAGCTCGGTTAAATATTCTAAACAGCAATTAAGTTTTGTGCAACCGGGGGTGAAAAACTACTTATTAGATTAATTTTAATTTTTACATAAAAAATCAAG
The DNA here is from genome assembly GCA_030620095.1 of Kuschelorhynchus macadamiae. Taxonomy (NCBI): domain Eukaryota; kingdom Metazoa; phylum Arthropoda; class Insecta; order Coleoptera; family Curculionidae; genus Kuschelorhynchus; species Kuschelorhynchus macadamiae. The sequence continues at coordinate 113,909 of JAUTXW010000204.1, forward strand.
TGAGATATAGGAATAAACTAGTAAAAATTTGGTGATGAGTCATTATGGTGGAACAACATGGCGATTGGCAAGTTTAAAATATCAGTATTAAAAAACTACTTATTTAGTTGGATTGGAATTTGGCACAAAAATCAAGTCGGAAACAAGATGAACTAAGTTAAAAATTTTCAAAAAATCAAGTATGAAATAGGGAAGAACTAATAAAATTTTGTTAATTATTCTATATGGAAAACAAAATGGCGGCCTAATTAAATAAAAGATGGTAATATTTCATTTCCTAGAATAAAGCCCTCTTTTTTATGGGTGAAAATAATAAATATCATAATGAATTTCTTTAACAGATTATAATATAATAATACAGAAATATAAAAATTATATAAATATTAAAATAAACGAATAAAAAAAACAAAATTACAAAAATAGTATTATGAAGCAGTGGTTTTATTTAAAGAGGTATGGTAAGTGAATTAATGTTTGTGTGTACGTATGCATATTAGATCTAAACAATTAAAGTTGTGGAAATGAAAGCGTATATTTTTCTCAAGCTGAAAGATTGTTAGATTTGTAAATAAAACAGTCATACATTTTTATTTGCACATGCCTAATATAACTACTCAAGATAATGGTGACTTTCGGCTTTACAAACACAATATAAAAATGTAGCAAAAACAATTGAAAATATATAAAAAATAAATATAAATAAAAAGAAGTTTAAAAAATCGGTAGATTGGCCTTTTCTTAGAATATTCCTCGTGATGAACCTAACCACACCCAGATAATTCAGTTTATATATACATATATTTTATATATACATATATATTTGGCAATAATTTAATTAGGGAAATAAAACATTCACATTATCAAGAAGAGTGACATTTCAATAATTTTATGAAGTGTATAAATTCATTACAGTTAACTATATGTATATATAAACTGTGTTATATGTGCCTGGTGGAATCCGTTACTAGGCAAGTTGCGGGTAAAGCGACTTTACCGACATTTTGTGTTAATATTTAATCTATAGTTTACATTTCTTGATGAATAATCATAATTAGGATAATATCATACCTTAAAAATGTTGTTATAGAGATTCACATATATCAAATTTTTGATTGAAAATAAGTCAGGTGCACCAACTTAAGAAATTACGGTTCTTTTCTATTTTTATAAAAACACCAAGTTTAGACATTTCATTCATTTCATTTCACAAAATTCGTACTTAAGGTTTTTCTTAAAATTGCCGTAGAATTTTTGGACAATATGAGCATGTAATGTCAAATTTGTCCTTTTTGCGCCTTTCAATATTATTCGAGTCATGATTTCATTTTGTCACTTACTTATCCTTGCCTTGCCTAATAATTAACTTTTTATAGTAAATAAACTGTTGTTTTACATTAAATTTTTATAAATTGTGACTACAAAATGAACGTACCCTAATATGGTTTGATTCACTGTATGCCATTTTGGAAAAAACATATTGTGTTTGATTTTGCGTACTTGTTTGCTTAATCTGATTAAAAATTTTGAATGTTTAGGAAAAACCGAGCCACTTTGATATTTGAAGAGTATTAGTCTATATTCAACAGCAAACAGTTCAGTATCAAGTTATGGCAACGTACCTTGTATCGCCTGTGATTTGATTATTTTTCATATTCTATTTTTGGTTCGGAGTAAAATTTTTGAGACGTTTAAGGAGTATTAATTTGCTTCAAACGAATATCAATGTATATTTACTTTCTTCATTTTGTTACGTTTCTATTACTGAAATAGCCCCTATAATTAACGTTACGCATTCTATAATCGGTTGACGACCATTTGTAAACTAGGGGTAAACCCAACATCGTAAATTTGTTAGGATGACACATATTAAATATAAAATCTGATGATAGTATTAGAGATTTTTTTTACCCAGGACGTGCCTGCATCGTATCATGCTTTTTAAGAATGATAAAAATCTCGGTCATAAAAATAATATTTGGCAAGCTTAAATGTGAAATACAATTGAAGGTGGCTAGTGACACTGTATATTAGAACAGTCTTGTAATAAAGTCACTATTTTAAAGGCCAATGTAATAAATAAATATATAATTAATAAAGTAGTATAATTTACGCAGATTATTTATCGTCAAGAATGCTACAAAATTATTATATCATAGGAAATATTTTGTTTTCAGCTTTTTATATTTTACTGTAAACTCAGTTACACGAAATACTGTGTGATACTTACTATATTTAGTGCTGCCGCGACAAGAGACAAAATTTGTACTCTCGTCTCGTCTCGACACCAGTCAATCTCGACGCTCTAGAGGAGACGAGATTCTCGTCTCGACTTTTAGTAATAGAAACTCTCACCTTATGGATATAAGTACATACGCCTTTCTACTTCTCTCAAAGGATATTATTGCATCAATAAAATTCTTCCGATTTATTTTTCTGGAAAGATCCATGGCAAAAATGTACCAAATTTTGGATGGTTTCTAAAACATCCGTGTTTTTTAGAAAACGTAAATTTCTTTCTTATATTTTTTAATTATTAGACTTTGGATCTGTGCCGTTAAATATATTTTAGCAATAATAATAATATACTATAATAATATAATGATATAATATTAATAATAATAATAATAAACTCAGGGGTATAGAGAAATGCTTTTGTATCTCTCTATGCACGGGCACGCGCTCTCGAGGTACCCTAGGCAGCTCTCCGCTGTCCTTGACCCTCTTATATTCTCACAGATCCAAAAACCCATCTTCTCCCCTTACCTCATATTTCCTATCACTCCCCGAGGAGCAGACCTCGACAACGAAATTTAAAAACCTGTTGCTGAGTTTAACGGCCTAGATCCAACTCAAAGACCTAAGCTCCGGAAACATAAAACTAGTCGGGAGACCCACAGCATCCTCAAGATTTTCAACACCATACTGACAGTGTTCAGTTTGAAGTATGACACCCTTGAGAAGCTCCACACACTCATCTACTGCTCTGCCGCTGCGGTCCTTGCCAATATATCAATATCAAATGCATTCTCAGCAGAAAACAGGCAAAGCTACACATCAACAAAAACCCATATGGCAGAAAAGACTTGAAAAGGCAATTGACGATTTGAGACAGAAACTAGGAAGACTCACAGAATTTCGGAAGAATAATCTCCCCACGACAGACTTAAGACGCGCATTAAAAGGATATTTAAAAAAATAGGTACACCCACCGATTCCAACCATCAACAAAAACTAGTCGAGTATCAAGATACATTAAAACAAAAACTACCAACCCCCAATCAAAGACAGTTTTATCTCGGATTCTCAATAATACCAAATAACAAACCAATACTAAGAAGATGCTGCCGAGCAAAGAGCATTTGACCGAGTATTGGTCGATCATCTGGGATAAACCAAAAGAGCATAACCGAAATGCTACATGGATTCAATCTCAAGTTAATCAGATTCAAACACCAGAAATGTAAGAGCATTTGACCGAGTATTGGTCGAACATCTAGGATAAACCAAAAGAGCATAACCGAAATACTACATGGATACAATCTCAACGTGATCAGATTCAAACACCACAAATGTAGTTTGACTCTATCACTGAGGAAGAAGTTAGCAACTTTATTAAGGGAAAGAGCAACTCGAAGTCGCCAGGATTTGACCATATTCACAATTTCTGGTATAAGAAATTTAAGGTCCTTCATGAAGCTCTGGCCCGTCAGTTTACTAAAATAATACATCGTCCGGAGAAAACACCCATATTTCTACTGCTAGGGACTACAACTATACTACCCAAAAGCAATAGGACAGAAGACCTGTCCCAGTACAAAAGACCATCAAGGATGCAAAGAACAACTTATTATTGACTCTGTGGTACTTAAGCAGGCGCAGAAAAAGCAACGCAACATACACACTGCTTTTATAGACTATAAAAAGGCGTTTTGACAATGTACCATATTCCTGGTTCATAGACGTAAATGCTACATGGATTCAATCTCAACTTGATCAGATTCAAACACCAGAAATGTAAGAGCATTTCACCGAGTATTGGTCGAACATCTAGGATAAACCAAAAGAGCATAACCGAAATACTACATGGATACAATCTCAACGTGATCAGATTCAAACACCACAAATGTAGTTTGACTCTATCACTGAGGAAGAAGTTAGCAACTTTATTAAGGGAAAGAGCACCTCGAAGTCGCCAGGATTTGACCATATTCACAATTTCTGGTATAAGAAATTTAAGGTCCTTCATGAAGCTCTGGCCCGTCAGTTTACTAAAATAATACATCGTCCGGAGAAAACACCCATATTTCTACTGCTAGGGACTACAACTATACTACCCAAAAGCAATAGGACAGAAGACCTGTCCCAGTACAAAAGACCATCAAGGATGCAAAGAACAACTTATTATTGACTCTGTGGTACTTAAGCAGGCGCAGAAAAAGCAACGCAACATACACACTGCTTTTATAGACTATAAAAAGGCGTTTTGACAATGTACCACATTCCTGGTTCATAGACGTAAATGCTACATGGATTCAATCTCAACTTGATCAGATTCAAACACCAGAAATGTAAGAGCATTTGACCGAGTATTGGTCGAACATCTAGGATAAACCAAAAGAGCATAACCGAAATACTACATGGATACAATCTCAACGTGATCAGATTCAAACACCACAAATGTAGTTTGACTCTATCACTGAGGAAGAAGTTAGCAACTTTATTAAGGGAAAGAGCAACTCGAAGTCGCCAGGATTTGACCATATTCACAATTTCTGGTATAAGAAATTTAAGGTCCTTCATGAAGCTCTGGCCCGTCAGTTTACTAAAATAATACATCGTCCGGAGAAAACACCCATATTTCTACTGCTAGGGACTACAACTATACTACCCAAAAGCAATAGGACAGAAGACCTGTCCCAGTACAAAAGACCATCAAGGATGCAAAGAACAACTTATTATTGACTCTGTGGTACTTAAGCAGGCGCAGAAAAAGCAACGCAACATACACACTGCTTTTATAGACTATAAAAAGGCGTTTTGACAATGTTCCACATTCCTGGTTCATAGACGTAAATGCTACATGGATTCAATCTCAACTTGATCAGATTCAAACACCAGAAATGTAAGAGCATTTGACCGAGTATTGATCGAACATCTAGGATAAACCAAAAGAGCATAACCGAAATACTACATGGATACAATCTCAACGTGATCAGATTCAAACACCACAAATGTAGTTTGACTCTATCACTGAGGAAGAAGTTAGCAACTTTATTAAGGGAAAGAGCAACTCGAAGTCGCCAGGATTTGACAATATTCACAATTTCTGGTATAAGAAATTTAAGGTCCTTCATGAAGCTCTGGCCCGTCAGTTTACTAAAATAATACATCGTCCGGAGAAAACACCCATATTTCTACTGCTAGGGACTACAACTATACTACCCAAAAGCAATAGGACAGAAGACCTGTCTCAGTACAAATGACCATCAAGGATGCAAAGAACAACTTATTATTGACTCTGTGGTACGTGGTACTTAAGCAGGCGCAGAAAAAGCAACGCAACATACACACTGCTTTTATAGACTATAAAAAGGCGTTTTGACACTGTACCACATTCCTGGTTCATAGACGTAAATGCTACATGGATTCAATCTCAACTTGACCAGATTCAAACACCAGAAATGTAAGAGCATTTGACCGAGTATTGGTCGAACATCTAGGATAAACCAAAAGAGCATAACCGAAATACTACATGGATACAATCTCAACGTGATCAGATTCAAACACCACAAATGTAGTTTGACTCTATCACTGAGGAAGAAGTTAGCAACTTTATTAAGGGAAAGAGCAACTCGAAGTCGCCAGGATTTGACCATATTCACAATTTCTGGTATAAAAAATTTAAGGTCCTTCATGAAGCTCTGGCCCGTCAGTTTACTAAAATAATACATCGTCCGGAGAAAACACCCATATTTCTACTGCTAGGGACTACAACTATACTACCCAAAAGCAATAGGACAGAAGACCTGTCCCAGTACAAAAGACCATCAAGGATGCAAAGAACAACTTATTATTGACTCTGTGGTACTTAAACAGGCGCAGAAAAAACAACGCAACATACACACTGCTTTTATAGATTATAAAAAGGCGTTTTGATAATGTACCACATTCCTGGTTCATAGACGTACTAGGAATATACAAAATTCACCCTATGATCATCAATTTCCTTGCAACTATCAAGCATCAGTGGAGAACGAACTTGAGGATCTATAATGGCGATCAATCTCTTACCACCGATGAGATACAGATCAATAGGAGAATTTACCAAGGAGACTCGTTAAGTGCACTTTGGTTCTGCTTAGCGATGAACCCCCTATTCACGATGCTCAATAATACAGGACCTGGCAACAACAAAGCCAGTAGAGACGTTTCCCGAACCATATCCCACTTTCTGTATATGGATGACATTAAGCTATATGGTGGAAACCAACTAAAAAAGCTTATTCACGTGACATACACCTTCTCGAAAGACATCCATATGGAATTTGAAATGGAAAAATGTAAAGTTTTAAAAATCGAAAAAGTCATTAATGGTGATGTAGCCCTATCCAATGGAGAAATAGTTCAAGCGATGAACCAAGTAGAGACCTACAAATTCATAGAATTCCAACAAGCTAGATTGCTCCAGGATAAGCAAGGAGAGAACAAGATGAAAGATCAGTACTTTCATAGAGTGCGAACTCTTCTGAAGACAGAACTGAACGCCGGAAATCTCATTACAGCAATTAATACCTATGCTGTGCCCGTGCTGACCTACAGTTTCGGAATCTTGAAATGGACTAACACGGAGCTAGAGGGCCTACAGCCAACTACTCGCCTAATGATGACCAAGTACAGGTCACATCACCCAAGGTCATCAACTCTTCGAATGACCTTACTACGAAGAGAAGGTGGAAGATCTCTTGTTGACTTGACCAATTCGCACTCCCGACAGCTGCAAAAATTGCGATCGGCCTGATGTGGTACTCTTAAATAAGGAAACAAAGACAGCTTATTTGGTAGATGTCGCTGTACCCAACAATAACAACATGTTGGATAAATATCAAGAAAAAAAGGCCAAATGTGCGGAGCTGGCCATCGAGATACATGCATAAGGTTCATGTGATACCAATCATCGTATCATCAACTGGACTAGTTCCAAAAACACTAGAACCTAAAAATCATAGGACTGCATACTTCATCGATATTTAGAAGGCAGTCTTGCTCAGTACTTGCCACATAGTAAGAAAATTCTTACAGGACAACACATAGAACTAACAGAAATCAGCCCACTCCTTTTGATGCATGCATCCGGGATGGGCCTGGGACCCAACATTTGTTGAGAAATTGATTGTGAATTTCGATAATAATAATAAGCATAATAATATAAATAATCCCAATTTATTCACTACAAGATGTACACCGTAATCCACATAAAAGTACCCACTCTATTATCTGGAAATCCGTAACAGATAGGAAAGAAGATTTCATAAAAAAGTTACTTTAAATTTGAATTTCTTTTAAAATATGTTTGCATGTATATAGGGAGTGCCAATTTTGCTAGGACGACATCAACTATAAAATATTAAATGGGACACCCAGTATTTTTGTCCATTATTTGATTCCTTGTCAAAATAAACATAAGTTACCAACTTGAACTATAGTCGATTTCTGCGTAGTATTCGAGATAATTAAGGTTATGTGTGATTTTTTGAAAATTGGAGCTATTTTTCAAGTCACTATAATACATAGCAGAAATCTAAAATTGGGCGTTTGGGTGGTAATTTCCGGTTTATAAAGCAGCAATGCATATACGAAATACAACATTTTTGTCCACACCTATACAGGGTAGACATATGATATCAATCTTGCACCTTTTGTGAAAGTGAAAAAAGTCGATTTTTTAAATAGCCACTGTGTTTTTTCTTTATGCAAATGATCATGAAAATACCTATTTAATTTAACAGAAAATCTCAATTATCTCTTGAATATTATGATGCTGCAAATTAAAAAAAAAACCTATAGGAGGCCATTGAATGGAAATATAACTATTTGTTTTAAATTTGACAGTTTTTCAATTTATTTGTGTTTTTAGTGGTTGTTGTTTTATTAAAATCATTGAAATTTAAAATAATTAGACTTTAAAAACGTTTCCTTGTATCACTGGTTACTTGTTCTATTTTAAAAACTGGCTCAATATTCAAGTTAAGATCGACTAAATTTGCATAACTTTACATTTAAAATAATAAAAGTCCAGCACTTGCATTAAGAGAGTATCGCCGAATATTTCCCATAGTAAGGATTAGAGATGTGTAACTCAGGAGTCAGCTGGCTCAAAGAATCAGCTCAGTTAAATGAGTCACTGAAGCAGCTCCGCAGTACAGATCTTTTTCGATTCTGACTGACCTCTCACTTACAGCGTAACGGAGCGTGAACGACTTGCGACGATAAAGAGCCACAGAGTGACCGACCGCTGAAAGAGTCGAATTGCATTGCAGTATCTGCTGTTTACATTCTCGATGCGGCGCGACTTAGCGGTCTTAACTCTTTAGTTTTTATCTTTTTATTTCGGCTGTTTAGATGTAAAATTAATACAAATATAGATATTAGATATAGTTGGTACTGCCTGGTGAATACGCATACAAAATAAGGCAATTTACTATTTAAGAAAATAATGTAGGTTGAAAAATGCAATAAACTTAAATATTATTTATTCTCACATTATGGAAAAGAACATGATGACTTTTTTTTTCGGCAATATCGTGAAGACATTTTTAATATTAATTATACAAAAATATAATAAATGTTAATACTTATCTTAAACGAAATAAATAAAAGCCTAATTTATTTGATAAATCTCCACCAGAAATTCTGCATAGTCAGAATGTATAATGTTAAAAATTAAAACACTAAACTTGACCAATTCGTCGCGGTGATTCTTCGCCGTACTAGCCGAGCACGATATCCCATCCACTGTCCTTCACAACTACGAGCCGCCAGGGTGGCAGAACCGTGGTCCGGGAGTCAATTCATGATTCAAACAACGTTAGGAGTGTATTTCGCTCTTTCGTTTGGCAGCTCAATTGAGTCGACTCAGTAAAGTGAGCCAGAATCAGTGACGCGCATCAATGAAATGAGTTACATGTCCCATTTCTAGTAAAGATACCAAACAAGAAAATGTTTGACAACATTTGCATTGATTTATCAACTCATGGAGTTTTGAAATATAGAGAAGAAAAAAAACGGGCAGTCTCTGAAGACTTTCAAATGGAGGTTTTAATATATTTCATTGAATATCTTACCAACTCTTTAAGAGATGCACAAAGGAATTTGAATTTTTCCATGACCAGTCTACATCGAGTATTAAAAGAAAGCAAAATAACCCTAGATACGTTTTTTCCTGTTCAATTTTTAAGTGAACCTGATTATCAGACCAGACTGGATTTTTGTATGTAAATGATGGACTGCATTATGAGAGAGGGATTTCAAATAAAATCCTTTGAACAGATGAGGCGATATTTTCCACTGCGAGTATGCATAACAAAAAAACGTACTCATTACTATTCTGAAACAAATAAACATTTGGTAAAGCAAATTAAAATGCAAGGACATTAAAGTAATAAATTGTGGTGTGGTATTATAAACGACCTCATAATAGGATCTGTGTTTTTTGACCACTATTTGAATAGACAAACATTTTCAAACCTTTTAAGAAATTAAATTTCAGAACTTAATGATCGTCCCGAACACATTCGTGTGGGTTTGGTATATCAACAAGATAATGTTCCATATCACTGTGGAGAAGATATAAGAGCTTTTTTAAACGAGCAATTTAATTTAAGTATATACAGTAACAGTGAGATTCCATTGCCGCCGCGAAATCCCGATTTGACACCCTCAAATAATTTTGATGATGCACACTTAAAGATAGAGTGTATAAAAATCGTAACAATTATTTAACAAACATTCAAGTGCGATATACACTGTGTATAGCAGAAAACGGACAGTATGTGGAAAATCAGTTGTATAGTAATTTGTTTTAAATGTTTCCTGTTTTTCTATTTCCATTCACTCTGTTGTTATGTTATCTGTTGTTATATGTTGTATATGTTGATATCTATGTTACTCGAGAAGTTTGTTTCTAATATAAATTTTCGATAATGGTTTTGAATTTAAAATTTGGCAATAAATAAATATAAAATAAAATTAGGGCTATAGTTACGCAAATAGAAATATTATTCATTCCATGGCCTTCTATAGTTTTTTTTGAGTATGCAGCATCACAATATTCAAGAAATAATTGAGATTTTCTGTTAAATTGCCATTTTCTCTGTAACAATTAAATTTTGGTATAGAACATATATACATACATACATTGATTTCGTGGTATGTCCACACTGTACAGATGTGCACAAAAATTGTATATTCTGTATATGCATTGATGCTTTATAAACTGAAAATTGCCACCCAAACGCCATATTTTAGATTTTTGCAATTTTTTATAATGATTTGAAAAATAGCTCCAGTTTTCAAAAAATCACACATAACTTTAATTGTCTCGGAAACTACGCAGAAACTATAGGTTAAATTGGCAACTTATGTTTATTTTTGACAAGGAATCAAATAATAGAAAAAAACCCTTTATTTTTGTCCTATTTAAAATTTTATAGTTGATGTCCCAACAAAATTGAGACACCCTGTATATATGAAAATATTATATTTTTAAAACTTCAAATTTAAAGAATCTCTTGTATGAAACTTTGTTTCGTATCTATTACGGATTTCCAGTTCGTATAGTGGATACTTTTATGTGGAACACGATAAATAATTATCACTTCCTTTTTGACTCTTTAACGTTTTTGTGTTTAAGATGTCCCAAAAAAAAGCACAAAACGCTAATAAATATATAAATGGAATTGATGAATATTGTTGAATTATTCCTATATTTCAAGCTGGTGAAATTTAAAAATCAAATAATACTCCATTAAATGTTAATAATTTTTCACAGCCCTTTTTTGATACCCCTTCTATACACTTAATAAACTAAGATTCCCCTAATAAATTCAAGAATTATTTGTTTTTAATTTTCTTCTCTTGGAGCAGAAAGTAGTAGCTCCTTAAAATGGAGTTGCGTTTAAAAAATTATCATAACTCTTTGGTCTAAATAAGATTCATTTTGTAATCAAATTTAAAAAAAAAATATACTTATTTACCTATTTAAAACAATTATAATATTTTTGAAAAATTAAAAAAAAATCTAGCACCTGTCAAAAATGTTTCAGATGTTTGCTAATATTAACGTCAATTTTATTTTTATTAACCAGCCCGATAATAGTAAATTATGTAACAAGGGCACTAAAAAGTTTAGACATTTTGAACAGCAATATCAGGAGTGAAAAAAATACATGTAATATTTTGTCTACAATCATGTTATTTTACAAAAAAATGTGTAATAACTTGGAATACATTTATCCAGAGTGATGCAATCGCCGCCTCCAGCGCCGCACAGTGGTCAATTTTTAACGGAAACATCACAATAAATCAAAATCGTCAAATATTCTTGTAACTGCAAATACAAAAAAAACTATTAGAAACAAAAGTAAAATCTGTACTGACTAACTTTGACTTCTGGTGTAAACAAAACAATTTAATAATTAATTATGACAAAACAGTGTGTCTAGAATTCATCGGAAACTATGGACAACCAAGTAACATCCAAATTACTCACAACAATCATTTAATGAAAACCGAGGTTTCTGCAAGGTTTTTAGGTTGCATTCTGGATAAAAAACTTAACTTTTAGAGAACATATTGATTCAATATGTAATAGATTATCACAAACGTTTTATTGTTTCATGACTCTTAGACAAAATTTTGACTGGAAATATTTGCTAAATATTTATTTCTCTTTAGTATATCCCCATATAAGCTCACACATTCTACTCTGGGGTCAGGTAGGCGAGTGTTACAGGGTATTCGTATTTCAGAAACGATTGATACGACCAATATTTGGATTGGGTTATATTCAGACTTGCAGGCAGACATTTAAAGATAACAAAATCTTGACGGTTACTTGTATATACCTATATAAGTTATTAACTTATATTTTAACGAACGAAAAAGATTTAAAAAAAAATCGGAGAAACTCAGTCGTATGAGACAAGAAATAAAAATAACTTTCATATAAATCGTTTCAAACATGTTCAACATAAAAAATCACCAATTTATTCCGGATTATTCTTTTTTAACCTCCTACCTACTGAGATTCAAAACATTACTGATTTAAATAAAATTAAACTTAAATTGAAATCTTTTCTTATAGAAAACTGTTTTTATACCGTGGAAGAATATGTCAGCCAGAGCTCGCAGTTTGTCAGCAAGTAATACATAATTATAATGTGTATGTTCATATATAGTTAGTGGTTCTTGTTAATAAGTGTATTATATTATGTTGTATTTATACCTGACTTGTCTTTATATCTGTACTAAATGTATAGCAACAAAAGACTAATAAATAAAATATATGCTAGATATTTCTTAGTTTTTCAATAATGTTGTCGACGAACCAGAGCTGCCACAAGTACCGACGAAAAGTTTTTGAAGTGCAAGTACCAAATAATTACGGAATCATCAGTACAAACCAAGTAACAAGTACTTTCAAAATTTAAAAGTATTTGAAGTATCAAGTAACTGGTATTTGTACTTAATTGTTGTCAAGTAAAGTAATTCAAGTACTTTGTTTAGTATTTCCAATACTTTTACCGATATTTAAAGTAAAAATTATAATGGAAGTACTAAAAGGTATTTCGAGTACCAATATGTTTATGAAAGAACGACAAATACTTTTTAAATTGGTGAATTTTATTTAATTTTTTAAATATGTTTCAAACTAAACAGGACCAACCCGCAAATCAGGTGCCCATATAAATTGAGTCCAAATAGTTTGTGACTCTTATTTATAAGAGGCCTGTTTTGGTATCGGGTAACAATAACTTTATTCTACTTATACATTTTTGGTTTCTTATTACTTTCTTCCTCGTGGGACTTTTTCAGTTAAATGAAGTTTTTCTACGGTTTATTTTTGGTTTTGACAAGAAATTGTTCATATTCTCGAGGACCTCAACTCTAACGAGAGACACCAATGCTGGGATCCCTTTGGAGGCTATTTTATTTTCCATTTGCTGAATAGTCTATTTTGCTTATTTCTAATCTATCTGCCACTATCAAAGTATTATGCACATATAACCAATAGGCGATCTTTGGTTTGTTTTTTGACAGAGTTAAACAAATCTACTTGAGTAGAGGAAGATAAAAACAAATATTAACGTTGCATTGCCAGGTTTAACATTGCATGTACATGTTGCGTAAAAGATACAAAATTTGATATTTGCACTGATAAGTCTTATTTACTGAATTTTTAAAATAACAAAGTTTATCAAAGTAGAAAAAACATGAACGGCTTAAAAAGAGATTATATAAAGGCAACATAAATATTTTAAATTTCTTCATTTTTGAAAAAACTTTTGTAACTTGAAATTAGGTACATAGTTTCAAATAGTTTTAATACTCATAACAAAAACTTGGGCCTAATTATGCAAACAGAAAACAAATTATTGAATAAAGTCTAATACCTAAAAAATACTTATGAATATAACGTATGTCTGTATGGATGGTACCTTAAACTTTTTAGCAAAGCAACTAGAAACCTTGTTGGGTATTTTTTCACTTATGCCAAAGTCAGTCAAAAAATTGTTTTAAGGGGAAACTGGGCGCAAAACCTGTAAAATCAGCGACAAGGTCTAATCAAGTTGAAAGAAAGATGGTGCCGATGCGACCTGTTATAAATAACAAACGATTTATATAAAAAAATTTGCTATGTATACGCAACTTAAAATACATTTCTGTTTAAAACGGGTCCAAAGCACATGAGTTCCATTTAACCTTTCAAATTTTGCAGTTATGCAGACAGAGAATCATTGAAAGGCGCGGTTGTGCCATTTTGTGAAAAAAAATTAGATGCGTCGGAATTTGCATCAAAAAATTATCAAAAATGGACAACTGCACATCTAATTTTATCATTTTAAATTCTAGTTTTTCATAAAAATACGAATGTTGCGCCAGACTATACATATTTTCCTATTAAAATTATATTGAAATTAATAAATATCTCGTACAGTTTTAACATAATACTGTAGCGGCGGAAGGCTTGTAAATGATCCGTAAACTACGTGCCCTTTTAAAATGATTACTAATTTTGTTCTATTCTATCAAAATAAAACGCGTGCAATTTTTTTTCTGGAAAAACTTTTAATTCCGCCTAAATAATATTTCTCCTATAAGCACTAGAACTTTTTTATTTTGATCTTGCCATATTTAGTCCCGTCTTGCTGATTATAAATGAGGAGCTCATTTTCATAACGCAACAAGTCAAAAAATTAAAATTTTTAGATAAAGATGTCGCTAGCTATTTAAGAGCCAGTAGCTTGCTTTTGTGTAATTCTACCGATTCAAACTGCAACAAGTCCCCATGTCAAACCACTTTTAATGCACATATCTTTTTACAAAACGTAGTAAGTAATAATAAAATATTATTTTAAAATTTTGTTTCAAATTTATACAAGTCCAATACGTCAGATCAGACAAAGTAAGAGTGCAGTGATATTGTTGTCGTCATCGTTATAATATCAAACATAGTTAAATACAAAATGAATAATTTTGAAGGGGTTTTAGTTGAGATCTGTGTGACCGATGTTGCGACAAAAGATCCACAATTTTATGTATGGACTGAAGACGTTTCAGGTCGTGGTTCTAATGAAGTTGGCTCTTCTTAACTTTCTCAGAGGTACTGAGTTTAACGCATCCATTACAAAAATTCGCATTGTGATGGATGTGAAGAACAAAATAAGAATTTTCATATTATGCATTCCTTGGTGTTCTGGTTGACTAAGGAAGCACCAAAAATATTTGTGAGATTACCCTAACATCATCAGTGAGAGGTCTGCCGATCGACAAACTTTTGAAAGCTGCATTCAGAGAAAATTGTACTAGGGATCCTAATTTACAGTGGTGTTTTCAAATCTTACAAGAAGATCTTGTTAATATTCCTAAGTCTGAAAATGAAGAGGACTGCAAGAAAAAAAACAACTCGAAACTTAAGTTAAACGGAGAGTAGCTTGGTTCAAGTTTGAGTTATTTTTAAACTTTGAGATTGTTTATGTAAGTTTAGGGGTTTTCTCAGTTAAAAGACCGAAACAAAAGTGTTAATTACTTTTTTCTTTCATAGTTTATGTAACAATAAATGTTTCTCAATAAAAGTTTTTTTTATCAAAAACGAAACCAGTGTCCCTTTTTTTCAAAATGCAACAGGTCCAAACTATAATTCACAAAAGTAATCTTTTTATCTTACGATGATTTCAGAAATTGTTATACATTTACACTGCAACGAATATACAATCAAATAATAAAGTACAGTCAGACTACATTAAACAATTAACATTAAAACGCATTTCTCCCGTTTCCCAAATAAGTAAAAAACGGACTTGTTGCATTATGAAAATAAGCTCCTCAAATATAGTTTAATACCGTTATTTTTCAAGGCACCAGAGAAATTTGGAAAAACCCTGCTATAAAAAACAATGTATTCCCATTCACTCCACTATATAGTAGAACGTTTTTCGTCTCTCTCTCTCCCTCCCTTCCTCTCTCTCTACATCCCTCCCTCTATTTCTTCCTACCTCCCTCCCTTTTTCCCACCCCTCTATATCTCTTTCCTACACGCATTGCTTCTAAACACAGCGCGCATACTATCTACAAACTACATTATAAAAAAATACGTACAGAAGAAACTTTTTATTTAATTTTTTTTTATATCTATAAAATAAGAAAGTTAATGGGTGCATTTATAGCCAAAAACTCTTTTAACTATACTATAGTTTTTGAATTTCTTTAGTATAATTATTACAGAAATGGAACAACGTATCAATGATGCTGATCTATAAAAAAGGTGATGTGACCGACATAGGTAATTATAGGCCAATAAGCTTGCATATATACAAACTGTTCACCAAGATAATCAGCAAAAGATTGGAGAGAAAACTAGACTCCTACCAGACAGTTGAACAAGCAGGCTTCCGCACAGGATTCGGAACAAAGGATCACCTTCTAACATTGAAACTACTTATTGAGAAGACACTCGAGTATAACAGACCACTGGTGATTGCCTTTATCGACTTCCAGAAAGCTTTCGACACGATTGAGATAAAGTCCATCCTGGAAGCTCTCCAACAATGTCGCATCGATTATAGATATACCCGTCTACTATACAACATCTACAATAACTCAACAGCAAGTATAAAACTTCACAAAGACAGTAATAGAATCCCTATAGAAAGAGGTGTCCGACAAGGAGACACCTTGTCTCCCAAATTATTTACAACAGTTCTCGAGTATGCCTTTAAAAAACTCAATTGGGAAAAAAAGGGCATTAACATCGATGGGAAAAAACTAAACAACTTACGGTTTGCCGACGACATTGTGGTCATAACGGATAACTTCGAAGAAGCGGCTGCAATGATCAAAGAACTAAATGACGCGACGGCAAAAGTAGGGCTCTGTATTAATAGGCAGAAAACGAAGATCATGACAAACCTAGTTCTCGGAGGAACCATTACATTAGAGAACGCTATTATAGAAGAGGTCAATGAATACAATTACCTGGGACACGGAATTAGGATAAACAGAGACAATCAGACACACGAATTGAATAGAAGAATTAGTCTGGGCTGGGCAGCATATGGAAAACTAAAAGATGTATTTAGCAGCGACATACCAATAAGTCTGAAGAGGAAGGTATTTAATCAATGTGTTTTGCCAGTGCTAACATATGGAGCAGAAACCCTAACACTAACCAAAAATACTATCCGTAAACTACAGGTGGCCCAAAGAAAAATGGAAAGAGCAATGCTAGGAATCAAACTGCAGGACCGGATAAGAAACGTAGATATAAGACAAAGAACAAAAGTCGACGATGTCATAGAACGAATCACGACACTAAAGTGGAAATGGGCAGGGCACGTTGCACGATTTAGAGATGATAGATGGACAATAAGGATAATAAACTGGCGACCAAGAGCAGACAAAAAAGCCGAGGGAAACCACCAACTCGCTGGAGTGATGATATTAAGAGAGTCGCCGGTCACTGGATTAGAGAAGCTCAAGACAGAGCAAATTGGATGCGTCTAATGGAGGCCTATGTTCAGCAGTGGACTCAACAGGCTGGGGGATGATGATGATGATGATGAATTATTACTTACCAAGCTGATAGTGTAAAACGTAAGATCACACCCTAAAAGTGAAACTAAACATTTTTATATAATTTATCCCGTTCACGGTGGAATGATTATTTTCCTAAGCGGAAAAGAGGGATCATAGATTTTAGTTAATAATTGAACAGCAGTAGCAAATGCAAATTGATCGCCTCTTTTCCTCGAGATCATATTTAAATGTGCAAAAAACTACTTGATCTAAGAAAACCAGAGTATACAATTACTTTTAGAGGATTTGAAATACTTTCTCGTTACTTGAAGTAGTTTTGATAGTACCTTAATTAATTTTGTATTTGAGAGTAAACTCGCTTATATAAAACGCAAAAACCTCTAGCTAGCCACAATGGATGAAAATAAATATATAGAATTTAACATTTGGGTGCTTTAAAGCACTTAATATAAAATGTACAAACGGTAAACAGTAATAATGACTCGCCAATGAACAAAGGCCGTGTTTCGTTTCCAATCTTGGTTTCGGTTTCGTGTTCCGTATATATCGGCTATCTGAAAAGTCGGTTATTTGCGGAACACGGTTATTGAAAATAACTGTCAACGGTGTCATCAAAACAACCGACGAATTTTGTTGGTCGTCGGGTAACCAATGTCTGAACTGTCAATTATTTGCCGGGTGTTCCGTTTTCAAAGGGTTTTTCAGAAACCGCTGTCAGACTTCTGTCAATTGGATTGGTTAACCAGGTTTGGAAACGGAATACGACCTAAATAGCATTTTTAGTTCGTTATAACTCCCTATGTCATATTATTTAATTATTTTTTTATTTTATTTTTTTCACACTTTTTATAAACCTATATTTTTTGCAAGGAAATGACTGAAATCTTATATACTTTATATAACGACTTACAAATTACAATTTTGCTTAATTTTTCGAACAATCTGTTTGGGGAGATAATCATAATTTAATAGAGGAACCTTTCAAAAAAAATCCTTATTCAACTAACTATTTATTGTTTTCATAACTTTCGAGTACATACAAAAACATAATAAAATGTAACAAAAACAAACAAGTTAATATATTTGAAATACTAAGCCAGATTTTTCAGCAAGTTCATAAGAGATTGGTACTGCACCAATTTACATGATTTTCTTTAAATGGTCATCTGGTTACCGATACCTTTCAACACTATTTTTTGTATTCTTCTATTGTGTATTTTTTCTAAGGAAACCAATATTCTTATAATTCCACTGGAAACTTATAGTGCCATCTAACGGAAAAGGCAGAACAAGGTCTGCCCGATTAGCTAGTAATCGTTTATGGTCCTCGCTGCAAAACGGTCATTTATCGCTGTATCGTATTTATCAAGAATAACTATACACCGGAAGACAAATTGTAATAAATTAAAAAATATTGATTTTTTTTTATTTAGCATAAAAATGCATCTCCTATAGCAACAACACATTATTAGAATAGGGAGTTCCGGAAGAGTTCAAACTTGTACAAACTTGTAGAGACATACCGAAAGAAAGGCAACACTGTTATAATGTTGTCATAAAAATTACGATTATTTTATAAAAGCTGAAATTTTATGTAGTGATAAATTAGGTATTGTGACTAATCAACCTTCTCAAACAAAAAGTTAGAAGACTTATCAAACAAAAGAATAGAAGACATTTTGAAGTAACTAATTTCCAGGCAGGTGCGATAGAACATCAATTTGTAAACGCGCCCAGTTTCCTGATACACTGTTTATAACTAAAATTACATCTTCAGTGAACATGTTTATTTAAACTTTAACCAGGTAGGTTAATATATACTTAAAGTCTAGACGAGATTTTTCAAGACGAGTCGAGACAAGGCCCTGATCTGGTCTCCTCTCGGCCTAAATTTTGAAACGAGACGAGTCGGCATTACTAGCTATATTCCTGTCTGACGAAGAGGCAGTACAAAACAACTTACTAAATAAAATGTAAATTTGTTTTTCCTTGAATTTAATTTTTAAAAATTTTTTTCATATCCGCGAATCAGATTAATAATTTGTTATTGGCTTCTAGCACTGAGTAAACAAGTATGTTTTGTTTCTGTTTTTACTCGAAAATCGGATATTAGCGGAAATTCGTAACTTCCTCTAGGCACTGTATTAACGTCCGCTCACTCAACAACTTTAGATCAGATATACAAATCAATGCCCCCAGATTTAATATCAAAACATTTAATCAAATTTTCGATGAACTAAGAGTGATGAATTTAATTTCTTAATAATTATTGTTCCGATAAAAATTATCAGTTAGAAAGCACGATCCAATTTCTAAAAATAGCATTTTTACTATAATGCGTGTAAAATACCTTTACAATACTTGTATTGATAACAATTAGTACTCTGACAAAATATATTTGATAAACGTGCCAAATCAATACTACTTAATTAGTTTTGCGAATTTCATAAAAATACTAAGAAAACTTGCCTGGAGCAAGTATGATAAATCGCCTTATGCATTTGGTTATATGTGTTTCTTAATATGCAAAGGTCTACTTTCAGAGGAAAACTGTAGCCGGTTCTGAGGCAGTAATGTTAACCCTTAAACCAAAACATGAGTCAATATTACTTAAGTAGAAACATCTGGTCTAGGAGACCTTTTAATGTATTTGCTACTGTTTAGTCTGTTTTCGTGGTTTATTTTTAACACCAGAACACTATGACGTGATCCGGTAATAAAAAGCCATTTTATAATGTAATCTTTTACAAAAGGTTTTATAAACGAAAAAAAATTTAACAAAAATAAAAACAAAGTGAATTAATCAGAGGTAGAAATAGCACATTGTCCAACATTTATTCATTTGAGATTGCACAAGTGATGTACACTTTTTAACTGCATTCCAGACAAATCGGATTGCCACATCTAATGCATTTGTAGAAAGTTTTTCTGTTCTTAAAAAACGGACACTTCGAACATGTTTTTCTCTTTTGAAGCTTGTCACATGGAACTTGGCCTCCTGTGGTACCTTCTAATGTGGGTATTTCTTGCTGTATTAGTGCCTTTACGTCCCTGGGTAAGTTGGGAATGCTAAGTCGTCTTCTGAGATGAAGTTCCAAAAGGTCATGAGCCAAATTTTTGATAAAATCGAATCTTTTAAGAACCGGATTTTGACGGTAGCAAAAATAAAGTATGAACCTGTTAATACAGCTTACATTTATTACAGTATAAAATATTGCTCATGGCCACCTTTTAGTTCTCCTGTTGGATGAATATAGTGCAGATTTCATGTCGAGAAGGTTAACACACATTTGGTCCTGTTGTAGTAGAAAGCAATTTCGAAGAGTCACACCATACTTTGCAGGTTTTTTCGGCATATACATGTGAAATCCACACCTGCCTTTAAAAGGAACGAGCATTTCTTCTACAATCACATTTTCACAAGGGCAATTCTTGTGAGTATAAAAGAATTGAATATTTCAGAGATTGCGGCTTCACCATCGATTTTTTTTCTTTCTTCATGGATGATGGAGTCATCAAAACGAAGGCATGTCGTCAGTATTTCGAAACGTTTTACTGACATGGTTTGTCTAAATATGGGTCTCCCAGTCAAGCCTTTTGCAAGAAGGGACGACATATTCTCATGACCAGATTTAAAAATTGACGTATACATTAGCAAACCAATAAAAGCATATATTTCAACAGAGTCCATGTTTCGGTAATTTGACTGGTTGGTAGTGTCTTTCAACTTTGTCCGAACAGAAAGCAGTTTTTTATTTGTATAGAAAACAATTATATCAATCATTCGTTCATCAAACAAAGATTCCCATATTTCTCTCATGCTTGGGTTCCCCAGGCTCGTAGCTTTTCTTGTCAAACCAGGAAGTTGCCGAATTATATTGTGACTGAAAGTTTTTTGCGTTCTAGGTGGTTCTTGTTTTTGCCACTTAAAATCCTTTTTGTCCCTTTTCCCAATAAAAAACTGCGACACTGCCTCATCTTCACTAACTGAAATTTCCTGATCCATTTCCAAAAGTTTATTGTCATCAGTATTACTATCATTTGCTTCAAGATCCTTGCCATTTTCTGCCATAGTTTCTTTGTCTGCTTGCTGTTCTCCAGGTATAACATAATCTGGATCCGTCTCGGAGTCATCGTCTTCGCCTGCAGATTCATCATCGCTCGCCAAATACTATTCCATAAGTTTTTTCTCGGCATCTTTATCCCGATTTTCACCCTTTCTTTGCAAGAAGCTCTTCTTGAAATTCCCGTGCTTGTTGAAGGAGCATCCATAATTTAGTCTCCTAAAATAAATAAAAATTATTAAGCCACTCATACCCATAAAATAAACTTTACTAGTTAAATCTCTTTTTCGAATTAAGCCTAAAATTTCTAAGTATATAAAGTTAGTTTTGACCCCAGATAACAAAAATGTATTTTACTTTATGGTAGTAAAATGAACCATATTTTCCCGGCAAATTATGGTATCAGTATTGCATCTCTTTCCAAACTCTTACAGTAAATTATTGAAATTGAAGCAAAGACTATCAACGTTTTTATATTTAATAGAAGTTTACATTATAAAACAAGACAACACTAAATTCATAGCAAAAATAATAACAAGAAAAACTTAAAAATGTACATAACACGAAACATCAAGTCGTACTTACCTATATGTACCTAGTTCGCAACACGATACACCCGGTCAAAGATACCTGCAGGTTTTTAAAAGGCAACACACAGCACAAGGTGGGTAGTTATGTAACAGGCGCACACTGGTCGAATTATGCAAAAACGTGCTATAAATTAATTAAGTTAGTCTTTTTATGTTAAAATAATATTTTATTGTGTAATTAACCTAAAGCAACTGTTTAAATGTTTTACACTTATTTTTAAATTTTATTTTTATACAGGGTGACAAATAAAAAAACTTTATGTAACTTTTAAACGTTACCTTTAATTGTAAAACACTAAACATTAAATAAATGTATCTATGAACTATTGTTGGGACAATCTTAAATCAAACAATAAAAAAAGTTACTAAATTAACCAAAATCTTTTGCAACAATTATACAGGGTGTCAATTTGAAACCTTTCAATCCGAATATTTCTGAAAGTACAAAACTTAGAAAAACACAATTACTAAATGCACCATTATTATGGTTCAATATTTTAAATACTATATTCAATACAGGGTCAAACATAAAGTATAATCATAATAAATAAAACTGTGTTTTTATAAGGTCGCATATGGATCACATACTTCGCAAACAAAATATGGTAATTCTAGTTCCCCTACCTTAGTATAACATTTGTACCATATTGTGTTTTCATATTTTATTTTTACTTTTAGAAATATTTACATTAAACGTTTTTAAAATGGCATCCTGTATCTAAAATTAAAAGCCTAACTAAAGTTCTTCATCTGAAGAGCTAACTTCATGTAAATTTAAAACATTTTCGTCAACTGTTGGCGAAATTAGTAAAGCTACAGCTTCAGGCAGAAGACTTTTTTTTGATTTAGCAGGTGTTTTGCGTAAACTAGAAATGACAGGGTCGGAGGAGACAAAGAGACGACTAAATATATCTTGTAAATTATCTTTTCTAGAGGTTTTTCTAGAAAAACTTAAACGATAATTTTTAATATCTTTATTCCTCGCCTCCTGTGCCTCCTCCGACAATTGTCCTATAGGAATTTCAAATGCGTCTATTGTCTCTGCTCCGTGCATTAACACCCTGTGTACAGAAGTTGGTAAAGGGTACCAAGAGTACAACCTAGTAAAGAGTCTTGCAGTTTCAATTGCGTACATTTGAAATTTCGGTAAATCTATATAAAACCCAGATGATAGGGTTTGTAATATGATATGAAATCTGTGCACAAGGTTTTTATCGATTTTACAAATTTCAGCAACAACGCTCGCATTTTCAAAAAATTTGCGAGCGGTGTTGCCGTCATTTGAAGAACCAAAACCTGGCTTGGGCTTGTCCACTATTAGTCCTAATCGTGAATGAAATTCTTCTTGAATACGTTTTTTTGAGTTTTGGACTATTTGCTTATCAAGAGCACTTCGAGCTTGCCACTTTTGAATATCGATTTTGTAAGCCAAATGCAGCAATGACTCAAAAAAACGTATCCAAGCATGCAAGGTGGATAAACCGTATTTTAAATAAGCATTATTAATAACGGGTCTCTGGAGAATAGCATCAATATTATTGAATTGTTTGGAGGATGCCCCACATATAAAACATCTTTGGGTGGAATTATTTTCAGTTAAAGCATTTCCCACCTTACTATCAATAATTGTGAGGTACAAGTTGAATGATACACTAATGTGAATATTATTTTCGGGAAAAAAGAACTGAAAAGGAACTAGGTTATTTATTTGTTCATCCATATTTTTTTTTTCGGTCAGTGTTAGTTCTTTGGTTTCCCGAGCGAATTGAATTTTCAGAGGTCGACAATATCTTGTTGACGAAGTCCTGCCATTTTGCCATATTATTACGTCAGATCTGGCACTAAGAGTGAGTTTTATTGGCACTAAAGATGTAAAAAAGATACTGCAGTCTGACAATGACATATCTTGAAACCGTTGCTTATATTCTGCTTGTCCAGATGACCCATCAAACCCCCACTTGCATGTTAAAGTCAAGTTTAGAATATTGTTTTTATTAACCAAAGTTTTAAGTATATATTTTAAGTTGTACATCTATAAGCCTCTTAGTTGTATGATTTAGTAATGATTGAAGTGGAACTTCTACTACACTTTCGGATACACAAATATTTTCGGGGTAACACTTTTTCTTGGCTTCAAGTACCTTATCATAAGAGGGGTACATAAAACAATTATTATCCTCCGCCTGCTTTTTCAACAATTTGTATTGATATTTAGTAAATTTGCCCTCTATGATAAGTGATACTGCCTTATCTAGACTAAGCTTCATATAAGTATTTTTTTGGTTTAACAGGGAACTGGAATATTCTTTGGCCTTTGATGGCTGTGCATAAATGGATTTAAGTACATTAGATGCCTCTAATTCATGTTCTTTTCGGTATCCCATTTGAGCTGCATAAACTAACTCTTGTGTAGAAAATTTTTCTCGCAATTTTGACGTTTTTAATCGTTTGGTTGTCTCAGAACAAGCTTCAAAATTAAGTAATTTTCGACCTTTGCCAATAGCACTATTCTTTTTAAATTCAACTTTTGTTTTTATCCATTCTTTGTTGTTGTCCAAAAATCTTTGTTTTGTTCTATTTGCAGAAATCCACTTATTTTTAAATTTGTAATAAAATGTATTTAAAACAGTTTTTGCTTCAGGTAATAAGGTACTATAACCAGTGAGGGTCAATATTTATGTTTGAAGTCGACAAAACTTGGTGTCTAGATTTTTTTCCGGAAAATTTATCATAAATTCAAATAACTCTTTGTAGCTTAGCAATAATACTGGACTACCTGGGCCATTGTCTAAAAGCAATACAAAAATCTAAAAACAGTGCCACGATATATTGGCAGTTATAGCTTCAGAATCTCAGAATCTTCAGAATCTCTAAGGTTCTGTAGATTCAAAACGGTTTTTCACAGCGGCAACTGAATTTCACTTTATATACTATCTTAGTTCTTTATGAGCTCTTTAATGGTACTTACTTTAAAATTATAAAACAATGTAAAATTTTATAAGTAACTTTTAAAAATTTTAAAATGAGAGTAATTTAAAAGCTTATAAAAAGCGAAGATAGCAAAGGGAAATCCGTTTTGCACTGTAAAAACCCGTTTTGAACCTACAGAACCTTAGAGATTCAAAATAGCAAAATTCAGACTGCCATATTGGAAAAACAGTTGAAGATAGAGATAGGGTATCTTAAATTAAATAAAAACATATGCTTCCTATTTAAAATGTAAAAACTCGGTAGCTTAAGGAAAAAACCGTTAATGTGGCAACATCGCCTATGTCACTATTGGATTCAGCTTAATTTAAAACCCCTGTATGCAAAATTTGATAAATTTAAGTCTAATAATTCCTGAGATATAATAGCCGTCTCGCAACTTTTGACTAACCCTGTATGTATGAACATAGCAAATTAAATAAAAACTCTTAAAAATACTTCTAGTGTATAATTAATATCCGAATGGAAACAACTATATCTCAAAATTGGATTAAAAAATCAAAAAAAGAAAAGTTAGGGTCTTAAAAGTTAACCAATAAGGTGTAAAACATACTTTTTTAATTTTTAGATATTTTTAGTCGGGTATTTTGGGGTAACGTTTTATAAAACATATCATACAAGAAGACATTATAGAGTACCAAAAAAAATATCACTAGCTGGAAATACGTGGAAATTATTACCAAATTGCTTTTTGAATTTTAGCATTTAAGTCAAATTTAAAACGAACTGACATCAAATCTTTCATAATGTCGTATTTCTGTCAAATAAAAACTTTCCAAAACTTATGATAAGTATTTGATGAGAACATACCTGGGTGGCCTTCCTCCATATTATGTCTTATTACTTTTCCTCAAAATCCAGTAACTACGGACATCTAAACTTAAGGCATGAAACGGTTTTGTATAAAAACGCAATATAAACATAAAAAATGCCGCCACTTTGACGTTTAATAATTTAATGAAAGCGCCATGATGCTTTGACAGAATCATGGCAATTTGATCAATAGTAAGTTAGAAAGCCTACTACGCGTTTTACGTTAAAAAAATAAAAAACGAAAATTTCAATAAATAGCGTGTTTTTGCAAAATTCGACCAGTGTGAGGCGTGTCGAATGGACAACTGATTAAGACGAAGATACTCTAAGGTAGAAAGGCGCCGATCGAACATTGTTGCCGCACTGAATCATTTTGTATTATTAACGGTTTCACAGACCTATGTTTCGATTTAAGGGTTAATGTAAATATTTAAAATAATTTTAAGCAATTATGCTCTGTTAACTATGGTGAATAGAATTCTTTAAAATGTCTATTTTTTGTATATCTAGTACTCTGATACTGCTTGACATACAAGACAGTCAAATGAAAACCTTAAATACGTTGTTAAACAAAATTTATTCAAGCAACATTAAAAATAAGTATATCATTTTTCGACGTATTTTCCATTCCGTTCTATGCACTTCTTCCACCGTTTGCTTCAGGACCAGAAGAAAAAAAATCCTGTGTAGGTGTGCACAGCCACGCATGTACCTCCTGGATGATCACTTCATCATTCAGTTGAAAAATTTCCCACCTAATTAAGGCCTCTTTAAGTTCATCAATGATCGCTTGGGATAAGGTAGAGGGTATAAGGGGGATATGGTAAACACTCAAACTTTAAATTTTAGATGATCGCCACAGTTGCACACGCAGTATGTGGCCGCGCGTTGCCTTGTTACAAATGAATATATTTATTTAGAGTTCCTCCCATTTTGGTTCTGATGGCTCGTTTGAAACGAATCTTTTGAGTATGTGGCACTTTTAACAGTGACTTCCCTAGACATGTAGACCTCAAAATTGCCCCTTTTGCGTCCCGAAAAAGAGTCAGCATAACCTTCCTGCCGATAGCTGCGTATGACATTTTTTGGGTTTCGGCGAAGCAAAGTGGCGCCATTATTTCCTTGTTCTCTTATTCTTTTGGTTTCAGGTTGATGATAGTACACCCATGACTCATCTTCAGTCACCACCCTGCTTCGTATCGAAGCAAAAGTTCTTCATAGGCGTCAACGCGTCATTGTTTCAGTTCTGTGGTCAAATGGTTTGGAACCCATCTTTATGCAAATTGAGAATATCGTGCATACTGCGGTGTACATAACCATGACTCATTTACAAAATTGCAGCCATTTCATCCAGATTAATACGATGATTTTCTTTCACTAAGCCACTAAGCACTGCCGCCAAAGATCCACAGCAGATCTACTTTCCTTCGTAACCCTCAACTGGAATAAGTTTATCGAATTCCACGGACAGGCCCAAATTTTTGCCTTCGACATATCTGAAGCATTTGACCAAGTCTGGCATGATGTACTTCTTATAAACTTCCTACCTACGGTCTCCCTCCAAAACTTTGATTGCCAGTTTACTTTCCAACAGAAGTATTTGTATAGTGATTGACGGCCATTCGTCAAACTTTCACCAAATCAACGCACATTCTTGTAACACCAATCCTATTCATAGCTACGCTGATGATAGCACACTCCACTCCAATATACAATTTCCCAAACCTGTCTCCAAGACCAAAATTGATGATAGGCGTAGACTATTAACGTAATAACCTTGTCCAGTTTAACGCCACATAATCTTGTTTACTATCTCAGAAATCATCTCCCAGTACCACACAATGTTTGAAGCCAAAGAATCATTTAGCCTAGTCGGTATTAATTTTTAGAAAGATCTTTGCTGATTTGATCACCCTGGTTCTCTTTTTCAAGCTCGAAAATACTTTTTTTCTGCCAACCTGTTTATCCTTTACTATTGCAAATCAGACCCAGAGTATTGTTCACACATCGAGGGAGTAGTCTCTTCTACAATCCTTAATATTCCTGACTTTGTCCAGAGAAGAGCTATTCGTCTGATTGATTATCCAAACCTCACAAGGAAGCTTGCATCACTAGAGCATCGTCGAATTGTGGGCGATCTGTCTCTGTTTTACAGATAACACTACGGATTCTGTTCTGATGAAATATCATCCATTATTCTCTAAAAGAGTGCCCCTATCGGACGCCACTGTCGGCTTATTATAAGCTCCAACGAAATCGCGCGTTTACCAAAAGAAGCGCCCATTCATCTTCTAGGATTGATCCCATAGAAACATATCGACAAACCGTTCCCGAGCTGGAGCACTTCCAATGTCAAAAAAAAAAACATAACTTTCAAAAATTTCCGCTCTAAAAAGGGAAATGCGTGGACAGTAACAACAGTCGCGTGTTCCTATTGTAACAACTAGATACTGTTAAGAAATTATGATTCTTGGGATTAGACCGTGTCAAATTGGAATTACTATACCACGATTCGCCTTCGATTGCACGAGGCATCTTCAGGGATCTTTACTCCACAAGATCTGAACACTGAATGAGCTCGGAGAGATTCAGGCGGGCTTTTATACCCGACTTGTGGTCGCCGAAACGTGACCCTGTGTAAAGATCGGTTTCCACGTGTGATGTAGACCGTAACCCGTTTCTCTATTTCAAGAAGATGCCTCGTACATTCGAAGGCGAAACGTCGGATAGTAATTCAAATTTGATACGGTCTATTCCCAAGAACCATCATTACTTAATTGACCAAAGCCGTGAAAGCTTCCGTTCTATGTTAGCTAACCTCTATGGGGAGGTAACCAAGAAGGATACCAAAACATTTGGCGATCTCCGGAACAGCAAGAAGAAGTTACTCTGCCAGTTGGCCTTTCTCGTTAGATGCCGAGATGAGGATGTGTTACCGAAATCACTACAGGTGAGACATCATATTACTTCTAGAACTGCTAAGAATATCTATAAGCGTGCCAGCAATGCATTAGTTAGAAAAAGGGTTAAGGCAATACCTCGTGATTTTGATACAAATGCCCGTAAACCTCTAGAAATTCACCTGAAATTAGCTTTTAGACTTGAAAGAACTATATTCACAACTTAAGACAACATCACCAATGCACGAGCAGAAAAAATCCATCAAGAAGTTACACTTAAGAAACAAAAGAAGTCTGAAGCACTCCTGAACAGAAAAAATCCAGTGAAACCTCCGCAGCATACAGTTATCAATTTGTCATCGAAGCCGTTAACCGAGGCAGAACAGTTCATCCTTTTCAAAGGCCAAAATTTTGCAATAGAGCCAAGAAGCATTCTCGTAGAAGACAGTATCCTCCATTGAGGCAGCAATCAGAAGATAACCAGTAGAGCAAACTGATGAAGTCAGATATGGGACATCAAAGATCATTAAAAACTCAAAACCACCGATGTCAAATCTCTTCGCAGCTGAAAAAATAGCAATGGAGACCTAAAATGAAGATGAAAACATTCTGGTCCTTCCAGCAGATAAAGGCAACGCTACAGTCGTCATGGACAGAACGGACTACGAGGAAAAGATAGCTCAACTTTTGGACAACAACACCTATAAGGTTATGCAGACAGACCCTACAATTAGAATAGAAAGACGCATCACCAATCTGATTAACGCATCCAGTCTACCAGGAACGGAGAAGAAATCATTAAAACTAAGCAGATCCAAGATTTCCAGGTTCTACGGTCTTCACAAGATACACAAGAACAATGTACCACTTCGATCGATTGTCAGTGCAATAGACTCGCCCACATACAAATTAGGTAAATATCTTTCAAACTTTCTTAATCCATTCACTGGAAAAACAGATTCTTTTATAAAAAAACTCTGCACATTTCGTGGAAAAACTTAAGGAAATCCGGTTGGATCCCGTTTCAATGTAGAATTAACAACGTGTTTTCAGATTTGATTTCTGCAAGCCTTTCTAATGAATTTCTTAGTTGACTCTCGCATATATTGGATGGAACTTTCGATATTCGCTATAATAGTTGATAAACTATTTTTTACTGGAGGAGCAAAATTCAAATCTTTATTCAAAAGGCCGATTTCTTTTTTATCAAAGGACTGAGAAGAAAAGTTTTCTACAATGTTCTCGACTTCCGAAGAAATTTGTTTTTGTGGTCTCAACTTTCTCAGTTTGTTTTTAAGTGAACACATTTTCTTCAAAAATTTGGCATGGATAACTACGAACATTTTTCTTTGGAAATCTAACCATTGTTCACATTCTAAATTACTAAGGTTATAAGCGATTTTTTTAAATAATCCGTATGCTTCAATTTCAAGCATACTTCGTTTGCTATACAGATTTTTAATCTCCAAATCTAGCCACTTTTGTTTGGCAAAAGATTCAACCTTCGCAGTGGTGATTGTTTAGTATCTTGACTGAAATGAATTTATGGAAAACTAAAAAAGACTTGCATGATTTTAGAAACCAAATATCTGCTGCTATCAACCTAATCTTAGTACAGTACTTACAATAAAGGTTTTGTCCCGTTGACCGTGAAGCTATGTTAAGTCCTAACATTGGAACCTGTGGTGGAAGGTAGATCAAAAAACAAGAGCTTTAACAACACTACACGACAACTTGTTACATTCTGAACGCGCGTTTTGCTAACCAAGTTAGCATCATCAGCAGATGATATAAACTAAAGTAACTAACTAAAGACAGAGGGCCTATTCCCTGTAGTCCCCTCTATTGCTTACTTGATAACGGTGCAGTCGGGTGCAACCAAGTGTGACCATATTTACCTATAAATAGTCTCGGTTAGGATAAGTTACTTTAGTTTATATCATTTGCTGATGATGCTAACCTGGTTAGCGAAACACGTGTCCAGAACGTAGAAGTTGTGTAGTATAGTTAGAACTCTTGTATTTTGATCTATCTTCCACCACAGGTTCCAGTCTTAGGACTTAGAATAAGTGGCAGTTAACAAAATAAAACTTGTGTTTTCATTTATTTGTTAAAATGTACTGTCACAAAGTAACGGATGACTCAATTAAATCTTTTTATATCAGTTACGGTTTCTTTTACGTAGAGTCGAGACAAGAAGAGAATTATTTCTCGTCTTGACTCTTTCATTCCCGTCTCGTCTTAAGTGTCGAGACTGAATGGTAACATATTTTTATATTATAGACATTTAATGTAATCATTTTATTAAATATCTACTTTACAAACTTAGATCTTGATTCCCTAATTAAAGTTAGCTGGCTATAGAAGAACTTAAATCACCTAATATTCATTTATAGCAATATAAAAGACAAATTACTATTTACCCTAGTTTTCCTTATTAGGTAGGTATATTTTTATCCTTAAGTAAATTGCTGATCTCTAACTAAAAATATTTCAAATTGTGCTGATCTTTTTAAAACCGGATATCTCAGTTTCAGTTTAAGCAAATGGAATGCGATTGGTATAAAAACAGCTTCAACTCGCAATAGTCAAACGCGGTTATTGTTATTGTCCGCGCATTTCACTTTCTGGACTGGACATTTTTGAAATTTGTTTTCTTTAACCTTCAAAGTGCTCCAGTTCGGTCACAGTACGGCCGGAAAAATATGCTTCTATGGAGTCGCTTATAGAGGATGATAAATGGGCGTTTCTTTTGGTAAAAACCCGATTTCATTGGGGCTTATAATAAGGTGTCAGTTTCGAGGTGGTGATCGAGGTTTGCACCAAGATCTTATCAATTCAGCCATACATCACACTTTTTTTTATTCACAATTTGAATTCATTTAATCAAGTGTTTTCCTACACCGATTTATAATAATTTTATTGGACCGCCATTCGCCATTTTGGTCCGCCGAATTTGATTCGTATAAAAATCTTTAAAGTTTTAAATTTCGTTTTTGTGCAAAATTCAAAGTTAATTAAATGAATAGATTATTTACACTGATTCTTTAAAGATTTTATAAGGCCGCCATTTTATTCGGCCATATTGAACTTTTACCAAATTGTTGCAAATACGACTTATAGGTATATGACCCTGGATTTTTGTTTAAAAATTTTAAATCAGTTGGTTATGTAGTTTTTTACTTTGGCGCGAACGAACAAACAGGCAGACAGACCGAGAGAAATGAGAAATTGTATTACTTAAAGATTTTAAAAATATCTTGGAACGTAAATTTTTTTATTGTCACAGGGAAGTAAAATTCTCGTTGATTTAGAGAAAACCCCAAGAAGTGTTATTATATCTGTTATATAGGCATTATTAGTGACATCCAAAAGATGTGATTGACATACAATATATTGACTTATGTACGTATGTCTACACAAAAATAATAAAGCAATTATTCTCATTTAAAACTGAGTCATCTTCTACCGTGTATCAAGATAAATGTACCGACCGAATTTATTTATCTCATGCAGAAGGGGATTTTTATCAAATAAATCCATAAGGGAAATTTGCATCTAATAGAATTTATTTATATAGGGAATCTTTCTTAAAAAAGTATTTGCACATTATAGAAACGTATAAATACATGGTCGGAACTGAAATCGTAAACATATTACAGGTGTACGGCTTTTTATACCTATTGCAACAAAAATATAAAGATGGGTATTAAATTATTATTAATTTTATATCTATATTCCTTGCTAGGTAAGTTTAATTCACATTTTAGGTTAATTAATAGATATTAGTCAATTTGTTTTCAGACTTTATTTTAAAAGTATCTAACACTTTTGTTTCCGTTTGAAGTTCTATCTTATTTATTTTAATTATATTATGTTTTTAGATACATAAATAACTTTGTCTTATTAATATATTTCGGACAAAATAAAAACAAAACCTAATAACTAAATTCTCAACATACATATTAAAAAAGTAATTTTAATTTTTTAAATAGTCATACATGCATACCGGGTGAGTCATTTAACTTGAGACAGTGATTTATCTTAAAAACGATGCCTTTTAGAAAATGTTTTAAATAAAAGTTGTTTGGTGTCGAGGGGAGAAAATGGCATTACCTGTTCTTAACCTTGACCTTCATTTTAAGAACATTTGAGGTCAACTTTGTTTTTAATGGGACACGCTGTATATTATTTTATTTTTTGGTTCTATGTTAAATTCTAAACATAGTTTATGTATAATATTCTATAACTAAATTCAACTGGTTTCAAAATATTAACGTTTCAAATTTAATATTTTGAACACTTTAACTAGCTACAAAAACTAAACGGTTTGAATGGGGACAAAACGGATTGCACTTTCCTATCTTATTTTTTTAATTATCTATCGTATGGGACCAAATAATTAAAAAGACAAGAAAGTGCAAACCCGATTCAAACCATTTAGATTTTACAGCTAGTTAAAGTGTTCAAAATATCAAATTTGAAACGTCAATATTTTAAAAACAATTGAATTTAGGTATGGAACAGTATACATAAATTAGGTTTAGAATTTTTAAGATAATATACAGAGTGTATAAATGACCTTAAATGGTCAAAAATAGGTACTGCCATTTTGTTTTCTCCTCGTCATCTAACAACTTTAATTTGAACGCATTTCTAAAAGGCATCGTTTTTAAGATAAATCACTGTGACAAGTTAAATGACTCACCCGGTGTATTATGTTATTTGAGCAAGATAAAATTTTGTTGATTGATAAAATTTAGTTTTCAAAAACAAAGATGGAGCTTATAGAACTTCTACTGAGATCAATCATATTCAAAATTGCCCAATTAAATCAACAGATTCAAAAGTATAACCTTTACCTATACAGGAATTAGAAAAGATTTTATGTCTCTAATCTATGATTCTAATTTACACCTTTTATTTGAAGTTTCCAACCTATAAAAATATTTAAAGTAATATGTTTTATTTTATTAAAATAGAAAAAGGTTAGAGGTGGAGGGAGCACCAGAATGAAGGCAGATTTTCGGATACCGGGAATGCTTGCACAAAATAACGCCTAGTAAA
This sequence comes from Kuschelorhynchus macadamiae, assembly GCA_030620095.1. Classification (NCBI taxonomy): domain Eukaryota; kingdom Metazoa; phylum Arthropoda; class Insecta; order Coleoptera; family Curculionidae; genus Kuschelorhynchus; species Kuschelorhynchus macadamiae. The sequence continues at coordinate 147,644 of JAUTXW010000204.1, forward strand.
AACAAGTGAGGACAAAAAAAGTCCACCACGCCATTTTACTAATACGACGCTGCGCTCGCCCATAAAATTTACTGAAAACAAATCATCGCTTGCCGAAAAAAGCGCCACATAAAGAAGGCGACGAGGCCCCTCCTAGTTACGCCACTGTAGATACTAACAATATTTTAATCGTTCCTATACTTTAAAATGAAAAATATAAAATAAAAATACAACAGTGATCTGAAATAGCATCAAAATCGGTATATTTCCTTTACCTGAAACTTCCCTCGCTATGCATTTTTCCTTTTATTAGAAATAGTGAACTGTGACTCAATTTAGTTCCGCACATAATCATTTAGGAACACAGATATACTGACTTTTCAAATATTTTTATTGGGCGGCATTTTGTTTCATCATATTGGATTCGTACCAATATTTTACCAGTTTCCACCTAGCCCACACTTGTTTTTTGGGTATAATTTAAAATAAATTGAATAAGTGTTTTTTACGATGATTTTTTAAGACCACCATTTTGATCCGTGGTGTTATATTCGTACCAGTTTATCACTATATCACATTTATTTTTCTGCAAAATTCGAATTCACTAAACAAAATTTGAAATTAATTTAACTAGTATTTTTTCAGGCTGATTTTCAAAAGGTCTTATTAGTCGCTAGTTTATTTTTCTACCTAGGATTCGTACAAAAATATTTAAAGTTCATTCCGATGTAACACTGTTTTTATGTGCAAAAAAATTTGATAATTAGTTTTTAGCAATGGTTTTTTTAACGTTTCACTAACCCTCCATTTTGTTCCGTCATATTATGACCAAAATTTAAAGTAAATCGATTTTTCACGATTACAATACCTTCCTTTTAGGAGAGAAGTAATAAAAATAAACTGGTTCGCTTTTAACTGTAGGAATATTAGTTTAGTCTATAGATTATAGCTCTAATCTAATCTTCCTATTTTAGAACAACTTTAAACATATAATCTAATAGATAACTGTTATCTGGTTGACGTAAAAAAAGTCTCATATATCTCAACTTACAATAATTCCTTCCCAGTCCAGTTTAATATTAAGTAGATATTAGTTTTTATTTTCTCTCACTGCACGGCATTACAAATCACCGTAAGTGTCTGGAATAATTTTTTTTGTTTCAACGAAGGCTTAAATATTTTTAATTGTCGTTATTATGATTTTAAGTCTAAAAAAGTTATACATTTCTAAATCTAGACGGCTTAATTTTTATTTATTGTTTTTAACGTACAATAATTAGTAATTATCAATAAACATATTATTATCATGTTCTTATGAGTGAAGGTTTAACTTTTTTATCTTTTTGAATTTTGGCAGATATATTGCAATAAATTTACATTATTATAAAAGTGGCCAATATTTTTTAATATTTATGTGGCTTTAGATCATTTATGTTAGATGGATATTAAGATATATTGAAATAGTTTTATGTTAATGTTTTTGGTGGCGACTACCTTAGATTTGGAAGCCGCATACACATAATTTTTGGCAACCTGATTAATTAAATTTTTTTGTTACATTTTTTTTTACAAGGGACTAAAAACTCAACACTAAACTAAAATCTAGAACTGTCTATTACTCTGGTTAATATTATTATATTTTGGTAATTTTTATTTTTAGATTTTAATCGAAATGTGGTTAAGTTTTGGATTTTCTAATTCTGGTTATGGCCTAAAAGGCGAGACATCCTATCCTAATTTGCACATAATAATTATAATTGAATGAGACCAAGACTTTGAGCTCTCTTCTTATTTTCATTCGAACTAATTTACTATAGATATAGTAATCAGATGACTTAGAATTCCTATTAGCAACATGCAAAGGCTATTTTACAACGTGTTGGTACCTAGCAAACCACAAATATCATATTACGTTACTTACGTGAGCGTATAATTGCAAACTGCGCCTATGTTGCACTATAGTTGGTTCCTATTATGGCTAAGTAAAAAATCGATAAGTTTCCTTTACCCGGAACTTCCCCCGTTATGATTTTTTCCATTTGTTAGACATAGTGAAGTGTGGTCCAATTTAGTTTGGTACATAGTCACAGTATATATGTGTTACATATACTGTCTTCAAAAAACATTTTTGGGCGCCATTTTGTTCCATCAAATTGGATTCCTACCAATATTTTACCAGTTTCTTTCTATCTATGCCACGTTTGACTTTTGGGCATAATTTACAATAAATTCAATAAGTAGTTTTTACATTGACACATACCGCCATTTTGATACGTCATGTTGAATCCGTACCTGTTTATCCCATTTTCACACTTAATTTTTCTGCAAAATTTAAAAACAATTCAAATAGTTTTTATTACGTTGATTCTTTAAAAACTTTATTCGGACGCTATTTTATTTCGCCATCTTAAATTCGTAGCACAACTTAACTTAACCAGTTTATCTCTATATCACACTTAATTCTAGCACAAAAATTGAAATTAATTTAATAAGTAGTATTTTCAGACTGGTTTCTTAAATTTTTTATTAGGCCGTTATTTTGTTTTGCTATCTAGGATTTATATCAAAATGTTACCAGTTTATTCTTATGTAACACTTCGCTTTTGTGCAAAATTTGAGGTAAATTGGATAATTAGTTTTTTAGTAAGAATTTTTTTAACATTTTTTCGTCACTTTGGATTTTTTTCAAAATATTACCAGGTCATTCCAATATGTCCGTTAATTTTTGATTAAAACTTGAAGTCAATCAGTGGCGGTTATTCAGGTGAAGTAGGTGAAGTGCTACTTCACCAGGAAAAATAAACAAGCAAACATCTAACTATATTTATTATATATCTCTTAAAATTTTAGTTTTTACATTAATTTATTCACCTAATTGTTAAAAAACAAACTGTACGTCTCGAATAAATATTTTACTTGACCGTTGGCGGCATGTCTTTTTAAAACTTTCAATGAAACTTTATTATAACAACTATAACAGTGGCGCAAACTGCTTTGACTTTTGCTGGAGGTGCTATGTTTAGTTTACGATTTTACTACTATGTTGCCATGACAACACGTACCCGATGACGTCGAGCCCAGTGCCATACAACGCTCTCGGTGAATTGCAGGCGCAGCACAGTATATCTACGTGTCGTTCAGTTTGCGGTGGTTGTTTACTTTTATTTTCGCGGATTTCGCTGCAACCGGTGAGTTCCTTTGCAGTTAACTTGACTGTTTCGTGTTATATTTATTTATGGTGTGGTTACAATTTCAAATTCGAAGTTAGTAAATGTGATTGTTCAGGACTGGAATAAATTAAATTCGTCTTTAAATTTATTACAAACTGTGACAAATCAGATGAACGATTTTTGAATTCACGTTTCTGGCATTAGTGTTTAATGACATTTTCTCAATCAAGGACATACTATTTCACGTTCTTCAAAAAAACTCGCTTGACATTCATTTTTGCATATCCAATATAAAACTCTGTCGTGAGGCGCTCTGCAAAAAAATAAATGAACATTTTTTTAATACCATGTTTGATAAAGCAAATTCTATTACAGAAATAAATCATTACAAACGTGAGCTTGCTTAGCTTTCACCTGAAGAAATTAGGTCTAAGTATAGAACCCTTTTTTATGAAATATTGGACCATAGTTTAATGGAAATGATATTAAGATTTCAAGACTGTGAAAAACTTACATTTTCATCCCTAACACTGGAACCTGTGGTGGAAGATAGATCAAAATACAAGAGTTCTAACCACACTACACCACAACTTGTTACGTTCTGGACGCGCGTTTCGCTAACCAAGTTAGCATCATCAGCAGATGATATAAACTAAAGTAACTTATCCTAACCGAGACTATTTATAGATAAATGTGGTCACACTTGGTTGTACCCGACTGCACCGTTGTCAAGTAAACAATAGAGGGGACTATAGGGAATAGGCCCTCTGTCTTTATTTAGTGCTTTCTTACCACATTTAACTATTTCTATACTCTCAAATGCATCCAATAATCTATTATTAGATACATTTTTAATCAACTTAAGATTATTTATTCCTATTCGGTGATTGTTTTCCAAAGCATGTTGGGCAACGCTTGACTTATCTGTTCTTCCGTATCTTAAATGTGCCATGTGTTCTTTAAAACGAATGGAGCGTTTAGTTTGCCCAACATATTTTAGATCACAATCATTACAGCTAATTTCATAGATGCCACTCCTCTCCCTCAAGTCGACTTTGTATTTGGGGTTTCCAAGGAGATTTTTCAAACTATTCTCCGTTTTGTAGGCTACTCTAAAACCTACGTTTTTAAATACTTTTTCTAGACCTCTCGTATATCTGGGATCATATGGGATTACTATGAATTTATTGGAAGCCTCAGGTATTTGAAGAGTAGTGGCATCTTTTAACATTTTCTTATGCTTATGTCTATTTACTAGTTTATGTACAAAATTATCATTATATCCATTACTTTTAGCTATATTTTTAATCCGATTCATTTCAATGTTAAAACCTTCTTTATTTAGTTGATAACAGATTTAAATGATAACAGAAGTAAAAAGTACTTTAAAACAGTGTAAAAACCTTGTGTCCGATAAACTAAAATTCAAACTAACACATAGTAACCCACAGTTATCTAAACTGTATTGCCTTCCCAAAATTCATAAACCTGGGAAGTCCATGAGACCTATTGTTTCAACTGTTGGATCACCAACGTACAATATTTCAAAATGGTTAGTAGAAGAATTCGGCAAATTAAATATCTCGTATGATAACTTTGAGGTTACTAACTCGTTAGAATTCTTAGATAAAATTAAGAATGCTCACTTAAAAGAAGGTGAAATTTTAATATCTTTTGATGTTAGCTCTTTGTTTCCTCGTGTACACATAGCACTAGCTTTAGAATACCTAAAGGAACTACTTGAAATCAATAATTTGAAGAAAGAAATTATTGATGAGTATTTACTTCTCACAAAATTATGTATGAATCAAAATTTTTTTCAGTACAACAATAAATATTATAAACAACTAGAGGGAACTGCGATGGGCAATTGCTTATCTCCATTCCTTGCAAATTTGTGTATGGGCAGATTAGAAACCCAATTCAAAAAAGAATAAATATCCTTCCATTAATTTTACGTACGAAAAGGAGAACAATGGGCAATTACCTTTTCTCGACACGTTAGTTATTAGAAATAACGATAAATTAGAATTTGATATTTATAGGAAATTTACTAATACTGATAGATATATAACATCCGACTCATTTCATTGCCGTCAACACAAAATGGCAGCATTCCATTTCTTAACTCACAGGTTAGTCAATTTTCCACTAAATAAAGAACGTTTTAACATTGAAATGAATCGGATTAAAAATATAGCTAAAAGTAATGGATATAATGATAATTTTGTACATAAACTAGTAAATAGACATAAGCATAAGAAAATGTTAAAAGATGCCACTACTCTTCAAATACCTGAGGCTTCCAATAAATTCATGGTAATCTCATATGATCCCAGATATACGAGAGGTCTAGAAAAAGTATTTAAAAACGTAGGTTTTAGAGTAGCCTACAAAACGGAGAAAGTTTGAAAAATCTCCTTGGAAACCCCAAAGACAAAGTCGACTTGAGGGAGAGGAGTGGCATCTATGAAATTAGCTGTAATGACTGTGATCTAAAATATGTTGGGCAAACTAAACGCTCCATAAACATCCGTTTTAAAGAACACATGGCACATTTAAGATACGGAAGAACAGATAAGTCAAGCGTTGCCCAACATGCTTTGGAAAACAATCACCGAATAGGAATAAATAATCTTAAGTTGATTAAAAATGTATCTAATAATAGATTATTGGATGCATTTGAGAGTATAGAAATAGTTAAATGTGGTAAGAAAGCACTAAATAAAGACAGAGGGCCTATTCCCTATAGTCCCCTCTATTGTTTACTTGACAACGGTGCAGTCGGGTGCAACCAAGTGTGACCACATTTATCTATAAATAGTCTCGGTTAGGATAAGTTACTTTAGTTTATATCATCTGCTGATGATGCTAACTTGGTTAGCGAAACGCGCGTCCAGAACGTAACAAGTTGTGGTGTAGTGTGGTTAGAACTCTTGTATTTTGATTTACATTTTCATGTTTGGCAAGTTCTACTAAATTTTCCGAATATAGTTTAAATTTTCCGAGTGGCCCGTTTTAAAATTTGTTACAGTTATAGGAAGAATATTTTCGAAAAGTCAACGACTTAAAAATGAGATTGGTCTTATTTTTGCCAATGAGAGTAATTGGAATATATCGCTGCAAGAGCAAGTGAAAAACATTAATAAAAATAAATATATTTTTACCGAAGCATATAAATTGTTTTCCCTTATTTTGACAATACCATCAACAAGTGCTTCAGTGGAAAGGAGTTTTTCTTGCTTCAAATGTGCAAAAACTTATTTAAGAAATACAATATCTCAAGAAAGACTTACTTCTCTTGGCAATATTTCAATTCAACAGGAATTTCTGGAGGAGATTAGGGCAATTCATCCATTTTATGAGGATGTTATAAATAAATTTGCTCCTATGAAGGATAGGAGAATTAATTTAGTATACAAAATTTAGGTAAGTCGCAAAAAAATATTCTACCCCCTCCACATATAAAAAAATTTTGGAAAAAAAATTGTTGCGATATTTTCTTGCTTCATTTGCACTTCACTTACTTCACCCGCGAGCCGCCACTGAAGTCAATCTAGTAGACGGAATTGATAAAATATATTTTTTGGCATCTAGGGACGCCAAAACGTGAAGATATGTAAAACCTGAGAGGGCAATTTTTTTCACGATTTCAAATAGATTTGGCCGCTATTTTGTTCCGCCATCTTGACTTAGTGACACAGTTTTGCTAGTTGATCTCCACATTAGTTATGGCACACAATGTGAAACCAATGAGTTAAGTAGATTTTTCAGACTGAATGTTTAAATATTTTATTATGCCGCCATTTTTTTCAGCCATCTTGGATTCATACCAAAGTTGATCCAACATAATACTTGATGTTTGTGCAAAATTTGAGTTAAATTGGATAAGTAGTTTTTTCATAATACTTTCTTTAACATTTCACTAGGCCATCATTGTGTATCACCATATTCGATTTATGCCAAAATATTACCAGATCATCCTCATATGACCCTTAATTTCTGATCAAAATTTTAAGTCAATCAGGTAAGTAGTCTTTAAGCTATGCCGCGAACTGACAGACAGACCGACAGACGCGCCGACGGAATTGATAAAACATATTTTTTGGCATCTAGGGGCGCTAAAACCTGAAGAGATCTAAAACCTGAGAGGATGATTATTTCACGATTACAAACATTTTGTTCGGCTATCTTGAATTAGTACCACAATTTTACTAATTAATACCTATGCCACAATTAGTTATGGCACACGATTTGAAATATATCCATTAAATAGTTTTCTCAAGCTGAATTTTAAAAAATATTTTATCAAGCCCCCGTTATGTTCCGCCATCTTGGATTCGTACCAAAATTTTACCAGATGATTCCTAAATAATACTTGATTTTTGTGGAACATTTGAGAAAAATTAGATAAGTAGTTTTTTAGTAACAATTTTTTAAAAATATTTCACTATGCCTCCATTGTGTTTCGCCATTTTGGATTTTTTATCAAAATGTTACCAGGTCATCCCTATATGACCCTTAATTTTTGACCAAGTCATTCGGGAAGGTGGTTTTTTAGCTATGCTGCAAACAGGCAGACAGACAGGCAGACCGACGGAATTCAGAAAACATCTGGGGAACCCTGAAACGTAAAGATCTGAAAAACTCTCTGAGGATGATTTATCCACGATTACAATGCTTCCATTTTACGAGAGAAGTAATATATTAAAGTGCAACTATCGCTTTTGGGAGTAACAACAACCATTGAAAAGACGAAAACTAAAAAACAGAATAAATCTGGTGTTTAATTGTGGAACCTGTTCAAAATTTTATATTGGACAAAAGGCAGAACGTTTAAAAAAAGAATTAATAAGCATAAATTTAGTTACAAGAAGCATACAGATATTTCCAGTTACTCTAAACATTTAATTCAGGAAAACCATACTTTCGATAAGAACTTTGATATTTTACATGTTAAACAAAAAAGTAAAAAACTTAATTTACTAGAAAGTATGGACATAAGCAAACATAAAAATAAGAAAACATTATTAAACGATCAATTGAACCTAAATAGTTCCCTATTGTGAAGTTTTCATTACGCTATAACGAAAAATCCAGAACATTTTACCTGTATAATATCCGCAAAACGGGTTAAGGTATTTAAAACCTACAATTTGTGATACACTTTTACTTAAATTGACAAATAAATTAAGTGAAAACAAGTGTTTTCGTTTACTTAGATTAATAAATTAAAAAATAGATCTAAATACAAGAGTTCTAACCACACTACACCACAACATGTTACGTTCTGGACGGGCGTTTCGCTAACCATGTTAGCATCATCAGCAGATGATATAAACTAAAGTAACTTATCCTAACCGAGACTATTTATAGGTAAATGTGGTCACACTTGGTTGCACCCGACTGCGCCGTTGTTAAGTAAACAATAGAGGGGACTATAGGGAATAGGCCCTCTGTTTTTATTTAATGCTTTCTTACCACATTTAACTATTGCTCTACTATCAAATACATCCAATAATCTATTATTAGATACATTTTTAATCAACTTTATTTATTATTTATTCCTATTTGGTGATTGTTTTCCAAAGCATGTTGAGCAATGCTTGAATTTTCTGTCCTTCCGTATCTTAAATGTGCCATGTGTTCTAGCAGTATTAATAAGTTTCCTATAAATATCAAATTCTAATTTGATTTGATTTGAGAAAAGGTAATTGCACATTGTGCTCCTTTTCGTACTTAAAATTAATGGAAGGATATTTATTGTTTAATGTTTCTAAGAAAGTGTCCAAATTTTCTGTTTTAGTATCAAAAATAGCAGATATACCGTCTACGTATCTATACCACACCCTTGGGAAATACTTAAGTTCTTTTTTGAATTGGGTTTCTAATCTACCCATAAACAAATTTTCAACGAACGGAGATAAGCAATTGGCCATCGCAGTTCCCTAAAGTTGTTAATAATATTTATTGTTGAACTGAAACAAATTTTGGTTCATACATAGTTTTGTGAGAAGCAAATATTCATCAATAATTTCTTTCTTCAAATTATTGATTTCAAGTAGTTCCTTTAGGTACTCTAAAGCTAGTGGTATGGATACACTAGGAAACAATGAGCTTACATCAAAAGATATTAAAATTTCACCTTCTTTTCTTCTACTAACCAACCTAACCAATGGTTAGTCGAAGAATTCAGCAACATGCTTTGAAAAACAATCACCAAATAGGAATAATCTTAAGTTGATTAAAAATGTTTCTAATAATAGATTATTGGATGTATTTGAGAGTATAAAAATAGTTAAATGTGGTAAGAATGCACTAAATAAAGACAGAGGGCCTAGTCCCTATAGTATACTGGTTACTTGATAACGGTGCAGTCGGGTATAACCAAGTGTTACCACATTTACCTATACATAGTCTCAGTTAGGATAAATTACTTTAGTTTATATCATCTGCTGATGATGCTAACTTGGTTAGCGAAACGCGCGTCCAGAACGTAACAAGTTGTGGTGTAGTGTGGTTAGAACTCTTGTATTTTGATCTATCTTCCACCACAGGTTCCAGTGTTAGGAATTAAAAAATAGTTTAAGAAATTGTGTGTTCCCAAATTAGGACTACTCTGCCTACAATTGTTTTGCAAAAAAAGATATCAACTTCTGTATAGGAAGGATATTTACTGAAGATTGAATCGTTGAATTTGTCATAAAGAACACTGTTTTATTATGTAATAGTACCTCGCAATACGTTGATACTCTATAAAACTATAGGGGCAATAAATTATTGCTATTAGTGTAGTTTTATTTGGTGTTGCTATATGTTTATCTGTTATCGTAGTTATTGACAAGTTATCTTTTTAATAACTGTGTGCTCCGTTTTGTAATAACTTTTCGTTTATGTTGTAGATTATAATATGGTGGGAAGTGAAAGAATCTGTATCAACTATAATCTAAGCGAATTCAGTGATAATTGTGCTTACGGAGACAAAATCCAAAGATCGCCAAGAGCTAATCAGGAATTATGTCGATATGGAGAGGTTTGCTTCGAAATAAGGTCTGATTCGAGTTATTATGGATTGAAGAGAGGACACAAAAATTTGAATTTTAGAAATGCCGATTCGCTATTTAGTATGGTTGAACAGGGAATTCGCAATAGATTATTTAGAGGCAGGATAATAAACAAATAGGCTATAATTAAGTCTATAGACTAAAATTCGACTATATTATTAACGTGTACGTAACTTATTACGTCGCTGAATCTCTAAATTCAACTAGTAAATAAGTCCCTAAGTACAAATGTTTGCGTAGTTCTGAAGTATTATAAAAATGTGATATTTTTATATCAAGAATTTAGATATACTTTCTTATTTAGTAACTTTATTTTATGTATAATTTGTTCCAGTTAAAAATATACTTCGAAATCTTTAAAACCCTTTCTTTTTCTGAAGATGGATATGCATTGTAACTATGGATAGATCTTTCGTAGTCATAAATTCCATATTGTTATTTAAGACGTTTTAATATATAAAACAATGTTGAGTGAAATAGTCAAAATTCTAGTGTTCAATAAAATATAGTTAACAATTTATAATATTATTATTAGAATAAAGTAAATAAAATATAATAATAATAGGTATATTTGGCATCTATTGTGTAAGAGCATCTACATAGACTGAGTATTATTACAAAAAAGAATATTGCAAAGGGAAGTTAAAAAAAGGCTTAAACATAGTTCAAAGTTTTTGAACGTTTTTAAGGAAACAAACGGATAGTATTATTTAAACAATTAGTTAAAATAATGTCTTTTTTTGTTTGTGAAGTTAAGCATATATTTTTTCAACTATTAAATTAGGTTTAATGCAAAAATGTGTTTACTATTTGGGTTGTCCTAAATATATTATAAAAATATATTTATATATAACATACACAACATATACAATAAGAAAAAATATTGAAATAGAGAACCATGGCCCTCGCGGCCCAAAACTTTAGCACGCCAGTGTTTACTTGTTGAGATCCCCTCAAAATTCGACGGCTACAAATTTATATTCTCTAGATCTGGCTTCACTACATGGTCGGGCGTCTCTTCCAGTGAAATAATAAAAATATCGGGTACATTCACCATCTGACCAGAAATGTTAATGAAGAAAAACTTGTCTTGAAAGGTCTCGGTAAACAAACGATCATTTAAAAAAATCATGTAAATTGGTGTAGTACAACTGTTTCACGAACTTGCTGAAAGATTGGAAATGTTTTAAATATATAGATAGATTAACAGTTATAACCTTCGGCTTAGGTTAAGTAACTAACAGAGACTCACTCTCTCTCTCTCTCTATATATATATATATATATATATATATATATATATATATATATATTTATTTAAATATATATATATATATATATATATATATATATATATATATATATATATATATATATATATATATATATATATATATATATATATATATATATATATATATATATATATATATATATATATATATATATATATATATATATATATATATATATATATATATATATATATATATATATATATATATATATATATATATATATATATATATATATATATATATATATATATATATATATATATATATATATATATATATATATATATATATATATATATATATATATATATATAGTCTTGAAAAAAAGGTCTCGGTAAACAAACGATCATTTAAAAAAAATCATGTAAATTGGTGTAGTACAACTCTTTCACGAACTTGCTGAAAGATTGGAAATGTTTTAAATATATAGATAGATTAGCAGTTATAACCTTCGGCTCAGGTTAAGTAACTAACAGAGACTCACTCACTCTCTCTCTCTCTCTCTATATATATATATATATATATATATATATATATATATATATATATATATATATATATATATATATATATATATATATATAATATATATATATATATATATATATATATATATATATATATATATATATATATATATATATATATATATATATATATATATAAATGATGATTATAAATTAATTTATCTCGAACAATATTACATTTCCGAAAAATATCATTATAAACTTTTCTTGTAGCTAATGATCTGCCTCAAACTTTAATAAAACAATTTTGTTCTATCTGCAATATTTTGGAAGATATTGGCCTTTGAGTGTAAACTACTCGGCCTGAATGTGAGACTCGATGTGACTACTCTGTATATTCTTAAACAGCCTCTCATTACTGGACTAATAAGCCGATCGTGCAATTTTCAAAATACCGACGAAATTTGGAAATTGCGACGTCGCGACGGAAGTTTTCAAATAAAGCCGCGTTGATCATAGTATCCTTGTTTTGACGTTAGTGTAGAGTGAAACAAAAATACATAATTTCTCTCAGCGAAAGGAATAAACAGTAAAATTCAACGCCGATCGTGGTAATAGCCAGCGGCCTCGTACCCTTGCCGCATCTAAGGAGAGCCAAGGATTTGTGATCATTGTTTATCTTTGGGTCACCATGATGATTCTTCCAGCGTTTCGTGGCGACACCAACGCGTCGTTAGGTTGGTTCGCATTGGCTTTCCACACATCACTATATTTGTGGTTACCAAGAGAACATCCGAAATCTTCGCCGGACTTGATACTCTATTACCACGGAGCAGCATAAAGCCACCTGTGGCGAAACTCATAATCCAAGAGTAATTAAATCAAAAGTAGGAAAAGATTAACTTTGGTGGTCATTCCAAAAAAAACTTTTTTTCTACTATATGATAGTTCTTGCAGCGTTAATATTGCCCTAATAATAATAATTGTTATTATTTAAAACATTAAGCCAGATTTTTCAGCAAGGTCGTGAGAGAGTTGTATTGCACCAATTTACATAACTTTCTTTTAATGATCGTCTGGTTACCGAAACCTTTCAACAATATTTTTTGCATTATTTTATTGTGTAGTTTTTCCACAAAACCAATAGGTTTTCCTTCAATATCATTTCCGGACGATGTGGTGAATACGTCTCATATTCTTAAAATTCCACTGGAAACTCATCACGCCATCTAACGGAAAAGGCAGAAAAAGATCTGCCGGGCCAACTAGTTTATCATTAAAACTGTTTCATATTTTTGCGTGTCATCGTTTTGATCCGCAACTTCTTTTTTAAAGACATCAACTAAAATGTTCGTTATTGCGCTTTTAAGATCTGCTAATTTCTGACGACTTTAAAATCAAGATAATTAGTTAAGTACCTATTAATTAAAGTATGAGTCAACAAAGACCACCACATTTACGGAGTAGGAACGTTTTATTCAGTACATTACGCTAAGTTTAAGGGTGCCCTTTATGTTGAAATTTTTGGCGAATGTCAAACTTGTAGAGAGGATATCTGAGCCTAAAACCTTCTTAAAAAAACAAACAATAACGAAATATTTCAGTTAATTATTTAAAAAGTTTTAATTCTTAACAACTCTATTAGGCTCATAGTTTTAATTTATTTTATAATAGGGTATATGGTAGCATGACACTGACAAGGGTAGCATACGCAAAGAAAACAGTATTGGTATATAAAATTAATTTGGGGCACTAAAATAAAGTGGGCTATAAACTGTTGTTTACATAAAAAATACAAATGTGTTTGATTATATAGCACTATATATTTTTTTTATGTTATTTTTCATATACTATCCGTAGTTACAGAAAAATCCAGAACTTCTATATTACACTTTGACTCTCTATTATGCTACCGCATTTATACAAAAAGCTAGAATATAGAGAGGTTTATTATAATACAACGAAAAATATCACATACTTTAATATACATTTTTATCTAGATTTAAAAATAGCTTAACGCTGATCTATGAAAAAAACTGTATTTCCTGAGACATCTTAAATAAATAACACATAGGTAGTTAAAATATTTCTCCAAACTCTTCAGAAAGTTACATTCAACTACATCCAAATAAATAAATTTAATTTTACTCGTAAAAAATCCATATAATTAGATTAAATATAAGTTAATTTAAGAGTTGGGGGAAAACAATAGTTTAAAACTAAACATGAACTATAACAAATCGGTAGGAAATGGTTTAGTCTCACTTGAGTCTTCTTCTATGTCTATTACTTTTGCCTGTCCAGACAACTTAGGTGGTGACTTTAATATAAAGCTCTGTTGGTCTGGTGATATGAGTTGCCTTTCGGAATCTGAAAAAGATAAATATCTCGGTTAGAAGGTTTTATTATTAATTTTGTTATGATAAATATATTTAGTAATTATTCTGAAACTACATATTTTTGTCGAAATGAAAGGCACACTAATATAAGATAAACTAGAAGATTTAACCATTCGATAAACTATCAATTATCTAAATTTTTTTTTGGTTAATAGGTGATTGTATCTAGAACAAAAGTTTTTGAAAAAGTTCGTATCATATTATGGAATATTTTTTTATCGGACCGCTTTGTCAAAATTTTGCAGAGGCAATAACTTTTTCTTCATTAATTATGAAAAATGGCTTATTCGGGAAAGAAAAGTTGGTTATTTGCTTAAATCTGAAAAGTATTATTAAAAAAACTGGTTAATTTTTTAGTTTTACATAAGTATACCGAATTTTGGTCGAAAATTTCAATTTTTAATGTTTTTTCTAAAAACAAATTATTAAAAAATTCAAAAAATTTGAAATTTCGATACACTCCGAAATCAGTTTATTGTTAATTTTATTTTTTTGTATTATGACATGAATTTATTACCAACAAGGACTAATTTAAGTAATATATATTTAAAACTCATAAAATCACGCCAACTTTGCATCAGACTTAACATATTTTTAAGAAGTGATTTGTACTTTCCTGGGAAAAAGATAGTTCTTAAGGAATATTTAGATATAAGAAATTAATAAAATGTTGAGGTAACTGACATAAATTTTTTTTTTTAACTGAGAAAATTATTATTTTTTTAAAATTTTCGAAAAACGGGAAAAAGTTATAAAAATTAAAAAACAAATAACTTTGCTTAATGAAACTTTTTCATATTTCAGCAAATAACCCGTTTTTCTGCAATTTTCATAAATAAATGTCAATTTTGACAGCTAAAACGAGTCACATGAAGCAAAAGTTATTGTAAATGCTAAATTTTGAAAAAATTTACTAATAAAAAAATCCCACATGATGCGAATTCTTTCAAGGACACTTATATATATATATATATATATATATATATATATATATATATATATATATATATATATATATATATATATATATATATATATATATATATATATATATATATATATATATATATATATATATATATACAGGGCCGCCCAAAAGTAAGGAATTAAATTAATATAGCCTCAACCAATAACTTTTTAAAAAAACGCTCAGACTCGTTAAATTAGTTTTTTAATTGCTTACATTTTGACGTAATTCATTTGTTTTTGTATTGACATATGACACGTATGACGTCATCGGCCTTTTTTTTAAATGGGAACATACAACTTGTGATACATCATTGGAAAGCTCCTATCTCATACAGTATGCTCCTACATTCTGGAGTGATTCTGTGAAGCTATTTCAAAATGGCAACCGAAAAAACGCTAGGACTAGTCGTCTTCTAAAAGCTCTTGAATAAGATATACTTTATGAATGTGTTTCAAAAACCTTTCAACCGTACCTCAAGACGTATCATGATTTTGTGCCAATGAAACTGTTGAACCGTGTGTGTGGATTTTCCTACAGAGATAATGCAATGATCAATTATTCATTGTCGTCTAAAACACGTGGCCGTCCATTTCTGGGCAATTCCTTTACTGTACCATGTTCCTCAAATTTGTGGAATATCTCACTGACAGTACCCTGTGAAACTTGATTTTCCAGATATTTAGCATTAAACAAAGCTCACACTTCTTTTTGACTTCTCATTTTATCTCCACAATATCAAGACTTCGATACACTGTCTTTCGAACAATACCATTTTTATTAAGATAATTATAAAAGAACACTTTAAAAATATCAAAATTTATAAGTAATTCTTTTTACAAAATGTCAAATAAGATTTTTGAAAGCAGAAAAATACCATACTTATAAAGTATATCTTGTCCAAGAGCTTTTAGAAGATGACTATGACAGGCGTTTGCAATTTTGCGAGGAAATGATGAGACGGTGTGACGAGAATAATAGGTTTCCCCATAACATATTATTTTCGGATGAATGTAAACTTCTTTTTAAAAGAAGTGGTTAACAGACACAATTATCGTTTCTGGAGTCAGGAAAATCCACACTGTATGTGTAAAGCTCATACGCAGCGTCCCCAGAAAGTAAATGTATGGGCAGGTATAATTAACAACCGAGTTATAGAGCCATTATTTTTTAAAGAAAACCTTACAGCTGAACGATACCTGGACTTCTTAATCTTTGAGTTGATGCCTGCTCTTGTTGTTATTTTTCCTAACGAAGTAGATCCAGATATACCTAATAAAACAATTTAGTTTTAACAAGACGTGGTGCTCCACCACATTTTGGTATCAATGTGGGAGGATATTTAGATGAAGTATTTACAGGTCGCTGGATTAGACGACGTGGTACAATTGAATGGCCAGCGAGGTCTCCAGATTTAACGCCTTTAGACTACTTTTTTTGGGGACATCTAAAAGAGAAGGTTTACCAAAACAGGACAAATAATATTGAAGATTTTGAAAACCAGAATTCGAGTGGAATCAAATAACGTACCGGCTGAAGCCATTCGGAATTCCATGGACGGATTTTATGATTGCCTGGGAGCATGCCAAGTAGCGGGTGGAGAACATTTTCAGAATTTGCGACATTAAACAACCTTTTTATTTTGTCTTGTTTTGCCTTGCTGTTTTCTTAATTTTAATTCTTGTATTTTTGAAAAAATAAACTATTGTAGAGTGTTTGAAGGCACTAAACAGATAGTGTTAAATGAAAAAATAAATTTATTAGTGAAATAATTTTTTTTATTTTGAAAGGTAGCCATTTTGAAATAGCTTGAAGGAATCGCGCCAGAATTTAGGAGCATACTGTATGAGATAAGAGCTTTCCAATGATGTATCAAGCTGTATGTTGCCATTAAAAAAAAAAGGGTGATGACGGCATACCTTTGACAAATATAAATACAAAAACAAATGAATTACGTCAAAATGTGAGCAATTAAAAAAACTAATTTAACGGGTCTGAGCGTTTTTTTCAAAAAGTTATTGGTTGAGGCTATATTAATTTAATTCCGGACTTTTGGGCAGCCCTGTATATATATATATATATATATATATATATATATATATATATATATATATATGTTATCACAGAAAAATATTTAAAGGTAGATTATATATACGACACAAACGTGTAAATGCTAATTTTCGCTTAAATTTCCATAATAGAGGTATGCTGAAAATATAAGCATTGTATTCTTCAAGCAATTATTAAAAATAAAGTGGTGGGGGAAAGTCAAACCTTTTTACTTTCAAATGTAGATATCTCTGTTTTGTATGAACCGATTTATTTCAACTTGGTGTCGAAAAAAAGTGTTTTTTTTGCTCTACTTGTGGAGCTATTAAACTGTACCGTAATGACTTTGCTAGTGGTCACTAGATGGCGTTGTTTCTGAATTCTCCAAATAATGCTCATTTTCTCAAAAATGTATTTGGTAGTTATGAAGGGAATTGAATAGTAAAATAAATAGAGTATGCAGTAATAGAGTTCAATCAGCGATACTTTTTCTGCAGTAAAATAAACCATTTTAGATCAAAATAAAGCTATAAATCAACGGGTTTCAACATTTGCTTCATCAAGCAATAACAATCGTATTTTTTTCCTTTTCATTGTTCTCCCCCCTTCCCCAAAAAAACGGCTGCATCAAATTTGAAAAAATAATGTGTTGAAAAGATAATTTAATTCCCTTTTTACCTTTAATATAAGGTATACTGCTTCCACTTTTCGCTCATTACTAAGATATACAGGGTGGCCCAACGAAAAGGTCCCACCCTTATTTATGACTTTCCTGGTATATTTTGGGAAAAACGCTTGGACACGTCAATTTTGATTTTTAGGGGGACGTCTTTTCATGTATGATTGTATAATACAGGGTGTTCCAAAAATAAGATATCGCATTACACTTGACATTTTTAAATGGAAACCCCCAATTTTTTTTCTATTTTTGGATTCTCCAGGAAGTTTTTAGTAACTTTTGTATAATATAGTTTATACCTATCTTCAAACATTTTGAAGTTATTTTAATAATTGAATAATATAAAGTATTGATAAATTAAATTCAAGAAAGGGTCAAAATAACGAAACTTTATTATCAAAACGGAAACATTGCCCGGTTGTTTAATACGTTACATTCAGTCAAAAATATTAACCATAAGTATGTGGCTAAATTAATAAGAAAATTTGAAGCAACTAGATCTGTATAAAAAAGTTTCTTAGAATGCTATATGAATATTCGCCGGAATCAGGAACACTAAACCATTTACAGTTTTACATTCACATTAAAATTTAAACAAAAATTAGTTACTTAGCTACAATGTGTCAAAAAGTCAATGTGGTAATAAATGTTGAAAGTGGTGTCCGTTTACCTCCATGCAATAATAAATATTTTGCTCAAATCTATTCCTAACATTTTCACACATTTCTGGAGTTATTTGTCTGCATTCCGCCGTGATCCGCTCCCGAAGATCTTGGATGGAGTCTATACTAAAAACCTTACTTTTTATATGTCCCCAAAGAAAGTAATCTAAAGGACTCAAGTCCGGAGACCTTGGTGGCCACTCAATGGGGCCGCGCCGTCCGATCCACTGATTTGGGAAATGGGTGTCCAAAAACTGTCGTACTGGAGCTACATAGTGCGGTGGTGCACCATCTTGTTGGAAATGAAGAAAATTTTCATTATAATTAACCTCATTTTCTATTATTTCGGTTATTCGTGGCTCTATTGTATTTTCCAACATGTCCAAGTACAACTCCCCCGTCAAGTTTCCAGGAATAAAGAAAGGTCCTACAATATGATTTCTGAAAATGCCGGCCCAGACATTAATTTTTTGTGGGTATTGCGAATGTACCTCTCGAAACAAATGTGGATTCGAGTCGCTCCAATATCGACAATTATGTCTATTTACAGCACCATGTAAATAGAAGGTACATTCATCCGAAAAACAAATGTTAAATAACAAATTTGGGTTATTGTTCAAACGTTGTGTCATTAATTCGCAAAACTCCAACCTTCTATCATAATCGTCTTCATTAAGCTCATGGACAAGTTTAGTTTTGTACGGGTGAAATTTATAGGATTTCAAAATTCTTTGCACTGTTGAGCGTGTAAATCCTGAAGAAGTAGCCAGACCACGAGTACTTTGGGTGTTGTCAAGAGCCACGTGTCCCAAAACTGCTATTTCTCTGGCTTCATTTCTACTTGGACGATTTTCCTGATTCCGGCGAATATTAGATACAGATCCAGTTGCTTCAAATTTTCTTATTAATTTAGCCACATACTTATGGTTAATATTTTTGTCTGGATGTAACGCATTAAACAACCGGGCGGTAGCTCTTGCAATGCTTCCGTTTTGATAATACAGTTTTTATTTCGAAGTTTTCTTGAATTGAATAAATCATTATATAAATATATATATATAGAATATATAGGCAACTTAACGATTTCAAATCAAAGATAAAGTTGTTCTATGATTTACGATGACATTGAATGCTAAATTTCTTGCTGGTATCGGTGATTATTATTTTTTTCCGTATTATCAGTACTAAATTAAATGCGAATTTTATAAAAAAAATTAAAAAAACTTCAAAATGGTTGAAGATAGGTATAAACTCTATTATACAAAAGTTACTAAAAACTTCCTGGAGAATCCAAAAATAGAAAAAAAATTGGGGTTTCCATTTAAAAATGTCAAGTGTAATGCGATATCTTATTTTTGGAACACCCTGTATTATACAATCATATTGTTCTCCCCCCTTCCATGAAAAGACGTCCCCCTAAAAATCAAAATTGACGTGTCCAAGCGTTTTTCCCAAAATATACCAGGAAAGTCATAAATAAGGGTGGGACCTTTTCGTTGGGCCACCCTGATATATAGTTCAACTACTACCGGATTCCATTGGTTCACCTTTCAAGGTCGAATGGCGAGAGACATGTTTCTCAATTCCGTCGGTCTGTCTGTCTGTTCGCGGTATAGCTAAAAGACAATTTACCCAATTGCCTTCAAGTAATGATCAAGAATTTAGGGTCGTATGGAGAAATGGTAACATTTTGAAGTAATAATAATAAAATCTATAAAAGACTATTAAAAATTGTGATGAGGAGACAATCTGGCAAAATGTTGGTGCGAAGACCAATGGTGGAATAAAAAGACGGCTTATTTCTAAAATATCAGTATTAAAATACTACTTATCCAATTAAGTTGAAAATCAGTTATGAAACAGAGATGAACCGGTAAAAGGTTGCCAATCTTATATATCAAAACAATATGGTGGCATAAAAATATATTAAACCAATCGATTAAATTCCATTTCTTAGAATAAAAACCTTGTTTCAATGGAGGAAGATATTAAATGTCAAAATCGATTTTTTATAGAATGTACAAATGAAGTTATGAAAAATAAAAAATTATAAAAATAATTAAATAAATTAACTAAAAACGAAATGTAAAACAATAGTATGCTGCAATAGCGAAGCAACGATTTTATTTAAATATATATGGAAAGTGGAAGAATGTTTGTATGTAATATACGTATATATTGTTTGTTAGATCTAAAAAAAAGTTGTGAAGATGAAATATTTATTTCTGCTACAACCAAAATCGAGTTATTATTTATACTTTTTGACAACATTTTGGCTGTTTTCTGGCATTTTAAATCATTCTGTTTTCTTGCTTCCTAAATTAACTGGATATTTCACTCCACAGTAAAAAAATAACGCAATTTGTGTGTAGAATGCTGCATTAAGCCCAAGCCATTTTTTTTTTTGTATATTTATCTTAAAAGCAAAGCTGTAATGCATATCATACAGCTATAAACGAAATGTGGAAACACCTGTGTATTTTTTGTGGTTATGGCTTGACACTGAATTGAATAGAACGAAAGTTCTATGAATTCAGTGTTCAGTTCGCGGCTGTGGTCTATTGAGAAATCATGGTTCTTGGGATTAGACAGTGTCAAAATGGAATCAGTTTCCGACGTTTCGCCTTCGATTGCACGAGGCATCTTCAGGGATCTTTACTTCACGAGATCGAAACACTGAATTCAATATTCGTACTCTAAACTATGTGCGTTTGTACTGTTCAAAATGAAAACTTCGGTGTCGTCTTCTGACTTTAAGAAGCTTTAAACAAGTTTAAAAAACATCCGATTAATGTAGACTGTAGAGAGCCCGCCAAGAAATGAAGCTGCAGTTACAGCTTCTACTCCATCTTAACCGAAAAGGATAGATAAGGGGAGAAGTAAATGTGATTAAAGATCAAGAACAGTTTAAAGTTAATCAAAAAAATGATAACTATGAGATTGATGAAAGTTGTGAAAATAGCGAGAACATCGAAAATGAAAATGCTGACAGTTATGGGAATGAAAGCTCTGACAATAAGAAGGAGGACAGCTCTGACAATGAGAAAGAGGATTTGAATCAAATTGTAAGCAGTACAGATTTTTTAAGGCATTGGCCAATGTTCTTCAACATTACGCATTCTGCTTTGAAATGTTTGCTGCCTATATTAACGCAACTGGATGTACCACATAATGTATAAAAAGTATATTTACAATAAAGCAAACCTCGGATTGACTTGAGATTTAATCGTTCCTCGTAAGTGTTTGTTTTTCTACAATAATGTTCTAACAATTAAGAAAACACTTCAGAATTTTAAATATGGCCGAAAATTTTACCAACTTCCGCATATGTCAAATGTGTCAAGATTTATTTTTTAGCACAATTTAAGTAAGTTCAACGTTTAATCGGCCTTTTTTCGTACACCGCAAGACATACTGAATATTTGCAATTAATATTTTTTAGTAATAACACAATTAATATTTTTCAGTAACACAAGCTAAATTGGTCTAAATTTCATATTTTTTAAGGCGCTAGGCTTTTGCTGAAGTTTCACATCAACATTTAAGAATAAATTTAATAATTTTTTTCGCACTTGGACTGAAGTTATATGTAAATCATAAAATGTTTCCGTATTATCATTAATAAAATTAGGTAATGGAGATATTTAATTCGCAATTACATGTCGGCCATTTGCAGTGAATAAGTAATTGATTATTTATGGGTTCTTCTACAGGGGCGTGCAGTCCATGGAAGCAAGGGAAGTGGTGCTTCCCCAAAAAAAAAATTACAAAACATCTTCTAAAATGTAACTTTTAAAATAGGAAACCATTAATTTAGTTTCTCTGCAGCCAAGTCCTGTATGCTTGATTTCCTGTGAATCGAGCAAGAGGTTATTGAACTTTCCACCGGCTGTTTACAATTTCTGCAGGGGGGGCGGAAGCTATTGTTGAAGTAGATTATTTGTTTGAACGGCTATCCGTGTGTTGTGTAATACGTACGTCGTGTCGTGCATGGTGCGATATGGAAGACATATGTCGGTAATAACGTTGAAAATGTTGGAAAATTTAGTAAGAAGAGTGTGTGTGAATGTGTGGTGTGTGTCTTAATAATAAAAGAATTTTCAACATTAAACTTCGCTGATAAGCTTCAAATAATTTCCAAACGAAGGGCAACACCGCCTATGAAAAATTTAACCACAAAAATGAAAAACTGTATTAGACATTTTTATCCGGAAAAACAATACGAACAATTTAAATGGCTAACAGGGTGTGAAAATATAAGTAAAATATTTTGTTGGCCATGTTTACTTTTTGAAAATGAAAAAGGTCTCTGGTTTTTCCGACTTAAACGATTTCCATAAAGCTGTAAAAAGACACATTATGTCCAAAGCGCATTTGCAGGCCGTCATAAAAGAAAAAGTCTTCGGCAAAACCAGAATTGAACACGCCCTCAATAAACAGTTGGAAATTAGTCACTGCCAAGACAATGAACTAGTCGATAAAAATAGGCAAATATTAAGAAGACTTAGCGATGTTGTTTGTTTTCTCCGATAGCATGAATTGGAATTTAGATGTCATGACGAAACAAGGGTTTCTTTAAATAGAGAAAATTTTCAAGATTTACTTAGTTTAGTGGCTAAATGTGATGATTGTTTAAAAAATCATTTAGAGCAGTCTAGCGTTTGCAACCATTATTCTAAAAAGAACTAAGCAGGAGATTGGCGAGGCGCGGTTCATTGCTATTGTTCTGGACGAAACAACTGATATCACTAATTTTAGACAATTATCTATAGTAATACACTACGTTAAAACAGACGGAAGTATTCAAGAGAGATTTTTAGGTTTTAAGAATGTGTCCGAAAATCGTACGTACAGCAGATGCATTATATACCGTAGTTTATAACGTTACTAAAGAAACTAATGTAAAGAAAAAATTAGTTGCTCAAAGCTATGATGGAGCTGCAGTGATGGCAGGACAATTAGGGGGTCTGCAAGCTAAAGTTCGAGAAACTTTCCCAAGTGCTGTGTTTGCTCATAAATTAAATTTAGTTTTATCCCAGTCCATCAATCACATTAAAGAGTGTAAAGTATTTTTCGTAACTTTAAGTGGCATGGCTGCTTTTTTTCCGAGTCAACAGAACATACACAAGCTTTGGACTCTATTGTCCACAAACGATTGCCCAAAGTAGCTCTTACTAGGTGAAACTATAATGGAAGACTTGTGTTAACAGTGTCTGAAGATCGTGAATCACTAATTGGACTATTTGAGAATATAATAGAAAATAATGAAACGTGGGACTCAGAAGCAATAAATAGTTCGAGGGGGTTTTTGAACTGTTTGAAACGAGATTTTAATTTTAATTATTTGTTGAATATATTTTCAAAAATATTTCCATTCTGGGACAATGTTTTTAATATATTACAAACTAAAACAAATGATATTGCTTTTTGCACTAAAAAAAGTGGATGGTTTTAAGTCCATGTTAAGTCAAAAAAGAGATAACTTTGACCTATTTTGGGAGAATACGATGACGTTAAATATAGAGCCACAAGCCAAGCGTCTTCGAACAGACAAGGTGGGAGATGTTCAAACATCATTCAGACGCCTCTTTTATGAAATAATCGATCAAATTCAGCAACAAATAAACTATAGATTTAACGGTTTAAATGATTTTAAGCTCTGCAATTTTGATGCATTTAAAGGAATAACTTTTGGTGCATTTAAAGGAATAACTTTTCCAGAGGATGCGTTATCTCTTCTTCTTCATTATGGCCAGTTTTTCGACCGAGTGTTACTGCGATCTGAACTAAAAGTGATTTACGAAACTGATGACATTAGCGCAAAAAATAACGCTAAGGAACTAATGCAATTTTTAAAAGACAAGGAGCTGGAAGATGCCTACACCGAAGTGTTGAAATTGTGTGAATTAGTATTGACAATACCTGCCACAAGTTCATCAGTACAACGCTGTTTTTCAACACTTAAACGTATAAAAAATGTGGTAAGAGATTCAACGGGATAGGAGAGACTTTCGCATACATCGCTGTTGTCCATTGAAAATAAACTTCTCCAAAATATGTCAGAGCATGACGTCATTGACGAATTTGCAAAAAATGATCGAAGAATCGAATTACATTACAAATAGATAAGTTTCTAAAAATTGCTTCCCTTTCTTAAAATTTCACCGCACGCCCCTGTTCTTCTAATTATCAGTGCAAGTAATATAAAATATAATATTATCATATTTCTTGCATTAAACTTTTAGTTTTTATAAGTGGGTTGTATTGGCAGGACTGGAAGCTTTGACCTTAAAGATCTACTTTTTTAATTTTTTTCTATATTGTTTACTTAATAGCCAAAATACAGCTATAATGGAGTCTGTAATGACATTTCACAGCTAAAAATAGCTTTATAGTATACGTTACAGCGAAATTTCGGGTTTATTGTAAAAATTACAGTGGCTGGATCCCAGCCCTTACAGACACAAAAAAGCCCTCCTATTTAGATGTTAGAACGTTCTGATAGCCATGCCGCAACAACTATTTGAAAGTTGTAAAATCTATAATACAGCTATAATAGCGACAACGTTGCTATAGACAATTTACAGCTCACTGTGTTACTTGAGTAGTTATCAACGAAAGCTGTTAATAGTCGAATTATGTGTAATAGTAATTAATGGAAGGTGGTAATAAATGAAATATTTGTAATAGTAAGTAAAGACAAGTTGCAGTAAATAAATTAAATGTGGTAGGAATCAATGGACGATGATAGTCGTTATATTATGTGTGATAAAAATTAGTGGAAGGAGGTAGTAAATGAAACATGTGTGGTAGTAATCAATAGAAGCTGGTAGAAGTGAAAATATGTCTTCTAGCAATTAATGGAAATTGGTAGTAGTTTAAATACGATTGGAAGTAATAAATAGAAGGTGGTAGTAATTGAAATACATATTGCAGTAATAAATGCAAGGTGGTTTTGAAAATACATGTGGTAGTAATCAATGAAAAGTTGTAGTAGTTGAATTATGTGTGGTATTTATCAATGAAAGGTGGTAATAGTTAAAATAATGGACGATGGTAGTAGTTGAAATATGCATGGTATATAAAAGTATAATGAGTTCCCAAAAAGTTGTAAAAAAATTAAAAATAAAAATCGATCATTAGATTATATTTTCCCACTCTTTCCCTTCCCACAACTTAATTAAGTAAAAAATGTATGAAGCTGTCGTCCCTCGTATAAGAATGCAACACAATTAAATGTCCCCTTTGATTATATTAAACTAAGTAGTAACTTAATCTAATAAAACTCTTAATTACGGTGCGGTCGCTTTGAGTTAAAATGGGCCGTCATTAACTAATTTCGCGTGTGCCTCCGATTTTGTAATTATAGGATGTAACAAAACTGTTATTTCCGTCGCTCAAAATTTTGTGGCAAAATGATATTTTTATAGAACCAATCATTTTTTTGCTTGTAACTTTATAAAGTTGGCACTACTATTTTACCCATAACTATAGAACCACGAGATCAAATAAGAGAATACTTATTAGCAACTGCTTTTTTGATCAAGATATCGACTGTAGTATGACTCGGGCCATGTTTGATAAATTATTGTATCTAATGTGTTAAAATTAAAAGTATTTGTTTAGCTGTTTTTTTTTAAATTTTATGTTATAATAATATGCCGTAAGTTCGAAATATGGCATGGCGGGTAATTTTATATTTTTTTTGTATAAACATCACTCCCAACCATTTGTATAAATTCATTGCAGGGAATTCTAACAATACTAATAATATAACAAACTAACAATTAAGAGTAATATTAAATACAAAATAAATAATAATTGAAGAACAAAATAATTAATATTAACACAGTCAAAAATATATTTTCTTTAAATCACGTAGATTTTATTAAAGTTTTTATTCCGCGCAAATGTGTTGGTAATTATATATTATTATACCACTATATAATAAAGGTTTTTTTGCAAAATTGCTTCGAATATCAATTGTGTTTAATAAATCTGTTTGTAGTGTGTCATGATTATGTATAGTATGTCTTTTTTCTAAATCTATATTGGATAATTTATCATTTGTAAGTATTGAATTAATGAAAATGCATGTTTTTTTACTTATAAATATAGTTATTGTTGGTTATAGGAAAGAAAGTTTATGTATACAGTTAATAATTTTATTTTGTAAACAACATAAAGGTTTCTAATAAGTTTTTAAATTGGCAGATCCCCAAACTGAAATCAAATATTGCAATTTTGAATATATTAATGCAAAATAAATATTTTTCATAAATTTTAATGATATATTACAACGAATTTTATATAAAATTCCTACTAGAGAAGATATACTTTTTTTAAGGTAGTCTATTTGATTCCGCAGACTTAAATTTTCATCCATGTATAGTCCCAAAAAATTTAATGCATCTACTATAATTAATACTTTTTTGGTTCAATTTAATTGGTTCCATTTGATTACTAATATGATTTTTGCTTATAAAAATAAGAAGATTTTTCAAAACTTAAAGATAGTTTATGAGATTGTAGCAATTGGATCAATTGGTATATAATTTCTGAAAAATTATTTCCAAAACAAAAAATAGTTGTATTATCCCCAAATAGTTTTATAGTTCCATTAAGTTTTAATTTTGAAACTGATATTACGTATTTAATAATTAATAATTTTGGTTTGAAACCTTCTTAAAATGCATTTAATCGTTAGGATAACAAACCGAACATCTAAGACCAGTTACTAGGCCTTAAACTAGACTTCCTCACAAAATTTTCGAGGCGACCGACCACCGATGCAGCAGAGAAATCTCATACTATTTAAGACATAACTGAAATGAAGGATAATTTATTCAAAATATGAATCATTAAAAGGCACTGTAAAGTATACAATACTTTTCCCTAAACCCAAGTATCAAATTTTAATATTATATTTAAAATGATGTTTCTAAATATTAATATAATATCTGAAGGTAAATCAGACTCGACTCTAAACTTCATCATATGATATATATACGATATATGATATACGATTTTTTGAACACACTTGGAATAAATTATGATTACTTGGAAATAATTTTCGGATCAACTTTGGTTCACCTGAAATCAGTAATAAGGAAACTTGTCGGAAACAACAACATTAATAATAATTATTGAACATACTCTGGTTAAATATATTATTATATTTTTATTTCTCATTGAAAAAATAGTATAGTCTCAGTCCCAGCTTTATTTGAAAGCGTTTATTCAACAACTTAGTCTGGCTTCAGCAACCGACCGAGCACGCAAATCGTAATATTTATTTTAAATAAGAGTAATTATTGTTGTGTTTATAAAACGTTAATAATTACGATATGTGTCGTTCTTTATTGTCACTGATTACAACAGGTTATGGGCCCAGGCACAGTGTTCGCCTAGTGACATTAGGACATTCGGAATTAATAAATCAATAGTGCAAGTGCAGCGACAGCGAAAAATGCGAAATTTATTGTTCAAAAATGAAGAAAATTATTAATCAATATTTAAAGATTTAATAAATAAGAGTAATTATTAGGGTTGATGTATTATCAATAAAACGTTAATAATTACACACAGATTTTGCACTTATGAATATCATCAAAAATTCAGCTTGTCGAGTATGGTATTTTTACTAAAACCACTTTGCAAACTATTTTTGGAAGAAGATGGTTACATGGAGGCACATATTAGTTCATTCCTAGACTGGTTAAACGAAATTTCTGCTTTGGGAGGAGAACTAAAAGACAGATTTTCTGTATGCTTGTTATTGGAGAGCTTTCCGGGTTCATATAGCTTTCTAATTACTGCGTTAGAAAGCTTACCAGCCAATGAGTTTACTATTGAATTTGTTAAGAGTAAGCTAATAGATGAATATAGGAGACGCCAGGGAGCTGCTAAGGTAAAAGAAGAATCGCTGATGAAAATAGTATATAAAATAGACAAAACGTTGTTATTTTTGTAAAAATAATTGCGAAGGTAATGTTTTAAATATAAAGCATTGAAAAATAGTAAAGATAAATCAAATATAGTCACCGAGGGAAACACTGAAGAAAAAGAAGCATGTTTTGTTATTGACGAAACATATTTGAACTCAAGGGGCATATAAGGAAATTCTACCTCGTTGTTTATCGTTCGGGAGCGACGAATCATATCGAAACTTGGTGCACTTTTTACATAAAATTACTATTGTCGGGCTAGTTAATAAAAATAAAATGGACATTAATATTGGCAAATACTTTTAATTTTTAATATTATATAGGTGAATACTTGAATTTCTTAAAATTGTTTAAAATATACGTTTCTAAATTTAAATTACAAAATGAATCTCATTTAACACAAAAGAGTTACGATAATTTTTAAACGCAACTTCATTTTTAAGGGCCTATCACTTTCTGTTTCAAAAGAAAAAATTTATAAATAAATAATTCGATGATTTATCAAGATAATTATATATTATTAAGTGTAGGAAGGGGTATCAAGAAGGGGATGTAATAAATTATTAAAATTTAGTGGAGTATTATTTGACTTTTAAACTTCAGGGTAATTATTATTATTATTATTATTGAAATATATTTAAGGCACGAAACTAAAATCTAAATTTAAAATCATTAAAAAATTATAAGCAACACATTTCGTTTTCTAAAAAACGCTAATGTTTTAGAAACAATCCAAAATTTGTTCAATTTTTGCAAAGCAACGTTTTAAAAAGACAAATCAGAAGAATTTTATTGATGCAGTACTATATTTTCACAGAAATGGAAAGGCGTATGTATTATCTATGTCTTGCAGCATCACTATTCTTGGTCTATTCTTTTTTATACAAATTACATAAAATCATTATTTTGCTAATTCTAGAACTTGCAACATTGATCATGAGAAAACCAGTCAGAAAAATTGCCTGGGAAGAGGGTGAGGGGACAGAAGTCTAAAAACTCGCTACCGGGATAAGACATAAAAAAATGACGACAGTAGTAAATACAAGAGTCTAAAAAAAGACTAAAAATCATTTAGTAGCATCTTTCGGCGCTTTTGGAATATTAATAAACCACCCAAATTTAACTTAATACCACTGACAAAGATTGATAGACGATAGACAAAAAACAGAAACAAAAAAACATCAAATATAAATGTATCTGACTTGTTCAGGAACTTGTAAAATAAAAGTAAATTTAAAATCCATAATTATCATTCCTTAAAAATCAAACTACTTTCAACAACTACTTCTGGTACGTTATTGCGACGTATGGTATGACCGTAATGTCAATATGAGTTAGACAAAGAATAGCAAGATCTTGCGTGTTTTTGAATAGCGTAGTGTATTTGTTGTAGATTCCGATGTAAGTAATTTTCAGTTGTATATTTTCTTTAGTATACTTTTAATACAAAATCAAAATGCGTTTGAAGACAGCTAGCCCTCTACCCCCCCCCTGGCTACGCCAGTGATGTCAAAGCATACTTTTATGCGGCGTCGGGTGCATCAGACCTGAAGAACCATTTATCAAGTACATTCATTGTGTGGTTCTGAACCATTGTTTATTGAAACTATTCCTCAATTTGTCCGAGGATTAGAAATTAGAGATTTTTAGATTTTTTTTCCTAGATACATGTCGAATTTAACATACCGACACTTTGCTTTATATGTATAGAGTTGAAAATAGACATGTTTGTTGAGATATAGAACTCAGAAAAAAAGGTATACCAGATGCTTTTAAATGACAATCAAAACATTCGTGTTATTGACATTTATAGTAAGAATAATATAGCACTCTTAGATACTGAAACAGAAAAAATCCTTGCAGCACATTACCAAAAGATACTTATATGAGTTTCAAAATTCTATAAAGGCACTGGAAAAAAGTGGGCGAGATGTTACACTAGCATTTTGTTTGTGGGCCAAAGAAAATATTTCCAGAAAAGTTAAAGTAACTTAACCTAACTAACCTACCTGGCATATCTCGTATCCTATAGAATTCAGCCAACTCAGCGCCAGAACACAAAGGTGTATCGACTGCCAAAGTGTTATCAAACTTCGAGTAATTCACTTCATAGCCTTGCCTATCTTTATTATAAGATACAACTGGTTCAAATCTGTGACCCCAGAGAACTTCGCTGGCTAAGTAACTGGATCTAGCCTGTGTCGTCTGTCCAGTACTTTCGATTGTACCTGCAAAAATAGAGAAAATCTACGTCAAATAAAAATATTGTCACCAAATACAAAAAAAGTGGAATCTATTAAAGTTACATGCTTCTCAAAAGTACCTGCTTGATAGTCAGAATAATAAACAATTTCTAAAAATGGCCGTGCATTTTTATGCATATTAAGCGAATAGTTTAGTTTCACATAAGCAAAAAACTCAGATTTTGTAATTTTGTTTAAAACGATTTAAAAAAAATTGAAAAATTGTTTTTTAAGTCTGTAGAATTTGGTCCATTAAAACTACAGAAGCTCTTTGGTATCCTTTTAGTAGCAAGAACTGCTGACTTATGTAACTATATCGGTCCAAGAGCCGTGCTGTGGAAATTAATTCATATCTAAAACTGTGGATGATGACTTATCTCATAAAAATTTTTAAAAAAAGTTGCTTTATTTTTGAGATAAAGGATTTTAAAATATTTTTTTTTGATACCTCTTACATATTTCTAGATATTTTTATATCGAATTTGGTACACAGTAACGCGACTAAATACTTTTAAGAGGTCATGGTTCTTAGGATTAGATCGTGTCAAAATGGAATCACTTTCCGACGTTTCGCCTGCGATTTCACGTGGCATCTTTAGGGATCTTTTCTTCACGAGATCGGAACACTGAGTGGAATTCAGTACGTCGAAAAGTGATTCAATTTTGACACGGTCTAATCCCAGGGACCATGATTTCTTAATTGTCCACACTCGAGAAAGCTTTCGTTCTATGTCGACTAAATATTTTTTAGAAAAATCTACAGGAAATAACTGTTTTCAGGGTTGAGACCTATTTAATCCTATTTTAAAACAAAATGTTTTTGGAGTATTACGCCACACTTAAATCCAAAAATAAATAGTCAATATCTCAGAAAATCTCACCCTTATTGAAACGACAATATTACAAAGACGTAAGCGCTAGATAAGTATAAAAAGAGCGGAGCAACACTGAAGAAAGCAATTGCCGATGAGAAGAAGAAAGCCCGGAAGAAGCAGATAGAAGAGGTAGAGAACGACATGTGGGGCAAAGGATACAAGATCGTCACGGACAAACTAAAATCTCCTGCATCGATTGGCCTTAGCGATGAGTTCTCAAATAAAAATAGCAGAAGAACTTTTTCCCAAACACGCGACAACTGAATGGGATAGAACACCAGTCGAGTAGGCAGAAATTGCTCTTTTCACCAAAGAAAGCCTAACTGCAGCAAATAATAGACTGAAGGAAAAAAGCAGCAGGACCAGACGGCATCCCTCCAGAGGTTGTGAAAGCAGTGGTAAAGACTCACCCCAAAAAAGTTTTGGAGATCTTTAATATGGTGGCTCTAAAAGGCGTATTTCCCAAAGAATGGAAGATAGCACAGCTAGTGCTGATAGAAAAAAATAAGCCGGGAGGGAGAAATAAGACATCCAGAATCATCTGCCTACTAAATGTCTGGTGAAAACTAATGGAGCGGCTCATGGCTGAGAGACTGAAGAGGGAGATTGAAAGGACCGGAGATCTCGCAGACAATCAGTACGGCTTCCGGGAAAGGAGAAAAACAGTGCATGCCCTGCAGAGAGTCAAAAGCTCGCAAACAAAGCCAACGAAAGATCTGACAGAAAGAGGTGTATTGTGATAACTGTTGACGTCCGCAACGCTTTCGACTCGGTTCCTGGCAGGGTCTACTAAAAGCATTGCGAAGGAGACAGATTGCACCTTATCTGTTTACTACGATGGTATCCTCAGACTTCCTGTACCAAGATCGGTAAACCTGATAGGTTATGCAGACGACCTGGCAATAGTTGTGGCTGAAAAAACGATCAATCTGGTAGAGACCGTAAACAG
The DNA here is from genome assembly GCA_030620095.1 of Kuschelorhynchus macadamiae. Lineage (NCBI taxonomy): Eukaryota > Metazoa > Arthropoda > Insecta > Coleoptera > Curculionidae > Kuschelorhynchus > Kuschelorhynchus macadamiae. The sequence continues at coordinate 180,390 of JAUTXW010000204.1, forward strand.
AATCTTGGAGGACAACAGGCAGCGGCTAATCACGAAGAAATTGAGTATGGAGGGCGGACGGTCAAGAACATCGAAATAAGGCTGGCTGATACAGCAATCAGAAGCGGAGAGTATCTTAAATATCTTGGAGTTTTCATGGATAGGAACATGTTAATGGGCCAACATGTCAGACATTTAGTGAAAAAAAGTAAAGATAGCTATCGGCAATATCAGCAGACTGCTACCAAACATTGGAGGGCTTAGAGAAAACTTCAGAAAGATTTATTTCAGCGAAGTGCAATCTATAATCCTATATGAAGCCAAGATATAGTGAGGAGCTGTAAAGAGGGGGATTTATAGCAACATGTTGCTCAGTGTCGGATGGGACTGAGGAGACAACGGCAAATGCCCAAACACTACACAAATGGCAACAAGAATGGCAGGTAGACACCGACAAAGGACGCTGAACACAAATACTAATACCACACATAGGACTATGGATAGGACGAAAACACGACGAAATGACATACCACCTAACACAACTACTCTCAGGACACTAGTGCTTCCAGACATACAGAAAGCGATCGGGCACGCTGAAACGAAACCTGTATATACTGCAGTTGATGCAGTAGAACACACGTTCTTTGAAAGTGCGAGATGAGAAACGCCCTGAAAAACGACATAGGAAGAATAACTCCCGACAATATAATAGACAAAATTCTGGAAACGGAAGAGGATTGGAAAGCTGTCAGCAATTACGCGACCTTTATAATTGACAAGAAGGAAACGGATATTCGACTAGCAGAAAGAAGGTAAAACAAACATTGAACATTTTACTCTAACCGCTCCCCCGAAGTAATGCCCGAGCAGTTCCAGAAGAGATTACACTGTGGATGCCAAAGTAAGGAAAGCATTTTAATGGGTGGGCATGACCGTAGTCCCATACTTTCTAGGGCGCTAGATCACCAATGCTCACTATGTGCATAGATAAGCATTTCCTAAAGCCTACTTTATAAAAAAAACAAAAAACTACTACTACTTCTACTGCAGTGTCCTCCTCAAAGTGACCTGTAATTAGGCATGATCAATTTGAAGGTCATAATGCATTAACATTATATTATATTTGCATTCTTTCCACCCTTTATTAAAATACGTTAATATTAATTTGTTTTTCCTGCTTTTATGAGACCAATAACCTCTTTGCTTTTATTAGACGTGAATATCTAAAAAAACTCTAAATTACCTTCTAATATGACCACAATTTCGAACCGTTCTTGCAGTAGATCACTTGCGGACAATTGATAAAATGGCGATTCTTCGTCAATTTTATGAACGATAGTCATCGGCCATATAAAAAACAGATTTCCATCACATCCATCAGCATTCACAGATAATTCTGTTTGGAAATTATTCAGAATCTAAAAAAAATTATAGCTATTAAACTGAAAAATTTAAGCTAAATATTATTTTTAAACTTCAAGCAGTAATCATTCTATACAGAGTGTTCATTTTAGGTGACAAACGACGATATCTGGGATATCCTAAAACCTTTTTTTACAGCATATTCAAAGTACTTCTTGATATCAAAATATCAATTTCTTTATTTTCTTTTAACTTATTGCCGAAAAAGTACATTTGTAGTACCGAGTGTAGTAGAACCGGTGGTACTATCAGTTTGGACTGTTTTTAATATAATTATGTTGTCAATAAATACATTTATAAAAATAAGAGTGTTTTATTATTTATTTGGCGTCAAGACGTCATTAAGAATCATGTAAAATAATTTTAGCCATTCTTATTTCTTTTAAAATTTACTTTTAAGTTTCAGTATTTTTGTGGAATGTTATTCGTTTTGTAGAACATTATTTTTGATATTTACTTTCAACGTTTTGTAAATCCTAATGTAATCCTAAGCAGAAAAGGAGTAAGGTGTTTGTAAAAATAGTTTTTCTAGCTTTACAGAAGTTAATAAAAAAAAACGAATAGCAACGGATATATGAATATTTGTTGCCCTGTATATTCACAGGACAACCTATTAATTAAACGGTTTTAAAATCCTTGCATCACCAGGTTCTAGAACACGATCAGATAAAATGACCAATAGGACATATTCACAATTTTAATTTAATTTTTTCCGACTTTGTATAGCCATAAAATAACATGTTGCTACTACTATAGGATAACATATGCAAAAACTAAAAATGCTTAGAATATGTTCTTTCGTAATTATTTGATTTATTATAATATGTTTATTAAATAAGCAAAAATTAAATTTTTACCACTTATTTTTTTCTCATAATGTGCTATTGTTGTTAATTTTAATAGATAGAACTGCAAGTTTTCATTATACAAATATCTTTCATAAGCGCAGAGAAAACTAAAAAATTGCTATTTTTTTCAAGAGAGAGAGTCAGCAGATGAATATTCTAGTAGAACTAAATGACAAAAAACGAGGTTAAAACGTTTTTATATATTACTCACCTCTCCTTCTTTTGTTTTCTTAGATCTAATCAGTTGAGCTCGTATACTGGCACCTATAATATGACTTTTTCTCATATCTCCTACCCTAAACATCAGACATAACTGCCCATCTCTCTGACAAATGACGGAATTTTTTGAGAACTGCAGCGTCTGGGTTCTTAACTTTGGACGTGTCATTTTTGCAAAAACAATGCCTACCTGAAATGAAAAAAAAAGACATAAAATGGGAAACTGGACAAAATTATACCGAGAGGTTTTTATTTTTTTTGGTTGCACGTAACCTGCCGTCAATAGAGATTTAAATGATATATGCATAATAAAAAAATCGGTAAATTTCCTCTACCTGGAACTTCCCTCGTTTTGAATAGGAATTTTTCCTTTTATGTGGATAGTGAAGTATGTCCCAATTTAATTCAGTATATAGTCATTTAGTAATACATACCGTCTTTATAAAGATTTCTATTAGGCACCATTTTATTCCTACCAATATTTTACCAGTTTCAAACTACGATACAATTTCTTTTTGAGCATAATAAATTCAATAAGTAGTTTTTACATCGACATACACCGCCATTTTGTTACGTCATGTTGAATTTGTACCAGTTTATCCCTATATCGCATTTAATTTTTCTGCAAAACTCAAGTTAATTCAAAAATATTTTTTTTACGTTGAATAAAAAAATATTTGATCGCCATTTTGACCTAGCATCTTGAATTCGTACCAAAACTTTACCAGTTTATCTCCATATTACACGTAATGCTTGCACAACATTTGAATTTAATCTAATAAGTTTTTGAGGCCAATTTTCAAAATATTTTATTAGGCTGCAATTTTGTATTTTTTATTCTATTATTCTATTATTATACTACTATTATTCTATTATATGTTCACACCAAAATCTTACCAGATCATTCCTAGGTAATACTTTTTGTGCAAAAATTGAGGTAAATTGGATATTTTGTTTTTGGATTTTTACCAAAATATTACCAGGTCATCCCCAAATGACTAAAATTTCAAGTCAATCTGATATGTATGTACTTTTTAAGCTATGCCGCGAACTGAAAGACAGCCAAACAAACCGACAGCCGGACCGACGGGCTTGATAACACAAATTTTTTTAAATCTAGGGACGCTAACACTTGAAGTTATGTATCCCAAAGGGTGATTTTTTAACGATCTTGAATTAGAACCACAGTTTTACTAGATCATCTCTATAGCACAATTAGTTATGCCACACAATTTGAAATCAGTCCGTTAAGTAGTTTTTCGAGCTAAATTTTTAAATATTTTATTAAACCGCCATTTTACTCCGCCATCTTGGATTCGTACTAAAATTTCACCAGTTGATTCCTACATAAAAGTTGATTTTTGTGCAAAATTTGAGAAATATTAGATAAGTAGTTTGTTAGTAATAATTTCTTTAACATTTCACTAAAACACCATTTTGTTTTGCCATATTAGATTGTTATTACAACGTTATCAGGTCATCCCCACACGACTTAATTTTTAAATAAAATTTGAAGTCTATCGGATAGGTAGTTCGAAGCTATGTCGCGAATAGACAGACAGACAGACAGACCGAGGGAATTGAGAAAACATGTTTTTCGCCATCTAGGAAATAAAGATCTGAAAAAATCTCGGAGGATGATTTTTTCACTATTAGAATTAGAATCGCTTTTACGAGTGAAGTAAAAAACTTCTATAAATAACCATTTAAACCCAACTGTATACTAGCTCATTGGATGTGCATCATATTTAACTTCGCAAGAAAAACTAACTATACAGAGTTTAACAATCTTTCCATTACAATGGTTTCAGATTTTTGGTTCGCACCAGGAATAATAAGTTTTTTGATAAAATAATAATATTAAATATGTTCTTAAGGTTGGCCGCAAGTAAATTACATGACCAAGTTTCGGTGGTCTAAGCCTCAAAATTTAGAGAAAAAAAATTTTTTTTTCAGAGTTTTTCCTGATTTTTGCTGCAAATGTTAATCTCTTTCAGCTGGCATTCGAACCCAGGACAGGAAATTTGCTAGACTTGCTTTTTCTAAACTTTTGACTTTTAAAAGTAGTAAATTAAATTTTCGGCAATTTAATTTATTACTTTTTATATTGCTGTTATACTGTCTTTTTTTTTCATCGGATTACTTTTCCGTGTTTGGGAATAGATATCGTATCGATAAATTCTACAAGGATCAACGGCTTGGTAATTTTGCACTCTGAGCGGTTCTGTCTCAAGCACCTATAAGCCAAGATATCCCAATTGCATATGATTCTTGCATGCGAAATAATTTCGAACAAAGTTGCTCAACCATTTAAAAAAATGTCTGTGACTTATATGGGATATGCTATTTTTTTAAAGGTACCTTTTTGGTAGAAAAAGATTACATTTTTATATAGAACTTTAGGAAAATTATGAAGCAAGCCATTTTTTTAAATTGTAGCGCACCGAATTAACCAAAGATTACATTGTTAGACTCTATTCAAGTGCAAAAAAATCACAGTTGAAAAAAAATCGTCTTTTGCCAATATCTGCCAAAATATGTAAAAGAGGAATTTGAAGACATTCTAAACCAAAATAGTACTATCGATTATCTTCGTAAATAGTTTATAAAGAGAAATTGATCGTAATATGCAGTTTCTCTCACTGACATCTGTGAAGAAAAAAATCTGAAAGGATTATTTCTTCATAGTTAAAATTACGTGTAGACATGATCTTCTTATCAATTCCTCAATATATTTTTTTATGATTTATTTATGGCAGATAATTGAATACCCATATAAATAAAAATAGAAATATTACAATCAAATATTATCCAAGTAGAAAATAGTTAGGTAGGATTTTGATTATTGAGTAGGTAATCAGTCTTCCAATCTTACCTCACGATTAATGAATACTTTTGATATGTTTTTTAAATTAATATAATTTAAAATTTTTTATTTCATAATGAATATTATTATAAATTATAGAACATAATATATATTAAAGGGATATTTTTCTGTTTGATGAACAGAAATTTCCAAATTATTTTGATTTCTAATATTTAATTTATGAATATTATTTCGAAATTGAATAGTTCATATAAATAGTTAGGGCAATTTGTTTATAATTATTTTATGGAAAAAGACAAGATAAGTGGATTTCGCCTTTAAATTCGAATTTAGTTAATTAAAAAATGAAGATATATAAGATTAGTTGCATACTGGATTCAATTATTATGCAAGATTTGTAATTTATGTTTGTAATAAAATTAAAACTGATACTTTTATGTGATAAATTGAATCACAATAATCTATGCCTCTTTGAATTAAAGACTAAACAAGTTTTAGTTTAGTGTTGATATTAAAAAAATCCTTAAAACTGTCTGGAATTTAAAGTAACTAAAGGAACAGTATAACTCTCATTTTAAAATTAGAATTGGTTTTTATTTTAGTAACTAAATTTTTTTGGAGCTATTAATAATAATTTGGATTTATTTACATTAATTTTTAATCCACGGTTTTTAATGTTTTTACATATTAAAATAGTCTTCGTTTATTAAATTAAATGTGTTATATCTTCAAAATTAATTTTACGATAAATTTCAGAAAAATATACTAGGAGGTCCAGGTTCAAAAAAAGATGCCCATAGTAAACTTAATGTTTACTATGGGCATCTTTTATAATACAAACCCACTACCTAGAAACTTTATGCAAACGTTTGCTTTTATTCTGCAGTTAATTTTTCAAACGCTCATTTTTACTTCCCTCGTAAAAGGAAAAAAATCACCCTTCGAGATTTTTTCACATGTTCACGTTTTAGGCTCCCTAGATGCCGAAAAACATGTTTCCTCAATTCCGTCGGCCTGTCTGTCTGTTCGCGGCATAGCTAAAATATAACTTACCCGATTGACTTCAAATTGTGGTCAAAAATTAATGGTCGTATCGGGATAACCTGGTAACATTTTAGTAAAAATCCAATATGGCCAAACAAAATGGCGTTGAAGTGTTAAAAAAATATTAATAGAAAACTACTTATCCAATTTACCTAAAATTTTGCACATCAGTATTATGTTGGAATCAGCTAGTAAAATTTTGGTAAAAATCCAAGATGGAGGAACAAAATGGCTGCTTAAGAAAATATTTAAAAATTCAGCCTGAAAAACTGCTTAATAGATTGATTTCAAATTATGGACCGTAACTAATTGTGGTATAGGGATCAACTAGTGAAGTTTTGGTACTAATTCAAGATAGCAGAACAAAATGGCGGCCAAATAAAATGCTTATAATCGTAAAAAAAATCACCCTCTCAGGTTTTACATATCTTCACGTTATAACGTCGCTAGATGCCAAAAAATATGTTCGCGGCATAGCTTAAAACCTTTTAACAAGGTTGATTTAAAATTTTATTTAAAAATTAAAGGTCATATGGAGATGGTAATATGGCTGAAAAATTTTAAGAAAATTATTACTAAAAAACTAATCATACAATTTACATCAAATTTTGCAAAAAAATTGAAAAGACAGTATATATAACACGAAAATATACTTTTTAAATTAATTTCAATTTTAGTGCAAGAATTAAGTGTGATATGTAACTAATTTAAAATACAAAATGGCGGCCTGAACTGCAGAAAAAAATTGGATCACATTTCACTATTCCCATATTTTTATTATGTAGCAGTAACAATAGCAAAAAATAAAACACCGCAACCTATGGAATACTTTCCAATTTGTTTATAAATTATAATTTTTAAAAATCTCGTCAAACTATAGTATAAACTTGATTCCCTGCCAACTAAATTACAAACGTGTGAAAGTAACACACACGTGATCAAAGGACCCCGATAGTGACTTTGGTGTAACATGAAATACAAAAATATCCACATCATTGCTAACGTAAGCCTAAGCCAGGAGTCTACGGTGTAATCCAATGCCTGTCGTGATATTAGCCAGATAGCAGTAATAATGGTAAAACTATTTAAATACCTCAGACACAAAATGTATTTACAAAGCTATATATAATTACTTATTTCATGGCTGATAACTGCTTCGATACTTTAAACCCATTTAAAAGCTTTAATCATATATAATACATCTAAAAAAATGCAAACAAAACCAATGTATAGACTATCAATTTTTAATTTATGTACTAGGATTCCTAAGCCTTCTAAGCGCAAAATTAAAGATCTTAAATACTACAGAATCTGCGGAAAATTAAATTAATATTATTTTAAAGAATAGTGGCAGCTTCCTGTCTACACCAAATATGCATAGTGTTTGTAAAGATAATTTCATTATAAATCGGATATTTTAGACCTACCATAAATGCTTGAATAATCATGCCAGCAATACTTTGTAGGCACATAATAAACACTGCTTCTGGACATTCTTCAGTAGTGGTTCGTACACCATATCCGATAGTGTGTTGAGTTTCTATTGAAAAAAGAAAGCATGACGTAAATCCATGTATATTTAGTACACATGGTGTCCACTCTGTGTCTGCTTGCATATTTGGAAGGTGGTCTTCTTCTAAATCGCCGTGTGTGAACGCTATAAGCCACCAGATAAGTGCAAATAATAACCAAGAACCTATAAAAAATTTAGTATTAAGTCCACTTGCTCTAAAAGTAAGCCTAAAAAAAAGATCATCAAAAAACACTATCCGTTTTTTGGTTGTTATTGAGCTATGCCAAAAGCATACAATTTGTTTTTTACTTAGTTATTATTGACCTCACTAGAAAGTATGAGTACTTACTCTTTTTGTACAAAATATTGTAATTAGAGAACAAAGAAGAAATGTAAACTATGGTACATCAAGACAACTTTACTTTTTTACTTCCTTCGTAAAAGGGAAGTATTGTAATCGTGAAAAAATTACTCTCCGAGATTTTTTTCAGAGTCCCTAGATGACGAAAAACATGTTTCCTCAATTCCGTCGGTCTGTCTGTCTGTCTGTCTATTCGCGGCGCAGCTAAAAACTACTTACCCGTTGACTTCAAATTTTGGTCAAACATTAAGGGGCATATGGGGATAACCTGGTAACATTTTGGTAAAAATCCAATATGGCAAAACAAAATGGCGGCCTAGTGAATTGTTAAAAAAATTTTATTATTATTAAACTACTCATCCAATTTCTCTCAAATTGTGCAAAAACATCAAGTATTATGTTAAAATCGGGTGGTAAAATTTTAATACGAATCCAAGATGGCGGATCAAAATGGCGGCATAAAAAAATTCTGCCTGAAAAAAACTGCTTAATGGTTTGATTTCAAATTGTGTGCCCTAACTAATTGTGGTATAGGGATCAACTAGTAAAATAGTGGTACTAATTCAAGATGGCCGAACAAAATGGCGGCCAAATAAAATGTTTGTTATAGTGAAAAAATCACCCTCTCAGACTCTTTACATTTTAGCGTTGCTAGATGTCAAAAAATATGTTTTGTCAATTCCGTCGGTCCGTCTGTCTGTCTGTCTGTCTGTAAGTTCGCGGCATAGCTTAAAGACTACTTACCCGATTTACTTCAAATTCTGGTCAAATGAGGGATGACTTGGTAATATTTTGATAAAAATCCAATATTGCGAAAAAACATGGCGGCCTAGCAAAATCTTAAAAAAATATTATTAAAAAACTACTCATCCATTTTATCTCAAATTTTGCAAAAAACATTAAGTATTATATTGGAATCAACTGGTAATATTTTGATGCAAATCCAAAATGGCGGCTTAATAAAATATTTCAGAATTCAGCCTGAAAAACTGCTTAATAGTTTGATTTCAAATTGTGTGTCATAACTAATTGTGGTATAGGGCTCAACTAGTAAAACTGTGTTACTAACTCAAGATGGCGGAACAAAATAGCGGCCATATAAAATTTTTGTAATCGTGAAGAAAATCACCCTCTCAGGATTTACATATCTTCACGTATAAACGTGTGTCGGTCTGTGTGTCAGTTCTCGACATAGCTTAAATACTACTTACCCGATTGACTTCAAATTTTGACCAAAAATTAAGGGCAATGGGGATGGTCTGATAATATTTTGGTAAAAATACAATATGGCGGAACAATGTTAAAAAATGTTTGTTAGGTATTATTTCGGGTTAAAATCCAGTGAAAGAAAAATATTTTTTTAAATTGTCGACGTTTTGCAACTTAATTGTTGCATCTTCAGGACACATATATAGATCTTATATCCTGCCTGAAACCCATATTATCAGAACTTTTACTCCGTTGTTCCGCATATATTACCCAGATATTAAGTTTCTAAATGGTTTTCGTTAACAATCCTTTTATTGTTATGTTAGAGTGGTGTATTATTTGGGGTTGGATCCAGTAAAAAAACAAAAGACTCTTTTTAAATAGTCGACGTTTCGCAACTTTATTATTACATCTTCAGGACACATATGTAGATTCTATATCCAGCATGAAACTCATATTATCACTTTTTACATATTCCATTTGTCCGCAGATGTTTCCCAGGTTTTAAGTTTCTAAATGGTTTTCGTTAACGATCCTCTTATTTTTATGTTAGAGTGCTATATTATTTGTAAGTAAAAAACAAAAGACTCTTTTTAAATTATCGACGTTTCGAAACTTTATTCCTGCCTGAAACACATATTTTCATTTTTATGTGGAAAATATTTCCCAAATATTAAGTTTCTAAATGGTTTTGTTAACGATCCTCTTATTTTTTATTATATATATATATATATATATATATATATATATATATATATATATATATATATATATATATATATATATATATAGTATATCCTGCATGAAACCCATATTATCATCTTCACCTACTACGTTCGTCCGCAGATATTTCTCAAATATTAGGTTTCTAAATCATTTTTGTTAATGATCCTCTTGTTCTTCTTCTTCTTCATTCCTGTTTAGCCTGTTACATAACAGGACTTATTGGCTTTGCTAGGCACGATTGCCCTCTTGTTAAATGTTATGCACCTTAGTCCAGTTTGGAGGCGTTATGATATCCGGATATTTGGGGAATCTTTCAAATACTTTAATAATTCCTCTTTAAATTTTTGAAATGCATCTACCACTATGAGAGTACTACTGATATCACGAGATGACCCTTTCCTGATGATGCAACAGTAATATTGAACTGCGGCAGACGATAAACGCGGACTATTTAAGCGTAAAAGGGCTCCCGTTTCCCCCGAAATAAAGCAGCAAAACCGAACATAATACACACATTCTGACAAAACAACAAAGGAGACTGGATCCTCTTGTTTTTATGTTAAAACCATTCAGTAAGTAAAAAAAATATTTTAACGACGTTTTACTTTATATCTGGGACACATATCATCGTGCATGATACCCATATTACGGAGTAGGTAAATCTTGTTCATATTGATTTTAAATTTTTAAAAAAAATTAAATGTTAATATGGGTATATTTTTGAATTTATTTTAATTATGCCCAAAAGTCAAGTGTGGCAAATAATACCATTCTGACAAAACAAAGAGGATCGTTAATGAAAACCAATAGGAAATGATAAACATATTGTTCAATTGATTTTAAATTTTGCAAAAAAATTAAATGTGAATAGACTTTTTGAATTTATTTTATATGTAACATTTATATATTGATAAACATATTGTACTGAACTAACTTGGATTACACTTAACTCTTCCCAATAAAAGTAATAATTCATAACGAGGGAAGTTCCGGGTAGAGGAATTTACCGATTTTTTAAATATCAGATCAAAATTATTATCTTTCAGGATACTGTTAATTTTTCTGACAAGTATTCATATTTGCTAGTTAATCTGCATTTTGAGAGAGTTTAGAATATTTTTCAAATTTTTCATTACCTACTAAAACTACATTGATATAACTAAACACCATTACGAGTAATGATTAGGAAACAACCCTGAAGTTATGATCCTACTCATGTTTATTTATTTACCATTAGTTTGAACTGTGAAACGAGTTGATTTTCCCCAAGATGTGACTAGGTTGTTTGTAACAAAACATGAAATAATTAACTATGCAACTCACACAATAAAACAATTTTATTAATATTGCGCATCTTATAAAGATTTTAGATTTAGAATTAAAAATAAGTCAGCTCCATCAAGAATATTATAGTTTAGAGCGAAACGATAAGTATGGTAGTCATTCTAATTTATGGTCACTTATTACTTCTGTGCCCTCACTAATAACCGTACGAGTTGAAAAAAAGCTCTAGGTGTTTCTTCTATAAAAAGTCGTTTTTATTTTTACTTATCCACTAAATTTCAACCAAATAAAAATAATTTTGGAAGCAGGCTTTAATTAAAAATTAAATTGGCAATATACAGGGTGATTCATTTAACTTGAAACAGTGATTAATCTTAAAACGATGCCTTTTAGAATTAAATGTTTCAAATAAAAGTTGTTTGGCGTCTAGGAGAATAAAAAATGGGAGTGCTTGTTTTTGACCTTGACCTTTATTTTAAGGTCATTTCAGATCAACTTTACGGGACACCCTGTATATTATTTTATTTTTGGATTCTACGTAAAATTCTAAATGTAGTTTATTTATAATATTCTATAACTAAATTCAATTATTTTCAAAATATTGACGTTTCAAATTTGAAATTTTGAACAATTTAAATAGCTGTAAAATCTAAACGGTTTAAATCGGGACAAAACGGATTGCACTTTCCTGCCTTATTTTTTAATTGTTTATCGTATGAGACCAACTCCAGGTTTAAACGAAAGTTAAAAATTTCGATCTTCCGGTTAAACCGGGAATTGGCCTCACGCGATAGATAATTAAAAACTAAGACAGGAATGCGCAAATCGTTATCAAATTTGAAACGTCGATATTTTGAAAACAATTGAATTTAGGTATAAAAAATGATATACGAATTATGTTAGAATTTTACGCAGAATCCAAAAATAAAATAATATACAGGATGTTCCATTAAAAAACAAAATTGACCTTGAATGACCTTAAAATAAAGGTTAAGGTCAAAAACAGGTATTGCCTTTTTGTTTTCCCATCGACACCAAACCAATTTTATTTGAAACACTTTTTAAATGCATCGTTTTTAAGATAAATTACTGTTTCAAGTTAAATGACTCACCCTGTATAAACCATTACTAGTGAAAATATAGTAAGTTCTAACAAACAGGTTTTCCTCATACTATATAAGCGAGAAAAAATGTATTATAAAACACCCATTCTTAACATTGTATAAACCATTACTAGTGAAAATATAGCCACAATTGCATTGTTTTCCAATTGTCGAACGCAAAAACATATTTGCATTTTCCTAAAAATTGCATATTTAAGATTTAGTAATTTTTTTCCTAAGAATTATTTACAAGAATTAAATTAGACTGAACTATCTTTGGCGAAATTACTTCACATTACATCACGAACCACAACAATATTCGCGCCGATTAAAAAGATTATATGACATTGACCGATTACGTTACAACCTTGGCAGTTCATCATAAGATAGAAAATATCCCTGCTTGAATTTAAATGTTATTACTTTGATTTGTATATAGAGTTGTGCGAAATTGTACGACTAGTACGCTCTACTTTAAGGCCTTGCTGCCTAATCACAACCTAAGGGAGAACCCTTAACAACTGAAGATTAGGGAAATACCCTCTCTTTTGTTCACCAATGTTATACATTTAGTAAACTGGTTGCATAACCTCCTCACTTGATATTTTGTGAGATAACTCGTAAACACTGTGTTTTATGGAAACGCACAAGTTTAGAAAATCGTATAAAAGGCATTTTAACATCAGGGATGGAACATTGATACTATATTAATATTCACTTTCCTTAAACGAGCCAAAAATTGAAGCTTCAATAATAAATAAAAAAGTAATAATTGTTTTAACAGTTCACTAATGCTCCATTTTGTTCCACTATATTGGATTTTTACTAAAATATTACCAGGTTATCCCTATTGACCCCTAATTTTTTAGCAAAATCTGAAGTCAATCGGGAACGTAGTTTTTTAGCTACACCGCAAATTGACAGACAGACAGACTGACCGACGATATAGAGAGAACACATTTTTGGCATCTAGAGACAATAAAACGTAAACATATGTAAAATTTCAGAGGGTGATGTTTCCACGATAACAGACATTTTATTTGGCCGCCATTTGGTCTCGCCTTCTTGACTTTGTACCAATATTTTATCAGTTCATCTCTATACCACAATTAATTCTTGCACCGAATTTGAAATCAATATATTAAATAGTTTTTTTCCAGCTGAATTTTTAAATATTTTATCAAGCGATCATTTTGTTTCGCCTCTTTAATTCGTACCAGCATTTTACCAGTTGATTCCTACGTTATACTTAATTTTTGAGAAAAATTTGAGGCAAATTGGAAAAATAATTTATAACATTTCACCAGGCCGCCATATTAGATTTTTATCAACATTTTACCAGGTCATCCCCATGTGACCCTTAATTTTTGACTAAAATTTGAAGTCAATCGAGTAAGTAGTTTTTTAGCTATGCCGCGAACAGGGAGACCGACAGAATCAGCATGCATGTTTTTCGGCACCCTGAATCGTAAGATCTAAAAAAATCTTGAAAGTTGATTTTTTCACGATTACAATACTTTGCTTTTACGAGGGAAGTAAAATACCAAAAACTTTTTCATGTCTATTTTTAGGGTAATATCTACACAAAATGCGCGACAGTATAGTATACATGTTAAATAAAATGCTGAGCCCTATTTTCTTTGGAAAAGTTATGACTTGTTGAAAAAAAAACGTTATAAATAAAAATCTAAAATTAAAGTCAAAGGTCTCAAATATATTTGATTAGACTAAGTCTAATAGGTCTAGGTGACATGTTTCACCCAACAGGTATCATCACACCTAAAAAGAACTAAATTTTAAACACGAAAATAATAATAAAAGTATACAAACATTTATACCTAGTAACACTAAGTAAAATAAAATAAATGTATGTTAAACAAAACGTTACAGACCTACACACATAACAGACGTTAAGTAGACAGCACTGACAAGAACGAAGAGTAGCACAGTTCAGAAAAATACCATAGAGAGCATTGACTTACATATCAGAAGAGCAGAAATTGACTAAGGAAAGATGAGCTGACAGTTTGTCCAGATATGATAAGAAACAACGGCTGAATAGTCTTGGTAATTGATGTCGATAATCTCAAAAAGAAGAAGAGAGACAATTATCACATAAGGACAAGTTGACAATTGACAATCTAACGGCTGTTTGTAATAATCGATGTTATTGAAAACTAAATGTGGTTAAAATTAAAAAATCATTAACGCAATTTAAAACTGGGCTTTTCTTGGCTTTTGTTGTCTCCAATTTCTCAAAAAGTCTAATTTTTTGCTCTTAACGCATTAGTGTAATAATTTAACATTATCAGGGATGGAAAAATTGTGGTTTGAAGACAACAAATGATTTTAACCAAATGTTTTTTGAAGTTGTCACCAAAAAATGTCATTGATCTAAAGTTCCGGGCTCTGTTCCCTTGGTTACGCTATTTTATATCAAAAGGTTTAAAGAATTTTGCAAATCGGGTACAGCAATCACCAAAAAATGTCATTGATCTAAATTTCCGGGCTCTGTTCCCTTTGGTGACTGCTGCACCAAATTTGTATTGATGATTTTTTATCATTTGCTGTTTGGGAAAAGTTGAAATTAATAAAGTAATCAGTTTGCTACAAATGTCCTAGTAAATAGGCGCCAAGGAGTGGCAGAATATCATTAAGAGACGATGTTCCAATACTTGTTCATGAAACAGATATAATATGTGGGACCTTTTCAACATGGAAATGACTATTGTTGTCCAAGTGTCGCTACTCCTGTCATTGATAATTTTGTTAACAGAACTGTAGAAATCCACAGGAAAGTATTCAAGGATGCGGTGATTAGGTGGCATACACGATATTAATTTTGCATTATATTTTTATTTAAAAGTTAAAATTGATTTTTTTTCCTAAAAATAAATTTTGTTTTTTTTTTTAAATCAAATATGATTGTTTTTGCTAATATATATATATATATATATATATATATATATATATATATATATATATATATATATATATATATATATATATATATATATATATATATATATATATATATATATATATATATATATATATATATATATATATATATATATATATATATGACGATGGTAACTGGACATTAGTCAGAAAACACATCAAAGACGGTAATATTGGCTTCAACAAAACCAAAACCACTGGGTCTAGAGTGCGATTTATCCAAAAACTGAAAATGACTACCTAACGCTCACAAATCACTTAAAGGAAGCAAAGAGGCCATACCATACTTCTCAGTTTCCTGAAGACAAGAAAACCCACGCTGTTATTAGAGGACTGCACCTTAATACACCCTTAGAAGAGATCGTCCAAAAGCTAAAAGAACTAGACTTCCCTGATGTCAGCGTGGTCAGAATGACATCTAGCACCATCAAGAAGCCCATGCCACTTGTTTTTGTTGAAAACAGTTAGAAGCAAAATCATGGAGGTTAACTTCTCTAACTCTTTGACAGAGCGATAAAATGGAGAGGAAAAAGAAGGACAATGCCCTCAAACAGTGTTTCAAATGCCAAAGATTCGGACATACACAATCCCTGTGTACTTATCCTGATAAATATTTTAAATGTGCAGGAAAGCATAGATCAGACGCATGCTCCTGCTAAGGTAGAAGACGGCAATAAAAATGCCACTTGTGCAAATTGTGGTCACAAAGGGCACCCTGCTAATTATAAAGGCTGCCCAAAATACCCGTCCCCTAAAAAGACGCCCGTCGCACCTTATGCTAGCTTCTGGAACACAGCAAAACCTGCAGCCACTAAAGCTGCAGAAAAACCTGCCAGGGTTGAAACAACAAAGCAACAACCCAGCCTGCCAAAAATTCCTTAAGAAAAGAAGATGAGTAATCCTCCTCTGGACCTCCACTTCACTGGAATGATGCCCTCGATAGTGGAGAATATCATTCCCACCATCACAAAAGCTGTGGAGGAACAGCTCCGAAGACTCAAATAAGAACATGCCAGTACAACAAGATGAAACTCAAAAACTCATTTCCTGGAATTTCTGCGGCCTAAGGGCTAGGAAAACAGATGTCCTAGAACTCCTGGAAGAACATCGTCCTGACGTTGTAGCAATCCAGGGGTCAAAACTTACTGCCAGAATAACCTTCCCAGGATACCATATCTACAGATATGACCCTCTAGCCGAGCTATGGGAGGAGTCGCTATCCTGGTCAGAAAAGGCGTACCACATTCCTTCCTTGGAGTTGAGGAATGGAATTAGACGCCATCTCCATAGAGATCAATACACGCAGGGGCCCAATCCAAATCCGCTCTGCGTACCGAGCTCCATCACAAGAACTACTGGAAGAGGACGAAGAGCGAACATTATCATTGGTGACTTCAACTGTAAATCAGAAGAATGACATTGCTCCCATACAAACTCAAATGATCGCAAGTTGTCTAGACTATGCGAAAACCACAGGCTCGCCATAATAGATCCAGAGCAACCAACACGTCTTCCCCGTGGAAATAGGAGGCCCACTGTGTTAAACATTGCACTTCTGAAAAACATCAGGGAAGATCTGGACATAAACACTATGGATGAGGAAACACCCGACCATAACCCGGTACTTCTTCAACTAGGGGTGTAAGCCTCAAAAGAGTGAATTATAACAAAAAAAAGCTGACTGACTGGAAGGCCTATCAAAGGCGAGGCGCGAAATCCCTGAGATCCGCTCACCTCAGGGAATAGATGAGGCCGTAAGACGTCTAGAGACAGTCATCTTGAATGATTTCCATGAAAATACAGTAGTGGAAGACATAAGCATGCATCGACGCACAGAGGAGCTTCTTGAAAATCTCAAAAATGAGATCAGGACCAACAGACGCCTCAGCAGGGTCTATGCCAGAACCCACGAGGAAGATGAGAGGATTACTCTTAACCGACACTCCCAGTTTCTGAGAGATCGGTTACAAGAGCACCGAAACAACATATGGCAGGAAAAACTGAGATCCTTAAACACGCATCACCAAACAGCCTGGCAGATGCAGCGTGCTCTTAGAATAGACAAACGTCCTATTCCTCCTCTTCAAGGTGTAAATGGCCCAATTTACACTGATGAGGACAAAGCCAAAGCCTTAGCTGATGCCACTGTCCAACAAGGCCGACTAAACCAACATCCAAACGAGGACGAAGAGCATATTGACGAGGTCAACGACTCAGTTAGAGACTTCGAAATATGGATCTTAACCACAACAAAATTCACATCCCGTATCACCTGGGGAAGTTCGAGACATCATCAGGAGACTGAAGAAAGCCCTTGGAGCCGACGGCATCACCAACAAGATGCTGAACTACTTCCCCAAGAGAGGATACAGTGCGACGTCCAACATCATCAAATCCGTCATAAGAACATGCTATTTCCCCTGCACATAGAAAAAAGCAGAGATCATCGTCATTGAAAAGCCAGGAAAAGATAGGACACAACCCCAAAACTACAGGCCCATCTGCCTACTTCCTGCTTTAAACAAAGTAGCTGAAAGAGCCATAGCTAGAAGACTGAAAGATGAGTCCCAAGAGCTGGATGCCATCCCAGATGAGCAATTCGGCCTTAGGGCAGGGCACTCATCTAAGCAACAAATATTCAGAGCAACAGTGTACATCACCAAAGGGGTCAATAACAGAGAGGCCACAGGAGTAGTTTTTCTGGACATCGGGAGAGCCTTTAACAGAATGTAGCACCATGGCCTGGTCCACAAAATGTCTGTGGCTGGATACGAGAGAAGAAACATAAAGCTTATCAGGAGTTATGTAAAGGACAGATCATTCACAGTCAAAGTGAATGATTGACACTCAGCTACAGGAGGACTAACAGCTGGAGTACCATCACTAGATCAGTGCTGGGACTCATACTATACTCCATCTTCTCTCCCGATGTTCCAATTGGAGAAGACGGCATAACAGCACTCTACGCAGATCACACAGCCATCCTACACCAAAGCGGAACCTCTTGGATGCTATGTGAACGTCTGTAAGAAGATACTGATAACCTCTATGAAGTGTATCAAATGGAAGGTTAAGATCAACCCCCAGAAGTCCCAAGCAATCCTATTCCAATGTAGGAGACTGACTCTAAGAGCCAGAATCCGAGTAGAAGTCCCTTGGTTCGACAAGGCCAAGTACGTAGGGATAACTATGGATAAAAGCATAACATGGAACAAACACATCAACGCAGCGAGGACAAAGACCAGACGAGCAACCATTATATATTATTATATTATATTCATTGCTCTGTCGGAAAAGCAAAATGGAACTGAGGACCAAAGTGCTACTGATCCAAACAGTAGCAAGGAGCCAACTCACCTATGGTTCTACAGCCTTCGGATGTGCTCCAAAATACTATCTTATGAAGCTGAAGAGGACTGAAAATAAACTAATTAGCATGTCAGCAGATGCCCCGTGGTCTATCAGGAATGAGGACCTGCAGTGTGATCTTCAATGGACATCAATTAAAAACTTCATGCTGCAAAAGCTCACTCGAGCATTCAGGACAGTTGAAAACCACCCCAACAAAAACTTACGTGACCTGGTAGACTACGATCCACTAGCTTCAATCCGTAATAACTGGACAAAGTACAGGAGACCAAGATATACTGAAGGATGGATGTGGGCAATCGAAATTTCTCCGAGCTCCCCAGAAATTAGATATTGCTCCCAGAAACCCTGAGAGTATCACTTAGTGACCAAGAAGAACTCCATGAAGAGGATTCCTAGGCACCTCAGCTGGCTTCGGCGTGAGCTGCAACTGAACCTAAAGTAAAAGGAGAAGAACCCAGGTACCTCAACTGGCTGCGGCGTGAGCTGAAGTTGAACTTGAGGAAAAAGAACACGCTGCCTCAGCCTCAACACTGCCGGATAACGGAACGGCAGTGTCACTAAGGGCCAAGAAGAGGTCACAAACGAAGACCACCAAGCGTACTGGACGGAGGGACATTGGCAACGGAAGACTGGACCACGGGACAGTAGGACATAAGCAGCGGCAAACCGGACAGATGAAAGGAGGATAACACAAAATAACATCAACCTGGTAAGACGACACTAACTTACTAATAATATTTCTATTTTCAGAGGACAAGCAGTATCGAGAGGTGGTGGCATAAAGATCCTGCCAACGAGGACCCCCGCACGCCACAATGAGGACCATGTCCTTTAGGGAGTTTCTCCCGGCATCAACCCCATCGAAGGATCCTTGGCTTGTCCAATGATGGACCATCTGATGAGGGTCTGTTGGGATTTAGTGGGTATTGTTTTCTCTGATAGGTGAAAACATGTCAGAGTAACGAGTCCTACACTGTTTACCCTTCCACTGGAAGGGAATTCGTGCGTAAAAGCATTCCCCATCGTCAAAAAAAAATCCGGGCTCATTCAGTGTTCAGATCTCGAGGAGTAAAGATCTCTGAAGATGCCTCGTGCAATCGAGGGCGAAACGTCGGATAGCAATTCCAATTTGACACAGTCTAATCTCAAGAACCATGATTTCTTAATTGATCAAAGCCATGAAAACATGTCTTTGGTGCAGGGTCTATTTGTTTAGAGAAAATTTTATACTTAATTAGTCCGAAGTACGAAACTGCTACAACGCGCAACACTGTCCGTGAAATTGTACCGATCGTGGAATCCAATTAGGGGGTGTTTTATTGAACATTGATTGGATCGTCTGTACAGAGTACTACCTGGCTTTGATGATATATAGGGAAGTACACGTTTTTAGATGTTCAAATGCTGTTAGTAAAAAAGTTTGATAGATACCTGGAAAGAATAGCGAGTAGAGATCCAGAACGGTTGGACTACATGGGATTCCGTGCATAAAGAATCTACGAGGAGCTTTTTAAATTAGTTTTTTTGCTATGAGATTAGATATATTTTACTTGACTTTAAGCGCTGGCCTTGACCAAAAAAGAAAACACTTAAACTCTCATCCATTTTTAGATTATTATCAGTCAGTCTACGTAGATATTTAATTACATAATATTTTTAAAATCCGCTGAATGTGTAATTTGATTATCTTCAATAAGCTCGACGATATCAAATTACTTATAAATAATGAGTACATAGTTGAATATTACCAAAGACAGATAATGCACCGTATAGACGATCTATCTAAAGTTAAATAAAGCCCCCCCCCCCCAAATTGGTCCAACTTTCCATTATACTCCCTATAGTAGGAATCCATCGACAGATTTCCGCGTAGCTTGGCACAATTTCACGGCTAGTATTGCCAGTAAGTGGCAGTCTCGACCTTCCGAATTGAATTACACATAAAAACATTTTTAAACAAATAGACCTAACTCGCGCCCTCGATTAAAACTTGTGAATTTATAGGTCTTTGATATTACCTACGAAACCTATAGCGAAAATTGTAAGTGTCCATCTCCATTGTGAATCGACTAAGGTGGTAAATATATCCTGTAGATAGCGCAGTCGCCTCTTTGATATTCTGGATTGAAGAATATTGCAGTCTCCATTTTTGAACACCGCCCTTCTTCGCATTTTTCGAATTGCATTTGGCCGAAAAGACTTTCTAAAAAATAAAAATATAAATTGAAAATTTCGCACCTGCATTTTCAACTAATCGGATGCTTTTATTTTAAATGGTTATAAAGGCAACGCAAAAATTTCGGGAAATATTCGCCCACCTGGCAGAAAAATTAAAGTGGAAACTTTCCTGTCAAAATATAACATCGTTTTGTCGTTGCTGTTATTTTAAGTACAAAAATTATATTGAAAATGTCATACTGCCATTTTGTAACCAATCAGATATTGTTATTCTGACTCGTTACCATAGCAACCAACAATATTTCCGGAAATTTTCGTTGACATGACTGAAATAAGTGGAATTTTTTTGAAATATAATGAAATCAACGCCTCACAACACGACTTTTTTTAGTAATAATAATTGTGAGAATATGTTACATATTTTATAATAAATTAATACATGTATCTCCTATTTATTTATTTTAAGCAGATTTTCAAAATAACAAAAAGATATACTTATGTAGGTAGGCTTGAATTTCATTTAAGTAGATACTTAAGAATTAATACTTTGTAGAAGCGAATTGAAATATTCCATGAACTCCTCGACTTCTTCTCTTTGTAATGGTGAATAATTAAGACTTGCAGTGGTTGAAGCACTGGCCCTTAATAGGTGTCGGTGTTTTATGAAAAATGTCTATAATTAACTATTATTATTAAAAAATATAACTACCAACTTTAGTACAATAATATAATGATACATATTTCAAGGAAGCTATTTTTGTTTATATATAGTGGATTTCGAATCACTAAAAGTAGTGGAAAATTATGTAAAACCCATTTTTTGGAACACTTATACTTACCGGTAAAAGTTGGTTTTCCAAAAAGAGATAAAATTCCGATTTTATTATAATAATTTAGTCAGAAATGTATAGAAGGAACTCTTTTCTTTTATTTTTAATTCATTACAAAGATTGGTGAAATTGATATATTCTTAATTTTAATTATATATCTCGGTAAATGAAAGTATGTAACTTAAAACAAGACGGTAATTAAATCTAGAAGGCTATGGAATTTTGTGTGTATTTTGTGCCTGTCAAACGACTATAACTAATCTTTCAGATCAAACCAATCAATAAAGCTCCTAGTTAGAAATAGCAGAAATATACTTATAGTTATTTAGAACGAAAAAAAATGAAAAATAGGGTATATTAAAAATCATGGAAGACAATTTGTTTAGAAGAAATATGTGTTTGTTTTAACAATCGTGCGTCAGACGTAAATAGAATGTTGTACAATACATGTGAGTTAACCTCTTTAAGATACTTGTGTAGTTCCATACGCTTATCTTAATGATGCTGTTAACTCGCTTGTATCGTAAATATCTAACATGTACTTGTAGTTTTTTTTTAAAAATAATTGAAAACCAAAGTAACTGGCATCGTGAGTTCGCTATTACTTTTTACTATCTTTTATTATTCCATGGTCGTCCCTAGTATTTTTTATGCAGTGGGATAAGCAATATCATCAAAACTAATTAATGTTCCGCCAACTAGTTAGTTGTAAGTATAAGAAGAAAACATAATATTATTTATTAAAATTTCATACAACTAAAGTTGGAAAATAGCATTTTAGTTCGCTAAGAATTTTTTTTCGTTTTATTAATCTTACAATCATAAAGTTTTTAGAATATTTGTCACAATTAAGCAACTAAGTTTCAATATTTCAGATATTACATTAGTAAATTAGAGTGAATATAAAACGAAAACATAAATAATTTAATTTTATTTGACTACGGTAAAATAGTAATACAGATTGTCTGGTACCAGGTCCACAGTACATAAGAAAAAAAATCATATAAAAATAGATAATATAGAAATATGTCAAATATATAAAATAATAGGAAAAGGATAAATAATAGAAATTGTGTACACAGGAATAACAAGTTGCGCAAAACAATAATGCACAAATGTAATTAGAAGATTAGAAATATGTATTTATATACAAATAATAAAAAAACACATGAACCATAAAGCTGATTCAGATCTTCCGAATTGAATTACACATAAAAATATTTCTAAATAAATAGACCTAACTCGCACTCTCGGCAACTCGGCCTCAGCTAATATTTCGAATAAACGACGACACGAACATTTAAAAGTTATTAATTTATTGTGTATCTGATAGACTTTTATGGGAAGTATAATTAGTCTTTGATATTACATTGAGATTTCTCTGGTGGTCTCATATGTCTTGAATCCGTTCCCCCTTTTTTTGTGATAATAATATAAAAAATATATATAGGTATAAGAGCGATAAAGGCAGCGAGTTTTATAGTTAAATTTACATTTTTACTTCCCTCGTAAACGGGAATTATTGTAATCGTGAAAAAATCACTCCTCGAGATTTTTTCAGATCTTCGCATTTCAGGGTCCCTAGATGACGAAACCCATGTTTTCTCATATCCTTCGGTCTGCGTGTCTGTCTGTTCGCGGCGTAGCTAAAAAAACTACTTAACCGATTGACTTCAAATTTTGGTCAAAAATTAAGCGTTATATGGAGATGACCTGGTAACATTTTCATAAAAAATCAGTATGGCAAGACAAAATGGTGGCCTAGTGAAATGTTAAAAAATTATTATTATAAAACTACTCATTCAATGTATCTTAAAATTTGCAAAAACATTAAGTATTATGTTGGAATCAACTGGTAATATTTTGGGACGAATTCAAGATGGCGGAACAAAATGGCGGCTTAATAAAATATTAAAAAGTTCAGCCTAAAAACGCTGCTTTATAGTTTGATGTCAAATTGTGGGCCATAACTAATTGTGGTATAGGGATCAACTAATAAAATAGAGGCACTCATCAAAGATGGCTGAACAAAATAAAATGTTTGTAATCGTGAAAAAATCACCCTCTCAGGTTTTACACATCTTTACGTTTTAGCGTCTCCAGATGCTAAAAAAATATGTTTTATCAATTCCGACGGTCTGCCTGTTTGTCTGTCTGTATGTTTATCTCTCAGTGTCTGTCAGTTCACGGCATAGCTTAAAGACTACTTACCCGATTGACTTGAAGCTTAGGTCAAAAATTAAGTTCACATGGGGATAACCTGGTAACATTTTGGTAAAAATCCAATATGGCAAAACAAAATGGCGGCTTAATAAAATATTTAAAAATTCAGCCTGAAAAACTGCTTAATGATGACGATGGCGAGACAAAATGGGGAAGAAATAAAATTTTTAAAAAATCAATGTAAAAAAACCTTGTTCAACTTTGCAGAAACTTTAAATTTGAAAATGGGATAAACTGGTACGAATTCAACATGACATAGCAAAATGGAGTATTTGTCAATGTAAAATCTACTTATTGAATTTATTTTAAATTATGCCTAACAGTCATGTGTGCATAGGTGGAGAGAAAATGGTAAAATATTGCTAGGAATCCAATATGATAGAACAAAATGGAGCCCAATAAAAATAAAAAGTCAATATATATAACACATGTACTGAACTAAATTGGGTCACACTTCACTATTCCTAACAAATGAAAAAAAAAATCATAACGAGGGAAGTTCCGGGTAAGAGGAATTTACCGCTTTTTTTTAAATACTTTCATTTTCCTTTTCATCCACTTGTCCTTTTTTAAAAAGGACAGTGGTTTTTTTAAACAAATTGTCCTCGAGACTTTTTTTGGTCCGTAAATGTCCTTTTTATTTAAGTATTTTCTCTAATTGAATTATCTGCAGCAGCCAACAGCACAGCAACGTAAAGTAAGTTTACTATTCATACATTGATAAAAAGTAAGTTAAAACACAATTGTAGTACATTGTATACCTAGTAGGAAAAGCCTACGAGGTATACGTACTATACATACTAAAATGCCTTAATATGTCAAAAAGTGATAAGTGACATGCCATTATATTAAAAATGTCATTTTCTATGAAAATATAAAGTCAAACATTTGGCATGCCATTTAAAAATCGAAAGTTACGATCACTTCCCACGCAGCTAACTTTGCAAGTAAATCCAGATTTTTGTCTTAAACATATCCTCTAAATTCCGTTTTTAAATCTATTGAGAGATTAATTCTCATTAATAAATGTAAACATTTTAGCAATTTATCAGTATTACAAATTCTATTAACGCAGGTCTAGGAGAACAATGACTCGCATAGTAGAGAACTCAAAGATGCCCAGTTTCAAACCGATCCCTGCATTAAAATGGATGAATTTGTTCAGAGAGAGTTAATTATTAAAATGAGTAAGGAAATATTAATAAGTTATTTTGTAAAACTGTCTACATATTTCAGAGGCTTTCAGAATAAAATTTTGTTTCTACAATATGATTGATATGTTCAAAATTTGCTTTTTTAAGATTAGATATTTTTATTCTATTTTTTTTTCAGATGAGAGTAGCCAGACGTCGCACAAAATTTCACCAGGTACGCCAAAGAAAGCAGCATTAAGAAACAAAATTAGCACTCTTGAAAAAGAAGCTACGCAGTCGAAGAAAAGGCTTGAAACTCAAATAACATTGGAAGATGTTGATAATTTCTTGTCAGAAAATTACCTAGCCGAATCCTATGCTTTTTTGAAACTCAACTTTGGCTCATGAACAAAGCTTCAAAAGGCTCAAGGTACACAGATGACTTTAAACCATTTACCCTAAGCATACACTTTCTTGGTCCGAAAGCATATAAGAAATTATCGTCCGTATATCGTGTACCGTCTATGTCTACTTTAAAATGTTTCACAAAACTTTAAAGAGCCAGGATTCAATGATTTTGTTTTTCGATTAACCGAACTAAGAGTTAAACTAAAGACTACATGACATATCAAAAGACAAGATAATAGCCATTGACGAAGGCCCTGGAAGAAAATCTGCAGAAGTTGCAGCATGGATCGGTAGCAAACATTTCCATATTTTTTTTTTACAAAACGTTACCGAACTCGAACGAATCAAAGCATATTTTATTTAAAACGATCAGAAAATTGAACGAAACTGGGCTGCATGTTTTAGGTGTAGTGTAGGAGCAAGGCTCCAACTTTCATAAGCTCGTGAAAACCACTTAAATTTTTAAAGCTTACAGAAGGTTCTCCAAGTTTTTTGTTGATAGTAATGTCTAATTATTTGATGTTCCTCACCTTCTGAAATCCACTAGGAATAATTTTTTCCCCCTATAAATTCGTTTGATAGAATGGAACAACAAACAACAACAATACAATATACATTGAACAAAACTAAAGAATACAGGCTGGCTCCAAAAATACGTAATGACCATATACAGGGTGATTCACGTGGATGGACCGTTAGACGTTTCTGGAGAACGGATTGATGGATCCTTCTGAAATTTCGGTTACTTACATAAATGACCTTGATCTACCGTTTTAAAATATTTTCAGCCTTACAGTGTTGCCGGTTATACTCAAAACCGGTGGCAACATCGCTATTTTAAATGAAATGCCCTATATTTTTTTACATTTTCTGAAACTACGCGTATTTCTGAGCAACTTTTCTAAATACTTCCCTATACCTATGTGTAGCCGTTTTTCAGGAATTAATTTATTTAGAATATTTTTAACGAAAACAACACTTCAAATAAATCTGAATTTCTCCCAACTCTAAAACAATTTTAATCTGAAATTTGGGATGCGGTTAGATAATGCCCTTAGGTATTTGATTTTTTTGTCATATTTTAGTTGAAGTATACAGGGTGCTCCAGAAATAGATGCATGTAGGTAACTTACAAAAGTGCGAGAAATTCGATTTTTTTAAATGAAACACCCCGTATATCAGTACTGATTTGAGTAGCTGATAAAAGTAGCTTTCTAATAATGTATACTTTGCCTATACCTAACTTTTCAAGTTTTTGATTTATAAACATTTCTTTATGAAATATCAGAAAACATGTCATTTTCAATGACTATTTAATGTTGATTTTAAATGGAACACCCTGAATTTTTTCCTTTTATTCGATTCAGCATTAATTTTTGAATGAAAAATGCCAAAACTATCCTATAATACCTATTTTTGGTCATTTTAACATATTAAGGTTTTTTATACGGAATAACGGAATGGACGCAAAACAAGCGCTTTGAAAGCTTTTAGACAGTAGGCTGTGAAAAAGCAACGCCACGCTATTGACAAGCTTGCCATGATGATTTAACTCTTAATTTGAAGTAAGGCTGACATTTTTTTATTTACGAAAATGGCTGAAATATTTGATAACAATTATACGTTTTCTCATATTTGTGATTTGTTTGTAATCTTTGGTAAGTGTAACAAAATTTATGCTAGAGCATGTCGCGTATTTAATGAAAAATATCCAGAGTTAACTCCAATGACGAAGAAAAAATTCAAACGCATACAAAGGAATTATGTTTTGCATGGAACTTCGGTTTGTCCAAGACGCCGTGTGAAACTTGTCACCGGAGATGAAGATATAGAAATTATGGTGCTGGCATATTTTTATGCTTTTCCACGAAGCTCAATACGTAGTGCGGAGATTCATTTAGGAGTAAGTTATTCTTCTATTCAAAGAATGCTTTCCAAACATCTTATGCATAATTTTAAAGCAAATACTCTTCATGAACTATTGCCTACCGATTTTCTGCAAAGAGTGGAATTGTGTGAAATGCTTTTAGTGAGAACTCAAGGGGATCCAGACTTTTTAAAGAAAATAATTTGGACTGACGAATCCAAGTTCAGCAGAGATGGCATCTTTAATAGAAGAAATAATCACTATTGGTCTACCGAGAATCCAAATTTTATTGTCGAACGGAATCATCAACAAAAATTTTCTTTTAATGTGTTTTGCCTTCTTATGGACAACCAGAGTGTTTATTACGTGTATGATGATAATTTGGATCAAATGAAGTATATTGAAATTTTGCAAACCGTGGTGTCGGATTTTTTGGATAGTTTACCCTTAAACTTAGCTGTCCGCGTTTGGTATCAGTTGGATGGAGCTCCAGCTCATTGTACGGATTTGGTCAGTAATGAGCTGAATATTATGTTTGAAGATCAATGGATTCGCAGGCGAGGTCCATGGAACTGGCCTCCTAGATCACCTGATCTAAATCCTTTAGATTTTTTCTTGTGGGGGCACATTAAAAATTTAGTATACGATGGAACATTAATAAATAGTCGAGAAGAACTTTTAAATCGGGTTCATGCAGCTTTTGGTAGTCTACAGCCAGAACAAATTAGAAGATCTACAACATCACATGTAAAAGAAAACATTTTGAAATGCCTGAGACTAAATGGTGGCCATATTGAATAATTATTGTAACTGTTATTTTCACTTTTATTATTATATTATTTTTGTTGTATTGTTGGTTTTAAATAGTTAGGCTATTGTTTTATTCACCTGTTTAACAATATTTTTATTTATGTATACGTAATCTTTTTCTATTATTAGGTAGGTACATAATATTCATTTCTTTTTATTCCCACTAAAGTCTGAGGTAAAGTGTAGTTCCTTTGCATACATTCAATTTTTTTAACTAATTATGGTTAAATCTGGATGTTTTTCATTAAATAAGTGACAGGCTCTAGCATAAATTTTGTTACACTCCTCAAAAGTTACAAATAAATCGTAAATGTCAGAAAATCAGTAGTATTATTGTTTAATTATACTGCCATGGAGCCTTATATTAATTGTTTTCATGGCACACTACTACTAGAATCATTAAAAATTACTTGTTTTATGATATTTCATAAAGAAATGCTTATAAATCAAAAACTTGAAGAGTTGGGTATAGGCAAAGTATACATTATTAGAAAGCCACTTTTATCAGCTTCTCAAATAAGTATTGATATACAGGGTGTCCTATTTAAAAAAATCGAATTTCTCGCACTTTTGTAAGTTACCTACATGCATCTATTTCTGGAGCACCCTGTATGCTTCAACTAGAATATGACAAAAAAATCAAATACCTAAGGGCATTATCTAACCGCATCCCAAATTTCAGATTAAAATTGTTTTAGAGTTGGGAGAAATTCAGATTTATTTGAAGTGTTGTTTTCGTTAAAAATATTCTAAATAAATTAATTCCTGAAAAACGGCTACACATAGGTATAGGGAAGTATTTAGAAAAGTTGCTCAGAAAAACGCGTAGTTTCAGAAAATGTAAAAAAATATAGGGTATTTCATTTAAAATAGCGATGTTGCCACCGGTTTTGAGTATAACCGGCAACACTGTAAGGCTGAAAATATTTTAAAACGGTAGATCAAGGTCATTTATGTAAGTAACCGAAATTTCAGAAGGATCCATCAATCCGTTCTCCAGAAACGTCTAACGGTCCATCCACGTGAATCACCCTGTATATTCGAACAGTTTTCGAAAACCCGGAACTTTCCTCGTTATGAATTATTACTTTTATTGGGAAGAGTGAAGTATGATCCGAGTTAGTTCAGTAGATAGTCACAGTATATATACTGTCCCTTCATTTTTATTAGGCGCCATTTTGCTCCATCATATTGGATTCCTACCAATATGGTTACCATTTCCAGTAATTTTCATATTATCAGATTTAACCTACTCCGTTGGTCCGCAGATATCCCAGATATTAAATTTCTGAATGGTTATCATTAACGATCCTCTTGTTATGTTAGAGTGGCGTACTATTTGGGGTTAGGATCCAGTAAAAAAACCAAGACCCATTTTTAAATTGCCGACGTTTCGCCAATTTACTGTTGCATCCTCAGGACACATAGATTTTATATCCTGCATGAAACCAATATTAGTCTTTTCCCACTCCATTAGTCCGCAGATAGTTTCTAACCTCCAATAATACATCACTCTAACATAACAACAAGAAGATCGTTAACGAAAACCATTTGGAAATGTAATATCTGGGAAATATCTCCGAACTAACGGAGTAGGTACAGACTGATAATACGAGTATCATGCAGGCTATACAATTTATATGTATCCTGAAGATGCAACAATAGAGAAACGTCGACAATTTATAATTTTTTGTTACTGGATCCTAACCCCAAATAATACACAATTCTAACATAAAAAAAGTGGATCGTTAACCAAGACCATTTAGAAATATGTAAAGACTGATAATATGGGTTTCATGCTGGATATAGAATCTACATGTGTCGTGAAGATGCAGCAATAAAGTTGCGAAACGTCGACTATTTAAAAATAGTCTTTTTTTACTGGATCCTAACCGGAAATAATACATCACTCTAACATAACGACAAAAGGATTGTTAAAGAAAACTATTTAGAAACTTAATATCTGGGTAATATATGCAGAACAACGTAGTAAAAGTACTGATAATATGGGTCTCGTGCAGGAAATAAGATCTATATATGGGTCCTGAGGATGCAAGAATTAAGTTACGAAACGTCGACAATTTAAAAAAATACTTGTTTCATTACTGGATCTTAACTCCAAATAATACACCACTCTAACAAACATTTTTTACCATTTTTTCGCCATGTTAGATTTTTATCAAAATATTATCAGGCCATTCCCATACGACCCTTAATTTATGATCAAAATTTGAAAACAATCGGGTAAGAAGTATTTAAGTTATGTCGCGAACTGACACACAGATCGATAGAAGGAACCGTCGGAACAGATAAAACATGTTTTTTGGCATCTAGGGAGAGGGTGATTTTCTTCAAAATTACAAAAATTTTATTTGCCCGCAATTTTGTTCCGCCATCTTGAATTAGTAACACCGTTTTACTAGTTGAGCCCTATACCAAAATTAGTTATGGCACACAATTTAAAATCAATCCATTCAGTAGCTTTTTCAGGCTGAATTTTTAAATATTTTATTATATCGCCATCTTGGATTGGTACCAAAATGTTACCAATTGATGCCAACATAATATTTGATGTTTATACAAAATTTGAAATAAATTGGATAAGCAGTTTTTTCATAATAATTTTTTAACATTCTACTACCTACGCCGCCATTTTGTTTCGCCATTTTCACCCAAATATTACTAGGTCATACCCATATGACCCTTGATTTTTGATAAAAATTTGAAGTCAATCGGGTAAGTAGTCTTTAAGCGAACTACCGCGAACTGACAGACAGACACCCATACCAACAGACGGACCGACGGAATTGATAAAACATATTTTTTTGGCATCTAGGGATGCTAAGACGTGTAAAGTACCAGAATTTTACTAGTCGTACCCTATACCACAATTAGTTATGACACACAATTTAAAATCAAATCATTAAGCGGTTTTTCAGGCCTAATTTTTCTATATTTTATTAAGCCGCCATTTTGTTCCGCCATGTTGGATTCGAACCAAAATATTACCAGTTAATTCCAATATAATACTTGATGTATTTTGCAAAATTTGAGATAGATTAGATGAGTAATTTTTTAATAATATTTTTTTAAGACTTCACTAGGCCGCCATTTTGTTTAGCCATATTGGATTTTTACAAAATATTACCAGGTCATTCCCATATAACCCTTAATTTTTGACCAAAATTTGAAGTAAATCGGGTAAGTAGTCTCTAAGTTATACCGCGAACCGAGAGACAGGCAGACAGACAGATAGACCGACAGACGGACCGATGGAATTGATAAAACATATTTTTTGGCATCTAACGACGCATGTGTAAAACTTGAGAGGGTGATTTTTTCACGATTACAAAAATTTTATTTGACCGCCATTTTGTTCGGCCATCTTGAATTAGTACCACTATTTTGCTAGTTAATCCCTATACCACAATTAGTGATGACACACAATTTGAAATTAAACCATTAAGCAGTTTTTTCAGGTTGGATTTTTAAATATTTTATTATGCCGTCATTTTGTTCCGCCATCTTGGATTCGTACCAAAATTTTACCACTTGATTTCAACATAATACTTGATGTTTTTGCAAAATTTAAGATAAATTGGATGAGTAGTTTCTTAATAATATTTTTTTAACACTTCACTAGGCTACCATATTGGATTTTTACCAAAATATTACCAGGGTCATCCCCATATGACCCTTAATATTTGACCAAAATTTGAAGTCAATCTGATCAGAAGTTTTTTAGCTACGCCGCGAACAGACAGACAGACAGACCGACGGAATTGAGGAAACATGTTTTTCGTCATCTAGGGACCCTGAAACGTGAAGATTTGAAAAATTTCGGAAAGAGATTTTTTCAAGATTAAAATACTTCCCGTTTAGCAGTAGCAGTCGCGATGTTTACCTATATTGATTTCAATGTACTTCCTGAAAAAGCAAGACCTACCGCTGAATTTATAAAAATATAAAAATTATGGAAACTGAAAAGCAAATAACCTTCCTAAAACTTCGGCGCTAAACTTATTCTAAATTATTTATTTAATCACAAAAATATGATCATGTTTTGATGTCTAATACTACGCGTAGAAGGTTTTACTGTATTTATTAGTTTGACGCCGACTTCACGGAATACCATTTTCAAGGTGGAATAAAATATTATTTTTCACTTTTTAGTGCATTTTTTTTTTTCGGTTTCGGTCGGTTTTATTTTCTATAATTTTTTAATTTTTACGCGATTTGTTCAGTTTTAAATTAGGCAGCAACAATATTTGCAGATTGCGTTTGGAAATTATAATTAGCACAATGTAGATCCCTGTTATAAATCTCCAGGACCTAATATAATATAGCTAAAGAGAATGGAAGTGTCTAGGAAAAATCCTCTTTTAAGCTGCCCTAACAAGAAAACGACACTGGACAGCTTACAATATATTCATGCTGATATGAACATTTCAGGTAAGAGAACTGTCAAGCGTGATACAAATTAATAAATAAATAAATATCGTCTTTATTTGGCATGTGTATACACAAGATATACCCACACCATGACGTGAAAGAGACGAGATTTAACCTATGTTTATTCTTACACCTAACCTCTTTCACTCACATTGTGTTTATTTTTGATTATACTCAAAAATAAAACATATTTACTCAGTCTGGTTACCCAATAATTGTCTCTTATATTTTAAGCGCAACTGAGCTAAGGTACTTGATTTGAGTTCGAGACTTAAAGAAACACCGCTGAAACAATGCAGTACGATGCTGTGGCATTGTCAAGCAGTCTCGCAGTCTAATATCTCTATTATGAACAAGAGTTGGAAATATCAATTTTTCTCTGAGATACATTGGAACCGATGATCTCAACACCTTCATCAAGAACACAACAAAATGCAATTTCACAACGTTGGTAATTTTTAACCATTTCAGTTCGTTTTTTTTTAGAGGAAACATGGTCATATTTTTGTAACCGGAATATAAAACGACAACAAATATTCTGCACATAACGTATGTCCCGTAAGTTTTGGCACAAAATTTAAAACAAAATATTTTTTAATATGTAGCTTTGGTTAAACTTTTATTATTTACTATAATTAACGGCTTAGTAACTAACAAAATTAATAATTTAAATTAAATTGAAGGGGCCGTGCTGCTCAATTAGACGCAATTTTCTGCGAACATCTCGCATTAGGTTCTGGACAACTTCAACATCAATTTCGCCTATCTTTCTAAAAATTCTACGCCGTAATTGTTCCTCATTTTCGGCTTGCCACCCTGCATCATACACTTTGCGGGATAACAATGCCCAAAAATCTTCAATCGGGCGGGCCTGAGGTAAATTAGGGGGGTTATCTTGTCTTGGTACGAAAGGTATGTTATTTTGACGAAGGTAATTTTGAGTTGCTCTTGCATAATGACAGCTTGCTAAGTCGGGCCAAAACATTATATCATCTCCCACGTGAT
Source organism: Kuschelorhynchus macadamiae (assembly GCA_030620095.1). Lineage (NCBI taxonomy): Eukaryota > Metazoa > Arthropoda > Insecta > Coleoptera > Curculionidae > Kuschelorhynchus > Kuschelorhynchus macadamiae. The sequence continues at coordinate 214,164 of JAUTXW010000204.1, forward strand.
GTTGGTGTACAAAATGAACTAATTTATTAAGACAGTTGTCAATATACCTTTTCCAAAGCTTCCCCCCTAACTCGACCCACATAAGGTCTGGATATCCCTCTAATCGAAATCGCACACCACACCAAAACTTTATCAGCAAATTTTGCTTTTTCCTTATATTTAACATTGTTTGGGCACTCTTCTATATTGTCCGTATAAAAACCATCGTTTCCTTTGATTTCCGAGTTGGCAAGCCCCTCAATTTTGTGCCAAAACTTACGGGACATACGTTAGTGCAACCGACTTTTTGAAGAAGAATCTAAACAAGGGTAGTACACAATATTACAGTAATTAAATCTTGACAATACCAAAGACGCACAAAGCTTTCTTCTCATTTTAAAGTTAAGTATAAAACGATTGGCATACAAGGTTTTCATTTTAACATAAGTTTTATGTAAAAGTATCTTGACATGGTCCCTAAATCTCAGGTGTGTATCCTATTAGACCCAAATTTTAAACACTAAAGGAGAAATTGAGATTTTCATTTGCAAGTTCAAGTCTCAAAGCAGCATGCAATGCAGCTCTGTGATTTTCCTGACAAAACAACAATACTTGAGTATATTAAAATGGCATTTAGGTCAACATTAACTCGTTCAGCTGCAGAAACAGGATCTGAAGGATCAAATAGATGAAGAAGGTGGGTATCATCGGCATAAGTCTGCACATGTGAGTATTTAACTGTGTGAAAGATATCAAAGGTGTAAATCAGGAACAATAAGAGCCCCAAAATTGAGCCCTGAGGGACACCTGAAACTATCTTCCCAGCAGATGATAACTTATTTTTAACACACACTTTTTGCTGTCTACCTGACAGGTAGTTGCCAAAGAATAACACAGCTCGCTACTCAAAACCCAAATATCTCAATTTTGCACAAAGTAAGTCATGATCCAGCACATCAAAGGCCTTTGAATAATCTAGTGAGACTGATATGACAGCCATCTTTTTATCCAAAGCCCTTATTATATTGTCCGTTAAATTCAGCAAGGCTGTTGATGTGCTGTGACCACTCCGAAAGCCAGATTGATGTATGTATAGCCCTTTCTATAACTTTTGATGTAACTGGTAACAAACTAATTGGTCGAAGCTCCCTAACAGAAGAAGGGTTATTAAATTTTGGTACTGGACATAAAATGGAGTCCTTCCAGCACTCTGGAAAGTATCCACATTGAAGACAACTATTTATAATATGGGTGAGAGGGATTAAGATAACTGGTAGACTAAGCTTTTGCATAAATAAGGTGAGCCCATCACTACCAGCAGCATTCATGCATGAAACAAGAGTTCCGTCTTAAAACTAAGATCCAGATCTGGGTTTAACCTACTGTAATTATAAAACTATATTTTGTTTAGACAATTGTTAGTTTTTTGAAAGACACTTAGAAAATATGCATTTATGTCATCAGAATTTTCTAACTCATCAGGTAGTTCCCGAGCACCTTTTGAACCTGAGTATACATTCATTTGCCTAAGACCTTTCCACAGTGTTTTTGAATTTTTCTGCTTTTCCAGGAATTCTAAATACCCTAACTTCTCACGCCGGACAGAATATAATGTAAGATTCCGTAAGGTTTTATAATTATTAAAATTCAGTCGTGTCTTATTTTTTTTTAATTTCGCCAATGCTTTGTCTCTTTCCTTCATTAGAGTTTTCAGTGCTGGGGTAAGCCAGGGAGCAAGGGGCTTACTCACACTTGAGGTTTTAAGAGGAGCATGCTTCCCAAATAGGAATGATAAGTGGGACTCGAGAAATTTTACTTTTTCATCAATATCTGGGATATAAAAAAATCTCATTCCAAGGTAAATTTACTAGGTCATTATAAAAGTTATCCTCATTAAAACTTTTAAAATCTCTGAGGGTAACAAATTTTTGACAGCCTTTTTCAAGAGTTATTTTAACCTTACAAAAAGTTAATTTATACCGACAGACACAATATCGCGGGAAGCAGTAACAAAGAAGAAGTTGTTCCAGTAATCCCGGATATTTGATATCAAAACCTGAGGCAAATACTGATCTAAAGCCTGGACACATTGCGAAACATTATTTTTGGTACGATAAATTACTCCTATGGCAATAGAAGTTTTATAGCTAATTTCAATTTTCAACCAAAGACTTTTAAACCCATCTATTTCCTGTGGCATGCTCAGAGGGAATAATTCACAATGAAAAAAATCCCTGACATATATACCTACACCACCACCCCTGCCATCTATTCGGTCAAATCTAAAAAACATATAGCCTTTAATTTACTATATCAGATGTTATAGTTGGTCTCAACAATGTTTCACTGACTGCCACATCAAAACTGTTTGCCTCAACCACATCACAAACTCTTGGAAACCAGCAAATATAGATCTTATATTCAAGTGAGCTACATTAAAAACAGAAACATTGCACCTAATATTCATATTTAGGTTTATACAATTATTATATGTCAGAGAAAGAGTTAATTTATCATATCCAACATTTTAATACTGTGATGGAGGTGGAAAACAATAAAAATTGCAACATTAGAAAATGTGCGGAAACCGGAAATATTCTGCTGTATGAAAAGTGCTCTTAACGAAAATAAATACTGATGTGTGTTTTGATCTTGTGCAGTGAATACTTAAGTATCCCACAGAGTGTTTGTTTATGTCGTAGTCTTATAGTGAAATCCGTCTTTTCAGGAAGATTCTATTCAGTTTATGAAGTGTCGGTATAGTGAGTAAAAACATGAAGTTGCATAATCTCCCTGAGCTCTTTATGGAAAACCCAACCATTTGTGTTTGTGTATAACACAATATAAAATCTGAAACATTTACAAAAATAAATTCTTCGTCCTCTGTTTCAGGGGTATAAAAACTTTGAATAAATGTGCACAGTTACGTAATTTTAGTTTTTTCTCGTAGAATAAAACAAAACATGGGATATATTACAAAGCCCCCTGAAGAGAAATAATCGAGCTCTCAGCAGAAAAAAATAAAAATGTGTTCATTAACAACGAAGATATAAAATTTTGAAAATAATGCCATTAACTGTTGATGCAATATAAGGAGACTAGTGTATTACTTATTATAAGAGAATTAGAAATACCTGTAAATATTTATGTTTTTTCAAAATATGGTTATCTTGAGTAGTAGAAACTAAACTAAAAAATAAACAGAAGTAAAGATTTTAACGCAACCTCATCAATTGTATGACTCTCGAATGATGGATTAAAAAAAAATGTGGTCTCAATACCCTAATCCCCTCATAAAATTTATCTAATTTAAATAAAATGTAAGTAGGTACCTTATAATTCCATTGTTTGACGAATTAATACTTTAATCCCATTAATCGGTGAATATATGCTAAGCACCTATTTTTGACCCTTTTAAATAATGTAAATGTATAATTATTTTCACTGATATAGTTTCACAAAGTACTAAGTAGCACTGCATATAGGTGACTAAGAGGCAATGCTTCAAATTGGCACGAATAAAAACTGTAAACCTCTTAATTGAGATGATTAAAATTGTTTTTAGAGTAATCAGTGTTTTATCTACATGCCTGATAATAAATAATAAAGAATATGTCCTATATCTGATTGTGAATGAAGAGCACCACAATTAAAAATACCGCACAAGCAAGAATTAATTATAATGTCACGGCTTTGTAAATATTTGGGTTTTTATTTTCTATATGATAACCTAAAACAATTTTTATCTAAATACAGCATACATTTTTTACTTTTGTTTCTTACTGAATAGGGAGTGCTGAAAACAATAAGTGAAAGATGACACGGAATTAACTAATACTGATCCAAAATCTGGTATACAAATCATTAGTGGTATAAAGAAGTATCTACTCGTTACCAAGTTATGTGTCCAGTACTCAACGTAACGATTATTTGTTTATTTAAAATATCCATTATTTATATACGTTCGGTGCATTTTGGTGTATTTTAGGTATTTTAGGAATGATAGTTTAAGTAACTAGAATAACTGAACAAACCAATAACTATCGATCAGGAAAATAAATTTCCTAGCATTGGTTGTTATTAAAGTTTTTGTGATTTTTCACACCATTAAGTACAAGACATTATGTTCTAAGTAAAGTAAGTGTACTAAGCTAAAAGTAATTCCTTTTGTTACTTTAATACTCTTATCTACTAGTACCTATGCCTAGTACAAGAATACAAATAATATTAATAGGAAAAAAATCGGTAAATTTCCTTTACTCGGAACTTCCCTCGTTATGAATTTTTCCTTTAATTAGGAATAGAGAAATTTAGTTCCGCACATAGTCATTTAATAACACATATTTTTTTATTGGGCGCTATTCTGTTCCACCACTTTGGATTCCCAGCAAAATTTTACAAGATTCTACCGACGCCACATTTGATTTATGGGCATAATTTAAAATATATGGAAAGAGTAATACTGCTCGCAGTTTCTGAATAGATGGGCCTAAAAAAACAAAGACGAGTTGGTCAAGGACGAACTACTGTAGACAAACAAAAGAAATGCTACCCAACCTATGCGGCATTTTGTTCCGACATGTTAACTTCATACCAGTTTATCTCTATATCACGTTTATTTTTTCTGCAAAGTTGATTGAATATTTTTGTACGTTGATTTTTTAAACATTTCATTTGGCCGCCATTTTGTTTCTCTTGAATTTGTGCCACACATATACTAGTTTATCTCTCAACTACATCAGTAGCAGTAAGAGGGGAGGGACAAGCCCAGCAACTAAGCCTGAAAGGCCCTTTTCACCAACCCCGATCCTACCCACCTCACTCCACTTCTCTACGAAAGAGGCCGTCCATCCAATGGAGGAAAGCAACTTGTCCCAGTCGAGATGTTGTAATTCTTCCTTGGAGAGGGACTCAACTCCGAAAGTATTCCAGCATAGTCTTGCCTACCTTTCACACGTGCCAACAAGATAATAGGGATCCCCCTCCTCTGCTCCACAGTTAGACAATAAAAGTTGTCCGCTAACCCCAGCTGATACATGTGTCTGTTTAGTTTACAGTGCTGTGTCAAAATGCCAATTAGGTCCCCAAACACCTGCCGATTCCTTGACATCAACCAAATTGCCTTAGATCCGTACGGGGTTGGCTAGCATTTCTTTTGATTGTCTACAGTAGTTCGTCCTTGACGAACTGCCTTTGTCTTTTTTTAGGCCCATCTATTCAGGGGCCGCGAGCAGTATTCTTTACTTATACCCAAGGAGGATTCTGGGGCTGAGAATTGGAGCGTCGATCAGCTTCTGGCGAACTCATCCGCTTTCTCGTTGCCTTCGTCACCACTATGCCAGGGACATATTTTAATCTCACTACCTTTGTCATTGCTAGCTCACTTATTGCAACTCTGCGTTCCTGGATTAGAGCTGAGCTCATCCTGGGCTTATTAATGGCTCTAAGGGCCGACTGACTGTCTGAGTAAATGTTAATGAAATTAGCGCCCCAGCCTGACTTCCTCCTTTGTTACAACCTACAATATAGCATTAACCTCATCCTGAAAAACAGTTGCATGTTTTCCCAGCGTAAAGGCCTCTCCGACACCATTGTCCGACCGGTATATTCCGGCGCCGGCTGACCCGGAACTGGCCATCGACAAACCGTCTGTATATCACTATTGAACTTAACCTATTCTCCTAGCATTGATCCCTTGTTTGAATTTCAATATCAAAAGGCCTAGTGAGCCTAAGACTGTCTGGAAGAATCGCCCTCGTGGAGAGGATGTAGATCTCCTGGCGCATATGCTACACTAAATGCTTGCACAAAATTTGAAATTAATTTAGTAAGCAGTTTTTTCAGGCAGATTTTTTTAAATATTTTACTGCGTCGCCATTTTATTTTGCTATCTTGGATTCATACCAAAATATTACCCCTTCATTCCTATATAACCCCTGATTTTTGTGCAAAATTTGAGGCAAATTGTATAATTAGTTTTTTCAATAATAATTTTTTAACATTTCATTAGGCTGCCATCTTGTTGCGCCATATTGGATTTTTCCATAATATTAGCAGATCATCCCCATATGACGGTTAATTTTTGACCAAAATTTGAAGTCGATAGGGGAAGTGGCTTTTAAGCTATGCCGCGAACTGACAGACAGACAGACCGACGGAATTGATAAAACATAATATTTGGCATTCAGGAACGCTAAAACATAAAGATATGTAAGAGTGATTTTTTGCACGATTACAAACATTTTATTTGGCCGCCATTTTGTTCCGCCATCTTGAATTCGTACCACAATTATACCAATTCATCCCTATACTACAATTAATTATAGCACAAGATTTGAAGTTAGAGGTGGCTAGTGAGTGATTCGGCTCGCGTGATCTGATCTTTGATTTTAATGAATGACTCGAGTCACTCATCTTAAAATCACTCGAGTCTCGAATCTCAAACGACTGTTAAGTTCACTTACTACGTACACTCTCTGACTCCTGTTTCAGCTCTCGTTACTCTTGTACAGCGGAACAATGTGTGAACCGTTCTTTGTTTCACGCCTGGCAGTCGGTCCCGGATGAATTAAATATTATTTAATTGTCAATATTTTTACATAACTGATAGACGGAAGAGGTTTTTCATTCGCTTATTTTTTATTACTAATACTAAAAGAAACATAATTTGTTTATTTCGATGCTAATCAATAATGATTATAAATGAGTGTAATTCATACTTACACCCCAGACTTTCAGATAATAATAGAATACAGTTAATATATTATAAATAAAATATAATGACGATTAGAACATTACAAAATATATTTATTTAAGTATTTATAATTTACAAAAGCAAACAAAACCTATAACTTAAGGAGTTATATGAGTAAAGTATTCCCACACTACACTTGTTTGTTTTTCTAATCTTGACATTGCTAGTTAACTTTTAATTTTCAAAATATTATCCAAGGGCACACTGTTAATAATTGCGAATAATACCAATGATTAAAATATCATATCAACTAAACACATCTACGCAGCATTCAGAATTACTAGCCTTAATAACCTACTAACCATTAACCAAACATGCATAAAATTCCAGAAATGTTCATCAAAATGCGCCATCTGCTAGTTAGAAGCAAAAATAACTTATGCGTCTGCATGCAAACCAAGTTGAAATCTGTAATTGCGAGTGATTCACTGAGCATCCAGCGAATCGTCAGCAGTACGCTGTCGCTCGCGGCAAGCAAGAAATCACAGGTATGCTCTGAACTCCGCTCCGATAAATAACTCGATGACTTGAGTCAGTGACACGATTCATTTAATGCTGAGGACTCGACTGACTTGACTCAATAAAAAGACTCGCTTTTGCCATCTCAATTTAAAATCAATCCATTAAGCAGTTTCTTCAAGCAGAATTTTTAAATAATTTATTAAGTCGCCATTTTATTTCGCCACCTTGGATTCGTACCAAAATTGTATCAGTTAATTCATACATAGTACTTGATTTTTGTACAAAATATGAGGGAAATGGGGTAAGTAGTTCTTTAATAATAATTTTTTTAACATTTCATTAGACGATTTTTACCAAAATATTACCAGGACATCGCCATATGAACCTTAATATTTCAGTCAATCGGGTAAGTAGTTTTTTAGCTATGCCGGGAACAGACAGACCGACGGAATTGAGAAAACATGTTTTTCAGCATCTAGGGACCCTGAACCTTAAGGATCTGAAGAAAATCTTGGAGGGTGTTTTTTTCACGGTTACAATACTTCCCTTTTACGAGGGAAGTAAAAATAAATAATCTTTACAAGGAGTCACAGCTAACTAAACTATTAGCATTAACTTTACCTCGTAGATAAACTCAATGCTATTAGCATAGTAGAAATAAACACGGTATTAGTGAAATGGCGGACCACTTTTACCGTGTTAAAACTTTATTAATGCCCCAACAAAAGGGAAGCGGTATCTATTAAAAATACATAATGTGAGGTGAGGTAGGGTCTGTATTGGAAAACTATAGAGTTTTAAAAATACAAAATTTTTGTTTCACCTGTCTTTTTCATTATTGTCTTATTTTAAATGGGAGCAGTTCAAAATGTGTACATCTGTCAAAAATTCAACATGGGGGACAAATTTGAATTTTGCCTTAGTTGAAACCGGGACACCAAAAAATATACGCTATCAAATTCTGAAAATTGTCTAAGTGGTGAAAATTGGTTAAGTACAGAAGTAAATCAATTTAAGTCATAGAGACACTGATTATCTATTTTGTATTTTGGTTTTTTGATAGCGGCGACCAAAAACTGGGCTTAATAAATATTTAACGATTAGGCATAATACGTAACAAACTTTTTATTTTGTTCGATGTGTAGTTTTGAATATATGTTGACTGTAAAAAAATATGCTCACCACCTTCCAACAGATGTGAAAATAGTTGAATGGAACTTAAAGGGTCAATCTGATTCGATAATACGAGACCGTAACAACAAACTGTCGATCAATTATCGAAAGATATATATTTAAACGTTGTTGTTGATTAATCAAATTAATTGGAATGTCTATGATTATCTATTTATTTAAATAAATTATTTAAAACAGGAGTGATGTCACATTAAATTAATATATTTTAACCTATTATAAAATCATGTCGATACACTTCCTTTTCTTGAACTACCGTACCTTCCAAAAAGTACCCCTGTGTTACCTGTGTACCTCAAGAAATAGCATACTTTCCAAAATTTCCTATATGTAATGTATTTTTTAAAATAATTATTTTAACAAATTTCACAATATTGTTTACAACACCTATTCTATTTTCAACCTCGAGTTTTTAGGGTTACTAAAGAACATTAAAACAGTGGCGTGTGTTTAGCATGCTCCTGTAGCATGCCTTCCTGGAGGAAAGGCAAACTAAAAAAAACTGAATCTCAAGTCTAGTCAAAGTCGACTAAGTTAGAATTATCTCAGATTTTTTGTTCTACAAAACATAAATAAGTAGGCCTATTGATAATATATTTGACATGCACCCTAATGCGAGCCCTAATGTTAGAGTTTTAGCGTTGCATATGACAACTAGACAAAACTGATAAGGCATTATTGATTCAAATTTGAGCCTCGATTTTTAACTTTTTCCTGTGAATAATTATATGTACTATTTTTAAAGATGCAATAGCAAAAAAATATTATTCTACCTTTAAAGTATTTTAACGAAGGAAAAAAGGATACAATTTAATTAAGATCCGTCTACGTGTATGATTGTCAAACAACTAACCTACCTTTATTGTACTGTAATTTGTAACCCATTCCCCCATTTATTTAAATAAAAACTTTACTACGATTTCCATAATGTCTTAATATTTATTAAAATTCAATTTTTGTATACTACAACGTGGCCGGATTTGATTATTTAATTATACACATTTATGACAGTTCCAAGTCTACTGAAAGACGACAAAGTTGGAATCCATTTAAGGGGTCCTTTAGTTTCCAATAACAAAAGATGATACTAGTAGGTCACTTTTTACTATACCTAACTAAATGTAAATTTAATGATCAAATAATGCTTAATTTGCCTCCTATTTTTTTCCAAAGACAGATTATCTCCTATACTCTAATAGAGGTTTTATTTACCCGTCTAGGTATGCAAATGTCTAATCCGTCTAATAGCCTAGGCATGCAAGTATGTTTGGCTGTTTGTTTGCTGAAACCTATAGGATATAGGCCAAGACTGATTTTCATAATTAATTGAGTCCTGAATTTGCTTGTATTCCGCGAATGTTTGTAATGACTGCTTAGTTCTGCACATAAATATTCATTAATATACAGAGAATGTCCCCCTTATGGTTTAGTTCTCGATTTAGTTAAAATAAATACTTTAAAAAACCCGACTTGTGTATTTTTTCCGAGCTAGCAGAATATTAAACGAAAAAAAAATTGGCTGCAAAAAAAAATCAGTAAATTGCCTTTACCCGAAATTTCCATCATTATGAATCTTTCTTTTTATTAGAAAGAGTGAACACACACTTCACACTTCACCTCTGTGAACTGAACATAGTCATGTAGTAATACTGTCTTTTCAAACACTTAGCAAGCGCTATTTTGTTCCGTCATATTGGATTTTACCAGTTTCTACCTATACTACATTGAGTTTTGGGCATAATTTAGAATAAATTCAAAAAGTAGTTTTTACGTTGACAGACATGTTACGTTGTGTTGAATTGGTACCAGTTTATACGTATATCACATTTAATTCTCAGTCAATTGTATAAGATTTTTTTATATTAATTTTAAAAAAATTACTGTACCAGTTTACCCCTATATCACACTTAATGCTTGCATAAAATTTGAAATTAATTTAATAAAAAAAATTTTTCAGGCTGATTTTATAAATATATTATTAGGCCGCAATTTTGTTTTGATATCTTATATTCATACCATAATGTTTCCAATCCTTTTTTATGTAGTGCTTGATTTTGGAGCCAAATTTGAGGTAAAATGGATAACTAATCCTTTTAGTAATAATTTTTGTAACGTTTCACTAGGCCGGCATCTTGTTCCGGCATATTCTATTTTTACCAAAATATTACTAGCTAACTACTGACAGACAGACAGAGAAACTGAGAGACGGACCGACGGAATTGATAAAACATAATTTTTTTGGCACCTAGGGAAGCTAAAACGTGAAAATATGTAAAACTTGAGAGGGTGTTTTTTTCACGATTACAAAAACTTGGCCGTTATTTTGTTCCGCCACCTTGGATTAGTACCACAGTTTTACTACTTCATCTCTAGACCACAATAAGTTATGGCACACAATTTGAAATCAGTTCATTAAGTAGTTTTGTTTCAGGCTAAAGTTTTAAATGTTTATTAAGCCCCCCGCTATCTTGGATTCGAACCAAAATTGTACTGGTTAATTCCTACATAATACTCATTTTTTTGCAAAATTCGAGGTAAATTGGATAAGTAGCTTTTTAGTAATATTTTTTTAACATTTCTAGGCCGCCATTTTGTTTTACCATATTGGATTTTAACCAAAATAGCTGGTCATCCTCATACGATATTTAATTGTTCAAGTCAATCATGTAAGTAGTTTTTTAGCTGTGTCGCGAACAGACTTACCGATAGACAGACAGACAGGCGGAATTGAGAAAATTTATTTTCCGGCGTCTAGAGACCCTGAAACGTAAAGATTTCAAAAAATGTATCGTAGGTATATATTATTTAAGTTCTCGAACATCACTGGATAAAATCGACAAATTTATAAACAAATATATCTTTTGTAGTTTTCCAGATATTCGGGTTTGAATATGGTTAGAAATAGCCCCATTGTGTTGTGGCAAAATTATACAAAATTATACCTGAAAATGTTTTTTTTCGGTGTCGTTTCTAGCTAAACCAGAAGTAAAATGTAAAAACAGAATACGTAACAATTCTTTATAAAGTCCCAACTGTCAAGTTCTCTTATAATATATAGGGTGAAACTATTTTTAATTTTTTTTTTCACATTTTTTTATTTCACCTTCAATTGTTTTTTACTTTCCAGGTAAACGGGAAGTATTGTAATAGCGAAAAAGTCGCCCTCCGAGATTTTTTCAGATCGTTACATTTCAGGGTCACTAGATGCAGAAAAACATGTTTTCTCAATTCTGTCGGTCTATCCGTTTGTGACGTAGGTCAAAAATGACTTACCCGATTGACTTCAAATTTTGGGGGAACAAAGTGGCCCGTTAATAAAATATTTAAAAATTCAGCCTGACAAAACTAACCTAATGAACTGATTTTAAATCCATAACTGATTGTAATATATAAATGAACTAGTAAAACTGTGGTACTAATTCAAGATGGCGGAACAAAATGGCGGCTTAATAAAATATTTAAAAATTCAGCGTGAAAAAACTACTTAATGAACTGATTTCTAATTGTGTGCCATAACCAATTGTAGTATGAAGATGAACTAGTGAATCTTTGGTATTAATTCAAGATGGTCGAACAAAATGACGGCTAAAGAAAAGGTCTGTAATCTGAAAATGTCACCGTCTCAGGATTTACATATCTTTCCGTTTTAGCATCGCTAGATGCCAAAAAATATATATAAAAATATTCTATCAATTTTGTCGGTACGTCTGACGGTTTGTCTATCTGCCTGTTCCATTCACAACATAGCTTAAAAACTACTTATCAGATATACTTCAAATTTTAGACAAAATTAGGGGTCATATGGGAATGACCTGGCAATATTTTGGTCAAAATTCAAAAGGCAGAAGATGGCGCCCTAATGAAACGTTAAAAAAATTATTACAAAGAAAACTAATTATCCAATTTTCCCCAAATTATGCACAACAAACAAGTGTTACATAAGAATGAACTGACAACATTTTGACATGAATATAAGATAGCAAAACGAAATGGCGCCTAATAAAATATTTTAAAAAACAGCCTGAAAAAACTACTTATTAGATTAATTTCAAATTTTGTGCAAGCATTAAGTGTAGTATAGAGATAAACTGGTAGTTTTGTTACGAATTCAAGATAGCGGAACAAATTGGCGGCCAAATAAAATGATATAAGGATAAACTGGTACGAATCTAACATGACGTAACAAAATGGCGGTACGTATCAATGTAAAAACTATTTATTTTAAATTATGCCCAAAAAATGGGCCACACTTCACTATTCCTAATAAAAGGAAATAGTGATAAAGAAGGAAGTTCCTGGTAAAGGAAATTTACCGAATTTTTATTTTTAGTTTAATAATCTGTTGATATCCTTGTGGATTAATATACATATAGGTAATAGGAATTATTGATTTTTTTACCAAAAGAATGTTAATACACATAATAAGTATCTCTGTTGATTTATTTTGAAATGGAACAGTGAAAGAAAATGCATGTAACCCTGGCCTTCTCTAACTGACCAACATTTATTGCAAAAACCACTACATAATATAATATTTACTAAACCTTTAAATATTTACCTTCCAAAACATTTAACTTTATCTTTAATCCACGTGATACTGCTATTTTTCTTAGTCATTTTTAATAATGTAATGTGAAAAAAATCAATTATTAGTATTTCGTAACGCCTTGATTAGTACCTATTGATAACTATCAACATATTTTCGGCAAATCCATAAAATTTAACATCAAGGAAGTAATTAGTTTTTTTATCAAAAACATAACATCCTGAAAGATGTTTTAAATTCATGGAACGTGAACATTCAACAATCCTCTATGTACCTAGACTGTCTTGTGACTGATCTGTAATAAAAATAATTAAAAAATGTTTTCTTATCTAGCAAGGATAAATCTAAAATTTCCCTTGGATATATATGTGCGCATTATTTATTTAATTGCCGAGGATAACATAATATCAATTAATCATTATAAATTATTTTTAATATGTACAAATATTATATCAGACGAAAAGTTTTTCGCATGTCATTATAATTTTATATAAAGAAAGGTTATTGGAAATTTGATTTTTTTGACTAATCAGGGTTTTTCTCCTCAAAACAGATTTAACTTTTCATAAAACATTATAAGGGTAGAAAACCTTGTTTAAATCTAAAATAAACCCAAAACCGGGTTTAAACTCAAATAAATTTCAATTGCTTTCTTAAACTTACAGACTGTTCAGGAGTTAATTTACCTCATAAACATAAGAAATAATAAAAAATAGGGATTCTCAAACGCTTTGGTTTTCACATACAGGATATTAAAATGTTAATATTTTTTTTATTTAAGAAATTATGGTTTTTGACATTAGACCGTGTCAAATTGGAATTACTATCCGACGTTTCGTCTTCGATTGCACATTGTTCAGATCTGAACACTGAATGAGCTCGGTGAGATTCACACGTGCCTTTATACCCGACTTGTGCTCGCCGAACCGTGACCCTATGTTTAGATTGGTTTCCACATGTGATGTAGACCGTAACCCGTATCTTTATTGAAATTTTTTGCATGTTTAAAACTTTCAATAGATTCTATAATTTTTCGGTTATAAAATTCTGGAATCGACGCTAGAACCTTGGTTTCCTTGACATTTATCATATGACCAGAGGTATGCTGGTGTTCAGCTACAGCAGATTGAACAATTTGTTCCTTTTAATATATTGTTCATGTTTCTTAAGTCTAGTTGATATTGAACGTTCTATTTCTCCCACATACACTTCTCCACAGGACCAAGAAATTTTATATACTTCTGTTTGAAAAGATACAGTATCTTTCGGGGATCGCAAGCATCGTCCAATTTTCTTATGTATATTGAAGATTGTATGTATGTCGGACCTCCGAAGTAAACGTCCTGTTCTGTCTGTAGTGCCATTTATATAGAGAAGAACAGCACTATCTAACGGTGGCTCATTATCATTCTTCTTTCGTGGAGTTGGTTTACTATATCTTTTAATTGCACGAGTAATATCTTCAGTACAATAGCCATTCCCTCTCAGAGCTGTCCATAAGGTCAAACAGCAAAGGTATCATCTACATATCTGAACTGGTGCTTTGGTTTTAGAGGAGTGGATATTACAGCAATATCCTCAAAGGCAAGATATTCGCTACCACAGGTGATAGTGGAAATCCCACAGCTGCTCCTGAAGTTTGTTCATAAAAAGTTCCTTGAAAAATGAAATAAGTAGATGTAAGACAAGCTTCCACTAGGTCTGTTAAGTTCTTATCAAGATTATTATGATCCAATATGTCTAATATAATCGAAATCGAAACTGACCAAAATATCTTCGGGATCCAACCGGTTTGTGCTGAGTTTTTATAAAAGAATTTGTTTTTCGAGTTAATGGACTACGAAAATTTGAAAGATATTTAACTAGTTTTTATGTAGGCGAGTTTATTGCACCTGGCGATCGGTCGAAGTGGTAAATGGTTGTTGTGTATATTGGAAACACCGTAGAACCTGGGAATCTTAGAGCTGCTTGGTTTTAATGATTTCTTCTCAGCTAGTGGTAAACTGGATGCGTTAACCAGATTGGTGATGCGTCATTCTATTCTACTTTTAGGGTCTGTCTGCATAATCTTATAGGTGTTGTTGTCCAAAAGTTGAAATATCTTTTCCACGTATTTTGTTCTGTCCATGACAACTGTAGCATTGCCTTTATCTACTGGCAGGACCAGAATATTTGCATCTTCATTTAAGGTTTTCATCGCTGTTTTGTCGCCTGCGGAGAGATTCGACTTAAATCATAGCTGACTTGATCGGCTTGCTCAACTGACAATCTTCTGATTGCTGCTTCAATGGAGAATATTGTGTCTTCTACGTGAATGCTACTCGGTGCTATTACAAATTGGCCTTTGGAAGGGGAATGTTCTGCTTCGGTTAACGGCTTCGATGACAAGGAGTTCAGGGATGCTTCAAACTTTTCGAAGGCGAAACATCGGATAGTAATTCCAATATGACATGATCTAATTCCTAGAACCACAATTTCTTAATTGGCCATAGCCGTGAAAGCTTCCGTTCAATATTTGTTTTAGTTTTTTTACATGCTTTGTACATCTATCTCAATAGGTATTTCATTCCAATTTAGTACAGGGCATACTACCGATTAATGTCAATAAATTGACTAAAGTAGTTTGAAAAATCATTAGTCATTTTTACAACGTCAAATATTTGATTATGTTTAGGGAGCGGTTTTCTGTTTTCATACAACAATTTTAGCTGCGTAAACATTTTTAACTAAATTGTGTTTTTTTGATGTACAAGTAACGAAAGTTAATTAAAAAAATTTAAACGATGTCCTAAAAACGACTTTTTTGAGGCACTTTCGTTACGCACTACATTAAATAGAGTCAATTGACGTACCTGAAAATTAAATATATGTTTTGTTCTTTTCAAGATCTTTCAAAAGGTTTATAAAATATGTCTGTAAAAAAATAGATAACTTAAATTTAACACCGATTTATTCAGTACATTTTCGGTCAATCATTCTTTTATTTATTTTTAGTTCGTAATGAAGCTATTAAATACGTTCACGGTGTTGATACAAAATACTAGTAGGAAACGCATTTTTTGTTTATCTAAAGTTGGAACACTGTTTGGTACGTTTCATAACTATTTTCAAGATTTAGAGTTATTGCCAAGCTACATATTTTTTCAACCAGCGTGCGGAAAAGTACACCTTTCCGCAAGCATTTTAGTTTGGGAAATTTTACTTTCCGGACTGAACTTAAAAGGTGCGTACAGACTTGCAACAAAACAAAGAACTGTCGCGGACATCATCGTCATTATGTTTTTTTTTATCTCGTTCTACGCTTTAAAGAAATATTTCTTTGTTCGCCACGAGGTTCGCGACGTCCCCTGTGATATTAGCTTGAAGACTTTTAAATACCTCTTATGCAATAAAGATAGATCTATGTCCATAAAGGTTTTATAAATTTAAATTTAATGTAATCTGTCAAAAAGCACGTCATAGACATAATATTTCATCGCGGGGAATTTTTAAATAATTTTGTGATAATATGGCATCATCTAACAAAGAACTACCCCCATCTACTACCGACACCGTCAAGAATCTTAATTTTCTACCGGAAAAATCAGCAAACATGTACAAAAAAGAAAACAATATTTTTATGAGTTAGTGTCAAGAAAAAATGTAAAGAGCTTTAAAGAAGAAGTGTTATTAGTTTAGTTTAGTAGTTTATCGGAAATCTGCAAAGCAAATACTTTGTGGTCACGTTATTTCATGCTCAAAAACGTAACAAAATTTGAAAAGAATGTCGATATAGCCAATTATTTTAAGTTAACAGCATATTTGAAAAAAAAAACTTAGGAATTACGCCGAAAAACTCAAAGATATTCACCAAAGCCGATATGTTAAAATGTTGGTCTGATGCTGCTGAGGACATATATATGATTAAAACCCCTGCAATATTTGGATTAGCTGGCGCATGATGTCGACAAGAGCTCGCCAAAATGGTGACAGATGATATTGTGGACAAGGAGGATTCTTTACTGGTGAGGATACCAGATTTTCAAAATTATACTAGCAGAAGCTTTGTAATATAAAATTAGTAAACCACTGCAAATATGTAGCTTTCTATATAAAGTATGCAAATCTGCGAAAACGGGATCCCTCATAAAAGATTTTTCGCGTATTACCAAAAAAGGAGTTGTACTATTCAATGCTTTGGAGGAAATAAATTTGGAAAAGTACCTTCTAAAATCCAAAATCATAAACCTCATAGTTTCCGCAGGACTTTAATGACGATGTTGGCTGACAGTGGAGAAGGGATTACTAATATTAAAAGATTGGGGGGTGGAAATCAACGTCGGTTGTAGAAGAATATTTATAAAAAATGTCAAAGCAAATATTACTTTATCCAAAACAACTGTCGCTTCAACAAACAAACATTTAGCGATGACCATTGCTATGACGAATAAAGAGGCAGAATTACCAACAGCACAAGTTGTCAGACATAAATTTGCACAATGCAATTAACTGTACATTCAATATAAAGATTTTAAATAATAATTACATGTTTTCGATAATAAAATTTTAAAAAGTTTACTTTATACTAACCTTACTTCATATTTTATTATATTTTAATTCTCTAAACAATATCTTTATTTTAGTAGACATTAATACAAATCAATTTTTCCTTTTTTTTTCGATTTCCGAACGCTCATAGAAAAAATAGTGTTCCAACTCTTGCGGAAAGTACTACTTTCTGCATGCGACTGCAGTTTCAAATAAACTATATTTGAGACTTTTCTCAGCTTTCAGTAATATTTTTTGAAATAGTTATCTTTTTGTAATGCTGAAAAAATCACCCTCCGAGATTTTTCCAGATCTTTACGTTTCAGGGTCTCTAGTTTAGAAAAACATGTTTTCTCGACTCCGTCGGTCTGTCTGTCTGTCTGTCGTTGAGTGGTTGGTGAAATGTTAAAAAAATTAGTGCTTATCTACTTTATCTCAAATTTTGCACAAAAATCAAGTATTATCTAAGGACCAACTGATAAAATTTTGGTATGAATCCAACACATCAGAGCAAAATGGCGGCTTAATAAAATATTTAAACATTCAGCCTGAAAAACTACTTAGTGAACTGATTTTAAATTGTGGCCGTAACTAATTGTAGTATAGAGATGAACTGGTAAAACTGTGGTACTAATTCAAGATGGCGCAACAAAATGGCGGCCAATTAATTTTTTTGTAATCTGAAAAAATTACACTTTTAGGTTTTACATATCTTCGCCTTTTAGTGTCCCTAGATGCCAAAAAATATGTTCGTCGTCTGTATGTCGCTTAAAAACTACTCATTAGATTGACTTCAAATTTTAGTCAAAAATGAAGGCTTATATGGGGATGACCTGGTAATATTTTGGTTAAAATTCAATATCCCTGAACAAGACGGCGGCCTACTGAAACGAAAAAAAATTATTACTAAAAAACTACTTAACCTATTTAACTCAAATTTTGCGCAAAAATCAAGTATTATATAGGGATCAACTACTAAAGCTTTGGTACGAATCCAAGATGACGGAACAAAATGGTGGCTTAATATAATATTTAGAAATTCAGCCTAAAAAACTACTTAATGAACTGATTTCAAATTATGTGCTATAAATAATTATGGCATAGAGATGAACTAGTAAAACTGTGGTACTAACTCAAGATGGTGTCCAAATAAAATGTTTGTAACTTGAAAAAACTCACCCTTCCTGGTTTTACATATCTTCACGTTTTAGCGTCGCTAGTTGCCAAAAAATATGATTTATCAATTCCGTCAGTCCGTCGGTCGGTTTGTCTCTCTGTCTGTCAGTTTGCCGCATAGCTTAAAAACTACCCATCAGATTGATTTTTAAGAAAAAATTATGGAATAATCTGCTAAAAATCCAATATACGGGAATAAGATGGTGGTCTAGTGAATCGTTAAAAAAATACTACTAAAAAAATTATTATCCAATTTACTTCAAATTTGGCACAAAAACCGAATGTTACATAAGGAGAAGGTAATATTTTGGTATAAATATAAGATTACAAAACCTATAGATTACAACGGCCTATTATGTATTTCATAAAATATTTGAAATATTTAAAAAATCAAACTAAAAAATCCACTTATTAGATTAATTTCAAATTGTGTGCAAGCATTAAGTGTGATATAGAGACAAACTTAAAAAAAAACAAGTGACTGTAAATTTTGGAGAAAATTGAATATGATATAAAAATAAACTGCTACGAATTCAACATGACGTAATCGCGGTGTGTGTCAATGTAAAAACTATTTATTGAATTTATTTTAAATTATGCCCAAAAATCAAGTGTGACATAGGTAGAAACTGGTATAATATTGACAGGGATCCAATATGATGGAACAAAATGGCGTTTCTGTGTCAAAAGACAGTACATATGTTCCTAAATAACTATGTACTGAACTAAATTGAGTCACACTTCACTATTCCTAATAAGAGAATATATTCATAACGAGGGAAGTTCCGGGTAAAGGAAATTTACCGTTTTTTTAAATATGTATAATGGTCAAATAAATAAAATTATATAAAGCACCCGCTTCTTAAATGATTTTAGGCAGGCATATCCCATTTTTAAGAGGCACATCGTTTTTCGAACAATTTTGATGAATTCTATCAAATAGAAAAAGGAAATTGAATCCATTTAATATAAGAATACAGTATCAAAAACGAATTTTTGGTAACACGTACAAATTTGTTGATGAAATTATTTATAATAATTGAGGACGGTAGAAATTAATTGTATTTCAACTTACACTCATTTCCAATTAATTTTATAGGAATGTCAATAACAATTATTTCTATACACAAAATGTTTCACTCAAAACCAAGAAATTTCATTTTAAATATACCCTAAATTTTCAAATTTTTTTTCTTGGTCCAGGAAGTAAGGCCATTTTTTTAAACCGGACTTCAGGAAAATTAAGACGAAATTTTAGCTTTTTAGAAGCTCCTTTTTGAACTAACCAAAGTTTACATTGTTAGATCCCCGCAAGTAAGAAAAAGTGACAAGAAAGTTGAATCTGCTAAAATATGAAAGTCCGAATATCCTGTACAAATATGGTCCTCATGATTTGTTTCCTAAATATGAGTTGTTGAAGCGTTCTTCGCGTGATCCATTTTCGTTGTATTTAAAAGTTGATTTCTGTTCTTACGTACACTAACGACCATGCCCGGAAAAATAACCTTAGAATGAAATATTTAAACTTTTTAAAAACTGAAACACTTCTAAGAAAAAACGAAAAACTCATTAAAAAGTAAACGTTTAAAGCGTTGTAATGATACTAAATGTGAAGCGATATTTTAATTTCTGCGATTTCCGACAAATCCGAGAATTATTGCCACATAAACAAAGCGAGTTCTTTACTGCAATAATATTGTTACAGATCCTCTAAGAAAGATAATATCATAAGGAAAAACCGTAAAAAAAGAAAACATTTTTGTTTTCAATATTCTGAGAAAGTTAACTAATTATCAGCTGTTATAGCCACGTATTTCCCTTTTCAAATTTATTTTCTAAACGCCAAACTTTTTTTGGGGGAGATTTGGTAAATTTTGTTCCAACACATGTTCACAATTTTCAGATTTTTCTTTTAGCAGGAGATGACAGTAGTAGAAAATTAAATATAGTTTCTGAATGATTTATGTCAGAAATATATCAGATAATATTCATTCATTTTTGTACAATAACATAATAAGTTATAAAACCTATTTTTCTTATTTTGTAAAATTGAAGTAGATGTAAAATGAGGACGCACAAAGGGGTATTGTTTATTATGTTTATATGGGCGTTCATAGAGGGGGAGCAAGGGGACATGGCCTCCCATGGTTTTTAGTGACCAGAATTCCATTTTTCCAAATAGTAATTATATTTCAAATTTTACGAGTTTTGATTTTATTTTCTCCAAAATTCTGCTTTTAGATACTCCACATACATTAACATATTTCATATTTGGAAAGGCAAGCCTGCGTTAACTGAGGAAAATTTTTTAAACTACATTAAAGCTAACTTTAAACGAGAATTTGTTAGAAATAATTTAAAATTCTCAGAAGTTTCTGCATTTAAATGTGACTATGGTAAAGAATTTTCTTGTTTTAGCTGAGATCAGAAATTACTAAACTTTAATTGTCATCAGTGTCGATGTCGTTTGGAGATAGTAACAAAATATACAAATTCTCGAATCATATTAGGTAAATTTTTATAAAAAATGAGTATTGGTATATAAATTTAGCATAATTTATTTTAAACATAGGCATAACAAACAGAATTTGATAAAATTTAATTTTAGTATTTTACTGATACATGGTATCAAGCCTCTTTTGTTAGCATAATTAAGCAAATTTTTCGTCACTCTAAGGTTACCAGACTTCTCTCGACAAAAAAGGAAACAAGAATATTTGATGCAGGTCTGAAAAAAATTGTCATTTTTAAAGTTATGTCCATTTCTCTTCACGCACAAGAAATTGCTTTATATTTGTCCCCAACGACTTGCACAATTCAAAAGTTGTTTAATACTCAACAAAGTACTATCTACGATGAGCGATAATCCATTAGTTATGTATTATTCTAGACTCTCTGAGCACTGAGCCACGAAGACCATGAGCTCACTACCAA
This sequence comes from Kuschelorhynchus macadamiae, assembly GCA_030620095.1. Classification (NCBI taxonomy): domain Eukaryota; kingdom Metazoa; phylum Arthropoda; class Insecta; order Coleoptera; family Curculionidae; genus Kuschelorhynchus; species Kuschelorhynchus macadamiae. The sequence goes on from JAUTXW010000204.1 coordinate 235,733, forward strand.
CTATGGCAATTTAACTTGTTCAGTTTTATAGTAGAAGAATATTAAGTTATTGGAGTCTTCGACAGCTACAAACTGAGGAGGTTGTTAAAGGGGAAAGAAACTCATTCACGATTATTAGTAATTAAGGCCCATGTGTCTACCATCCGAATGCATTGTGGATATGTAGCGATTGCAACAGATATAAGAAGCAATTCACTGATTAATAACATCAAGCCGGCCTAATTTCTTAATTATTACTTTTCGTTTGGCTGTATTTTTATTATTATAAATTTTCCAAAATTATTTTAATCGTAATTTCAGACAATTTAGAATTGAAATAGTTGTCTCGTCTTCGCTCGGACCCGAACCCAGGACCTCTTTATATTCTAGACAAGCGCTATGATCACTAAGCCACGAAGAACTTATCCAATTTTTATGTACCTGAAATGCCGATTAAACAAACAAAACTAGTCTGGCTTGATATTATTATTCAGAGATCTGCTTCGGATTCTTGCTGAAATCGCTGTACGTCGATGAAGCATTGGGATGATAGATACACGAATCTTAATGGTTAATAATCATTAATGAATTCCTTTTCCCTTTAACAGCCGAAGGCTGCAATACCCTAATATTCTACTAACATAAAATTAAATAAGTTCAATCTTGGTAGTTAAAGTTAAGTTTATGGTTACGTATTATCATAAAAAGATATATGAATAGATGATGAAGTTTTATTTGCCTCTCCCTGTAATTGGGTGATTATTTTGTCTGTCTTTGACTTTACACTACATTCGAAGGGTTTTCTATTACCAACTATTATTCTAAATTAAATTACTTCCCTTTCCTCGTAAAAGGGAAGTATTGGAAACGTAAAAAATTCACCCTCCCACATTTTTTTAGATCTTTACAGGGTCCCTAGATGCCGAAAAACATGTTTTCGCAATTCCGTCTGTTGCAGCACAGCTAAAAATCTACTTACCTAATAACATTTTGGCAAAAATGATTACTAAAAAACTACTTATCCAATTTATATAAAATTTTGAGATCTTGAGCAACATAAGCAAAAAATATGTGAAAAAATTATTCATCATGGTTGATCCACAGCAAACGCATTAAAAAAAACTGAAAATGTACACTATATGATTATGTAACGCCCAGAACAAAGGGCAAGTGCTAAATTTAATTTAGATTTATTTAATAATGTTAAAATGTATTATTTTAGTACACAATTTAAAAGAAATAATTTATAATTACGGTAAATTAATTTAGTTTTTTGTTATAAATGTATTTAATATAATATACTATTCTATAAAAAAATAAAAAATACGATACGGGAAAAGAAAATTTTAAGTTATGAAACCTTAAACTATAATAAAATCGACTTTTATATATTCTTTGGATCTAGAAAAATTAAAAAATATATAACTACTTTAATTCTGTTAATATGTAAATAGATAAAACTGAAAACCATACTAATACTTATGATCGAATGCGTTTTCAAATGCATGCATCAGAATGTGTAATATGTAAGATATCCTATTGAAAATAAGAAATTTCATATCAGCTCAGGAAAAATATAATATTCTATACAAATTAAAACAAAATAAACTAAAACTTTAAAAAAATCTTTCCTCTATTTTTTATGGTTCTCCATATAGGAGAATTGTTATTAAATGACATAGTTTTATCTCACGTGACATAGTAGTGGATAGACAAACAAAAATCTTTTTTGGCTTTTTAATATAATATACTTTAAATTAATTGAAGCAAATATTTAATATAATTACATACCTCATAAAAAAATAAAAATATAAACGATATTATTTAAGCAAGCATAAGAAATTATATCATTTACTTAAGTTTTTATAGACACATAGTAGTTGTAACTTTTTCGTTTATAAGTTTTGAAACCATGTTTAAACTATTAAATATAAAATTTAAAGTTAACTTTTATATATTCCAAAAAAGATTTTTGTTTGATCTAAAGCAACAAATAAAAACATTTAAAAATAAATATATAACTACATTTTTTTTTTTATTCTGTTAATGTCAAACAAATGCATTTTAAAATTTTGAAATCAATTCTTTTCTATTATTTAATGTTTTTCTCTTGAAAACCATAGGATAATACTTATGTGTCTATAAAAACTTAAGGTAAATGATATAATTTCTTATGCTTGTAAATAATATCGTTTATATTATGTATCGAAACATAGACAGACTAGTCTACATGTTGAATGTGCTTCAATTAATTTAAAGTTAAATATTTGAATTCAGTTCCAAAAAAGATTTTTGTTTGTCAATCTAAACGAAAATAAGAAACATTTAAAAATAACATTATAGATGGCTGCAAACTATCCTTTTTTTCATATCTAGGTTACATGTCAAACAAAAATTTTAAAATTTTGAAATCAATTCTTTTCTTTTATTTAATGTTTTTCTCAAATTAAAACAAAATACAACTACTATGTGTCTATAAAAACTTTAAATGATATAATTTCTTATGCTTGCTTAAATAATATCGTTTATATTATGGAAACATTCTCTCATATAGGTATGTAATTATATTAGATATTTGCTTCAATTAATTTAGTTAAATATTTGAATTACGAAAAACATTTTTGTTTTATCTCAAATAATCGTGAACACATTTAAAAATAGTAGTGGATAGCAAAAAATTGTTTAAAAAAATTACTTATAATAATGAAAAACAAGTTTTTAGCACCAGAACCCTTTTCATATACAAGCACATTGAGGAAAAGTAATAAGTAAAATATCTGGAGGTCGAATGTTATTAAAAGAAACTATAATTTTTTGATATTTTTAAAAATCCTTTTAACTATAGTGTTTTAAAAACTAATGTTTTTGGTATTATAATTACTATTTATAAAGCCAGGTTTTTAGAAAACATTTGCCAATTTTTCCATTTTCCGCCTCGTTTTTTTGTTATTTATATAATTTTCCAATAATTTATTACAATAAGATAATTTAAATTACATTAAATATTTAATTCACAACTAAAATTTAAACAATAATAAGTGCGATATATTTGAGTCAAAATAAATAATTTTATTTCTGTGATTTTTTTACCTGCTTGGTGAACTTGGAGAGTTTGAAGTTATTTTTGTGTAATAATATATTCCTGGGGTTAATTCGCCATTTGGAGACTGTGGGGAATTCTTTTCACTATCCAATAAAAGCCTTTTATCGTACAACTGTTCCATTTTAACAAATTTTACCTCACAAATTTAATGAAATCACAAAAAACTTCACATGAAATGAAATTTGCTTCAATCAATACGCAGAATTTTTCGTTTTATTTCTATGAAAAATGTGCTATCTACACGAAATAAATACTTTTTCGGAAAATGTTTGCGCTTATAAAACTAGTCAAGGCATCATAAATTTGCACTATAGTGCTAACGTCAATTAATTTGTCACTGACAGCCATGATTATTTAGCACTTGTATAATGTACATGTTTTTATTTAAAACCTAAATCAACGCTTATATTCAAGAAAAATGGCAAAACTGAAGATTTACAGAAATTTCGTGCTTTTTATGGGCTTAGGTAGCATGATAGCAGTTATCTTTGATTTATCATAGGTTTTCCATTTATTTGCTTTTTATTTAAAATGTGACTAGGTGTCACATTCTCTTTGATTTAATTCAGGGATTGGCTACCAGTTGAAACTGCATATGAAGTGCAAATATTATTTTATTAACCAAGCAAAATGCGCCAATTTCTTAGCGATTTGTGTATTTTTTAAATATTGCTGTTTCATTTTTTACTTCTCGGTATAACCCCCATATATTGTATTGTTAGTATACTATATGGGCTATTAGCCGAATCAATAAAGGTTTTAATTCTTTAATACTTCAGATCAGGTCCGATTTTGATCATTTTATTATTTATTATGTTTGCTTTGATACATTGTTTAAAATCAAAAGCATTTTGGTGGGGCTCGTAAGTTTATACAGTGTGTTCCATTTTCTTTTTTTTATGGCTTATCGCCTTTATTACGAAAGATACTGTTGTCGCGACATGGCTTTATTTTTTTGTGAAGCAGAGAATAGCGTATGCAGACTTTTCATATTCACCTCCTTTCCGAGATACAAGGTGAAATTTAAAATAATTTATCGAGTTAGTCGTTACTTGATGGAAATTCGTTATCACTTTTTTAATAAATAAACAAACCATTTTTGTTTAACAATTTCCACTAACTTATTTCAATCCAACAGCGCTTTCCACGCAATGTATGTTTTTCAAAAACCAACTCAAGACTGATAATAAAACTGGAATTTTTAACAATAACAAATTATCTCAAATTTTGCACAAACATCAAGGATTATGTTGGAATTGACTGGTAAAATTTTAGTACGAATCCAAAATGGCGGAACAAAATGGCGGCATAATAAAATATTTAAAAGTTGAGCCTAAAAAAACTACTTAATGGATTGATTTCAAATTGTGTGCCATAACTAATTGTGGTATTGGGATCAATCGGGAAAAAATTACCCTTTCAGGTTTTACATATCTTCACGTTTTAGCGTCGTTAGATGTCAAAAATTATGTTTTATCAAATTCGTTGGTCTGTCTGTCAGTTGGGGGCATACCTTAAAAACTACTTACCAGATTGACTTCATATTTTAGTCAAAAATTAAGGCCATTTGGGGATGATGGAATATTTTGGAAAAATCCAATATGGCGGAGCAATGTTAAAAAAAAATATTACTAAAAAAACGAATTATCCAATTTACCTCATATTTTTCACAGAAATCATGTGTTACATAGGAATGAACTGGTAAGATAAATAATAAATAGATAATAAAATACCGACATAATAAAATATTTAAACAATCAGCCTGAAAATACTGCTTATTAAATTAATTACAGTTTTTGTGCAGGTAAAAAGTGTGATAAAGAGATAAACTCTTAAAGTTGTGATACGAATTTAAGATGGCGAAACGAAATGGCGGCCAAATACAATTTTTAAAAAATCAACGTCAACAAATCTTTTTCAGTTGACTTCAGTTGAATTTTGCAGAAAAATTAAATGTGATAAACTGGTAAGAATTTAACATGACGCAACAAAGTAACGATATGTGCCCATGTAACAACCACTTATTATTATTAGATTTATTTTAAATTATGCCCAAAAGTCAAGTGTGGAATAGGTAGAAAAAAACTGGTAAAATATTGGTAGGAATCCAATATGATGGAATAAAATGGCGCCCAATAAAAATGTTTGAAAAGACATATATACTGTTACTTTGTACTGAACTAAAGTGAGTCACACTTCACTCTTCCTAACAAATGGAAAAAAACTCATTACGAGGAAAGTTCCTGTTAAAGAAGATTTTCCGAATTTTTTAACTAAACTGCTAGACAGAGCAAACGAGCGAAATTTTAATTCGAATATTCTTAAAACAAGCAGAGATATTGAGAGGCGGTTTTCAGCTATGTCTTGCAAATTTTATTGCATATTACCCATTTTAAGGGTGAAACTTACTTAAGCCAAAAAGTTATTTACACGGGGTGTTAAACAAGACTCTAAATTACCAATATTTTATTTGTTACGAAAATGTTCAAAAAAGAGTTTTTTGAGTTCTAATTGCGAGATCACCTTAATCCTTAGTGAAATTTGAAGTTTTTTTTTATTTTAAGTATTATTTGAGATACAATTTAAAAAAAAAATAGATTTTGTTACATATAAAACTTTAACTTTCATTATAATCTGTAGGATCTTCACTATGCAAAAAATATAAAGGGTGTGCAAAAAATATTTATTATTTATTAAATATATTTTAAAAATTTTAAACATTTTGCATTTTCGAGCTTTATACCCTGTATAATAGATTTCTTATCAAAAGCAAGATTTTTGCTTAAAGCGATCTGTTTTCAATAAGATATGCAACCGATCTGCGAAAGCCACATTTTGATATCTTATCTCGTTACAAAAATATTCACTTTAACACCCTGTATCTCCAAAAATAAAACATTTGCGGATACATATTTATATAAACTTTATATATAACATAATTTTTTGCCATCTAATATAATTTTTGCGAGATTTTACAATACCTTTTGTGTTAATATCAGAATTCCTTTAGTAACACCACAATTAAGGACTAATTCCTAACAAGTACAAAATAATTACTCTCAAAGTCTCGATCTCAGTCAATTATTAAAATAGTAAAAACGAAAAGTATTCACACATGTTACACGGGTTTCGCTCTTATGAGCATTATCAGACAATTTAAAATTAAAACGAAAAACAACACAACTATATATATAATCAAACAAACCAAGAGACAAACACTCACACGGTATTTGTCTGACTATGTAGTTGTTTCATTGTTATTCTTTTTTATTTTAATTTTAAATTTCGAAAGAGCGAAACACTGAAAATTTTTTTTTTTTTAATGTTTTAATATTTGCCTGAGACTGAAACTTTAATAGTCATTATACTGTGCTTGTATAAATCGTTTTTTTTTAGAATAATGGACGATTCCTTTGGACTAATTCCTAGACTAATACCACTTCTAATATCACTAATACCAAGAATAATTCCACTAATTCCACTACTAATACCACTAATACCAAGAGTAATACCACAAATTCACCAACATTTTTTATTATATCTATAATGGACTCTTATCAGATCAACCCTATGTCAGTACTTGATTTCTCTACAAAATTTGAAATAAATTAAAACAGTATTTTTAGGAATGACGCCAACCGAAAGACAGACCAACGGAACTATTTTTTTTGCCATCCTGGCATTCTAAAAACCGAAGTAAAAATAGTATGCCAACTTTGATATCCTTATCTTTAAAAATACTCGAAATGTATGACAAAACTCCTATAATTCTAGTAAGTCAATAAAAGTCTTACTGACTAAGATATGAGTTTTCACTGTTTTGTTTATTCATAGTATCACCTCCTTCTAAGCACAAAGTTAGATATACAGCGACGTTTATATAAAACTAAAAGGATGACCGTTTAAATCATCAATACATTTTAGTATTTGTAAATTAAAAGTAATGGCAGGTAAATAATTATGCCGTAGTAAAAGTAAGAGCTAGTGCATTAGAATTTATGAAATAAGAGTTAAGGAGGTACGCCATGCGTAATACCCAACAAGAATTATATCCAGAAGACGCATGGATTCGTCTCGACTAACTTAGTATAGATAAATTATATATCACAGTTTGTAATTCTCTAAAAAAATATTTTTGGTTTAAATGTCAGTCTATCCATCATCTGAAAAAGAGAAATTATCCGGTTACATGTCTGTTCTATAAGTATACGGTTGCAGCAAAATATTATACATACTGTCCAAGAAACAATTTAAACTTTATGAAGTTCTTGAGGATACTGATACTAGCCTTTTTTAAACCTTCTCATAAATTCTTGAAGAGTTTGTTAAGTACGTCACAAGGCAAAATAGGATTTATCTAGCCTTATCGACTTTTTCAAGGCATTGATCAAACTAGTCTTACATATATTTATTCATTCTTTAACTTACACTTATCACTTCTACATAAAATATCTCACAAATGCGTCAAAAGTATGTGTCAAAATATATTGTTATATAAGTTATCTTGTTGAACTCAAAAAATCTTGTGAAATTTAATATTACCAAAAAGAATGTACAGAAAAAAGATAGATACCACATCTCAGTATAAAAATGCTTTAAATGACATATTACCAGAGTATTCATAATTACATAAAAGACTATTTGTATCAATTTAATTCATTATACATTTTTTTCCGGGCATCAAAATTTATCTTAAATATCCATACTTAAAAATATAAAACACACGCACACGTCTCCAAAATTAGTGCTAAAATGAAAAATAACTTTAAATGTTGAAAGTTTTGGTTTTACCGGAAGATTTTTTTTACCAAATATATGCACGTTTTCATTGAGTATAAATGTGTTTCATGTAGCCCACAATAAACCCGTCTTAAACCCTCTTACCGTTGACTGAAGGCTTCAACCAACGCTATTACTCTCATTTGAGACGTACGATTATGCCTAATATTTATATACCAAGTATACTAAAGGCATAATATTACGGACATATGATGATATAATATTACGAACATAAAAGTGAGGACCTTTTTAATTACCTCGTAAACAGGAAGTATTGTAATCGTGAAAAAATCACCCTCCGAGATTTTTTGAGATCCTTTCATTTCAGGGTCTCTAAATGCCGAAAAAGATGTTTTCTGAATTCCGTCGGTCTGTCTGTCTGGCTGCCTATCTGTCTCTTCGCGCCATAGCTAAAAAAACTAGGTAATTACCCGATTGACTTGACCTGGTAATATTATGTTAAAAATCCAATATGGCGAAACAAAATGGCGGCCTATGAAATGTTAAAAAATGGTATTAAAAAACTGTCCAATTTGTCTCAAATTTTGCACAAATATCAAAGTATTATGTTGGAATTAAATAGTAAAATTTTGGTACGGATCCAAGATGGCGGAACAAAATGGCGGTATAATAATATATTTAAAAACTCAGCCTGACAAAAACTACTTAATGGATTAATTTCAAATTGTGTGCCATAAGTGATTGTGGTATAGGGATCAACTAGTGAAACTGTTACTAATTCAAGATAGCAGAAGAAAATGGTGGCTAAATAAAATATTTGTAATCGTGAAAAAATCACCCTCTCAGTTATACATATCTTCTAGATGCCAAAGAATATGTTTTGTCAATTCCGTCGGTCTGTCGGTCTGTCAGTTCGCGGCATAGCATAAAAACTAGTTACCAGATTGACTTCAATTTTTAGTCAGGAATTAAGTGTCATATGGGTATGTCTTGGTAATATTTTGGCAAAATTTCAGTATGACGGAACAATGGTACATACTTTATTACTAAAGAACTAGTTATCAAATTTACCTCAAATTTTGGACAAAAATCAAGTGTTAGATGGGACTGAATCCAAGATAGCAAAACAAAATAGCGACCTAATAAAATATTTAAAAGATCAGCCTTAAATACTAGGTACTTATTAAATTAATTTAAATTTTTGTGCAAGAATTAAGTGTGATATAGAGATAAACTGAAGATGGCGAAACAAAATGGCGGCCAAATAGTTTTTTTCAACTGACTTTAAACTGTGCAGAAAAATTAAATGTGACAATTGGATAAACTGGTACGAATTCCACATGACGTAACAAAATGGAGGTATGTTAAAACTAGTTATTGAATTTATTTTAAATTATTCCCAAATTCAAGTGTGACATAGGTAGAAAGGAACTGGTAAAATATTGGTAGGAATCGAATATGATGGAACAAAATGGCGCTCAATAAAAATATTTGAAAAGGCAGTATATGTACACATATATACTGTGACTATGTACTGAACTAAATTGGATCATTATTCCTAAGAACGAGAAAAAAATCATAACAAGGGAACTTCCGGGATAATTTTTTAAGTAAATATTGATTTGAAGTACACATTTTCATTTCTAGGCTATTGCTATTGCTATCTTTTATCAACCCCGTCAGAAAACTACTTTTATGCAGGCTTTATTCCAAATTAAATGTATCATGTTACCTGGGATATGTGTATAATATGCATAAATAAATTTGATATTTTTAATTAAATTACATAAACTACGTCCTTAGATTTGAAAGCACAGAAATATAAATAATTTAAAAAAAGGTTACACCCTCTAGGATAAATAAAAACAAATTTTTTGGCAGTTACAAATTTTATGGAAATCTACATAAGTGTCTTAAAATAATTACAAAGTTGTGTAAACAAAAGAGCTTAACAATCTTTTTTGTTCGGCTTCCAGTTAGGGTTTGCGTGGATCAGAATCTTTATATAATTTTCTTCCTTTTTAGATGCCATCTCAAATGCTTTGCAAGCATCTTCCAATTTGAAATGGTGGGTTGTTAAGGGTCTTAGATCTACTTTTTCATTCGCAACCATATCTATAGCTGTTTCATAATCATTAGCATATCTTATAGCTCCTATAAGGTCGATTTCTCTGTAAACTGTATCCATAATTGGAAGACATTGATTTTCTTTTCCTAATCCCATAATTACCATTTTACCACAGGTGTCAGTAGCTAGAATTCCAATTCGTATAGCTGCCTCAAATCCACAACAATCTATAGCTTTGTTTGGGGCATGTCCTATAACATCGTGAACTTTTTTCACCACTTCTTGTTCAGGAACTCCTTTGCAATTAATCGCACAGTCAGCCCCGATTTCCATAGCTTTTTCCAACTTATATGAATCGATATCGAGAACGATAACACAAGAAGCTCCGTACGCTCTGGCTGCTAACATACTTGCCAAGCCTACAGGACCGGCACCAAGAATCATAACTGTATCACCACTAGTAATGTGACCTTTTTTGCAAGCATGTACTCCAACTGAAAGAGGTTCTATTAAGGTTCCCAATTCGTGGTCTAAATGACAAGGTAATTTATGGCAAAAATCTGAATCGTGTGCAAAGAATCGGCAAAGATTTCCATCAGTAGGTGGGGCAGCACAGAAATGGAGATGAGGACACATGTGATATTTGCCTAAAAAATAAATTAAAGAAATTAGTTGTTCAAATTTATCATATACACGATTTTCTTTTGAACTGTATGAAATGTTTTTTCTTAAAGTGTGTGAATCTATCAATATGATATATGATATTTTTAATTAATATACTTAATGGTAGCTATTATTTATGTCATCTTTATATAAATCGTACGTAAAAACCATATATATTATGTAACAAAAAGCAACAGGATACAAATACGAGTGAAGTTTTGGTTTCAACACCAAAACGAGTGAAGCTTTGGTTTCAACAACAAACATTAATGTTCGGTGGTTTCAAGCAACATCTAGTTTTTGAGTTTTTAACTGTTTTTCTATTTTTCGTATGTAAATCTATATAGGGTATTCCTAAATATCATGTACAAATAGACGGGGGTGGTTGTTTGGTTTATTTTTTTATTGAAATTTACTCATAAATTTAGGTACGCCAACACTTTGTTCGTTACCGATCTACAGGGTGTTATAATTTCAATATTTTTTTTTTGTTTTTTATTTATAGCTCCTGCAATTTTAGAGATATTTACCTCAAATTTTGGAATATAGTTACGCAATAGAAGCTACATGATTGCACATGTCAAACAGTTGTCAGAATCTACAGGGTGATATTTTTTCAGGAGTCATGCCCTCTTTTCTCCCTCTGAACTTTTTTGCGGTGCGCCGCTGGAAGATTCTAAAAATCAAAATAATTTTAGTTTGTACTTTTTTCGTATCTCCCCCTAATCGAGAAAAAAATATAAAAATGATTTTCTGTAATTAGCTAGATGAAACTAATTTCTGTGAAATGGTCTCTAGTAGGCTACGGCTTTATTTGGATAATCTTTTGTTTTATTGATTTTGACATCTGATATTTTAAATCGTAAGCTGTGTCAACATTAAGAGTTGTAAACTGTAAAAATATTTTAAATACTTGTTATAACCTCGTTACAATGACAATTTATACGAATTCTGAAATAGCTGAGATGCATTTTATCTATGGCCTTGCGAATGGAAATACAAGAGAAGCTAGACGTCTGTACATGAAGCGCTATCCAAATATTCATAGGCATCTTGTGGAAACCGAAACTTAAAAAAAAACAGCAATGATAGAGCTAAATTACGTATCTACTGATCGAACACCAAAGATCGAAGAAGCTGTTCTAAATGAAACAGAAGAACACCCAGAGGTCAGCACTAGAAAAATTTCCATATTAGTAAATATTAGCCATCAAGTTGTCTGGCGTAACTTGCATGATTTTTTGCTATACTCTTATCACATTCAAAGGGTGTAGGCGCTGCCTTAAGGATTAATTTCTGCAGGTGGTACCTTAATAGGCTAGCAGCAAACCCCAACTTTGTTTGTATCATCCTTTTTACTGACGAAGCCAATTTTTCAAGGACTTCCATTATGAATTTCCATAACAACCGTTTATGGGCAGACGAGAATCCTCATGAAATTGTCGAAACTTATTTTTAACAGCAGTTTTCAATAAATGTATTGGGGGGCTATAATCGGGGATCAGTTGATTGGGCCTTTCTTTTTACCTGGTCGAGTTACTGGCGAACCATATAGGTACTTTTTGTAACACGAATTGGCTTTATTACCTGAAGATTTACCTCTTATGCTAAAAAATCAAATGTGGTAACAATATGATGGCCCCCAGCACATTTTTTTATTTTATCTCGGGAGTATTTAAATAAGTATATGAAAACAAGTGGATAGGATGAAGTGGACCTCGGCCATGGCCCATTAGGTCCCCTGGCCTAAATAGCCTAGATTTTTACCTGCACTTAGCATCTCTACTTACTAGTGTATTCAACAGTGGTGAATACAGTCGATAATCTACGACATCAAATCATAGATGGATTTGAAACCGTAACAAATTCTCCCAGGGTGTTTGAAAGAGTGCAAGAATCAATGCGAAGAAGATCGGAGGCCTGTATATTTTTTGACTAAATAGTGAAGAATAAAATGTCAAAATCAATAAAACAAAAGATTATCCAAATAAAGCCATAGCCTACTAGACCATTTCAAAGAAAATAGTTTCATGTAGCTAATTACAGAAGACGTTTTTCCTCGATAATTGTCGGAGAGAAAAACCATAAAATTATAAAAAAAAATCAGGTGGAGAAAAAGGGTCATGACCCCTGAAAAAATATCACTCTGAAGATTCTGACAACCGTTTGACTTGTGCCATCATGAAACTTCTTTTGCGTAATCCTATTCCAAAATTTGAGGTAAATACCTCAAAATTGAAGAAGCTATATAGAAAAAACTAAAAAAATATTAAAATTACAACACCCTGTAGATCGGTAACGAAGCGTTTGCGTGTTTTTGATATTTAGAAACACCCTATTATTGAATATAGTTTATTGAGTAAGTCTTTCAAGCACTTCCAATAAAATTAGTCTGAGAGGACGTCAGGTCTGTAAAAGTTTGGAAGTTCCTACAATTTAGGAATTTGCTGGTTTTGATTTTGGTAGTTTTTCAGGTTCGCAGGAATTGTATTTGAGGTGTCATAATTTTCAAGATGTCATCTTCTTTAATAGGCAGATAACATAATGATAATATTGTTTTCATTTAGTTTTTTAAAGTTTGGTGTTCACTGGTGAATAAATTATTTTGAGATGCTCTAAAAGTTTTTAAAGTTCTTCTTATATCCTAACAAATTTTCACGTAGGACCGTTTTGGGTGTTAGATATAAAAGACCGCCTCGAAAAGATGTTAGTTTGAGAAATTGTGGACGGCTTGAAGTTGAATGTCTGAGATTGATGGGCGTTGGCTGTTATAGATTTTTTGTTGAATGGTTTTGTAGGTTTTAAAGTTTCTTTCCCATTTTTAGTTCCTTCGTAAAAGGGAAGTATTGTAATCGTGAAAAAATCACCCAAAATCAGATCTTTACACTTCAGGGTCTCTAGATTTAGAAAAATATATTTTCTCAATTCCGTCGGTCTGTCTGTTCGCGGCATAGTTAAAAAAAACGATTAGCCGATTGATTTCAGATTTTGTACCAAAATTAAGGGTCACATGGGAATTAGCTAGTAACATTTTGGTAAAAATCCAATATGGCAAAACAAAATGGCAGTCTAGTGAAATGTTAAAAAAATTATTACCTTAAAACGACTTATGCAATTTGTCTCATATTTTGCACAAAAATCAAGTATTATGTAGGGATCAACTGGCAAAATCTTGGTACGAACCCAAGACGGCGGAACAAAATGGCGGCTTAATAAATTATTTAAAAATTCAGTCTGATAAACTACTTAATGGACGAATTTCAAATTGCGTCCCATAACTAACTCTGGTAGAGAGATGAACTAGTAAAACTGTGGTACTAATCCAAGATAGTGGAATCAAAATGGCGGCCAAATAAAATATTTGTAATCGTGACAAAAATCACTCTCTCAGTATATTTTATTAATTCCATAGATCCGTCTGTCTGACAGTCGTCAGATTGACTTCAAATTTTAGACAAAAATTAAAGGTCATATGGGGATGACCTGGTAATAATTCAATATGCCGGAACAAAATAGTGGCCTAGTGAAACGTTAAAAAATTATTACTAAAAAAACAAATTTTCAAATTTCCTCAAATTTTGCACAAAAATCCACTGTTACATAGGAATAAACTGGTAACATTTAGGCATGAATATAAGAAAGCAAAACACAATGGTGATTTAAAAAAAATCAGCCTAAAGAATCTATTTATTACATTAATTTCAAATTTTATGCAAACACTAACTAGAGAAAAATTGGTAAAGTTGTGGTACGAATTCAAGATCGGGGAACAAAATGGCGGCCAAATATTTTTTTTAAAATCTACGTATTATTAAATGTGATATAGGGATAAAGTGGTACGAATTCTACGTGACGTTACAAAACGGTGTTGTGTGTCCATGTAAAAACTACTTACTGAATTTATTTTAAAATGTGTCCAAAAATCAAGTGTGGCATAGATAGAAACTGGTAAAATATTGGTAGGAATATAATATAATGGAACAAAATGGCACCTTATAAAAGTGCTTAAATATAGTATATATTGTTTACTAAAGAATTATGTACTGAACTAAATTGGGCCACACTTCACCATCCCTAATAAAAGGAAAGACTCATAAGGAGGGAAGTTCTGGGTAAAGGAAATTTACCGATTTTTTTCTATGTAATCATTGTTGTGAAATTTTTGGGTTTTCTAACGCCACATGGAACATTTCGGAAATTGGCCACCGAAAACGAGCTATCCGATACAAAAATTGCTGGAAATCAAGATGTTCTAGATGTTACTACAACTGTCTCAGATTTAAAGCTAAAGTTTTTCAAAGTTAGGACTCACATATTCGCAAATTATCGGGTTCTTCGTAGTAATTTGAAACACATCTCATCAAATTTCTTTGATTTGTGACCACACATTCTAAGAAACAATTTATTAGATGATTTAAGAACTCCCCTGAAACGCAGGAACATTTTTGCATTCGTTGCCTAATAGCTTATATATATATATATATATATATATATATATATATATATATATATATATAATATTTTCTCCGTTTTGTATTCCTTTAAAACTATTAACTAGCCAATTTTGGACCAATATTACATATAATAATGTTTGTTGTTTTCGTTAATAAATTATAGGGACCTTATAAGTTAGAAATAATTAAAAATGCATCAGGTAAACTTTAGCTTCAGCAGCAGCTCAGCCAAAATAATATTTGTATTGTGCTTCGTGCGATGATATTCCGGAAAGTGACACAGGAGATTCAATAACCTATGGTCTACGTTAATATCATTCGTATTTCGTTATTTTCTACTTCTACGCGACATAATGACCGTCTCTGACACTAAAATATTCAAAACTATTAGGTGCAAATAGAAAAGCAAGCGGTAAAATGACTGTAAACATTATTTGATACAGCCTTTATACCTAAATAGGCATCAGTTAGTTTAACCCAGATATGGGTTTAAACTCGTTTTTTTTAAATCCGGCATTAAAAATCAAAATCGATATTTAAATACTTCTAAAACGTGGGTTTGCTAGAAAAATTGACAAAGAACAATTTATAGCACTTATCTGAAAATCTCCATCAAGTTTAAATCTGGTTCTTTGAGGGGTCACCCATCTTTTATTAAAACCTTTTTTTTGTCGAATTTAGGGGTTATGTTGGTTTATTACGTTCAAACCAGGGTTTAAATCCTTTAAAAGTGTATTGAGAGGGTTCATTACAGTTTAGGGCAAAAGACCCGACCCGATTGAAACCTAGTTCGGCTTAAACTCAATTAGGAAATTTGGTACTAGTTTTCCCTAACAGAAATAGAATATTAACTAAATATTAGGCATGCATAGTAGGAATACCTGCTTTGCATAAGGAACATTTTCTACATGCAGTTTGTGGTTCGATGGCAACCTTATCACCAGGTTTGAGATTTTTTACGCACTCTCCACATTCCAGAACTGTTCCAGATGCTTCATGACCAATTACCATCGGTTCCTTAACAATAAAAGGACCTAGTTTTCCTTCGTCGTAAAAATGAACATCCGTTCCACATATTCCACAAACTTCCAACTGCAGTAGAACCTAGAATTCGTGCATATAGAGAATTTGTATTCATTTCCTTTCGCACTATCCAATATCTGTTAATTCTATTTATTATTATTATATATATATATATATATATATATATATATATATATATATATATATATATATATATATATATATATATATATATATATATATATATATATATATATATATATATATATATATATATATATATATATATATATATATATATATATATATATATATATATATATATATATATATATATATATATATATATATATATATATATATATATATATATATATATATATATATATATATATATATATATATATATATATATATATATATATATATATATATATATATATATATATATATATATATATATATATATATATATATATATATATATATATATATATATATATATATATATATATATATATATATATATATATATATATATATATATATATATATATATATATATATATATATATATATATATATATATATATATATATATATATATATATATATATATATATATATATATATATATATATATATATATATTTCATGACTTATCCGCCATAGATTGATTTGTTCAATAAATGTGGTGGCAAATGTTGGTCGTTAAAAAGATACACGGTGTTGAAATTGAAACTTAATTTTAGAAAAATTACAATAATTTTAAAACGGATAAAGACCTCAAATTCAAAAATAGTATACTAGGGTTTTGGAACGTGAAAAATTAAATCCGGAATTGGTTTGAACCTAGACAGTAGAGGGCGCTTGCTACATACTTAATGATTAAATACATTTTGTATATTTTTTACCCCATAAAGCTGAGACTGTTTTGAGTTTACACTAAAAGAGTCATAATTTCACATACAAAATGGACTCTTGGTCATTATCGATATCCCAAATCGTTTGCGAGATATTCGTCTTTGAAAATAAAAATACAGAGAAACTTTTAAAATTTACTGTATTAGATTTTAAACCGCATATGCACTATGAAGTCGATTTCTAGAAAAAAAATAAAAGTCGTACAAAAAACGAGATTAAACGGTGCATTTACTTCTGTTCAAAATTGTCTCTACTTTCTCGAACACAAACTTGGGCACGTCGAATCCAATTTTGACGCACTAGTTCAAAGGTTGCTCCTTCCTGTTGATCCCGAAGACACAGACTATCGGTAGCCGTTGTTATCCGGTGACGCAATTCTTCAATATTTTGTACTTCGGTACGGTATACCTCGTTTTTCAAATATCCCCATAAAAAGTCATCTAGAGGATTTAGATCCGGAGACCGTGGAGGCCAGGCTACTGGGTCACCTCGTTCTATCCTACGTACCTCGTGTACCTGGTTGTGGAGGTAGAAACCACATTCGTAATCGGACCGCTGAGGTTCAGGAATGATAGTCAGATAATTAATTATTCCAATTAGACGTTCATCGACAAGACCTGCCCACACGTTCAAAGAAAAACGACGTGGGAAGTGATCCCAATTCCCAAACTATTACAAGCAGATAGTGCAAAGAGCAAACGTGCGTATTGTGAAGATTAGTTATACCATTGCGTTTAAAAATAGCTTCATCGGTGACCAAGACATGGGTTGTAAAACACAATGTCTAAAATTATTTGTTCGGCATTTAAAACGCGTTGTGAGCGAACCTGTCCCCCGTCTACTCCACGTCTTAAGCGCATATATCCAGTCTCACGTAAAAAAACTGCACTAAATATTTCGTGATGTGGCAAGTGCCTATTGGGAAATTGGTGGGCATACAAACGAGAAGCCGCTAGCGAGTTTTGCCTTGCTTCTCACTATACTAAAACAAGGTCTATTAACTCCTCATTAGTGTACACATGTGCCATTTTCACTGCAAGATAACTAAATACTCTCGTGAAAAACACTAATAACACATGGCACACTTTTTGAAATGGGTGTTTTCAGCCATTGATAAGGATGTGCAATGGGATATTCAAAGTCGGATATCTCGCAAACGGGTTAAGATATCGATATTGACCAAGTACATTTTGTATGTAGAAATTATGACTCTTTTTTAGTGTAAAGTCCAAAACAGTCTTAGTTTTACAGGGTAGAAAAATATACAAAATTTATTACATCATTAAGTTTGGAGCAAGCGCCCTCTAGGAGCTAGGTTAAAACTTATATCGAATTCGGATTTCTCACCTTCTAAAACACTAGTACACTAATTTTAAATTTGATATCTTTATCCGTTTTAAAATTATTATAATTGTTCGAAAATTAAGTTTCACTTTCAACACCCTGTATCTTTTTAACGACTAACATTTGCCACCACATTTATTGAACAAATCTTCTTATTTTGATCTCTAATATCACCTGTTTCTATATACAGGGTTACCCAGAATACGCATACTATTCATATTTCTTTAATGAGTTAAGTTTATAGAGAATATTGATTTAGATTTAATTTAATAGTTTTTAATGGATAAATGTCCATAAATGACTACTGTCCAGATGTTACTCAATCTAACAAATGCTGGAAGTAACCTCCACCCTCTACTTGATATGCTGCGAAGCAATGGTAGAAAGCGTCGATAGATTTCCATATAGTTTCGGCTATTATTTTTTACTTCGTTCTAATTTTGTCTTTTAGAGTGTCAATGTTATCCGGTTTATTCTGGTAAACTCTTCCTTTTTGTTATCCCATTGGCCATTTACTTGATCCCCGTGGACCAATCCATCGATTTAGAAAAATGTCATTCAAATAAGTTCGAACTACACAATGCGGAGGTGTACCGTCATTCTGAAACCATATCATTTCATGGGAAAAATATGGGTAAAGTTCGTTAGGGAAAATAACTGCTAAAGCAGGTATCAACTCTAATGTCAGAAAGTTTAAACACCGTTCAGTGATAAGGTTTCCTCGAAAGAAGTATGGTCCCATAATTCCTTTATTAATTATTCCCGCACACACATTCACTTTCTCTCCTGAGTATGCGCTTTACATATCCAATGTGGATTATCGCGAGACTAGAACCGATAATTTTGTCTATTGACGACTGCATTTAAGTAGAACATAGCTTCATTAGAAAAAAGAATGCAGAGTGGAAATCCATTATTTTCATCACACCTTACATGACCTCCTCACAAAACTGTAAACGTCAATCATAATCATCCTCCAACAGTTCTTGTACAAAATATATCTTATATGGATAATATTTTTCATGTTTCAAATATGTGTACTGTAGATTGAGAGGCATTGTTATCTAAGGCCAAGGAAACAGTTGAAGCACGTATAATTTTTGTTAATAGATAACAGTATGTCGAGTTAATTATCTTCACTTAAGACAGATGGTCGACCACTTCTAGGCAAATCCCTTACGGTGCCGTGTTCTTATATATAAATAAGGTTATTCAAGGATTTGTTTGGAGTTTATTATTATATCACTTTATATTATCCATATTTGTGTATTTATAAAATTTGACAAATTTTATAAATACACAAATACGGATAATATGACAAATTTTCAAACCTGGAAAAATGAGAGAAAATTTTTTTCTATTTTTGCAATTTTGAAGATGCCGCCAGACTCATTTGCCAATTCCGTAAATCAGCCAGATTTATTTTTAATGATAGCTTATAACTGTATCAATATATACGTTGAATTTCAAGCTTGGGAAAATAAGGGTTACGGATCCCAAAAATCAGTGCAATTTTTGAATCCGAAAAATTCCAGCCAGACTTACTTTCCTCCATCTGAGATAAGCCAGACTGCTATTTGCATAAATGGTATGCTCTATTTTAGTGCACGTGACAATTTTTTTACTGGGAAAATAAGTCAACTTGGTTTTTTGATTTTTCTATTGAACCCACCTGACAATTTTAGCCAGACTCAAAAATTGTTGTTTTGTGTTACTAAGAGAACAAAGTAAATCATATACTGTAACTGGGAAAATAAGTACCAAAAAAATTCACTGCCTCCTGGACTATAGACAGAGTTGAAAATTTTGTTTTATTGTACCGGGAAAATTAAAAGTTAGTTGAGTTTGTAAATAAACCAACATTTAATATGACTGAAAAATAGACGGGGCATGCAGATTTAATTTTTTCATATGCTACGGATACGTAAAGTTTTACTCTACCACATCACCAAGTTTGCAACTTTAATTTTTAATACAGGGTGAATACAAATATATACACTTTAAACCATAACTTATTTATTACTTGGTATAGGTATCAAGGAAAAAGACGCTATTTCAGAACTACTGTATACCATCACAATCGTTAAACATTTGCTGTTTTAATACAAGGAGGATGAAATGATGATGTCCAAATTTGCCCACACGAATTTCGAACGAAATCAGTTTTTGCCCATCTAAAAGTCAATAAACAATTACTCCTATAACAATAAACAACTTAATCGACCTGTAAGATGAATTTTTTGGCATTGTCAACTAAACTACAAAAAGTTAAAAAATGTCTAGAATTTCTGCTTTAAACCGATGCCGTATCATGGATTTAGTGGAGTGCGGTAGAAATCAGAGGAATGTGTCCGAAATAACAGGGGTTAACCGGAGTAATGTCTCTTTTTTCCAGATATATTGAAACTGATTCAATTGAAAATAGACTTCGAAAGCATCGAAATCGCAAAACCACATCAAATCAAGATCGTTTTATTAAAATACTGGCAAGGAAGAATTCAACAACAACATTAACAGTTATAAAAGATTAAATTCGGGCAGCACATCACATCGAGGAATCAACTCAAACAATTCGAAGACGGCTGGGAATGAGTCATAGGCCTGAGAAACAGAAGGCCCCTGCGGACAGGGTTAAATTAGTGTATAGAACTTCCCCATTTAGTCCAGTCGAAAATGTTTGGAATATATTGTGCCTGTAAGGAAAAGAAATGATTTTTTTGCAGATTTTCCAACCTTATTGAAGCCGCTGTGGAGGAATGGAATGCAATTCCACAACACCATATAAACAACCTATAAACATATAAAAGAATGCCAATAAGAATTGAGCAATACATTAGAGCTGCTGGAGGGTCAACAGACTTTTAAGTTTTTGTGTTAAGTTGTCGTTTTATGTTTTCGCATTTCTTTTTTAACCTTTTTTGTCGCCTTGTTGACGCTTTGGTATAGTTTCTTTTGCATGGTAATAAAAACTCATTTATATGAACTATTTGTTAGTGTTTTTTTAATGGGCAAATCTTTGAAGAAATCTGTAACTGTGTCCTCTAATGTAAAATAAACCATTTGGACCTTATAGAATTTCGTCTACCCTGTATTAAGACTCCAAGTGTCAAACCTTGCGATGCGTAAAATAAACCATTTGTTAGTAGCTCCAAAATTAGCTTTACTTCTTTTTTACTTGATGTGTATACCATGGCATAAAAATCAAAATAATAACACATATAATACATTATTTGGCAATACTGTTTAGAGAAGTTAAAACTAGGAATACACCTCTAGTTATTCAAAAATGTTCAATGGCTAAGTGTATTGCTAATTAACCATGTTTCTAAGTTATGGTTTAAAGGGTATAACTTTTTATTCGCCATGTATTACAAATTAAAGTTTGGAAGTTGGTGATGTGGTACAGTAAATCTTTACGAATCTGTAGCATGTGAAAAAATAAAATCCGTATGCCCCCTCTTTTAAAATTTTGGTTTATTTACATGCTCACGTAATTTTTAGTTTTACCGGTACAATACAACAAAATTTTCAACTCTGCCTAGGGCTTCAGAAAGTAGAAGGACTGGCCTACAAGAAAAAAGAATTTTGGTAAAATCAGTTGAATAATAACAAAAAATATATGCATTTGGAATTAATGTTAAAAATCACTGACCCGTTATAAGTGTTGACTACTGTATTATATATACAGGGTTAGTCAAAAGCCTTGAAACTGTCAAATATCTCATAAACCACTCAACCGATCTGAACCATACGTGGTGATTAGGCATTACCGAATTCTTCCGACTCTTTGGTGCATACCCCAATGTTGTCAGATTTTCAGTTTTTCGGCAAACTTTTTTTTTCGAATCAAATGATGTGTTTTTTTAAGCGTGTTTTATTCCTCGTATTATCCTTATTATAACACCAAAATTGCAAACTTTTATCTTGATCTTAAATGTTAAATTTATTAAATGTTTTTAAAAATACATTGACAAACTAGGAATTAAAAAACTAAAACTAAAATAATGTGATGATTAATAGGATGTTGAAAATGTTGTCCCTTCTATTTCAGCTCTAATCCTTCCCATTAGAACTTCAAGGTTCTCGGGCTTCGTTTTGTACACGGTCGTTTTTATGTGACCCCAAAAGGAAAAAATCAAGCGGATTTAAATCCGGTGACCCTGGAGGCCACTTATCAACCCCCCTTCGCCCAATCCAGCGTCCCGGAAACGTCGTTTTTAAATAATTTCTAACAGCAACTGCAAAATACGGCGGAGCCCCATCATGTTGGAACCATACGTGGCCAAAACCATTAGGAAAAATATCATTTAA
This sequence comes from Kuschelorhynchus macadamiae, assembly GCA_030620095.1. NCBI lineage: Eukaryota > Metazoa > Arthropoda > Insecta > Coleoptera > Curculionidae > Kuschelorhynchus > Kuschelorhynchus macadamiae. The sequence continues at coordinate 258,342 of JAUTXW010000204.1, forward strand.
TGCTGGAATAATTTAGTTTTTCAACAGCTGTAGATAATTAGTATTTCATATTCATATTTCCTTGAAAGAAAAAGGATCAATAAGGCGACTACCTAATATGCCAGCTCACACATTGACTTTTTCGGGAAATTGCGTATACCTAAATGATTTTATAAATCGGCATAATTGTCGTTATTGGTCTGTAAACAATCCACATTGGATGATGGAGATCCATACGCAATTTCCTGAAAAATTTAATGTGTGGACCCTTTTTCATTTAAGGAAATATGAATGGGATGCTTTATCTACAGCTGTTGGAAAACCAAATTATTCTAGCATTAAACAATATTTTTTCTAATGGTTTTGACCATGTATGGTTCTAACGTGATGGAGCACCGCCGCAATTCGCAGTTGCTGTCAGAAATTATTTAAACACGACGTTTCCGGGACGCTAGATTGGACGAAGAGGGGTTGTTGAGTAGCCTCCAAGGTCACCAGATTTAAATACACGTGACTTTTTTCTTTGGGGTCACCTAAAAACGACCGTGTATAAAACGAAACCTGAGAACCTTGAAGATCTAATGGGAAGGATTAGAGCTGAAATAGAAGGAATACCCCCGGAATGGCTCGAAAATACTATTCGAGAATTTATTGACCGCTTAGGATACTGTAAAGCTGTGAAAGGATAACATTTTCAACATCCTATTAATCATTAAAATATGTTAGTTTTAGGTTTTTAATTCCGAAATTGTTTAATAAATTTAACATTTAAAGAATCAATCATGCTTAAAAAACATATCATTTGATTTGAAAAGGAAAAGTTGCCGAAAAACTGAAAATCTGACAACATCGCGGTATGCACCAAAGGGTTAGGGGAATTCGGTAATTCCTAATCACTACATATAGTTCAGATCGGTTGAGTGGTTTTTGAGATATTTGACCGTTTCCAGACATCTGACTAACCCTGTATATATTTAATTGTGGATTTTATTATGGTTATATTTATACCTTTTTGTATATGTAGTTTTATTTATTTTATTTTTCCAATGTTTAAACCCTAATATTTTTTTCCAGAGCTTACTTTGTTGACAACGAATATATGTTCTTTTAGCAATTAAGTATATTTGAGTTTGAGTAGTTAATGCGGTTAATTTTTTTGTTGTGTTGTATCTGTTGGACGGTTTATTCGAGGTACACTCGATATTCATCTTCAGTCAACATAGAACTTATTTTTTTTTACTATGGTTACGTTTTCCAAAATATTGTTATGTTTATGAGAGACACCCAGGCCCAACATGAGATCTTTCATTTCTTATCATCTTCCTAACATTGCAAGTTACAAAAAATTCAAAATCCATCTTTCCTCAAGTAGACAAGACAAGTTTTATAAACTGACATTCTATACAAAATTCTCCAATATTAAAAAATATTATAGATATATCATTTTATTATAATATTTATTTATATATAATTATTTCGACCACATTATAACATTAAACCTGTAACAATTCTGAGAATACTGGTATTTAGAGAGTTATCTGGTTACTTTAATCTCATTATATTCATTATACCTAGTCGCTTGCTTTATAGATTAAAAGATAGTTAAAAAAATTCTGGGAATCATGCTTAATGTGTATTATCTATTGGGGTCCTATACATCGTATAGTAATTGTAATAGACAGAATAAATTTTAACTTACCTGATGAGAATTGATTTTAGGGAGAGGTCGATTTTCCAGTCTTAAATCTTTCGCTCCATACAAAACGGCAGACAAATTTTCTTTATTATTATTATTACACGTTTCCTTATTGCTTTCTTCAATCTTCTTGTTATTACACGCTTCAGTACTGAATTTTTTAGTGTAATAAGAATGTGTCTTTAAAAAATTAATCTTGTATTCCTTTTCTGCTAACGTACTGCATTTATTGTTTGAAGGTTTGTTTGTGGATGAAGTGAAAACTTGCAGCAAATTTTGTTTGTTATGGTGAATAAGTGGTATAATGCACTGGGTAATTTTGAATGCCATTATTTCAGGAAAATGGGATGATCTAATGAATTAAGGTAACTGTCAACTTGATTATGTCACTGATGGCAATCTATGAAGGTTCAATGTTACGTCATAGGTTGTCATTCTCTCTCTTATCCATGTATATTAGGTGAGATTCAAATTTAACATCATAAACGTAAGTATAGTTAAATTAGCATTTTAAGGGTCAGATTTGATTAGGTAATTCGTCATTCTCCATGTACAGATTTTAACTTGATTTTTTGTGTAAAATCTCGCGGTAATATAGTAAAACCAACAAGTACTAATTTTACTATAACTATTTTATTCTGTGAAACCTCTTTTACTTGTTTCTGCTGTATATGATGTAAGTCGAATATCACCAAGCATAAACCTTAAAAAAACGTTTTGCTCTTGTAGATGTTAGGTATTTTTAATTTTTTCACTTTTTTTGGATTCCCTATAGAGGACAAACAGTTTTTTGAAAAAAGGTGCATAACAAATTGTTATAACTTTGTAAGGCAATATATGGTTATAATGTTATAAAAGGATCACAGCAGGTTTGTAGGTGAGCAGTCGGTCCTCTGCAGCAAATTGGGGTCTAAAACCTCGTATTATACACTGGCTTTACACGCCAGTAATAAGGCCAATGATCACTTTATCGCGTTTTTGTGTGGTGACCCGCCACTCGCAGGACAACATACTGTCTGAGCAAAAACCACATCGACTCGAGCTATGGATGTCATTCTGGGACACACTTGCTTGTAGAGGAAGAGGTTCGGAAGGCTTCTGTTAGTTTAAACGACTGGTGTCGTTGGATACACAAAGACTAGAGTTTTGGACATACGCGAGTCTGGACTGAACTGTCCAGATCCGACCCTCTCCTAGCTAGGAGAGATGCCATTATTCCAGTCTCAGTAGCCTTTAAGAGGTTTCGTGTAATTGTTCCTAACAGGACGTTCTTCCTTAAGCCGGAGGGCCTTGCCTGGTTTACAGAGGGGTCTCGGAGGAGAGATCTGGGGACGGGAATTTATTGGGAGCGACCTAGGGCCAGAATTAGTCTTAACCTTGGACGGGTTACGACTGCTGGAATTAAAGCAATCTAACCTGCTCTTGGAGTTGCTCCCTCAACTGTCAAAGCTAAAATTAAGAATCACATTGTCGAAGGATTTCGTGCTAAATGACACGAGTTAGCAGAACTCATTCTGAGACTAATAGACTTCTAAAACGAAACGGATGCCACCTTAGAACCATTACCGGGTCCTAACTGAACACTGACTGGTGAAAATACCTGCATAAAATTGGATTGGGCAACGGTCCACACTGCAGATTTTGTGCTGAGGAAGATGAAACTACCACGCATCTGTTCTGTCGATGTGACACTTTAGTCAACACTTTGCTTATGGAACGTGCTGGACCTGAAAGGGTCCTTTCCTTTCTAAAAAGGAGTTGCCTCCTGGTCTGAGACATCTTCTTGGGAGATAGCACAATACGCCCCAGTGAGCCTAAGTGCTGCCCTTGTCGGGCTCCCCATCTATGTCGAATGTCTAATGTCTAAGTTACTTTAATTATGTTATGTGAGTTGAATGCAGAATGGGCAATTAGGGTATATTATTATATAATATACTATTTATTACAAATTACTATTAAGTTTTTAAAGAACTAATTTTAAAATGTATCAACAAAATAGGTTAATGTTATACAACATAATCCAACTAAAACTTGGCTAACTGAAAATTAACTTGCGATTTCCTCGTATTCAAGAAACAATGTTGCTAAGTAAAACTCACTGATGCTAACCTGGTATTACCTGCAGCACACATGGCATAAAAGGATGTAATGATTTCATGGACCAAAATTACAGCGCAACTCGTGGTTATCATCTTTCTCGACTGCTTTGGAACCGAATTTTTACATAGTAAACAGAGGTGCTCCCAAATTGTACGATGTTCTATAAAACAGGACAATATTTCAGTTTAGATATTAAACCACTTGGGTCTTGTTGAGAGTAAATATTTCGAATTTTGCGATGTTTTTGAATTTTAAACGAAATCCAATGTCTAGATACAGATCAAAAAAATAAAAATTGGCCAAATTCCATACAATCTTCAAAATATTGCAACACAAAAAATCCTTATTATGGCTAGAAATAACAGGATACTTACAGTGTTGCCAAATTACTAAAAGGGCCTGGCATGAAGACCTTAGACTGTCTGAGTTCTCCTGGCTCGTGTCATTTAGCACGGAATTCTTCGATAGTGTGATTCTTAATCCTGGCCTTGACAGTTGAAGGAGCAATTCCAGGTGCAGGTTCCGGCGAAACGAAATGTTTTCCTGTACGCAGTCCAAGATTCCTCTGATCGCAAGAGCAAGACTAATTCTTGCCCTAGGTTGCTTCCCATAGGTTCCCGTCCCCAGATCCCTCAACTATAAGAGACCCTTCTATAAACCAGACAAAGCCCTCCAGTTTGAGGAAAGACGGAGAAGGATCCCTCCATAGTTCTCTGTTAGAAATCCAGCTATTATATCATTAACAACGATAGCGCCTAATCTGATGCTAACCCGGTACCGATCCGCCTCTGGCGCCCCACCATCTGCCCACCTATTACCAATCTACCTATATTGTAAAATATTCAAAAAAAAACTGCGTCAAAAACTGTTACTTTGATAAACCTGACTTAACCTAACCTAAACTGAAGCTAAACCGCTCTCCGGCGCCCGACCATCTACTAAACTGGTACCAATTTAAGTGTATCGATAAAAAAATGTCCATAACATCAAGTACAAAAACAAGTAAAATTCCTCATTAAAAATAGCAATTGACATATACATTTTTTTAATGTGATTTTTGGGTAAAATAACGTTATAATTTGGAAAACATGTTTATTTCGATATTTTAGTTGTGTATACAGGGTGTCCCTTTAGTGTGTAATTATCCGATAGCTCATCAGATATTACAATTAGCAAAGAAGTTCTCATACAAAAGTGTCTTAGTTGAAAAAATTTCTTATTGTAAAAATATTTCCAAATATTCAGGGTGTGTCATGAAAAAACCTGCCTTTTGAAATCGGAAATCTTTGATGTCAAGTTTTATTCAACCCCACAATAATTTTTAAATTGACTGCAGCGATGCCAATTTATGTATATATATATATATATATATATATATATATATATATATATATATATATATATATATTCATTCCGGGAGGCCAAGATATTAGACCATTTAAGGATATAATTCTTTCGTCAAACTTCCCTCTTAAGTCCTTAAACTATTATGGGTTTGTATGGATTGTACTTATTATTTTTTAACACTCTCTGTACCGTTGATTTTTCCACATAAATGTCCTGTTCTACAGCTCTTACCGATGCACTAGGGTTTTCGTTGACACCTTGGAAAATGTTTCTGTCGCGATTTTCATTGTCAATACTGTATCCGCTTCTAGGTTGTTCGAAGGCCCCATGCTTATTAAATTAACGACGATTTTTCTGAATTGGGTCTTATGAGGCTGTGATCATTCGGGGTACATCTCTAAATACCTTGCTGAGGTAATGTCAACGTTTCTGTGTGACTGCAAGTACAGCGCTAACTAACATGTCAACCTTTTCTTCATTTGAATAGGGAATACCGGCCGGCATTTTCGAAGCTTTCTTTCTCGCGTCCGAATAGAGACTGAAGTGTTGGTGACTGCGACGCTTCCTTTTATACCCCCACTCGGGGCCGAAGGTTATATCTGCGCAGGCGTTGGCCATAATTTATGTTTTCCGGATGGTGCTGTTGTTGTTGCGCTAATTGCGCTTGAGTTTTTGCGATTTTAGATTTGTCGATTATTGTCTTCCATACTGTTGGTAGTTTTAATGATTCGTCCCTTTTATTCAAATCACCTTGTTTTTCAATTTCTATGGCTTCTCGGATTATTCTGGTCTTATAATATTCTATATTGGCAATCTCCCTACACCCATCGAAATTTATTTTATGGCCGGTTTCCTAATGATGTAGGAATAAAGCTGAGGTTGTTTGTTTATTTCTGATCCTGACTTTATGCTCTTCCACTCTTGCTGATATATATATATATATATATATATATATATATATATATATATATATATATATATATAGATAGATATCGAAAATATATATATATATATATGAAGAAAATATATATATATATATATATATATATCAGCAAGGTATATATATATATATATATATATGGGGCCTTCGAACAACCTAGAAGCGGATACAGTATTGACAATGAAAATCGCGACAGAAACATTTTCCAAGGTGTCAACGAAAACCCTAGTGCATCGGTAAGAGCTGTAGAACAGGACATTTATGTGGCAAAATCAACGGTACAGAGAGTGTTAAAAAATAATAAGTACAATCCATACAAACCCATAATAGTTTAAGGACTTAAGAGGGAAGTTTGACGAAAGATTTATATCCTTAAATGGTCTAATATCTTGGCCTCCCGGAATGAAAACACATTGTATTTTTCCATCCGTGAAGCAGTAAAAATCAACATATATAAATATATACATATATATATATATATATATATATATATATATATATATATATATATATATATATATATATATATATATATATATATATATATATATATATATATAATATATATATATATATATATATATATATATATATATATATATATATATATATATATATATATATATATATATATATATATATATATATATATATACATAAATTGGCATCGCTGCAGTCAATTTAAAAATTATTGTGGGTTTGAATAAAAATTGACATCAAAGATTTCCGATTTCAAAAGGCAGGTTTTTTCATGACACACCCTGAATATTTGGAAATATTTTTACAATAAGCAATTTTTTCAACTAAGACACTTTTGTATGAGAACTTCTTTGCTAATTGTAATATCTGATGAGCTATCGGATAATTACACACTAAAGGGACACCCTATATACACAACTAAAATATCGAAATAAACATGTTTTCCAAATTATAACGTTATTTTACCCAAAAATCACATTAAAAGAATGTATATGTCAACTGCTATTTTTAATGAGGAATTTTACTTGTTTTTGTACTTGATGTTATGGACATTTTTTTATCGATACACTTAAATTGGTATCAGTTTAGTAGATGGTTGGGCGCCGGAGAGCGGTTTAGCATCAGTTTAGGTTAGGTTCAGTCAGGTTTATCAAAGTAACAGTTTTTGACACAGTTTTTTTTTTAATATTTTACAATATAGGAAGATTGGTAATAGGTGGGCAGATGGTGGGGCGCCAGAGGCGGATCGGTACCGGGTTAGCATCAGATTAGACGCTGGAGTGCGATAGGCGAATGTATCGTTGTTAATGATATAATAGCTGGATCTCTAACAGAGAACTATGGAGGGATCCTTCTCCGTCTTTCCTCAAACTGGAGGGCTTTGTCTGGTTTATAGAAGGGTCTCTTATAGATGAGGGATCTGGGGACGGGAACCTATGGGAAGCAACCTAGGGCAAGAATTAGTCTTGCTCTTGCGATCAGAGGAATCTTGGATTGCGTACAGGAGGAACCTGCACTTGGAATTGCTCCTTCAACTGTCAAGGCCAGGATTAAGAATCACACTATCGAAGAATTCCGTGCTAAATGACACGAGCCAGGGGAACTCAAACAGTCTAAGGTCTTCATGCCAGGCCCTTTAGTAATTTGGCAACACTGTAAGTATCCTGTTATTTCTAGCCATAATAAGGATTTTTTGTGTTGCAATATTTTGAAGATTGTATGGAATTTGGCCAATTTTTATTTTTTTGATCTGTATCTAGACATTGGATTTCGTTTAAAATTCAAAAACATCGCAAAATTCGAAATACTTACTCTCAACAAGACCCAAGTGGTTTAATATCTAAACTGAAATATTTTCCTGTTTTATAGAACATCGGACAATTTGAGAGCACCTCTGTTTACTATGTAAAAAGTCGGTTCCAAAGCAGTCGAGAAAGATGATAACCACGAGTTGCGCTGTAATTTTGGCCCATGAAATCATTACATCCTTTTATGCCATGTGTGCTGCAGGTAATACCAGGTTAGCATCAGTGAGTTTTACTTAGCAACATTGTTTCTTGAATACGAGGAAATCGCAAGTTAATTTTCAGTTGGCCAAGTTTTAGTTGGATTATGTTGGATAACATTAACCTATTTTGTTGATACATTTTAAAATTAGTTCTTTAAAAACTTAATAGTAATTAGTAATAAATAGTATATTATATAATAATATACTCTAATTGCCCATTCTGCATTCAACTCACATAACATAATTAAAGTAACTTAGACATTAGACATTCGACATAGATGGGGAGCCCGACAAGGGCAGCACTTAGACTCACTGGGGCGTATTGTGCTATCTCCCAAGAAGATGTCTCAGACCAGGAGGCAACTCCTTTTTAGAAAGGAAAGGACCCTTTCAGGTCCAGCACGTTTCATAAGCAAAGTGTTGACTAAAGTGTCACATCGACAGAACAGATGCGTGGTAGTTTCATCTTCCTCAGCACAAAATCTGCAGTATGGACCGTTGCCCAATCCAATTTTATGCAGGTATTTTTACCAGTCAGTGTTCAGTTAGAACCCGGTAATGGTTCTAAGGTGGCATCCGTTTCGTTTTAGAAGTCTATTAGTCTCAGAATGGCTAAAAGGGCCTGACACGAAGACCTTAGACTGTCTGAGTTCTGCTAACTCGTGTCATTTAGCACGAAATCCTTCGACAATGTGATTCTTAATTTTAGCCTTGACAGTTGAGGGAGCAACTCCAAGAGCAGGTTAGATTGCTTTAATTCCAGCAGTCGTAATCCGTCCAAGGTTAAGACTAATTCTGACCCTAGGTCGCTCCCAATAAATTCAGATCTCTCCTCCGAGACCCCTCTGTTAACCAGGCAAGGCCCTCCGGCTTGAGGAAGAACGTCCTGTTAGGAACAATTACACGAAACCTCTTAAAGGCTACTGAGACTGGAATAATGGCATCTCTCCTAGCTAGGAGAGGGTCGGATCTGGACAGTTCAGTCCAGACTCGCGTATGTCCAAAACTCTAGTCTTTGTGTATCCAACGACACCAGTCGTTTAAACTAACAGAAGCCTTCCGAACCTCTTCAAGCAACAGATACAGATATATATATATATATAAAGTTAAATATTTTCGACCGTGATAATATTCATGTCCCAGCAGTTGAATTGCAAAAAAGGAGAACAAAACACATTAGCAACAAGGAAAATCAACAGTTATGCCAGGAATTTTTGAAAAGGAAATAAAAACAGTACAGGGTATCCGAATTTCGATGGTTTTGCAGGGTATCTCCCTTATTACTGAAGATGGAGAGATGCGGTTTTCGCAACACTGTGCTACTTTTTTGTGAAACCAAAGAAGCCACAAACAATTCCTAGCCTTGTTCGTTTTTGCAGGGTAAAATTGAAAAGGTACCCCTTGTATCTCGACGGCCTGGCAACTTACCGAAAAGGTGAAAACTAACATCTATAGAGTTTTTTGCCTAGAATCCAGTGAGTGAGTTAGATACTATCGTTTTCGAGGTATAGACTAAAGTTGGGTTTTTTTTAAATGGGATACCCTGTATATTTTTTAATATTTGGTTTCCTCTCATTCTTAGCTTCTCAGAAATATATAACACTGGATATTTATTTCAATCCGGTACCGACAATAAAGTCAATTTAAAGAAATTTTAATCTGTTTTTCTAGTGGCCATGAAAATTGTGTGTTAATTTTCTAAATCTGGATTATCTGTACCAAAGTTTGTTATAATATCATAATTAAACAATAAATCAATAAACAAAGATACATACCTACTATTTAATATTTACACTGGACAACACAACTAACACAAATACTTGGGAAATCTAATAAAAAAATATATACCTTTTATACACTAAAAATGTTTTATTTACATCAAATGACGTTAGACTTAATACTTTTCTAAAGTTGACAATTGTGTTGTTTAAAAATACTTACTTACAACTATTTAATTTATCCCTTAGAAACACCCAAGATCTGTTTTAAATAAAATACGCCATTGTAGAAACTAATTGACATTTGTCATTGTTAAATTATTTTAATCCTTTGTCCATTTATTAAATATCAAATGGCAGCAAATTTCGAAAACTTGGAGAAATATGACATGTTTGTTTGTTTTATGCAGTGCCAAAAAAATCCGGATGAAGCGTCAGAGATCTATCTAATCCGGTAAGTGACAGGAGTAATACTAAGTAAACAAAATAACTTTGCTTCTTAAATCAGGGCTTTTCGGAACTAGTGATAGCCTATGTAGAAGGACTCTCAGTATTTTTGAAAAACAAAAGTATAGATAATAATAAAACTTTAGTTTTTTGACTTTTTTTTCAGAATAATAATATTAATATTTCAAATTATGCTTATCGTTCCTAATAGGTTACGATTGTGTCCAAAATTTGTTTGTAATAAAAAAGATACGATGTCACTAAATTTCCAATAAAATTAATTATAATTAAAATATTTGAAAAGTAGAATAGCAGTTTTGTTGATAAGTGATAAGAAAAAACATCTTTTACATCTCCCTGTATAATAAAATAATTCAATTTAATTTATTTTGAATATGTCGTTCTATACTCTATATATCTGTAAATAAGCATTTATTCTTTATAGATACCCAGAACGAAGACAGCCCGATAAGTGAATATTTTCAAGAATAAAAGTGAATCTGATCAATCACGGATCATTCAAGTACCGCGACCGAAATCATATTACAAAAAAAATCGGGAAACCGAAGAGATTAATGTTTTAGCTGCCGATGCCGTTGCAATCAATCCGTCGATTTCCTGTCAAAAAGTCGAGGATGAAGTGAGAGTACCTAAGTCAACAGTGCAGACTATTCTAAAAAAATACCATTTCAAACCATATAAATATAAGTTAGTGCAGCATTTGCACCCGGGAGATGCACAGCGTCGCATAGATTTCTGGAATTGGTACATTCATATGACTAATACCGAAATAAATTTCGAAAGAAGAGTTGTATGGTCTGACGAGGCATATATCTTAAGTGCAGGTATTCTAAATCGACACAATAACAGATAACAGTTCGAACAGTATTTGTAATTTCTACACCCTGCATAGCCTTTTTTTCTAATTTAGTCAATAGTAAGTATTTTACAGAATACAATTTTATTGTCAACATTAGAAAAATTATTAAATTATCGTCATATGTATATATTTTTAGTTTATAATATGTGTTTTTAGTAGATTTCTTAGATGTTTGTGTGTTTCCCTAGCGTAAAAATTAAATAGTATGTATCTTTGTTAACTGATTTATTGTTTAATAATGATATTATAACAAACTTTGGTACAGATAATTCAGATTTAGAAAATTAACACACAATTTTCATGGGCTACTAGAAAAACAGATTAAAATTTCTTTGTTTAAATTGACTTAATTGTCGATATCGGATTAAAATAAATATTAAATATTATATATTTTTGAGAAGCTAAAAATGAGCGGAAACCAAATATTAAAAAATATACAGGGTATCCCATTTAAAAAAACCCAACTTTAGTCTATACCTCGAAAACGATAGCAGTTAACCAAAAACTAACTACGCCACTAGATTCTACGCAAAAAACTCTATCGAAGTTAGTTTTCACCTTTTCGGTAAGTTGCCAGGCCATCGAGATACAACGGGTACCTAAAAACGTAAAATTTTCAATTTCACCCTGTATCTCAAAAACGAAGAGGGCTAGGAAAAATTTGTTTGTGGCTTCTTTGGTTTCACAAAAAAGTAGCACAGTGTTGCAAAAAACCGCATCTCTCTATTTTCAGTAATAAGGGAGATATCCCGTAAAACCATCGAACCTCGGATACCCTGTAACAACAACTGTTAACATGTACACAGTGATGATTAAAGATAAAAAAATAAAACGTAAAAGATCTAGATAAACACAAAAAGCAAATACTGCGATAACGCAACACAAAATAATTTAATTTTATTTCCAGGAAGATTCTAAAAACAAAATTCTATATTTTCTGTGTATATTTTAACACTAAAAATTATTTATGTCCATATACACAACATATTTAAATTGAATTACAATTAAACGAATTTTGAATGGCAATTATTCTTAAAATTGATGGCATTAATAGTTTGAGTACATAACCCCCTGTCGATAATCATTATGTGAAACTTTCTAATTAACATGTCTATCGTGTAGTAATGACGTCATAATTAGTATCAATATTTATTTAATAACGCTGTACTTATTTTATTTTCGAAAAAAAAATTACTTCTCTTATATATAGTTCAAAATATTTGATTTCACACATTTTAGGTTTTGTGTACTTACATGGCGTGGGAAAATTCGTCTAGTCAAACTTGCTTTTCTTTTCAATAAGTGAAACTTTTTTAGAATGGATAATTAGTTAATAAGAAGTCACATCCAACAATTTTTAAATATAGAAAGTAAATTCACGGGCTTCTTGGATTACTTTTTATTGCTAATTGTTTTTTTTTTTCTATTAATGCCAACGTTTCGATAGTTAGGTTTTCTACCTTCCTCAGGGCTACAATAACACAGGCCAACACATATTTTGGTGCCAGCGATTTTTTAACTGTTCCTGGCTAATTTTTGGATGCAGAATCTAAAAAAGTTCTCAGATTTTGTCTATCAGATCTAGTTTTTTTTTTTTTTAAATAAAATGGTGTATATATATATTTTACGTTATAACTGTTATAATATATAATATTACTATTGCCAGTTAAAAAAACAAAGACACATGGATTTAAGTATTTATTGCAAAAACCTAATTTACATAATTATATTAGTCACTAATCACATAAAAATTTTCTGAAGGCTCCAGCCGTAGTTCGCCATCATGTGAGTATCTCATCGTCCTTGATAACGATCTTCCATAGTTTTAATATCCTGATGGAATCTTTCTCCCTGTTCTTCACTTTACACTTTACACTTACACTTACTTCACAATTACCTAAGTTTTCTGGAAAATGATCTAGGTGGCTGTGGAGGTAGTGAAATTTTATACTAATGTTACAGCCGAGAATATTAAAATTTGAAAGCATAGTTTCCACTAATTCTACGTAATTCTCTGCTTTATGATTGCCAACAAATGAACACCAAGCGTTAGATTCAGTCTGGTTCGTTGATGTGGTGAATTGTGGATCTTTAACAAGTTGCTTCATTAGGCCTAGCTTGATATGCTAGGGCGGAAGTAAGATTTTTTCTCTTGAAATCGTTGATCACGTTTTGTTTTCCTTGAATCATGACATCTCTTGAAGGCCAATTTTTGTTAACGTAGTGCTCATTTTTAGGTCTGCTGTCCCAAACCAACCACTCTGCTGTCCAAGGAGGAAGTTAACCATTTTTAAATCAAGACAAATTGCCCACTGATGTTCTTCGTTTTTAATTTTTCTCAAAACTAATGTAATTGTTTCATATTCTTCCTTCATGGTAGTAGAATGACCAATAGGAATTGAGCCATATTTGTTACCGTTATGTAAAAGAACACATTTTAAATTACGTTTCGAACTGTCAATAAAAAGGCGCCAATCATCTGGAGTGTATTCAGGCAAACCCATTTTTTCTAAGAGCCCTTTTATATTGTTACAGAATACCAAGTCATTTTCTTGAGCGAAAAAAAGGCAGCAGATCCTTATCTCTTTTACGATAAAATGTAATATTAGTACCTGGACAAAATAGATTTTTTTCTTTTAATCTGGATGCAAGTAATTCAGCGGATTCCTTTGAGGATTGATTCAGGTCTCTTATAAGATCGTTTAGTTCTTCTTGATTGAAACACTGCGGAGTTGCTAAATCTGCTTCAAATTCGCTGTCGTTTTCTGATTGAATTCTTTGAACTTCGTCAGACATTGATGTTTCTGTATCATCTTCTGTTAGTTCGGGTAGACTGCTGAATGATGGAACGGGTATTTCTTCCGAATGCGCTATAGGCCTTCTTGCAGAATCTAGATCAGGATATGTCCATTTGTGTCTATTGTTTCTATTTATGCCTTTAATATTAACGAGACAAAAATAGCAGTCATATGATGGTTTCGCGGTTCTCTCCAAGCCATTGATATACCAAATTTTAGGCACTTCCTCTTTCCAGTTGTCCACTGTCGCAAATGTTCAACACATGTTTTACATATGAAATGTGTGCCCAAGATTTATCTTGATCTCCTAAATGAACGCCAAAATAGGCAAGATAAGCTCTTTTCAGAAAGTCAGAAATCGTTTTTCTGCTCTCTTTCAAAGTGTATTCACCACACACATAACAAAAAACATCGGGATGATTTACGCAGGTACGTCTGCTTGTGGATGCTATTGTTTCAGTTTAGTCTCTTAATACTACAAAACGACCAAAATTTACACAAAATGATAGCACAACTTTACTTGGGAAAACTCAGTAATATACTAAATCGAGTACAGTCAAGCAGGTATAGAAGGATCGGGTCATAGGCAATTACAGGTATAAAAAAGTAATTAAGAGCAATATATTGAGTAGTTCCTAGTATAGGAACGTTGGGTCAGGGACAATTCCAGGTATCTATTTGGTTAATTAGATTCTGGGAAATTTCTATTTTGACAATTAAGTACATATTTATCTCTTTATTTGTTGTCCTTTATCAGAAAAAAAATATCAATTAACCTGTATCTCTAAAACTAGAGCTGATAGAAAAAATCTGGTGGCATTTTTGGAATCAGCACATTAAAAACATCTAAAATCAGATGTTAGATTTCCGGCTCCCAATTTTGGCTTTCATTTTGTTACCCTGTGTAAATCGGTAAATTTCCTTTACGCAGAACTTCCCTCGTTATGAATCTTTCCTTTCATTAGGAATAGTAAGGTGTAACCCAATTTAGTCCCGCACACGCTCATTTAGTATAGTGTCTTTTCAAACATTTCTATTGCGCACCATTTTGTGACTGGTTGGTTGACTGACTCACTCATTACGCTCCAGCTCAAACCCCTTGAGGTAAAAGGCTGAATTTTGATATACAGGTTGATTTTAGTGTGTAGAGGTACGATAAGAAATGATTTTTCAAAACTCAAATTCCAAGGGGGTTAAACCACCCCTTAAATATTACAATATATTTTATTTAAAAAGCGGTCCGTTTTTCGGAAAAACTCTTAAACACGTGTTTTTTAATTTATTTTTTACATCTTTTAGGATTTTTTAAAAATTCATACAAGTTGTTCAAAGGGGTGAAACCACCACTTAAATAATACAATATTTTTTTATTTAAAAACCGGTTAGTTTTTCGAAAAAACGGTTGAACTCGTGTTTTTTAATTTACTTCTTACATATTTTAGGATTACAATTACAATACAATGTGTCCAAAGGGGTAAAACCATCCCTTAAATATTATAATATATTTTATTTAAAAAACCGTTAGTTATTCGGAAAATGCTTGAACATAATATGCTTTATATTTATTTTTTACATATTTTAATTTTTTTTTTAAACCGAGACAGGGTTTAATATTATATTTTTTATTTATAAAACAATTAGTTATTCGGAAAAACACTTGAACACGTGCTTTTTATTTTATTTTATTACATATTTTAAGATTTTTTTATAAATTCGTACAGAGTTTTTGAAAAAATCGGGTCATTGATTAATTTTTGCGACTTTTCTCAAACAGTTTGCCGTAGAAAGCTGAGCTTATGCAAATAGCTTGATTTTAGAGTGCAGAGGTTCGATAAGAAGGGATTCTTCGAAACTCAGTTTCCAAGGGTTTAAAACTACCCCTTAAATGTTTATCGTGGACTCGAAAGTTGTCAAAATAAAACCGCATCTTGATTTAAAGGACGAGCTATATTAACTCCAAAAAATAGCACAGCAGATGAAATAAATCTAGCTTTATTGGAGAAAATTACTGCGCCACAATTAACATATTACTTAAAAGATGTAGTTATAGACCAAGAAAATGCAGTTAATTACCCAGTCGGGTTCCTACACTTTCTAAACCCTTCAGGAATCCCTCCTCATGAGTTATCTTTAAAAGTGGGGGCACCAGTGATGCTTATTCGAAATTTAAAACCACCAAAATTGTGTAATAGAACTTAGCTATAGGTTAAAACATTACAAAATAATGTAATAGAGACCACTATTATTTCTGGCCCTGGTGTGGGAGAAACCACGTATCCCTTTAATTCGGTCAGACTATCCTTTTCAGTTTAAACGTGTAAACAGTTTCCTTTAAAGCTTTGTTTCGCCATGACAGTTAACAAAGCTCAAGGGCAATCCTTAAGTAGAGCTGAAGTAAACTTGCGCTACGATTGTTTTTCTCATGGTCAACCTTATGTCGCATGTTCTAGAGAACGTTTGCGTAGTAGATGGCTTTTTTACAGCCAGAGAATGCAACAACAAACGTGGTTTATAAAGAGGTACTCAAATGATGCAATTTAAGTACCTCTTTATATCCCTTTCATGATAGTCATATACACGAACAAAATCGCGGGTACCCTCTAGTATATATATATATATATATATATATATATATATATATATATATATATATATATCATATAGGAATCGTACCAATATTTTAGCAGTTTCTACACCTATTTTTTGGGCATGATAAAATAAATTGATTTTTTTACACTGCCATTTTGTATCGTGATTTTGAATTCGTAGCAGTTAATCCCTGTATTTTATTCAATTTTGATTCATACCCAAAATTATTACAGCTTGATTCCTTGGTTTTTGTGCAAAATTTGAGATAAATTGGATAATTTGTTTTTTAGTAATAATTTTTTAACATTCCACCAGGCCGCCGTTTTGTTCCGTCATATTAGATTTTTATCAAATTAATACTTCATCCTCTACATCTCCACATATCCTTTAATTTTTGATTAGAATTTGAAGTCAATCGTGAAGGTAGTTCTTAATACGCCGCGAACTGAGAGCCAGACAGACAGACCGACAGATAGACAAATGGATGTGAGAAAACAAATTGGCATCTAGAGACGCTAAAACGTAAATATATGTAAATCCTGCATTTTTTCCACGGTAACACTTCATATAGCCGCCATTTTGTTTCGCCATCTTGAATTCGTACAGCAATTTTACCAATTCATTCCTATACCATAGTTAATTCTTGCACAAAATTTGAAATCAATCTATTAAGTAGTTTTTTCAGGCACAAGTTTTAAATATTTGATTAAGCCTCCATTTTATTTCGCCATCTTTTGCAGTACCAAAATTTTACTGGTTAATAACTAACTAATATTTAATTTTTTTGCAAAATTTGCGGTAAGCTAGATAAGTAGTTTTTAGTAATCATTTTTTTAACAATTGACTAGGCCGCCATTTTGTTGCGCTACCTTGGACTTTTAACAAAATGTGACCATGTCATTCTCATATGTAAGCAGCTTTTAGATGTGCCGCAAAGAGGCAGACCGACAGATAGACAGACCGACGGAATTAAGAAAACATGTTTTCTTTCATCTAGGAACCCCGAAACGTAAAACGGAGGCTGATTTTTTCACGATTACAATATTACTATTTATTATTGATTATCCCTATATCCTATATAAGTCATTTGAATAAGTGTATTAATAATTTAATTAATTAATAAGTCATCTTTTCAGACTCATTTTTTAAATACTTTATTAGAGCGCTATTTTGTTTTGCTATCTTATATTCAAAGCAAAATATTACCGGTTCATTCTTATATAACACTTGATTTTTGTAAAAAATTGATAATTATTTTTTGTCATATTTTTTTTACATTTCACTAGGTCCGGCATATTTGATTTTTACCAAAATATAACCAGGTCATCCTCATATGACCCTAAATTTTGAAATTAATATGGTAAGCAGTTTTTAAGCTATGCCGCGAACTGACCGACAAATCGACAGACGAATCGACGGAATTGATAAAACTTATTTTTGGCACTAGGGAAGCTAAAACCTGAGAAGGTGATTTTTTCACGATTACAAACACTCTATTTGGCCGCCATTTTCTTCCGTCAACTTGAGTTATTACCATTATATTACTTGTTCATCTCTATATGACAGTTAGTTATAGCATACAATTTGAAATCAATCCATTAAGAAGTGTTTGCAGGCTGAATTTTAAAATATTTTATTAAGTCATTTTGTTCCACCATCTTAGATTCTTACCAAAATCTTACCAGTTGACTCCTACATAATACTTGATTTTTGTGTAAAATTTGAAATAAATTGGATAAGTAGTTTTTTAGTAATATTTTTTTAACACTTCACTGGGTCGCCATTTTGTTTTGCCACATTGGATTTTTACTAAAATATTACCAGAACCTTATTTTTTCACTAAAATTTGAAGTCAATCTGATTAATAATTTATAAGCTATGCCGCGAACTGACAGACAGGCAGACGATCCGACAGACGGACCGACGGCATTGATAACTTATTTTTTGGCTCCTAGGGACGCTAAAACGTGTAAATATGTAAAACCTGAGAGGGTGATTTTTTCACTAATACAAACACTACTATAACTCTATAATAACAAAAAATATTTGTGTCTAGTTTTGTATATTTCGTCTATATGTGCTATTCCAAATTTATATTTATTGTAACCCCGAGGAAGGTAGAAAATCTAATTACCAAAACGTCGACATTAATAGAAAAAATAATTAGCAATAAAAAGTTGTCCAAGTAGCCCGTGAATTTTCTTTCTATATTTAAAATGGATAATATAAAAGGTCTTCATTTGTTAACAGAATTAAAGAGAGGCTGCATGAAATAACAGTTTGTAGGTAGAAAATATAAATGATCTCTAAAAAGTCACATTACTTGAATATACTTTTAAATGGAATTTATAGAAATTGGATAAAGGACATCGTAGACTCCTCATGGAAAATAACTAGTCAACTTCAGCGGATCAATATGAAACTGAAAATGCACTTCTACTTATTAATTTCGGAAAAACGAACACCACTCGAGAAGACTTACGATGCGCATTAAAAAGACATTTAAAAAGATAGGTGCAAAATCCACCGATCTCAACCATCAACAAAAACTAGATGAGTATCAAGATACACTAAAGCTAGCAGCTAAAGCGAAACGTCTGCAGAAATACAACAAATGCTCAAAGAAAAAACGACAGAACTGGCTTTTCAACACCAATCAAAGGCAGTTCTATCGGGTTATCAATAACACCAAAGATCAAACCAATACTGAGAAAGCATTTGACCGAGTATTGGTCGAACATCTGGGAAAAACCAAAAGAGCATAACCGAAATGGTACATGGATACAACCTCAACGTGATCAGATTCAAACACCGAATGAGCAACTGGAAGTCGCTAGGAGTTGACCATATTCACATTCATTCAATTTCTGGCCCTCTATAAAGCTATGGCCCGTCATTTTACTAAAATAAAGCATCATCGGAGACAACCCCCGCATTTCTAATGCTGGGCACTACTATGCTACCCAAAAGCAATAGGACAGAAGACCCGTCCCAATACAGGCATTATCTGTTTGCCCACCATGTACAAGATGCTAACAGGATGCATTGCAAATCATATCTATCACAATATTCACATATATTTCAGTCATAACCTATTAGCCGAGGCATAGAAGGGATGCATTCGAGACCATCAAGGGTGCAAAGAACAACTTATCATCGACTCTGTGGTACTTAAGCAGGCATAGAAAAAAACAATGCAACATACACACTGCTTTTATAGACAATAAAAAGGCGTTTGACAGTGTACCACATTCCTGGCTCATAGGCATACTAAGAATATACAAAATTCACCCTATTCCTGACAACTATCAAGAACCAGTGGAGAACGAATTTGAGGAACTATAATGGCGATCAATCTCTTACTACCGATGAGATACACATCATTAGGGGAATTTACCAAGGAGACTCGTTAAGTCCCCTGTGGTTCATCAAAGCCAATAGAGACGATTTCCGAACCATATCCCACCTTTCATATATGGATGATATTAAGCTCTATGGTGGAAACCATAACCAACTAAAAAAGCTTATAGAGGTGACATACACCTTCTCGAAAGACATTCATATGGAATTTGGAATGAAAAAAATTGTTAAGCCTTAAAAATCGAAGAAGGCAAAGTCATTAATGGTGATGTAGCTCTACCCAATGGAGAAATAGTTCAAGCGATGAACCAAGGAGAGACCTACAAAAACCTAGGATTCCAGCAAGCTAGATTGCCCTAGGATAAGCAAGGAAAGGACAAGATGAAAGATCAATACATTAAGCAATTAACACCTATACTGTGCCCTTGCTGACCTACAGTTTCTAAATCTTGAAATCGACTAACACGAAGCTAGAGGGACTACAGCGAACTACTCGCCTAATGATGACCACGAAGAGAAGGTGGAAGATATCTTGTTAACTTTACCAATTCGCACTCCCGACAGCTGCAAAAATTGAGAGATTTCTTCACCAACAAGCATAGTGACCTTAAGTGACAACTCGTACTCTTCATTAAATCTCGCAAGTGACATCATAAAGTCACTTTCAGATCCCGACAACAAAGAACAGAACAGGCTCAAATGGCACTACACGATCGACATCACAATGACTTGAATCAGCCACACATAGATAAGGAAGCATCCAACAGGGGGCTGAAGGATGGAGAACTATTCCCAGAGACAGAAGGATTTGTGACGGCAATACAGGACTAACTAACACGAAATTACACTAAATTCATCATCAAAGACCGGTTAGTTGATTCCGATAAGTGTCAAAAATGTAGCGAGAAATCAGAGAGTATACAGCATATAACATCTGGCTATTATAAATACCAACCAAGTTCAGTGCTTGAAAATAATGCCTTCAAACTGTACTACGATCGAATTATCACCGACAGACGGATGACGAATAATCGCCCTAATATGGTATTGTCAAATAAGAAAACAAAGACAGCTTATTTGGTAGGTGTCGCCGTACACAACAATAATAACATGTTGGATAAATATTAAGAAAAAAAGGCCAAATATGCGGAACTGGCCATCGAGATACAGCGGATGTGGCGACTGAATATGGTTCATGTGATACCGACCATCGTATCATCAACTGGACTAGTTACAAAAACACTAAAACAGAACCTGAACATCATAGGACTGCATACTAACACCTTCATCGACATCCAGAAGGCAGTCTCTGCTCAGTACTTGCCACATAGTGAGAAAATTCTTACAGGACAACACATAAAACTAATAGAAACCAGCCCACTCCTTTTGATGCAAAATTGTTGAAAAATTGATTGCCAATTTCGATAATAATAATAATAATAACGTTTATTCAAAATTAATAAAATTATTTTATTCAGTGGGGTCTTAAAAATAACTAAGCAATCAAAAAAACAAATAATTAAACACTTCAACATACAATGTCATAAAAAAGAAACCAGACTGGATAAACAGAAAATCACTGAAGCATTAAAATGCTGCTGAAGGTTTATAGGTCAAATATTAAATAATATACATTTAGTTAAATAGTAAGTTTACATCGTTTCTAACAATTCAAATAGCAAGCAAACCAAGAGATAATTGCCACACAAAGCGATCAAGTGTTATCAAATTTAAATTTTGATTGTAGTTTTAACCGTTGAAATCCATTATTACTAAAATTATTAATCCTCGGATCAAATATTAGAATATTATTTAATTCGCATTTAAAATTAAATATGTTTGGTTCGGAGATGTCAAAAGAAATATTTTATATAGATCTTGAAGTCTTAGACCATATTCTGTTTATAAAATTTATGAAAACTCGGCACGCCACTGCTGAGGATCCAAGGGTATGACCGGTCTTTATCTTTTTAGTTCCCAACAACAAGAAATTGGCAACCTATTAAAACACAAGTAGAGCTACGTTTTTGTTGTATATTGATACATTTTTTGAACACACATCACCCCCTTCCCAGAATGCATCACTTGATCCACCTCTGCGTCCTCGTTCTATGTGTAAATATATACCTGCTAAGTATAAGTCTCAAAAATGCTCTAAAATACTTAAATAAAATATAAGCCTTTGTGTTAAATGTGTTTGTAATAAATTTCACACAAACAATTTTTGAATATCAATTATTTCCCAAAATGGAGGTTTGTATAATATATTAATATACCAGATCAATAGCCTTCTGAATATAATCGACCCGAAATTTGGTCATGAAACATTTTAATTAGAGTAGCTGAATTATTAGTCAATAATATAACAGCACAAAGATTAGTTCTATCATAATAATTTATTAACACTCCCCTTTTAATTTCTTGGAAGGTGTAAAATTTAAAAATGCCGAATAACAAATAGCGAAAATACCGAATTTCTTATGATTGACATCATTATCATGGCCATCTATTCATTTTTGTGCAAACAAAAATATTGTAAAAAATAAATAATAATTATTCAAAATACCTTAATTATTTTTTATAGAAAATTTGAAAATGTCCTTATGTTCCGCATTACTTCGTTGGTCTTCTGCCGAATAAGACATGCGATTTTCAAATAATTTGTTAATGCTATAATTGTATGTCTACTACCTTTGTTAAGTTAAACCTTTTTCAAATCACAAACAGATATAAAGTTTTGTAACAATAAAAATAAATGCTGACTTACCTAATCTTACTTAGCTTAAAGTAGCTATAGCCAAACTTAAAGTGGTGTCAATTAATGCCAATTATCCCATTTTCTTAGTTTTTATGCGTTACCTCCTTTATTAGCAAAAATACGGGAGTACCGTTTTTGTGACATAATGCTATTTTTTTGTGAAATGTGTCGATGCTGTAATCCGAATTTTCATAGCCTGTTATGTATCGTTTAACTTACTTGAATCGAATCCAGTAGCGTTGTCTAATTTGTAATGTGAACTCTTGTTTTCTTAGAAATAAATCACAATTATGTTTTCTTAAATAGGACACTCTATATATTTGTATTTCATATCATTCAGTACAAAATAAGCTTTTCAAAAATCGCCCAATAATTTGCTTTTTTTTAGAAATAGATTCATTTTTTTGTAGAAGCCAAGAACCGCACATAATTACCAAAAGAAAATTGCTTTATCTTGTCAAATAAATTACTTGTCAAAAGTCGTTGGGCTGTTTTTCAAGCTATATTTAAGGATTAATCACATCGGTAAATTTCCTTTACCTGGAACTTCCCTCGTTCTGATTTTTTTTCCATTTGTTAGGAATAGTGAAGTGTGACCCAATTTAGTTCAGTACATAGTCATTTAGTAACATATTGAAATATACTGTCTTTTCAAACATTTTTATTTGGCGCCATTTTGTTCCATCATATTGGATTCCTACCAATATTTAACCAGTTTCGTTCTACCTATACCTTTGGGCATAATTTAAAATAAATTCAATAGGTAGTGTTTATATTGACACACAGCGCCATTTTGTTACGTTATGTAATTCATATTTTTATATTTTTCATATTTTCACATTTAATTTTACTACAAAATTTCAAAGTTAATTAAACTAGTTTTTTTACGTTGATTTTTTTAAAAATTTTGTTTAAATTTGTGCCACAACTTTACCAATATCTGTATATCACACCTAATTCTTGCACAAAAATTGAAATTAACTTAAATAATATTTTCAGGTTGATTTTTTTAAATATTTTATTAGGCCACTATTTTGTTTTGCTATCTTGGATTCACATCAAAATATTACCAGTTCATTCATATGTAACATTTGATTTTTCTGCAAAAATTTGAGGTCAAATGGATAATTAGTTTTTTTAGTAATAATATTTTAAACATTCTTAATGGTTTTCGTTAACGATCCTCTTGTTATGTTAAAGTGGTGTATTATTGGGATAAAAATCCAGAAAAAAAAAACAAAAGTATTTTTTGTATTGTCGACGTTTCGCAAGTTTATTGTTGCATTCTCAGGACACATATATAGATTCTATATCCTGCATGAAACCCGTATTATCAGTCTTTACCTACAGCGTTGGTCCGCAGATATTTCCTAACCTCAAATAAGACATCACTCTAACATAACAACAAGAGGATCCTTAAAGAAAACTATTTAGAAACTTAATATCTGGGAAATATCTGTGGACCAACAGTGTATGCAAAGATTGCTAATATGGGTTTCATGCAGGTTATTAAATCTATATATGTGTCCAAAGGATCCAACAATAAAGTTTCGAAACGACAACAATTTAAAAAAAGTTTTGTTATTTTTTACTGGTTCCTAACCTAACTGCAAATAATACACCACTCTAACATAACAACAAGAGGATCGTTAACGAAAACCGTTTAGGAACTTAATATCTGGGAAGTATCTGCGGACCAACGGAGTAGGTAAAAACTAATAATAGGGGTTTCACGCAGAATATAGATTCTAGATATGTGTCCTGAGGATACAACAATAAAGTTGCGAAACGTCGACAATTAAAAAAAAGACTTTTGTTTTTTTTTTACTGGAACCCAACCCGAAATAATATACAACTGTAAATTTTTTTTTTACCACTGTTCCACCATATTGGATTTCTACCAAAATATTATCAGGTCATCCCCATATGAACCCTTAACTTTTTGTCAAAATTTGAAGTCTATCGGGTAAGTAGTTTTTAAACTATGCCGCGAACTGACAGACAGACCAGACAGGCACACAGACGGACCGGAGATATTGATAAAACATATTTTATCTACGGACACTAAAACGCGAGGATATGTAAAACCCCAGAGGGTGATTTTTTTTTCATTTTGCTTGTGCAAAATTTGAGGTAGGGGAACCTGTTGTACCTAGGACTTACTTTTGATTCTATTACGTTTATAAATAGGGATTATTATTTAGACATTCGTTATGTTATTTGTCTAATTGTAGTAACTTTTGGGTATATTATATATATTTTTTTTGAAGAACAAAAAATAATAATTTTACAGAAAAATATGCTTTTAGAAAAAAGTGTATATGTGTACAAGGTACAACATGGGGGATGTACAGGGTGTTCCAGCGAGGACTGAACAGGGACCTATTTTCGACCTTCCTTGTATTTTGGAAAAATTCAAAATAGCCAATCGATCTATTTTTTCTTGTAAAATCCAAAAATGTCATCGAAAAAATATTTGAACCAGAAACAAAAGAGTTACGCTATGCATCAGGTGTTTTTTAAATGGAATGTATCGTTTTTTATACGATTTTTGGAAAGGGTGATTTTTTTTATGTCCGTTCTGATTAAAAGATTTGATTTTGCGATAGCTGTTTATATTACATTTTAATGTCTTACAAACTAAAATTTTAGCTTCACCTGTTCAAAATATACGATAGGTTGGTATAGGTGATCAAGGTAAAATGACGTTTGAATGCTTTGTCAATAAAAATTGACATTATTTTAATTATTGTCGAAGTCGTCACCTAAAAAATATATATTTGACTCTGATCGAAATGAAATACTCTTTGGACGAGAGACTACAGATTGTTATGCTATTTTACAAGTGCCAAGAAAATGCAAGAGAAGCAAGAAGAAGATTTATTGCAAATTTTCATAGAAATATATCCATCAATACAATTCTAAGGATAAAAAACCTATTTGAGGAAAATAAAACTTTACATGATAGAAAAAGAAATTCAATAAAAAATAATTATTAAATAATAAAATAAAACTACTAATAACATAAGTTTTCAATGTGACCGCCGTTTTTCTCGAAACAACATCGATAACCCCTTTGTAGCCTTTCTAAACTTGCTGTTACAATATGATTTTCCTAAGGCGGTTTATTTCATTTCGTTGTCTGTATACGACGTTCTTCAAATGGCCCCAAAGAAATGTATCCAAAACTGAGAGGTCGGGGCTATTGGGCGGCCAAGCATATGTTCCATTTCGCCCTATCCATTCGTTATGGCGCCGATTTAAAAATTGAACCACATCATGCACGGCATGAGGCGGCGCCCCATCATGTTGCCAAATTAAATTCTGATATTCTGCTAATGGTACGTCTTCCAAAAAATTTTCAATTTCGTTTTCTAAAAACTCATAATATCTGTGCCCATTTAAAGTCCCGTTAAAAAATATTGGTCCCAAAATTTTATTGTTTTTTATCCCACACCAAACATGAATAGAATTCCTCCCTTGAAATTTAATAGTCCGGACCTTTTTTGGATTTTCAACGGCCCAGTGGTGACTATTATGTCTGTTGAATACTCCCGATGTTGTGAAAGTAGCTTCGTCGGTCCACACAATATTTTTGAATAAATCAGGGTCTTCGTTTTCTTGCCGAATTACCATTTGAGAAACAAATTGGAAGCGAAGTTCTTTTTGTGCCGGTGTTAGGTGCTGAAGTGGAAGGATACGAAAAGGCCTAAATTTATGAATTTTCAGAGTCCTGTGAACAGTCCCTCGGGTAACTCTTCTGCGCCTTACACTGCCACCGTACTGAACTTCCCGAACTGCATCCGAAATAGATTTGGTTGGATTAACTTGAAAATAATTTATAATGGCCTAGTCTCGATTTCTTCTTCTTTGTATATTTCTGTTTCTATCATGTAAAGTTTTATTTTCCTCAAATAGGATTTTTATCCTTAGAATTGTATTGATGGATATATTTCTATGAAAATTTGCAATAAATCTTCTTCTTGCTTCTCTTGCATTTTCTTGGCACTTGTAAAATAGCATAACAATCTGTAGTCTCTCGACCAAAGAGTATTTCATTTCGATCAGAGTCAAATATATATTTTTTAGGTGAAGACTTCGACAATAATTAAAATAATGTCAATTTTTATTGACAAAGCATTCAAGCGTCATTTTACCTTGATCACCTATACCAACCTATCGTATATTTTAAACAGGTGAAGCTAAAATTTTAGTTTGTAAAACATTAAAATGTAATATAAACAGCTATCGCAAAATCAAATCTTTTAATCAGAACGAACATAAAAAAAATCCATAAATCCAATCCATCCAAAAATCGTATAAAAAACGATACATTCCATTTAAAAAACACCTGATGCATAGCGTAACTCTTTTGTTTCTGGTTCAAATATTTTTTCGATGATATTTTTGGATTCTACAAGAAAAAATACATCGATTGGCTATTTTGAATTTTTCCAAAATACAAGGAAGGTCGAAAATAGGTCCCTGTTCAGTCCTCGCTGGAACACCCTGTACCTCGAACACTGAAAGGATGTGCCTTGGACATGAAATTTAAGAGATAATTTGGAGGAGTTATGAAATAAAAATAATGTTTTTCAACGTATCTAAGAGTTTCGTCATAGTGGAAATATTATTGAACGTGATAATAAAACTCTATACTATAACTGAAGACGCAACAATCATATTCAATAAAAAAACTCTACCTTTAAATATATATTATTTTATTTAATACTAAACACAAGAAGATTTCTCTAAATAAAAATATGTTTTTCTTTACAACAAACGTAAATTAGCAAACATAACGCAAGAAAACTAATTTAATAATAATATACATTATCAACATTTTAGAAATTTTTAATCCTCAGAGAACTGATTCATTTCTGGCACTTTAAAGATATATCTTTTGGAATGATTCTTCTTGGGAGGAGGAATGCTTCGCAGAATGTCCTCCCAGGGATAGATCATTTAGTCAACTTTTTCTGGCCACTTCCAGTTATTTATTAAAAGTTTTATGCATTGCGCTGACAGTTGCCCCTTCCTTTTTTATTTCTAATATCTTTCCTGGAAAGTATTTTCTTTCATACACGAAAATGACAAAATCATTAACTTGATAGCCTGAAAAATTATCGCGTGTTTGAGAAGCATCTAATATCGACGGATCCTGGATTACATTTGCAGACATATCCACTTCTAGCTCGGAAAAATCTAGTGGTCCATCGGGGTCATCAGAGTCATGTAGCGAAAAATTGTCAGAAGTTTCTGAAGATGAAAAATCGGAACTTGCCAAGACTTTACGTTTTATAGCATTAATTTTTTGAGGATCCCGTTTTGTTTTTTTGGGAAATATTGTTAAGGTATTCTTAGTGACTTTAGCCTGTTTTAACTCCTCGATTTTTGTTTTTTCCGGCGTATCAGTAAATATTCTAGAGCGTCCTTTTTGACGTCCCCGGCTGTTGTTTTTTCTCGGAGCAGCTTTTGGGTGTGGTGTTATCACTGAAGGGCTAATAATAGTTGATTGTGTTATTACAGATTGAGCTTGGATATCATTTTTTTCATGCACACGTGCGGAAGAACATATTTTTGAAGTTGGAAGGTTTTCAAAATTATCTTCAACATTTCTAGCTGATACATTTTCTTCTGGTGCAGTCGGATCAGGCCGGTTAGTTACGTCTGGTGGTGAAAATTCAAAACCTTTGAAAATATTTACATTTAGTGGAACAAATCCTGAAACTAACGGGTTTTCCAATATTTTCAGGCATGATCATGAATTCATTCATTGAAGTATTGAAATATAATTTAAATGGACCAAATACGGTCCTGTCCAACGGCTGCATTTTGTGACTAGTGTGAGGATGAAATGTCACTAGTATTACTCAATGATCTTTGGCCATTTGAATTACAGGAACCGAAATATGGCTTTCGTGATTGTCCATTAATAATATACATGGTGAAACTTTTGAGGCTTAATATATTGAAGAAAATGCTTGAAAAATTGAATAAACAGCGTTTCATTAGACCAACAGGACGGATTGGCGCAGCCAATTGTTCCTGGTGGAGCCCCTCTTATCATAAATTCCTTAAAATTAACTCTAGGGAAAATAAGCATAGGGGGGATGAAACCGCCCCCGGCATTAATAGCTGCAATCGTAGTAATATGTGTGCCTCTTTCCACACTTGTCATTGTACCAACCTGTTTTGATCCTCTTGGATTTTTGGGGGAACATGTACCGTAGATAATCCCGTTTCATCACAGTTCCATATATTAACGGCCGGCAGAGGGGGACATTTTGCCAAAGCTGCTTTATAATTTTGAAATGTTAATGAAACGTTCGATTGAATGCAGTTGAACGCGCTAAGCTACTAGCTTCTGGTTTACGAAGTGCAATCTCCTTCTTATATTTTTTTCGAAAAAGGCGTAACCAAAATTCACCTGCAATTTTATCTCGCTCCCAGCTTAACGGATATTTTTTATTATTCTCGAACGCAAAACTATATGCTAATTCACGAACGTTTCTTAATGTCAAGCCATATTGCAAAACCGTTGCTTGCTTAATGTATTCTAGAAACATATTTTCCTCTTCTTCAGTAAAAACTCTCTGAGTGGCATTATTTTCCCGCAGAGAGTAGTCTTCGTTGCCAGTTTTCCTAATTTTTTCTAAATGTCTATGAATAGTGCTTTTGGATAATCCTGTATGTTTTGCAGCACCATATAATTTAATTTTTTTTTCCTTTATTAATTTGATGGCACTTTTTAATTTTTCTGGGTCCGGACCATCTCTCTTGACTCCCGTTTTGCTACGAGGCATATTGGCAAAGACTTCACTGCAAAGTAACTGTAACAAAATATAAGAGTTACTTGCAATTGGCAAAACGCAAGCTCGTAAGAATCAAGTTTAAACTTAGAACAGGTTTCATAGAGAAGGGCGAAAAATATTTTTTCTTAAATTTAAAAATAGTCCAATATTTAATTAAAAAAGTTTCCTCATATGTAAATAATTTACCAACAATAAAGCAAAAATCGTCATATTGCCCATGGTTAAACCTGATGTACCTTAGCCAAGTTCAAGGTACATCGTACATAATATGTCCGAGGTATAACACCATGTTAAACCCGTAAGAAAATACGACCATTTTTAGGTTAAGAGTAAATCAGTTTAATAAATACGAAAATACAGCGATATAAGTAATAATTTTATAAAAAAAATAAATTGTTTTTGTTATAAAGAAAAATAAGGAAATAGGATAAAAATACTTACTTTTCGATACAAAAATTTTCACCACACTTTGCACTTTAACGGATGAAACGAGACTAACGAAACAAGGTTTCCAATGCCGCCTAGCGGCTAATTGCTTATTTACTAATGCACAGAACAGCCGGAAGACCCGAAAAATTCAAATTTTAGAAATGTGTTCGAAACACAACGATGTTCAAGGTACCATATGTTCTCCTACATTGGATAAGTATTTTTCTTAAATATTTTTTTAACAATTCACTAAGCCGCCATTTTGTTTCGCCGTACTGAATTTTTGGCAGAATATTACCAGGTCATCCCCATATGACATTTGATTTTTAATACAAATTTCAAGCCAATCGATTAAGTAGTCTTTAAGCTATGCCGTGAACTGACAGACAGACAGACAGAGAGGCAGACTGACAGACGGACCGACGAAATTAATAAAACATTTTTTTGACAACTAGGGATGCTAAAACGTGAAGTTATGTAAAACTTGAGAGGGTGAATTTTTCATGATTACAAACACTTTATTTTGCCACCACTTCCTTCGGTCATATTGAATTAGTACCACAATTTTATTGGTTGATTCCTATACCACAATAACCCGCCATTTTGTTCCGCCATCTCGGGTTCGTACCAGTTGATTCCAACATAATATTTGACGTGTGTGCAAAATTTGAGATAAATTGGATGAGTAGTTTTTTAATAATATTTTTTTTAACATTTTGTTTCGGCACAATGGATTTTTACCAAAATGTTACCAAGTCATCCCCATTTGACCCTTATTTTTTTATCAAAATTTGAAGCTAATCGGGTAAGATCTTTTAGTTATGCTTCGAACAGCTCAAAATCTATATTATTACGAGAATTGAACAACGGGGAATTCCTGGCGGATAAAAAAATCGGTATTAATCACGGAACTGATCGGTCTAATCCCGGTATTTTCAAGGCAGGTTTTTCCTTTGAGATGCCGGTACGTTGGGAACCCAGGATTGAGATCCCAGATCCAGAACGAAGACAACATTGTAACATTACATTTCTTAGATTGGAAAGAAACCTACTGGAGTCATATCGAAAATATAATATGTAGGGTAAGTAATTCAAAGAATTCAAAGAATTACAATTCATTACGAAAAATAAGAAAGTTATGTAGAATTTGTAAAACGAAAATCAATTTGAACAAAATCTTTAGTCTTAGAATTAAGCAGAAGTAGCTTGTTGTTTATTTGATCTTTTTGATTAAAACCAAAGTTCATAGCTTACTTACAGTTTAGAAATACATATTATTTATTACACATGTTTACGAATAGTTGGGCACTTCTTCGATAGATACGATTAATAAACCGACTCAGTATTTTACTAAAAATAAATCTACTTCTCAAAAAATGCAAATTATTAGGCGGTTTCAAAAGAACAAGATGGACTATGATACTGTTTCGAGAAGCTTATTCTGAAGTGAAATAAAAATATACAGAGTGTCCCATTTAAAAATATATAACCTGAGGTTATAATTAAAAAAGGACAGAATTTTATGTAATAGAAACAGTATAAGTTTAATGTCAATATCTCGAAAACAATTAAACTAAGGCGTCTGGATTAAATATGAAGTAGACGTAGAATTTTAGATAAAATTCAAATATGAAATAAAATATAGGGTGTTTCATATATGAAAAACTATTTAAGTAGGTATATAAGTCATCATATATACTAATAGTTATATTTAAACTTTTTCACTATCTCTAACCATTATCACCAAAACCGAGAACACACTACTGGGACACCTTGTATAAAAAAATGTACATTTCCTAAAGTTATTCAACTATTTGTCATGCTAAAACTTTTTACAAGAATATTTTTAGAGACTTTAAAAATACATCATATTTTTTCAAATACGATGCGAACTTTTTGAAATACACTCAGCAAAAAAACTAAGTTAAAATTTGAACCAGCATCACTGAACATAATTTTAAAATTATAATAATTTATATCTCGAAGGCTGCATTTTATTGTAACAAAAAAGTTTCAATTTTGAACAAAAAAAGATGTAATATATGTAATTAAACGCACACAGAAGAGATATGGACAATGCCGTGCTAAAGCAAAACGGTCGCCGAGTGACGTAGATCGCTCACACCGAGTTGGGATAGGTCAAGATCGCTCGAGGCAACCTATAGAGTTAATGGGTCTTGAGTTTTAGAAACTATAGCACCATATTGCGAAAGCTGCAATCCTCATACACGGTGCAAAAATTAAAATCAGCCAAACATTTATTTAAATAAACCAATTTCCAAAATCAAAAACATTGGTTACATAAATATGTTGGTAGTACCACTTTCATTGTTCGATCTATTTAAGATGCCCCTATTTGTTTATTCAAAACAAATTTTCTTAACAATTATTTTTGTAAATATAGCAATTAAACCCGGCGTTAAATCCAGTCTTGATTTTTCTAACTATTTTCGAGAATTTATGTTTATACCGTAAGAAAAATATTGTACTATAAATTTTATTCATTATGAAAACATTGACTTTTAAAATATACATATTTAAAAGAAGTATCTTATAATTAATTGTCTATTATGTGTATATAAACATTTTCATCGAGTATGGACTCTATAAATAATAACTAATTTAATAACCTAAAGGGAGCTTAATACGCTTTTTGGCCTTTAAATTATTTTGATATTCTATTTTTGTATTACCTTACTTATCCATGTCGCAAAATTCAGTAAAGTAAAAAAAAATTAAGGAAAAATAAGGTCGTTACCAGAAAAAAGACAATCTTGTCTTTATTTTAAATTATGAACTCTTGATTTAGAATCATCACTTATAAAGGGCTGTATACTGTATATATATATATATATATATATATATATATATATATATATATATATATATATATATGCCGGGTGATACTATTACTACCCAGGGAGCCATTTAACAACGGCTAGAGAAAAAAATATAGAATTTGGTGTGTTGATAGGGTTGAACATTGCGAACATTTGTAACATAAAAACAATTGAATATCGTTTCCGGTTTCTCCGGGAATGACCGCGATTTCATTATTTTAAAAGGAACACGCTGTATATTATATATTTTTTGAATTAATAAAATCCAAATAAAGCTACTTAAAAATGTGCCATATGTCCCAGTTATTTGGATTTTATGGACAAACGGAGTAGGCTAAGATAAAAATAATCACGGTTATTTACTCTTTATTCAAGCCTTCATCCAACAAAATGTCAAAAAACAAAATGTGCCGAGTTTTAAAAAATGTGTTTTTCGGAAATCGATTTTTCCAGTTTTGATCAGACCCTGAACCATAACGGGTAAACTGACTGGAACAAAACCTTCACTACTCAATCATACTTTTTTATCCTTTATCCACATATGACAAATTCAACTTCCATAGACCGCTGAAAACTTGAAAATTTGATACCCTATTTTCATGTTGTTAATGCTCATCTAAAGCGAAAAACAATATTACTAGTACTTATTTAATTATAGCACCGACAAAGTTGGCCAAGAATTCAAAATAATCTACTGTTCAAAGGAATCCTCTTTTAATTCATTTAAATTTTAAAAAAGAAAAGAATATGATAAGGTGAAAACAAATGAACTTTATTATACCGAGAGATGCTTAATATTAACTACTAATAAAAGAAATAGAAAAAAGAACGTACTTAATCATAATTAAGATTTTCAAAAACACATTTTCAATACAGGTCTCACATTTTTCAACAATTTCCCATAATACATTATCTTTTTGACTTATACTAATAATATTAATCTATTAAAGTTATTATTATGGTTAAAATGTTCCATAAACCATCGGCAATATTCAACTCGCCTTGCACTTTCTGTGTTAACTTAAAAATACTTGGATCAGAATTCACACATACCAGAATTTTTATTTCAGCTTCTTCACTAATAATGAACTTTCCTTCATTTTCATTTTGGGGAACTGTTTTCAAATGTTGTCCTAGCCACGGAAAATAGGCATAGCAGGGTTGGTTTCTGTCGGGGTATCGCTCTGCGTAAAGTATTTGAGCCTGCCTTTTATTTTGCAAGCACTCGCCATAAACAAGATGCATATCTATTTGTTCTGCCCTTGTAAAACTTGCCATTTTAAAAAAATTACAAAGAACTTTTAGCCTACATCGATAGAGACACGAAACAAACCACGAAAATTTACAAAATGTGCACCAATCTGCCCAGCGCACAAGTGATAAAAGTTACTTGTCAAAATTCAATTGTTTTTAAAAACCATAGCCACCTCTGTCAAGGCTAATATGATTATTTTAATTTTAGCAAAACTTTGTTTATAGGTAGTTATCACACTAGGTTAAGTTAGCATTATCTTAACTTTCATAAACAACTGCAAAATTGAAAATTAGGTACCCTATTTTTATGATCTTAATATGTATCCAATGCGAAAAATAGTCAGTTGACCTGTTATGGTACAGGGACTGATCAAAACTTGAAAAATCGATTTACGAAACACATTTTTTTTAAATTCGGAACATTTTCTTTTTTGACATTTTGGTGGATAAAGGCTTAAATAAAAAGTAAATAACCGTGACTGTTTTTATCCAGGCCTACTCCGTTATTCCATAAAATGCAATTAAGTGGGAATTATGGCACATTTTTGAGTGGCTTTATTTGGTTGTTTAGAAATTGTTAAAACATACCAGTGCTTTCTTTGGCGAATTAATAACGATTGTAAAAAAATGTAGGGTATTTTTACTTCCCTCGTAAAATGGAAGTATTTTAAGTAATGTCATAGGTAATATCTTCAAAACTATGTGCAGTACAGTTTGGATCAGAAAAAAACATATGGTCAAGTGGTTATGTGATATTTATTACAAATATTTTCATCTTCACAAAATTACTGCGCATAGGGCATTAGGTGATATAAATGTTTAATATTATTTATCACTAGGTATTTGCCTGCTACTTTTTCCATTCAACATATTTTTCGAATCTTAATATATGTACGAGTGGAAAGCGTCAATCGAATTAAGAAAAAAATATAGATTGCCTACCGGGTACTTTTAAAATGAAGTTAACTAGATATTTATTAATATGTTAAATAATAATGATTACTTTATTATTATTATGTAGCTGTAAATGGAGAGCTAATGATCACAAATTGGATTTACTACGACAAAAAAAATAATAAAAAACTGTAAAAGGTAACTCAGGAATATGTGGCCATTATTTTTTGGATTGGTGATTTCATTTACAAAAATACATAACTAGGCTCAAAAAGGTTTTAATAAACAATTATAGCGTTCTTATAATTATTAAAGGTAAACAGTTTTATTCATTTTAGGTATCTATTCTAGATAAATGTTACACTATATTTACAATTTCTGTATAACCCGTGAGACTAAATCTGTCAACTAAAGGGTATGTTACCTTAACTTACCTTAGACAATCATTTTCTTTGGTTTAACAAACTGAGTTATTTTTTATCAATTTGCTCAAATTATAGACAGATTATTTTTTTTAGTGAAGAAACTTTTGCAAAAGACTAATATTGAAATATGCAGTTTTATTAGCGTTTGGCGAACCGTTCAGATTTTACAGTCTCTCATAATCTGAAATGATCATTTTTAACAGGTCAATATTTCAAAAATAATTAAGTTCCATATAAAACAGCATAGATGAAGTATGTCTAGAATCTTGAGGATAATTTTAGAATAAAAAATGTATTGAAGAGCTTCACAAAAAAATATCTTGTAAGTGTTTTACAGACAAATAGATGATAATAGGACAAAAATTATTTAAGTTTTGTTTTTATATCGCTTATAATAAACTCAATGCAGTGGTGGCTCGTGCGATTCAAATATAGGTGTTCAATATTTTTTTAATCAATACTCTTAAACAAAAAAAAATCGAGTGAAACATTGTATACAATAATCAACATAATACGCGAGAAAAGGTCAAATTTGAATTATAAAAGAAAATTGCAAAAACACGTATCTACCTAATACTAACAGCTTGATGAACGAACATTGTGTATAGTTTATTGTTTATTTGTACAAAAAACCCATCCTACGAAAGTATGTCATTGATGAAATAATTTCCTCCTCAATGCTTAACATGGCAAGCGAATTTAAACGAATCGAATTTTCTTTCTCAAAAAAGTTTTTTCCTCATATTCCTTAAATTTCTCAGAGAAAACAAATTTGATGCTAGAAGATGATTTATAAACTGAAAGCAATCTTTGGCCTGGTTAATGAAGATATCAGACCCTTCTTTCGTTCGTGCTGATTACACTTCTTTGGTGGAGAAGTTGAACGATCTAAGTATGAATATTTGTAATGCGTTGTCAAAACTGTTTAAAAATCCATTTATTTTAACAGCATCCAAAGACCGAGATTGAAATTTTTTAGAGAGGATTTCACAGTGTGCCATGATTTAAGCAAAATATGTAAGCCAATAAATAAAATGTTCATTATTTAAATAACTCAATACCGTCTCAGTTTGTTTAATTGTATTAAAATCATTTCCGGGGATGCCTAATATACTTTTTTAACAAGTTTTTAGATGCTCTTTATTGGTGTGCACAGCAATGTACATAGAATGCTTATGGATATTCTTTGCTTATAATACTTTGTACACCCCCTTCCCTTCCTGATATAACGGCCGCTCCGACATCACTTTGACCTCAGACTTTCAGCATTTATCTGAAACATCGATTGAACAAGAAATCGTCATTTAAAAAATATCGATAATTATCGCCCATTACTATTATTAGCCGCCTTTCAAGTATGCAAGGGTATTCGCATTCGCGGTTCGGTGACTCAGTGCTTTTAGAACACAAAATGAACAAGCGATAACGTGCCTGTGAGCGTAAAGACTGAGACGTTTTCATTTTATATTATAAACTACATTTCTAATTCAAAGGCTAATCTCTATTAGGTATGTAAAAACTGTTGGGGATGAAAAATGAACTCGCCCAAAAAAAAGGCGTTTGAAAATAAATTCGTTTAGTCAAATTCAATGTTAACTGGAAGAAACAATTTGACTGACTCTTGGAAGGAAACACTACAACGCAGGCTTACTGTCGAATGTGTAAATGTCAGTTTTCAGTGGGTCATGGTGGTATGTATGGTGTTACAAACATGCAAGCTGTAAAGGGCACAAAATTTTTTCCCTTCGTCATTATCAGAAGACGCAAATATACGGAACAGCGCAACTTTAGAGGAGTGGGCATTAGTCTTTCACACAGTCAATCATTCACATAGCTACCTTTCCTTTGATTGCACAGGAAAATTACTCTTACAGCTATTCGCAGATTCAAAAATTGCACAGAAATACTCTTGTAGGCGTACTAAAGCAACGCAAATAATAAGGCAAGTTTTAGCACCTGAGACTCGAATGCGTATTTTGAGAGATTTGAAAAACAATAACCCCTTTTCTTTGGCTACAGATGCCTCAAACAAAGGCAATGTAAAAACGTTTCCAATAATTATTCGATACTTTAATAAAGAAGTTGTTGTTTGCACAAAACTTCTAAAATTTTATTCTGCTGATTCTGAAAAATCTGGAGACATTGCCAACTGCTTAATTTCTCAGTTAGAAGCTGCAGAATTGACGCTTACTAACATTACTGCTTTTTGTGCAGACAATGCCTCCGTGAATTTCGGAAAAAAACAAAGCGTTCTAACTGAATTAAAAAAGATTAATCCCAAAATAATACCTGTTGGTTGTGTATGCCACATTGTTCACAATGCTGGGAAAAATGGCCAAATTGCACTAAAGTTTGACATTGAGAGTGTTGTTATTAAATGCTATAATGAATTTAGTAGCAGTACGAAAAAAACAGCAGAACTTATAGAATTTTACGTTTTCTGCGATGAAGAATGGTCAGAAATGTTAAGGTCAGTTCCAACAAGTTGGTTAAGCTTAATTCCAGCTATAGAACGCCTCTTAAAACACTTTGCACCAGTTAAAGCCTACTTTTTGTCATCTAATTCTACCCCGCCGATTCTAAAACATTTTTTTAAGCATGAATTAACGGAAGCTTACCTAGGATTTTTGATGAATGTAGGTCAAACAATGAATAGTACAAATGGTAAATTGGAAAGCGGAGATACTCTTGTGGTTGAGATTTTTTCAACTATGGAACGATTAAGACAATCGTTAAATCTAAAAAGAACTCAAAAATTTTATGGCTCTCTGGCTTCTTCTATCATAAGAAAATGTGATAACGAGTCGGCAGTGATGCAATTTGAGAAAGAAGTGGATGTGTTTTTTGAAAGAACTGTTTCATATTTAGAAAAATGGTATAATTTTGAGGATAATAAATTTAAGTTCTTATCATGTATGAAACTTCATTCCAAACCGGAGCTCAATGATTTTTTGAATATTGCGGCACAATTCGGTATTAACGTTGAAGATCACTTATTTGAAGAGTATGTTGATTTGGTTTCATTTCAAAGTAATGCTTCACCAAACTTTGGGGAGATGAAAACAGATCAAAGGTGGATGAAGTTCTTTGAAAAGTATTCGGCAGTAAATTTTCAAAAAAATTGTAATTATATCTTCTCAATCCAACATTCTAACGCTTCTTCCCAAAGAATTCTTAGTTTGATGATAGTAGCATAGAGAAAAGAGAGGAATCGTTTAAATATGGACACACTTGAAGCTGAGCTAATGGTAAAGAACAATTTCAAATTAACTTGCACTGAGTTTATTGCATTTTTGAAAACCGGCGATGGTAAAAAAATGCTTCAAAAAGCAAGAAATATTCATAATTTGTGTATGTTTAAAATGTTATTTTTTTATTGGGATGATAAATTTTTACTAGTTGTTAATATTTTTTCTTCTATTTTATTTTATATTTAAATCCGTTATTATGGTAATATGTATACGGTACCTATGTTTGTTTGGGTTTTTATTTTGTTTTGCTTTCTATTTTTTTTATTTAAGCCTTAATACGTGTTTTTATATTAAAAAATATATATATTTTTTTAATGGGTGTTATTTATTTCTGACTTAAACGAAGCAACTGGTGAAGCTGAAGTAATAAGTGTTGATTGGCTCTAAGACCTAAATGATACAAAATAGTAGTTTCAATAGTTATTAGAAGCAATCATCGGAGGCTTATTTTTAAGAAGTTTAGGGCAAAAAATGGATGTGGCAAAGTATCATCCGAGAATTGTTTTCGTCTGGCAACACCGTCACGCTTTTCCAAAATTGAAATCTAGCAACCCTATTTTGGCCTACTAGTTGATTTGCGGAAATATGAAGTAATTCCAACTATTTCTTAATTTCTCTGACGATATCGTTGGCATTATATGACACAGGTTTTCGAAAAACGTTCGAGAATTTGTCCATAGTAGTCGGTAGTTTTATCACACTGATTCTCTACAAACCGCGCTTCTGATACCTGTACTGTAAACTGGTAAAATGGCATCTAATATGTCATTTTGACGTACCTTTAAAAATATTATTTCCTTGCAAATGTTGTTTCATAGCCATATCGATTTCTGATACAAAATCAATAAGCCCCCTGTATATTCCTGGATTTAAACTTTCTTATGACCTCGCAAGGCCAGTTCGAATAGCTCGCAATATTTTACGCAATCGATAAGCCGAGACAAATTATAGCGTTTTTTTGTAACTTGTTGATTAAAGTCTTTTATCGATTGTCGATAGGCATAATCTAATAATTGACTATATCAACATTACCGATACCCGAGAGCTGCAACTCATTTTTTAAATGAATCTGAGAAGATCCATATTTCTTAATGTTTATGGATTAATGAGATAGATGCGTAACACCCGCTTTTGTCCATTCTGTAGTTGTTTCATTGTTTGAAAAAACTAAACAAGAAAAGCAAAATAAAGCATGTAACTTATTACAGCCGCATAACCACGAAGTTTTCTTATACTGTTCAAGGTTAAAAATGAGATTAAACCTCTTTTTTATGTACAATCTTGAATCTCAGGCCGATGTGCTCCATTATTTTTAATAATCAATCGATGTTCAAAATTATGTGAGATTTCTTTAAAGAATTCCACTGAACACAATTCCATTTTTGACTCTACACTACGGTCACAAGATCACACTGCACAGAAATTAGGTTTTCGTGCACTATACTCGATCATGCTAAAATTAACATAAAATAACAGTCGCCTTGTCTTTTTCACGAATTTGACTACCTCTTGAGAGCTTGTTAAAATGAAAATGTTTTGTGGCGCCTGAAACAAATAAAGCTCAACATTTCCGAAAATAATTAAAATAATAAAATATGAAGTTACATATAATTTTCAAACACTGCTTTTTATGAAATTTTATTGGTGCACAAATGAAGCAATGGGGAAATCTCCTCTAAACTCTGTAGATGGGTGTTAAATTTAAAAATCACCCTGTACGTGCAGATCCATGCATAAATCGATAAACATACCTGGATCCATCTGTCCTTTGTATACCATTGTACAACGAACTGGCACATGTGGACACTCCGGCTAAACTAATTTCAGTCCCAACTTTCGGAAGTCTCTGCTCAAACGAAAACGGATTTTGGGACAAGCCATGTCCGTTTTCATATAATGGCAAATCGGGTGTACTGGAGCCAATCTGAAACCTACTTAGTATATCTACTTGCCTTCGAGTGAGTAAAGGGGAGTATGCATTATCTATTGGCACTTTATTGGACTGACCGTTACTATTCATGGTCTCGTTTTCCCCCTGAATGCTTCCCCCACGAAAGATTGTTTTTGCCATGGCTGGACGTTGTAGTGGTTAACTTTCTGTCATGAGCAGAAATCATTATAGCTGCAAATAAAAAGGTATTTTATTTAAATATTTAATTAAAATTAAAGTTATTTTTACATAATTGTATGATGGAAAAGCAACAAGAATAGATTTTATCGAGTAAAGTTTTTAAGATGTAAAGAAAACACATACACCTGTATTCCCTAAAGAGGTTTAAATTTAGACCAGGTCTAACTTGACAGTTATAGGTTTAAGATGACATTTTTAACAACTAAACAAATAATTTTTCTAAATGTCACAACTACAAAATGACAGTAATATAAGCGAAACTCTTAAACCTTTTTAGTTAATACGGGGGATAATGTTTTTACGTCCCAGGAGTTATTGATGTATCCATGTCACGAAAGAAGAGCTAAGCTTGTAAGACCTTTAAAATCTTAAACTACAAAAAAGCAGTCCATTTTTTGGTTTCATTATAATTTTTGGAGACTAGATGTTCTCTGAATAACAATAACTGTAAATGTTGTTTGTTTATTTTTGCTTTATTCCCTAATCTTGCTAGAAATTAACATATTGAATTAATTATGTAATATTGAGGAAAATTAAATTATATAATTTATTTTAAAATATCTCATCAATTTTTTCGAACTATAATATTTTAACAAAATAAATTTTCCAAACTGAACGAATGGCCCAGCCAACCCTTTACTTAAAAGTAATGAATTATTGTTTACTTCACTCATGACAGAGAAGTATTATAATCGTGAAAAAATCACCCTCCGAGATTTTTGCAAATCTCGTTTTCCTCCGTTCAAAAACTACTTTTCTAATTGACTTCAAATTTTGCTCGAAAATCAATATTCCTAAGGGAATAAAATTCCAACATTTTGGTAAATATTCAAAATGGCGGCCTAAAATAATATATATAAATTTTAGATAAAATTCCATTCCTTGAAATAAAACATTTTTCATAAACTATGTAAATAAAGTTATAAAAAGTAAATAATTATAATAATAACAATTCACTGAGCTGGATTATTGAAACGTTAGACATCTACCTCGCCCCAGCAATACTCTCATCTTTCATAAGTAAAACAATGACAACCTGGAACATTAATCTAAATCTCATGACCGGAAGACTAGTGTAGTATGGAGTTGCATCACCCTGTATATTATAACTATTGAACAATAAAGTGTATTGAACTAACAACATAATGTAGGTCAGCTGTGTCAGCAATTGCTGGCAAAGCAATGAACTTGTCTATTGCATGATTTTGTAATGTATAATATTAATTAGAATAAAACCAATTGATAGAACGAACAAGTCGTATCATTGACGTAACCAAGAAAGAAATTGTTATAAACCAGGCGTCGAATGGAGATTCAAGGGGAGAAATAACCAATGAAAATAAGGGATTTTCTCTTTCCGAGTACCTTTTAATTATATTGATCTCAGCGTTACTGGCAAGTGTAACATATCTAGCAATAAAACGATGCAAAAAAGGGTTGAAAAAGACAATTAGGCGAGAAGTAAACAAAGAAGTTTTGCGCAGATCCACTGAAGTCTTGAACAAAGAGGAAAATGATTCAATTTTAGGGTTCTCTTTTAGGTATACACAAGTTAATGTATGGATATGGAAAATAATGGAAAAAGCAGTAATGGCATATGGAATAATATGGCTAAAGATACGAAGAAACAATAATTATGCATACATAATATAAACTAAATTAACGCTAAGTTCTACATGTAAGTGGTGATATTATTCTGTTATTTTGTAGGATTTTTTTATTAGATAAATAGTTAAACTTAGTAATCGTTATCAGGAAGTAAGGACTCGTTATACGCATTTTATTAATAAAAAATAATAATAATAAGTTCTAATATAGTTTCTTATGGGAGATAAGCTTAAAGAAATTCTCAGCTCCTTAACTTTAATTAAGAATAATTTAGTAAAATCAAGTTACGAAAGGCGAAAATTGCCTATAACAGAAAAAAGAATCGATGAAGCTAAAATTATTTATAGCAAACTAGAAGGGGAAATTTATGTTATATATAAGAAAATTAACGATTCAGAATTAGATGATAGCGATATTTTAGTTCTTAAGAATATTGTTTCAAAAATAAAGATAGTATATAAGGAAATCTTAGCGTTTAGTCAACAAAAAAGTGTTAATTTCAGTGAAAATATGTCGTCTTTTGATTTAAAAGTAGCATCTAACCTTTTACCTGTATTAAACGGATCGGAAGAAACTATAAAAAGTTTGATTGAATCAGCGGAATTTTATAATTCTATTCTTAAAGATGACGATAAACCACATTTAATAAAATTTATTTTGAAAACTAGGCTCTCAGGTAACGCGAAATTAAGGCTAAAATCTACTTATGCGTCTCTTGCAACCCTTATAACCGACATAAAAACTTATCTTTTGACCCAAAAATCAAGTACTGCTCTTCAAACAAAATTATTTCCTATGAGACAAAATAATAAATCTATCGAAGAATTTGGCAAAGAGCTTGAGGACATTTTTGTCGAATTAACAATTTCACAAGCAAACGACGACCCTGAAGTCTATGACATTTTAAGGCCTATTAACGAAAAAACAGCAATAAAAAGGTTTGCAAATGGCCTTAAAAATCAAAGACTCAGTACAATTATATCGTCAAGAAATTTCGAGTTTTTAAAAGATGCCATAAGAGAGGCACAAGATGAATCAAATTCTTTTCAACCATCAGGTAATCCCCAAATTTTTAATTTAAATCATAGGGGGAGAGCAAATTATAGCAGAAATTTTCATAGGAGTTTTAATAATAGGGCACAAACATTTTCAAGACAGCATAATAATAACAGCTTTAACAATAGAATGAATTTTAGTAATCGTAAT
Source organism: Kuschelorhynchus macadamiae (assembly GCA_030620095.1). NCBI lineage: Eukaryota > Metazoa > Arthropoda > Insecta > Coleoptera > Curculionidae > Kuschelorhynchus > Kuschelorhynchus macadamiae. Next base: position 301,794 of record JAUTXW010000204.1, read on the forward strand.
AATCAGCGTTTTCCAAGATATAATAACAATTTTAACCGAGGTAACAACAATAATTTTCGAGGTCAGCAAGGCCGGTCGTTTACGCGACACGGGTCTAGAGGAATTCGACGGAATAACAACATTAATTTTGCTGAGCAAGTGTTAAATGTAGGTGACGGAGATAACTCGCCGTCAAGCGGGGAAACCTTTTTTCGTCCCTAAAAATGAAAAATGTAGTAAACAAATATTTACATATTCGGACACATGCTCTAATGCGGTATCTTTTTATGTAAATAGTAAAAAAGTGAACTTCACCGTAGATTCTGGAGGTACTTTAAGCGCAATTAAACTGTCAGATTTAGACTCAACCATACCCTTGTTCAAAGAAAAATTAGAAATAAATGGCATAGGAGGTAAATTAATTTCCATAGGTTATAGTTTTTTAAACCTGTATGTAGGAAGTGTACAGTTTAGAGTAAAATGTTATATATTCGAGACATTACCATGTCATACCAGTGGAATAATTGGAGAAGATTTTTTAAGGTCATACAAAGCTAAATTAAATTACGAAAAAAATACTTTAACTCTTTTAAACAATAAAAAAGAAGTAATCTTAAATTTGAATGCTACAGATAATCACATTTTGGTGATTCCTCCCAGATGTGAAATTATTCAATACATTAAAACGGGACTAAAAGATGAGTGTGTGGTTTTACCGAATGAAATATGCCAGGGTGTATTTGTGGCAGGTGTAATAGAACGACCAGAAAAGGGCGAAGTACCGGTTAGAATTTTGAACACGCGTGAAAGTGAGGTTTGTTTAAAAAATTGTTTGCCTAAAGCCGAAAGCTTGAATGACTATGAGTGTTGCCAATTTGGTACTAATAGTAATTCGGTCGAAAGAGTAAAAAAGTTGTTCAGTATGCTAAAATTAAATTATTTAAATCACGAAGAAAGAAGCTCCATAGAAGGGCTTACTGCTAAATTTGCGGATATATTTCATATGCCGGGGGATAAACTATCTGTTACAAATATTTATAAACAATCAATTCAAGTCAAACCAGGTACACAACCGGTATACGTGAAACCTTATAGGCTGGCACAAACCCAAAAAGAGGAAATAAATAGGCAAATTTCGCAAATGTGTGAAGATGACATTATTGAAAGAGCTCAGAGCGAATGGTCCTCTCCAGTGTTGCTAGTACCAAAGAAGAGTGATTCATCGGGACAGAAACGTACAAGACTCGTGTTAGATTACAGATTTTTAAACCGTAATTTAGTTGATATTAAGTTCCAGATAGCACGTGTAGATGATATTTTAGATTCTCTTGCAGGTGCTCTTTATTTCTCTCATTTAGATTTAAGTCAAGGTTACTATCAAGTAGAGTTAGACGAATAAAGTAGGAAGGTAACAGCTTTTATGACTGACCGAGGTCAATGGCAAATGAAAAGACTGCCAATGGGGTTGAAAATTAGTCCTAGTGCTTTTTCTAGGCTAATGACAGTCGCAATGGCAGGTCTCAACTACGAAAAATGTTTTGTTTACCTAGACGATTTAATTGTTTTTGGGAGAAATTTAGAGGATCATAATAAAAATCTTATGGATGTTTTTTAAGGTTAAGACAAGTAAATTTAAAATTAAACCCCTTAAAATGCGACTTTTTAAGGAAGGAGATACTTTATCTAGGGCACATTGTCAGCGATAAAGGTATATCACCTGATCCGGACAAAGTAAAAGCCTTGAAAGAATACCCTGTTCCTAAAAACGCTGACGAGGCAAAACGGTTTGTAGCTTTTGCAAACTACTACCGAAAATTCATTCCAAATTTTGCGGAAATATCTGTACCGTTAAACAAACTATGTAGAAAGTATGCAAGATTTGAGTGGACGATTGAATGTAACAAAAGCTTTGAAACCTTAAAAAATGCTCTTATAAATTATCCAATTTTAGATTATCCTGATTTTTCAGAGCAAAATGAGTTTATTCTTCAAACGGACTCGTCCAATTTTGCTATCGGGGCCGTGTTATCAAATAAAAATAATAAACCTGTAGCATATACGAGCAGAACTTTGAATAAAGCGGAAATTAATTATCCCATTATGCATAAAGAATTACTAGCAATCTTTTGGGCAGTGAGGCATTTTAGGCCGTATTTATATGGACGTCGATTTAAAATACGAACAGACCATAAACCACTTTTATACTTATTTAGTTTAGCTGACCCTTCAAGCAGATTAACAAAATTTCGTTTGGGGCTCGAAGAATATGATTTTTATGTAGAATATGTAAAAGGTAGTGAAAATGTCACTGCCGATGCTTTATCGAGAATAAAATTAACTTCAGACGAGTTAAAAAATATAAACAATAACTTAGTGGCCGTTATGACTAGGAATCAGTGCAGGAATGTAAAAGAACAAAAATTAGAGGTAACTAAGAATAATACACATGTTGGGATTGATCAACCGAACATTGTAACAATTCTTAAAAAACCAAAACATTGTACTGAGCTAGTCATAACGACATACTCAAACATAATATCTAGCAAAAAGACGTGACAGAACACGTGGGGAACTTTTATTATGTACCATTACACTCTACTTTATTTTATTGTTAGAATACCGGATCAATGTTGGCGCGAGACGAAATGTTGAGGGATCTGACTGAAATAAGTAATAAAACAAAAGTAGAGGAGTTATATATTTTAAAAGATGAGACTAGTAAGGAATTTATTAAATGCGTAGGTAATGGCATAAAAAATATGTTAAATTGGAGGGGCCTCCGTATACATATTATAAAAGGAGTAAAAAGAATAATGGATGTGGATGAAAGAAAAATTATATTAAATGATTTTCACTTACTCCCCACTAGTGGTCACGCAGGTATAAATAGAATGTTAAATAATATAAAAAAGCATTATTTTTGGTCAGGTTTAGATAAGGACGTTAGAGACTTTGTTAAAAAATGTGATAAATGTCAAAAACAGAAGCATTCTAGTCACTATACCCGAGAACCTATGGTAATTACTTCTACTGCTGACTTCTCTTTTCAAAAGGTATATTTAGACATTGTAGGACCTTTGCCCACTGATATAAAGGGTTTTACATATATTTTAACGATTAAGTGCGAAATTTCAAAATTTGTTGAGGCATACCCTTTAAAAAATAAAGATGCTGTATCGGTCGCAAGATCTTTTGTGGAAAACTTTATTTTGAGATATGGGATACCACAGGAGATTGCTTCGGATAGAGGATCGGAATTTATCTCTTCCACAATGAAGGAAGTATGTGTTCTCTTAAAGATAAATCAGATTTACGCCTCTAGCTATAGACACCAGAGCGTCGGCTCCTTAGAAAATTCCCACAAGGTTTTAGGGGCGTATCTAAGAATGCAAACCGAAAATCTAAGCGACACTTGGAGTATGTGGATTCCCTATTGGTGTTTTTCGTATAATACAACGGTTCACACTGAAACTAAATATACCCCTTTTGAACTAGTTTTTGGTAGAGAGTGTAACATACCAAGTAATTTAAGTAATCCTGTGGAACCTCTTTATAATTTTGAAAGTTACCCTCTTGAACTAAATTATCGATTACAACGAGCACACGAAGATATTAAAACCAATTTATTGAAATCAAAAATTAAAAGAAAACAAACTTTTGATAACAGAGCCAATCCGATTGAATACAAAAAGGGTTATTTGATTTTGGTAAAAAATGAGGTAGGTAATAAATTAACGAGTCCTTGTTTCCTAGGTCCATATTTAGTTGTTAAAAATGACACAATGGACACCCCAAATGTTACTATATTAAAAGATAATAAGGAAACTGTAATTCATAAAAATAGAACTAAATTGTATTTTCAGTAAGAAACTAGATAGTAAGCAGTACTAGGGATACTAATTATACTATACTATATTTAAGGTATTATGGCGCCGCTTTTCTATACGTCTATTTCTCTACTCTTTTACTTCCTTGTTTTCCTTTCTTCTGTTCTTTCTTGCACCATCTCTAAATTATAATATTAACCATTATTTTATTAATTATCCAATAGACATGTGAAAGAATTTCCATTAAAATAAAATGTAAATTCTTTCAATGTCTCAGGGGAGATGTAGTATGGAGTTGCATCACCCTGTATATTATAACTATTGAACAATAAAGTGTATTGAACTAACAACATAATGTAGGTCAGCTGTGTCAGCAATTGCTGGCAAAGCAATGAACTTGTCTATTGCATGATTTTGTAATGTATAATATTAATTAGAATAAAACCAAGAACAAGTCGTATCATTGACGTAACCTTAAGGGTTGAACCTAAATACCACAACCAACAAAGACCTCCACATTAAAAATGCCATATACCAAGGAGATGCACTCTCCGCTACTCTTTAGCATGGCCGGCTTCCCCCTAACTTGTATAGTAAACAACTGCTGCAATAACCCTCAGTGGCGGCTCGACGGTGAAAAAGTAAGTGAAGTGCAAACATAATTTTTTTTCCAGGGAGGGGAGGGGGTAGAATATTTTTTTACGACTTACCTAAATTTTGTATACTAAATTAATTATACTATCCTTCAAAGCAGCAAATTTATTTATAACATCCTCATAAAATGGATGGGTTGCCCTAATCTCCTCCAGAAATTCCTTTTGAACTGAAATATTGCCAAGAGAAGTAAGTCTTTCTTGAGATATTGTATTTGTTAAATAAGTTTTTACACATTTGAAGCAAGAAAAACTTCTTTCCACTGAAGCACTTGTGGAAGGTATTGTCAAAATAAGGGAAAACGATTTATATGCTTCGGTAAAAATATATTTATTTTCAAATTTTTTTCACTTGCTCTTGCACCAATATATTCCAATTACTCTCACTGGCAAAAATAAGACCAAGCTCATTTTTAAGTCGTTGAATTTTTGAAAATATTTCCCCATATAACTGTAACAAATTTTCAAACGGGCCAGTCGGAAAATTTAAACTATATTCGGAAAATTTAGCAGAACCTGCCAAACACGAAAATGTAAGTTTTTCACAGTCTTGAAATCTTAGTGTCATTTCCATTAAAATATGGTCCAATATTTCATAAAAAAGGGTTCTATACTTAGTCCTAATTACTTCAGGTGAAAGCTTAGCAAGCTCACTTTTGTAATGATTTATTTCTGTAATAGAATTTGCTTTATCAAACATGGTATTAAAAAAAATGTTCATTTCTTTTTTTTACAGAGCGCCTCACGATAGCGTTTTATATGGATAAGCAAAAATGAATGTCAAGCGTTTTTTTTTGAAGAATGTCAAATAGTATGTCCGGGATTGAGAAAATGTCATTAAATACTAATGCCAGAAAAGTGAATTCAAACAACACCATAAATAAATATAACACAAAACAGCCAACCAAACTGCAAAGGGACTCACCGGTTGCAGCGAAATCCGCGAAAATAAAAGTAAACAATCACCGCAAACTAAACGACACGTGGGTGTAGTGTACTGCGCCTGCAATTCACCGAGAGCATTGTATAGCGCTGATTAACATTATTCTTTCATGCGGTCGACGTCATCGCGAACGCGTTGTCATGGCAATATAGTAGGAAAATAGTAAACTAAACATAGCACCTCCAGCAAAGTCGAAGCGGTTTACGCCACTGTTATATTTGTTATAATAAAGTTCGATTGAAAGTTTTAAAAAGACATGCCGCCAACGGTCAAGTAAAATATTTATTCGAGATGTACGGTTTATTTTTTACCAATTAGGTGAATAAATGAATGTAAAAAATAAAATTTTAAGAGATATATAATAAATATAGTTAGATGTTTGCTTGTTTATTTTTCCTGGTGAAGTAGCACTTCACCTACTTCACCTGAATAGCCGCCACTGGTCACCTTCTGTACGAAGGTGACTTGATACTAATTGCAAAAAATGACGAAGAACTCAAGAAACAACTCCAACAATTCAGTAACGATGTTAATATGGAATTTGGCCTAGATAAATGCGAGCACATTGAAACTAGCCCAACAACAACAATTAGAGCACTAGCGCAGCTTGAGGTCTAAAATATCTAGGCATAGATGAACAAGACGGCATACAACTCAAAAATATGAAGACAAAAGTCATAAATGAATATAAAGAAAATCCTAAAGACCTAACTGAGTGCCAAAAACAAATCGTCCGCCATCGCTACCATAGCAGGACCCAAGCAGAGTTAAAAAAATCGACCAACAAACAAGAAAACTAATGAACATGTACGGAGCGCTTCATCCAAGAGCTTATTAAGGTGGACTATACATCCCGAGAAAAGACGGAGGAAGAGAATTACAAAGTATTGAAATAAGTTACGACGTATCCAAAGCAGGACTCAACGCATATATAAAACTTAAACAAGTACCTGGGGATGGTATACCGAAAAGCTCAGAAACGTATAGAAACGGAACGGGAATCGACGAAATGAAAAGAATAGAAAACACACCAACATAGAGGAAGCTGAAACAAAAAGTCTCACGTCTGTAAGTAAAAAAAAAAGAAAGAAGATAAGAAAGATACAAAAACTAATACTAGGTGGAAAGACAAACCTATGCACGGACAGAGAGAAAGAGAAATGGAAAAGGAAATAATCAACAAAGACGAATTTTGGAAATGGTTCACACATAAATCTGAAAGGTGAAACGGAAGCGCTCGTAACTGCCTGTCAGGAACAGGCTATGGGTACAAACTACATGAAAACAGACAGAGATTCAAAATGTCGGCTCTGTCGGGCGTATGACGAAACGATCCATCATGTAGTTTCAGGCTGCCCGACACTTGCAAAAAAAGAATACCTTAAGCGACATAATGCAGTAGCATCACGACTGCATTGGAATATTTACAAGATAAAACTTTACGAAAAATGGTATCAGCACACCCCGGATCCAGTGATCGATACATCTGGAGTCCCCATAATATGGGACACTCAAATTCAAACTGACAGAATGGTAAGAGCCAACAAACCGGACATTATCCTGAAAGAAAAACGCCAAAAATCATGCCTAATAATAGATATCGCAATACCATCGGGCTACAATATAAACCAAAAACAGAAATAACTCAGGTGCATGGTTTGCGCCCGGTGTTTCTTAAAACGCAAACATATCAAAGTATGTTATGTGGAAAATAATAATAACAATCATAATAATAAAATATAGTATATTAATAATACAATATGAAGAAGTAAAAATGAAATATCAAATTGGGGACTGAATAGCCTTCTTAAGAGATATCATTAGAAGTGTCCAACGAGGAGAACAAAAAAATTGTCGTTTAAAAAAGTAACTTAGCATTTTTCTACGTTTTAGAGACCTTATAATAAAAAAAAAAGGTAAATTTCCTTTACCCGGAAATTCCATGGTATGAATTTTTCCATTTATTAAGAATAGTGAACCAAACTAATTCCGCACATAGTCATTTAATAACATATAGAAATTGTCTTTTCAAATAATTTTATTGGACGCCAATTCATTCCGCCATTCATGAGATTCGTATCACTATTTTACCAGTTTCCACCTATGCCAGTTTAAATATTGAATAAGTACATTTTACGCTGATTTTTTTAAGACCACCATTTTGTTCTATCATGTGAAGTTTGTACCATTTTATATCTATATTATATTTAATTTTTCTTCTGGTTGCTTTAAGTGAAGACAGGGAAAGTTTAGTGATGCGGAGTTTAAAGACTTGCAAATTAGGAGAAAAGGGAAAGGCAGTTGCTAGTAATATATTCCATAATCGGAAAACTGTAAAGGAGAGAACAAAGTGGGAGGTTCTTGGTTGTTTGTAGTTGGCACCGAGCCCCAGCAATACTCTCATCTTTCATAAGAAAAACAATGACAACCTGGAACATTCATCTAAATCTCATGACCGGAAGACCTGAAGCAAATACCACAACCAACAAAGACCTCCACATTAAAAATACCATATACCACTCGCTACTCTTTAGCACGGCCCGCTTCCCCCTCACTTGCATCTTAAACAACTGCTGCAAGAAAAAGAAAAAATAAGTCACCTAGTCGGACGGTGAAAGGATGCATATGTTGATGCTCGTGTCTCCCTGCAGAAAATACATAACGGATAATATTTCAACAGAACAAAATCCGTTGTAGCATCTGTAAAATAGAGATAGATCGCCCACAACTTGTCGATGCTCTAGTGATACAAGCTTCCTTGTGATGTTTGGATCATCACTCAGGCATATAGCTCTTTTTTGGACAGAGTCAAGGATATTAAGGATTGAAGGAGAGGTTTCTCCCAATATGTGCGAGAAATACTCAAGGCTGGGTCTGATTTGCGAAGTGTAAAGGTATACAAATTGGCAGAAAATTATTTTCGAGCTCGGAAAAGAAAACCCAATTTCTTAGCCGTTGCTGTGGCAATTGAAGTGATGTGATCATGCAAACGAAGATCTTTTAGAAAGATACCAATTAAGTTAAAAGAATCTTTGGCTTCAAAAATTAATTAGTAATTTGAATAGTGTGGGTAGTGGGAGATAATTTGTGAGATAGTAAACATGATTGTATTTTATTGGTCTTAAACTGGACAAGATTCTTTGCTCCCCATTCTACGAATTTAATGAGGTCCTTGGTTAGGGATGTCATCAATTTCAGTCTTAGAGACAAGTTTGGGAAGTTGTATATTGAAATGGGGTATACTATCATCTGTATAGCTGCGAAAAAGATTGCAGGTAGAAGAAAGCAAATCATTGATGTGCAAGAGGAACAGAGTAGGTACCAATACCGAACCTTGTGGAACGCCTGCGCTCATTTGGTAAAAGTTTGATGAATGACCGTCAACCACTATAGCAATAATTCTGTTAGAAAGAAAACTGGCAATTTAAGTACAAAGTTTTAGAGAAAAGTCATAGGCAGGAAGTTTGTTAAGATCATTATCAATACTTTGAATATGTCGAGAACAATAATCTGGGCTATTCCGCGGAATTTCGTAGACTTATTCTAGTTGTGGGTAACGAAGATAAGAAGATCTGTTGTAGATTTTTGGAACTGGTAAAATTGTGGTACGAATTCAAGATGTCCGAGCATGGCAGCCAAATAAAATTGTTAAATCCTGAAAAAATCACCCTCCCAGCTTTTACATATCTTCACCCCTAGCTGCTAAATATATGTTTTTTTAATTTCATCGGTCTGTCCGCCAGTTGAAGACGCAGCTAAAAAACTACTTACCTGATTGACTACATATTTTGGTCAAAAATTAAGGGACATATGGGGATGACCTGGTAATATTTTGATACAAATATAGTATGATGAAACAAAATGGCGGCTTACTGAAATGTTAAAAATATATTACTAAAAATTGATTATCCGATTTAGCTCAAATTTTGCAGAAAAATTACATAAGGATAAACTGGTAACATTTTGGTTCGAATCCAAAATAGCTAAACAAAATGGAGACCTAATAAAATGTTTAAAAAATCAGAAAAACTACTTATTAGGTTAATTTCAAATTTTGTGCAAGCATTAAGTGTGACTTAGAGATAAAATGGTAAAATTGTGGTACGAATTTAAGATGGCGAACTAAAATGGTAACCACATAAGATGTTTAAAAATCGACGTAAAAAAAATCTTATTAAATTGGCTTTTTGCATAAAATTTAAATGTAATATAGGAATAAACTGGTACGAATTTAAAATTAACGAAACAAAATGGCGAACTTAAAAAAATCAGTGATTATTCAATTTGTTTTAAATTATGTCCAAAAATCATGTGTCGCCTAGGTAGAAATTGGTAAAAATATTGATACGAATCCTGTAGGGCAGTGGACTATATAAGAGGGGGTTTGGGGGTTGAAACTTCCCCAGGGACACTTATTTAAGCTGAAATGATAGAAATAGTATAAAGTAAGGGCGTTTTTTCGGAAAAACAGTTTTATCTACAACTAAAATAAAGTAATGACCTTTTTTTGTTTTGGTTGTGATAATATTTAACCTGAATTAGGTAAATTTTTATATATACAGTGTAGTTGAAAAAATACTTTCATCCTATCGGGACTCATCAGTCTGCCAATCCTAAGAGAGAAACATTAAATAATAGAAAATAATTGATTTCAAAATTTTAACATTTTTCAGATTATTTGACATGTAAACTAGAAACGAAAAAAATGCCAAACAAACTGACAAATTTTAAAATTTTGAAATCAATCTCTTACGATTGGCGGCGCACTGATGAATCCCAACAGGATGAAAGTATTTGTACTACTATATTTCTATGAACACTTAAGTTGAAAGATACAATTTCTTACGTTTGCTTAAATAATATTGTTTATATTATGCATCTAAACATTCCGTAAACAGACTAGTCTACATGTTGAGATATGTAATCATAAAGTTAGATATTTTTATTCAGTTGTAAAAAAAACCAAAAAGGATTTTTATTTGTCATTCTAAACGCAACAAATAATCTGAATACATTTAAAAAGAAAATAAACTCATGCAGTTTTCAAGCAATACGTTTTTTCAGAATTTTTGGTAATTCTTATGCACTTATGGTATTATAAATGAAAACTATCTCAACTATATACTAATCTCATACGATGAATTTCACTGCAAATATTTACGATTTATTTAATTTTATTAAATTTAATACAAAATTAAGGAGTGTTTTAGAGTATTATTGAGTTTTTACTAAAATCAAAAACTTCTGTTTTTCCTGTGGTGAAATATGACAGTAGAATACCATTACACGTTTTATAATTTTATTTCTAACAAGCTATAATTACAAGCAACTTCCTGATTTAAACGCAAAAACGAGTCGTGGAAGTAATAAATAAATCTCGACATCCTCCTTATGGTACTTACGGTCATTATAAGTCCTGCAATGAGTTTATTCAAATCAGCACTACACAAGTGACACTAACCAATTGCCTTAACACTTATTTTGTCACCGTATTAATCTATTGTGTTGACCCTCACCAACTTTTTTCCGCAACTATTTAATAACTGCATCAAGTTCACATCCATTAATAAATGTCCACATGGGTAATTTTTTCTTTCGCATATTTTTTTGAAATTAACCAAGTCGCGACTTCTCAAATTTTAAATTGCGACATTGTCGCTGTAAATTTCCGTTAAGTTTGCAAAATTAGATTTAAAATTGCTCCTAATTGAGAAAAATCATAGCGTGGTTAAGCTCCTATTATATAAATTTTTTAAATATCATTCCCTCTTGTAAAATTAATTATAGTTTTAACACACCTTTAAAACAAAAATGATAAAAACAACAAATTTGTTCTAGTGTTCCATAAATCTCTTTGGAAGTACAAAGAGTGAATATATAAAAAAGCTATTTCAAATTTATATACAGGGTTAGAAGAAATTATCAGAACGGCGATTATTTCAAAAGATACAAGAATTATCAAAAAAAGTGTAAGGCGTTTAAAAATCTACATATCTGTAATACAAATACAAGTTCGATCACGTGGAGAATTAAAGTTATATTTAACAGAATACTCCATATATTATTACTTATTTTGATCGTCCAGGCAATTTCGAACATTTTTTATTAACCATATGTTATCCCTAAATTCATTAGTTTCCGAGATATCGTGACACTTTGATCAGTTACAAAACACAAAATAAATTTCAATAAACAATTTGATAAGTTAACATGAAAAAAAATCGGTATAAGAAGTCATGGAAAAACGGCTTTATTTTTTAATAAATATTGAAAATTGCCCTCATTTACTAACTGACAATGATATTAGTTGTTCCAAAAATGTCTTGGGGTATTTAAAACCATTTCCCTTGTTATTCTGTCACTTTCATTTAAAATTTTTATTTTTAATTCTCCTAAATTATTGGATTTGTTCCGATAAATATTGTTGTTCAGTTGACCCCAATAAAAGAAATCTAAGGGCGAAAAATCGGGAGACCGTAAAGGCCATTAGATAGGTCCTCTTCTTCCTATCCATCTATTTGGGAACGTGACATCCAAAAATTCTCTAATTTCACGAGTTAAATGCGAAGGAGCTCCATCTTGCCGATGCCAGATTAACTTAATATCGGGAGTTAAATAGTTTATAGATGGAACTGCCGAAGAAGCTAGAGATATCGTTCATCGGTCAAATTTCCCTAGATAAAAAAGGATCCAATTATATGTCCCGTAAACAATCCAACCGAGACATTTAACTTTTTCTGAGAATTGCGTATGCAGTTCTTCATACCAATTCGAGTTATTTCGCCCCCAGTAAGGTAATTTTGTGTATTGATCATTCGTGTAGGTCGGTTCATCCGAAAAAACAATATCGGTTGGAAAAAATGGTTGTCTTCAATTTTTCTCGTAATTATTTCGCAAAATTCTAGTTTTCGATCATAGTCAACGTCACAAAGTTCTTGTACAACATAAACTTTTGGATGCATTTTCTCAGTATATGAAGAATGGTTCTTACGGATTTTTGATCAACGTCATGGTCCACCGCAAGCTGACTGGTGGATTGTCTGGGATTTTCTTGTATCGAAAACAGAATTTCTAATTTTTTATCATCGGCGGTACACTCCTAGGTCTTTCAAATGTTGGTCGGATTTTTACACTTCTAGTCATTCTTTAACGCTCTATAGTTCGAAAAACTGGATTTTTTTAATTTGCCTGTCTGGGTTCAAATTGTTATAAATATCATATACCTCCTGATATGATCTCTGCTTATCGCCGTACCCCCTTAAAATTAAAATATCAATTCTCTCTGTTTCAATAAGTAAAAACGCCATGCTATTTCCTTCTTTACTTAATTCTGGCAGAACTTGACTTTCAGATGCCAAATTATTATAGTCAAAGGTCATACCTAATTTGTTGCTCCGGTAAATACGACTACGTTCGAATATGGCATTATTAACCATTATTATTTGAAACGCCGATATCTAAGAAAGTAATAAATTTAGGCATAACGTATGGATTATTACAAAAAAATTTCTAATTTGACGGGACGATCAAAATAAGTAATAATATAAAAAAAAATAAGTAATAATATAAAAAAAATAATATAAAAAAAAGTTTAAAAAATATAACTTTAATTCTCCACAACTTTGTGGGCGAACCTGTATATTCCAATTTATCACAGATATGTAGATCTTTAAAAGCCTTACAACTTTTATATAAGACAATATTTGCCCGTTCTAGTAATTTCTCCTAACACTGTATGTAATTGGTTACATTTTGTAAATGTTTCTCTAAATTGCATTTTAAAAACGTTTACAGATAAATGTCACAAAAATAAAAAAGACTAAAAATTATAGTAAAAAATTGTCTTACCTAAAAGGTTTTTGGATATAAATGCTTCACCACGTAAACTTCTTTAATATTGCTTTAAAATAGTATTTTATATTAAAGAAAAAGCTAATGACCTGACATTTTAAGCAAGTTTTTATATAAAAATTTAGTTTATTAGCTACAACTTCCTAGCTTTTTCTTAAATCAATAAACTTAACGCGGTGGTGCATACAGGTGATAAAACCAAAAATTTATTAAATAAAACATCAACCTCTAATAAAATATGAAAACCGTGACCAAAAATGGAACAGTAATTTAAATTTAAAAAATATTTAGTTATATCTTTAATTTTTTCTCTTTTACAAAAAAATTCTATTTTGTTCTCAATATACTGACTGATAAAACTCTTTACATATTAATTTAAGATTTGATTTTACAATTAGTTCACTTTGTGGTTTATATACTTAGAAGAAATTGGAAAGCAACTTTTAAAACCCAATCCATTTCACCATCTCACAAAAAATGTTTTTTGCAACTGAATAATTTTCGTATAACCCATCCAAGTCGCATTTTATATCTCGACTATGCCAATCAAAGAATCAAAATCAATATCCATAACTGTTTTAAATGATAATATACGAAAAAGATAATCGCATGTTCAATCACAGCAAACCCATTTTTCCAAAATTCTCAGATATGACTTAACTTTTTGCAGGAGCAAATTTTCTCAAATCGGGGGGATTTGCTTTATATCCAGAGAACCTACCAGCTTTTCTGTGAATTAGTCTTTTTCTTAACGTATCCATTACTCCCATATAAATCCCAAACAGCTGGAAAAGAACCATCTCCTAAAATATGCATAACGAATAGATAAATTTTAGTTACTGAAAAATAATTTTATTACCTCAACTGGTAGAAGTGAAATTTACCTGGTTACTACGTAGTATAAAGCAAATAGATATTTCAGATCAAGAAAATCAAAGATGCTTTTGTTAAAGCTTCGGTTCGCTTAGCATATAATATATATATATATATATATATATATATATATATATATATATGTATATAGGGTGGTCCAAAAGAAACCCGAATTTTGGTTTTTCCTCTGTAACTTATTTGTTACTTGACCGATTTCATTGGTTTCGGGCTTGTTTAAAAGAGAAATAAATAAGCTAGAGGCTCAAACATAAATTTTTGACATTTTAAAGAAATTTAAGATGGCCTAAAATTTACCATAATTTAAAAGGCGTTGGAACTTTTTTGTGACAATGTGTAGATTTGAATTTCACATGATCCTAAAGTCTATTCACTTTTGAGTATTTTAAGACTTTGGTGAGCAAAATCGGTCAAAAAACACGTGAGATATCATCAATTTACTAAAGGTCGTTATAACGTTCAATGCGCCAAATGAAATGTTTTTACCGTTTCCGGGATTTCATTTTACCTTTGTAACTTTTTTGTTGCTTCACCGATTTTATTTGTTTTGGGCTAGTTTAGAAGAGCAGTTAATAAGCTAGAGGCTCAAACATAAATTTTTGACAATGTAAAGAAATTCAAGCTGGCGGATGCGCCTAAACTTTGCCATAATTTAAAGGGCTTTAGTAATTTTTGTTACAGCCTGTGTATTTAATTTTCAGAGAATATTAAAGCCTATCCATTTTTGAGTAATAAAAGACTACAGTGAGCAAAATCGGTCATTAACGTGAAATATCAGCAATTTACCAAAATGAAATATTTTACATTAAATTTGGCTCAACAAAAATAAAAGTCTTTATGTATGAGTAGGCCATGTACATTGCAGAAAAGATAAAAACAAAAGAAACTGCAACTGTCAAATAATCATAATTTTAAAGCCTTTTTCCTTATTCATAGCTATTTTTTATGTGAAAGTAGTTACCTATAGTAATGTCTTTTGAAGAAAAAGTTGTGATAAAAAAACCTATTTAACTGCAGATACAGAGTGTGTGAAATGTTTAAGCATTTTAATAACGAGTTAAGAAAAAGTACAGTGTATGATTTTGTAGAAAAGTTAAGGGAGACGGAATCAATTGAGAGAAGAGCAACTACGGGCAAGACCTAGAACTGCACGAACACAGGTACTGTATACATAGATAAATACTGTTCTCTCTAATATTAACAATTCTAACATTTCTACCTTTAAAGGATGCCGAACTGAAATGTTATGGTTTACCAATATCATGTAAGGTAGTAAATAAGTAAGATATGTTACGTAACACAATTGAAAAATTTAGAAAAATATAGATCGTGTAAGAATCTTAGCAATTAGTCCAGAAATAGCACCTAGTACTAGCCTAAGGGTTTCTCAACTAGTAAATGAAGTACAGATTTCTAGAAGTTCAGTAAAAAGAATTATTAACAAGGATTTAAAGTTGAAACATGATAAACGTGGCTACATATTTAAATTAAATGAAGATATGAAGCAAAGACGACTAGTCAGGTCTAGGCGTTTAGTTAATAAATTTCGAACTCGTGACGAATTTGGTTTTCTGATGAAAAAATCTTCACGTTATCGGGAATAAAATTCACAAAACGATCACGTGTATTCCGAAGGATTCATTAAAAACAAATGACTTAAATCGTTTACAAAGAGAAAGAGAGAAATTTGGCAAGTATATTATGGTATCGGCGGCAATTTCGGAAATTATAAGGCAGAACTATTTTTTATTGAGCAAGGCATAAGTCTGGATTCACATACTTATTGTGAACTTGTGTTAATGCAAATGCTACCTGAGATTAAACGTCTTACACCAGACTTTATTTTTATGCAGGTATTTTCTTTGTATTTTTAAACTAAAGTTTTCTTTTTAGCCGAGATTAGTTTTTGCATAAATTATTTTCATGTTTTAAACTAAAAGCACTGATTTTAAGCTGGTGCTAGGTGCCATACCAGCCGGTATACAATACATTTTTTAAGAGGGCAAGTAGCTGATTTTATAGAGCCTAACGACTGGCCTCGTTATAGCCCTGACCTTAATCCCAGTAATTATTATCTGTAGGGAGACTTAGAAGAAACGATCCACAAAAACGGGAAATATTTAATAGTATTGAAGACTTGAAAATGGATTAGCAAAATATTGCTAAAGCTGTTGATTCTTGGCGCAGGCGATTAAATTTAGTCGTTAACGCTAATGGATGCCATATTCCGGTTTAGTATTGTAAGTATTGCCGAATTTAAAAAACAATAAGTTAAAAGAAAACGTTTTAATGAAGGTCTTAAATTATTTAGAAATAAATACGGTTCAAGACTTAGTGAAAATCAATTTTACGGGGTCTCACAAAAAATATCAAAAACCATTTAATTAATGGCATTATTTTAGACGCATCGCTTTTCTTTGAATAATATAAATGAGGGTTAATATCCTTTTTTACTGCTTTTTCTTTCGAAACAATAGGCTTTAATATTCTGTTGAAATCAAATATACAGAGTGTCACAAAAAAAGGTTCCAACGCCTTTTAAATTATGATACATTTTAAGCGCATTCGTCATCTTGAATTTCTTTAAAATGTAAAAAATTTATGTTTGAGTCTCTAGCTTATTTATTTCTCTTTTAAACAGGTCCAAAACAAATGAAATAGGTCAAGTAACAAATAAGTTACAGGGGAAAAACAAAATTCCGGTTTCTTTTGGACCAGCCTATACTTACATTTATGTTAGGTAAAATTAAACTAATCCGCTAAAACTTGCCAAAAGATCTTAGTACATATATCATCATTTCAATTGATATTTCCTTATAAAAAAAACAGGTCAAATGACGTCGGGGATGTCATTTGACCTGATCTGTTATTCCGGACGTCTGGCAACCTTATACCTGCTCCTATTAAATCAATAAGCCGCCAGATATCAGCATAAGAAAAGAGTATTTGAGAAACTCGAGAACGAGATAAAATTATTTTGTTTTCTATTTGTTATTTTTGATTTGTCATAAAATTTTGGGAGGTTTTAAATAAACCATTAAACTTACAAATTTAAATAAATAATCAGTGTGAAGTATCCTGACAACTATAAGAAGTATTGACATTTAAATGGGGATAAAATGTCACTTATGCCTTGAAATATGCAAAAAGAATAGTAAAGGATTATTGTTGCTAAAGATGTAATACATTTTGATAAAAGCACTACTCTAAATAATCACTATAAGTAATACGATTGGACTTTATGTAATATCAAAATGAAAATATGTTTGTTTGTGTAAAATGAAAAGTCTTTCTTATGTTTTAATTTTAAATAGATTTATATACACAGCTAGAACCGTTAATTATTAAATAGACCCCCATCTGTATTTGCACAATAATATTTTAAATAAGTTTTATATCATAGCAACGAATTTTTCATTTTAGTCCTTAGATAAATTTATTTGTAGAGTTAAAATTCCAATTTTACATTATGTATTGTATGTTGAATTTTTTAAACACCTTTCTAACATATCGTACTTCAAAAGTATACGTTTATAAAAACCTATAATTCAAACAAAAATAGCAGAAAATGCATTCTTTCAATTTACCACCTTGATTAACCGGAAAATAAAACATAATTGACATTTAAAGAAAAAGATTGATTTAATATGGTTCACGATAACACGACTGATGTTCATTTGGCTGTTTTTACTGATACACATTTTTTATTGGATGATTATCCAATTGAGTTGAATCTTGTCTCATTAGAAGGGTTTATATTTTGATTTATATTGTGCAGTAGAAATAAAAGAAAAAAAATTACATTACTAGGGGAGATAGGGGCACCTGTCAACAGGGACACATTTCAACACATAAGGTTATTGTTGGTGACCTATTAAGTAGTGTAAATTTTTCACGCAGCATAATACGTATACAGCGCACTGTGGGCCAGAAATCCTTTAAACGTTGAAAAAGTGAACTTTTAATAATGGTGGTGCACTAATTTTTCTCATACTAAAAACGGTCAAATAGGCCATGAAGCTTACAAAAACAAAACAAATATTTCTGTCAGCTTTTATAATGACACACGCTGGTTTGACAAATGTCAGCAAATGTAATGCTTATTGTCTAGTTTATTTTATTGATATAAATTGCTTAAGTTTGAGACGATATGCAGGTCAAAGTGGATTAAATATTGGACATACGCTACGGATGGAATAAATACAGGTAAGTTCACTGTTTTATACCATACAAATTTTCAAGATAATTTTACGAAGTTACGGAAAAAAACAATTATTTATTAAAAGCGTGTAAAAGAAAAAAATAAGTTGTCTCCTTGATATTTCACGAGAGATATCTTAAAGGGTACATTGAGATACATATTTTTGTGGTTGCTGTTAAACTCTCCAGTTCTTAAGCTTTATAACCGAATAAAAATGTTTTACCGAATTGTGCCGATCCAGAACAAAATGCAAAATTTTCAGTGTAAGAAAGGTATTATAAGCGCACGGGAGTCCATATATACATACACATACAGTTACATTTTACAATTTTCTATTCCAATTTGACAAAAATATAACTTATCGGGTATTAGTATTAGTCTAAAGATAATTAGGCATAGATTGTAAAAAAAATATTTTAACATGTCATTTGTGTATATTGTTGCTTAGCAATAAAAGTCAACTGCCATGTTATAAGTCACTGCTTATGAATCTGGCCTATAGGGGGCAGCAGCCAACAGCTCTTCAATAGTTGGACCTATTACACCATATACACAGGCCACAAGCATAAATTTAAGTATCTATAGGTACATTAAAATTTGTCATTTCTTTTTCAAACTTTTAACATACTTTTGAATTTTTTTTTTTGTTATTTTAACATGTAATATAAGCAGTTCGAAATGTAATATTTAAAGGCAATTTTACTAATTTAGGGGTTTTTAGAAATTATTTTCGTGTTCATTGGCTTAAGCTTTGGTGATTTTAAACTGGTAAAGTAATTTTAAAATATAACCTATGTCCAAAATGCATGGAACAAAAATGTGTAAAGTTTTAACTTTGTGGTTAAAGGATCGTTCTTTTTTCTGATTTTTAGAGCGAAGGGTCCACAGGGTTGAGGTCAGAACTTTATTTGATGGTGGGATGAAACTCTTTTGGCTGTGGTGTGCCAAAAGTGTCATCAGCAAAATCAAAAAATAATTCAAGATTTAGTTAAGAATTTCTCTAATCAGTTCCGTAGAAGATGGCTCGCAGTAAACAGAACCAAGCATGGTTTTCTAAGTAAAAATAAAAATTGGTTGAACAAATATTTATCTTTAAACTGCATTCCTGCCAAAAAATCAGATGTTGCTGGAAGGCCAAAATTAGAATTTGAGCAACTCACCTACAGCGGGAAATTTCGTAGAACTGAAAATTTAAGAAAATCAAGTAGTAAAGAACTATTGTTTGCAGCTCAGATGAACCTAAAAGTTAATGGCAAAAATAACGGCCGCTAGAAGTCTACGTAACCTTGTCAACGAAAATAATATTCCAATTGAACCTGAGGGTAGTAAAAGTCAAATGAGCAGTGAAAGAGCCTTGACTTTAACCGTGAATGCTAGAGTATCTAAAAGACAGTATCAATAGTTAAGAAACATAGCAAAAGTAAATCACTTGAATCTCTATCCTCCATACAACCAAATTAGAGAAGCCAAAAAGTTGTGCTATCCCAACGATAATACAGCCACTGAACATTCTGTTTCTGTAAAGCTTCAGTCATTACTTGACCACACGACTTGTATATTAATTTCAACTCTAGAATTGGATAGTTTTAAACGCTTAAAACAACGTGAATTATTTATGAATTCCAAATGGGGTATGAATGGCAGTTCTGGGCAAAAAGAGTATAAGCAGGCTTTTAAAGGCAATTAATCAGACACAAATTTATTTATTGACATGTTTGATTCCAGTTCAGGTATATACTCGAAATAAAAACAATGAAATTATTGTAATTTGGAATAATCCGTTGCCTGCATCCACAAAGTATTGCCGACCATGTAAAATTCAATTTTTGAAAAGAAAATATTGAAGTGTCAAAAATCGAGTATGCCGCTATGCAAGCAGAAATTGATCTATTAATCCCAACAAAGTTTCGGATAAATGAACATAATTTTAATATAAAACATGAACTATACATGACAATGATCGACACAAAAATGATAAACTCTTTAATTGGTACTTCGTCACAAAAATGTTATTTGTGTGGTGCTTCCCCAAATGAAATGAACGACATTGAGTTAGTTTCTAAAACATCTATAAAAGATGAATATCTAAAATTTGGGATCACATCTCCACCTTTGGATACGATCCTTTGAATGCCTCTTAAAAATTGCCTATCGTTTATCACTTGAAAAGTGGCAAGCACATGGTACAGACAAACTCATTATTAAAGAACAAAAACGTAAAATTCAACCTGAATTTAAATCTCGTCTCGGAATTATTGTTGACCAACCAAAACAGGGAAGTGATACATCAAATGATGGAAACTGCGCAAGACATTTTTTCCGAAATTATGATATTTCGGCCGAAATTACAGGGTTGGACAAAATGTTATTATACAGATTTTTTGTCATATTGCAAGTCATTACTAGCGGAATAAATGTCAAGAAAAATTAATTTGATACGTATGCAAAGGAAACTGCTCAATATTTTGTTTCGAGGTATCCCTGGTATAAAATGCCAACGGGCATTCACAAAATGCTAATATATGGTGCAGCCATTATACAATCAGCACCAGTGCCAATAGGACAGTTTTCTGAAGAAGCCCAAGGGGCACGTAACAAGGAATACCGAAGATATAGGGAACATCTCTCCAGAAAATTTAGTAGAGTTGCCACAAATATTGATGTTCTTAATAACATGCTCGTTTCATCTGATCCAAAAATTACTAATTTAATAAAAAGATTTTTAAGTAAAAAAAGAAACTTTTGCCCAGAAGCACTGAATTTATTGCAGCCAGCTGCAATAAATGGTTGTTTTGATAGCGATACAAGGTCCGATAGTGATTGGGAATACGAAAATTGGGCAACTAAATCTATGATTTTCGTAATTGTTTACCCAAATTATTTTTTGCTGTTATTGTAGTTCTGTTGTTGTTATTAAATATTTTAAATAAATTGTTCGTATTTAATACAGCTTTTTCACTCCTACATCAATAACCTTATTTGATTCAATTACCTTTTTGAGACTATAAAAGAGTAATAGGATAGAAATAGGAAAACATTTATTGTTCTGGAAAAAAAATGTTTTTTTTATCGAATGGCTTATTAATTTTTAAGATATAGGCTCTCAAAAACAGATGTGTGATATTTTTTTTCATTTTTGACATCTTCTATTACAAGCAATAGATCAGCAATAAATTTTACAAACTTTCTCTAGGGATAAAGCCTTCAAAGTAGCAAAATATGGCTAAAGTTTACAGTGGTTTCACAATATCATGTCTTGGGGAGATCCTTTGAGCTGTTTATAAATGGAAATAACTTATTTTTTTTTGTTTTTAATGATAACATGATACAATTTAGCTAAATTGTTGAAGTGGATAATTTTTCAATGTTTTATAAAATTCTTGCCCACTGTGCGGCGCATAGAAACCGATCTGTCCTCACATACCACCCAATGGTATGTGTCTGTGCTTCAGTCGTTTGTCTAGAAAGTCAATTCCCTTTCTTGTGGAGAAAATTTACAAGATTACGTGTGCCTTATTTTGTCATTACAACTTCAATACACTTAGTCCGTTGGGAACTAACTGGTGTATGTTTTTAAGGTGAAAAACTAGATAATTTATTAACTGAAATATGTATAAGAAAAATTATTATTGGTTCCAGATTTCGCAATGGTTAAAAAAAGAGCTATCACTAAGGAAGGCTGCCGAAGTTTTTGGAATAAATCATACTGCCCATTTTTTATCGAATAAAGAAGTTGGGTGATCGTAACGCTCCTCAAACATTTTTCAAAAACATTCATTCAGACTGTTTAGTAATAAGCAAGAACAGCTTTTGGTCCCGTATATTTTGAGATGTTCTCTTATCAACTAGGGTTCAACATATAAACTGCTGCAAAAACTGACTTGTATATGAATTGTGTAGACGCTTTCCAGAAACATGGAAGGAATTTAGCAGGAACGGACTGGGTAAAGGAATTCATGAACAGACTATTGAGGTTTAGCCAAATAATGCATTTAAGTTGTTCAACAAAAAGCAAATATATTTAATTCTTTTACAATAATAGAAAAATGCGTGTTAAGGTTACGGAATTTACCAATAGACTAATATATAAAAGCACATGAAACAAACAAGCTATTCTTTCATTGCCGTGGAGATCGAATTTATTTTTTATAAACAACAACAATCTCGAGGCCGGCTATTTATTAGTTTAACGTTTTATCTAAATAGATGATATTACAACACAGACATTTAAATCTCTCCTTGTGTAAACCAGCCTGCCAAGAGGTGCCAATCTCAACAAAACCAATGTTATGGATTTTTTTAAAACTATAGTCGTGCTCTTCATGAACATCCATTCACAGCAAACAAAATTTTCAATCGTGCTGAAACCAAACGAGATTGCTGAAAAGAGGGAAAAACAGGTAGGACAAGCAGTTTCCGGAGAGCGAGGAAATGTCTTGCTATAGTAGAGCAATATTTCGTGAGACATTTATGACTGGTGCACCTCCAGGAAGTGTGAGACTACTAAACAGTCCGAATATAGAAGCTGAATGACTTTTTCTGATAGGGTCTAGAGCATTTAGTAAATCACACAAAATGTAGTAAACAAGAGCTTCTTCTAGAAAACCATAAAAGTAACTGTTCACTCGAGGGCATTATATATGCGAAGAAAAATGGAATTGTAATTGTTACTTTTTACCCACGGTTATAGCTCGTGGATGCCTCTGTCATGAAGCTTTTTAAAGCAAAATATAAAGTAGCGCAAAATGACCGGATGCTTTCACAGCCAGGCAAGACAAGTGCCATTCAAAATATTGCTGAACTGGCAGGCAAAACATTTCAGAATCAATAAAAAATTTAATTGCCCAGGAATATATTCTTTTGATTAGAATGCATTCACAGATGAAGATTTTGATAATAGATCCAATTCAGCCCATTCCACATCAGCTGTAAAGTCGTCACAAATACCGTTGCCAAGTGAACCACCAGCGCATCAACCCACAAACAACGTCCCAGGGCCATCTGTTTTTTCAACACTAGTTTCGGTAAAGTCTGTACGACTATATCCAAAGGCACCACTTAGAAGTGAAAACCCTCGAGGCAAAGAGAAGGGTAGATCAAAAATTCTCACCGATACTCTGGAAAAAAAACCTTTGGAAGATACCAGCAAAATAAAGTAAAATGAGAGTTACCAAAGAAGTGTTCGACACAACTTCAGCTCGAATGATTCTCCGTTTATGACCATTCCGATGATGAGAAATCTGGTTGTGAAATCAGTTATGAAGATTTGTCAGTGGGTGATTTTACTATTGTTAAATTTTGCATAAAATACTGTAGTATAAAAAATGGCGAGAACTTACAAGATCAATTTTTGAGAAAGAAAGGGCTATTTTATTTTCCAGGCGTTAAATATATTTCTATTGTAGAAATTGGGGATGTTGCTAGCAAAATGCCTATTCCGCACTGAGAAAACACTACTTTTAATTTCATTTAATTTTATTCATTATTCATTTAACTTGGGATAGAATGTAAATAGTAGACATTAGACTCATCAATAATGTAAAATAAAATTATGTACCTACTAACCTTACTATGCTTTCTGTAAATTAGCACCCATTTATAAAAATTAGTTTAATTGAAATATAGCTTACTTTACTTATAAATAATGTGTTATTATACATTTCAATAAATTATATTTCAGATGGTACCGGATGTTTTGATGTGGCAAAAACGTTCTTCTAGACAGTGAAGCCAATACTTCACTATCTAGAATGCTTCTACAAGGATATCAAACCTAGTACATTTATAAATTGCAATAAGCGAGCCATTTGATGAATATATAATACAAGGGTGTTAAAACAAAAGTTGGTATTTTTGACAGATTTGCGATGTTAATATACTTATTCGTATAAAGAATTCTGGCGTTTCAGTAAAAACCCTACGACTGTGTTTAAAGTTTTTTCTATTTTCAAAAATAAATCCTGTAGGTGGGGCGCGAAGTAGACACCCGCTACGTAAGACATATAAGAGTGAGGAATTTAAAAGCCTAATGTCTTATTGGTGAATAAAACCATTGTAATCAAAACGGTCAAGTAATTGCAAATATAAATAATAGCTTTATTAGCTTTACTAAATACTTCCTTTCAGGTCCGTTGTAAAAGGGGGCAGATCCCTGTGCGGAACAGGGTCTCTCATGTTCTACTTGCATTAGGGGCCCAGTTAGCTAGCTGAATCCATGCACTTCTTTGTAAGAAAATGAGAGATTAAAATAAATATGATAACAGAGATATACGAAATCTGTAATGTAATTCTTTTTTACAAAGTGCAGTTTTAGTCTACCCCTTTGGAACCAAAATATTTGAATTCTTCCACAACTTAATATTGATGATACGGAAAACAAGAGTCTATAGAACAATTCCAGCAATAGACAGATGCAGGGCAGTTCCGTGCTGAGCATGTAAGGTGTGCGGTGCACGCTGGCCTGGTCCTAGGGAGTGTCGCCCGTCGCGCCTTTAGAATTACATATTGTTATATTTTATTTGAATTTTGACCATGTAAGGAATAAGATAAGTAGAAGACCAGATGACATGCTAGGAATAACCAGAACAGGGACAAGAGAAATCTTAAAAGAAATGAAAAAGGGTAAATGACCAAGCGAGTACTAAACAATATCAAAGAGGCTGAGATTCAGATTCTGTTAAATAAGTGTCTAGCTTCTAGAGAGCAGTGCCAAAAAGCGGAAACAATGTTGTTTTAGTATTACTTTACAAAAAAAGTAAAACCTAAGGAATACATACAAAAACGGGAGAACCTTTTGTCACACCTTTATAAACTGTTCCTAACTACTAGACGGCTGTGCCAAAAAGCGGGAGCAATGCTGATTTAGTAATACTTTACAAAAAACAAGACCCAAGGAATATATACAAATACAAGTGAACCTTTTATCGTACCTTTATAAACTGTTCACAGAGATATTAAACAAGTAAACTGGATTTTTAATAAATTGCTGCCGAAAACGCGTTAAGGGTCACGATTAGCTGCAAAAAACTAATAAAGAAAATACCGAGTAGATTGTGCCAATCACAGTGTTGCAGGACTGGAAAAAAACCCTTAAAAAAATTATTCGATTTCGACGTTGTCACCTGCGATTTGTGCTTATCATTGGTCAATAAAGAGTTTATTATGTAAAATTTAATCTAGCTTTGAAAACTATATTTCTTTGCAATTTCTTCATCTATGAAGTTAAAACTGATGAAAAAACAAATATTAACGCGCTCCAGTTTTCGGAGCCACATTGAATAAATAACCTAGACAACAGGCACTTAATTAGATTTGCACACACTTATTCATGTATATAAAAAAAACTCCGGTTCCTAGTGTCTCTCTTTACTGTTTTACGAACGATAAGAATACCCTGTGTTCTATATTAATATCACAACCCGTCGCGAATCACAGCCGACCGCAATCTGCAACTTATCGCGTAACCAGAGCAAAGTAATGTAAACAACGCTTTTTTGTTCAAATTTATTTAAACGTCAATTAATATTGGCCAATCAGTTCAGTTTTGTGTTTCTGTGCTTAGATTGTGAAGTTAAGTTAGTCGATTTTTAATTTGTTAGTAATAAAAATAAAAGGATAAAAGGAGTCCCAGTGCGATGCCCGACACTGAATATCTATTAGTGATTCCCTATTGCTTATGTGATGAAATTGTGCGGGATAATTCCAGTTTAAGTAAATGCATTTCTGGTTTGTACCCGAACTTAGAAGAAGAACAGCTATCCAACATTCTTGAGGAATTAAACAAACGTTTCGTTCCGCATTATAGAAGGAAATTTAAAGATGTGTCCTATAATAAAACTAAATTTGTTCAGCGAAATACTGCTAATAATTGATTGAATGGCGGGTTTCTTATCAATCTACCTACTTGCCAAAAAGACGAAAAAAGGTTAGCAAATAATAATACCAACACATGTGGGAGGCCAGTCAAAAGTTTTAACGAGTGCGGATACAAAGCGAAAAAATACAAAATCTAAAATACTAGAAAATCGTTGTCCCAGGATCTAATTGATGCTGCTGCCTCCTCCAATAACTGCAATTGCAGATCACAAAAAAGCTTTAACACGAATGAAGCATTAGCCTTAATAATTCAAACTAAACTCACTGTGATGAGGCATCAGGGCAATCAGAGTTTATGCAAACGTTTTCAGAAAATTATCCATATTCATCTGATTCACACTTATTTATGACTTCTCTCGTACCTCTAAAACAACTGTAGCAACAAATGAAACTTTAGAAGTATGGAGAAATGAACGTCCATCATCAACGAGATACTGTAGGCCATTTAAATTTCAGTTTAAAAATAGATAGCTGACCTTATTCGAGAAGAAAAAACGCGAGTTGATTTGGAAATAAAAACCTTACAAGATAATGTGTTTTATTATGAACAATTCTCAGTTAAAATAAAACATCGACTATATTTAACTATGACTGATGGAAAAACAGCTCAAGTAATTACAAACAAAACGTCATCAAGTAACTGTATTATATGTGATGCAAAACCATCCCTTATGAACTATTTGAGCGAAATTCGTGATTTACCATTAAACGAAAAAGCTCTGCAATTAGTAATGTCACCATTGCATGCCAGTATTAGGTTTACGAAGTATGTAATCGATCTATCTTACAAGCTAGATTTTAAGCAATGGAGAACTAATGAAACAACACGTGAGATTAAAAATGACCAAAAAAAAATTCAAAATGAATTTTATGAATAAAAATAGGCGTTGGAAAGCAAGGAGCAGGTACAACGAATAATGGAAACGTGTCCCGAAGATTTTTTGAGAATCCGTCTGTGACTGCTGAAATTACTCGACTTAACCTAATATTGGTTAGAAGGTTGGCTACAAGTAATATGCCTGCCTAATCTTTCATCATTTGGCCCTATCAGAAGCAGACCAAGAGCACAGAAATAAAGATTATAAATACTGCAGGATCTACAATTCCCGGAAATGTTCAAGGATTGCAACGAATGAAGACGTTTTCCATTTTATGATGTCATCTTCTGACCCATTGATCTCTTGCTTGCGGCCAGAACCTAAAAAGAAAATGCTTCCATTATGGCGTAAAGTCCCTATGAACTTACCAATACATGCGAACGGCAGCCGGTCATCTTTTCGGAGAGTTGTAGGTTGCAGGTTCTCGGGTACACCTTTCGAAATTAAAATGGGCGCCACCTAATTGACTGTGACTCAATTAGGAAGAAATCTATATTGATATTTAAATGCAGACAAAATAAAGATTTGGAGGGCTTTTCAATAAAACACTATATAAAGTGCAGACTGTCAAATTTTAACGATCACCTTGATCTTTTGTTTTTTTTTAAAAAAGTTGTTTTATAAAATAATGTTTGACATGTGAAGCTTACATTCAAAAATTCAATTAACATGAAGATATAAAAAAATAAAACAAGAAAATGTAAAATATATAAAATATATCAAATTTATGAAATGTGATAGAACGTTATTACCATTATATCATCAACCTATGAACATCTGGCGAAATGTCATGTCGCAAATATGAATATATGAAAATTAAATTAAACACAGCACAGGGAATCAAAAATTCATGAATTTTCTCTTACACTGCCGCAAGGAAAAAAGTTATAAAAATATAAAGTGTTTATACTATACTCTTACAGGAAGGAACTCCAAAACCATTGTAGTACTCTTGGTTTATGTACCCCAAAAATTACACCATAAACTTGTATTCTTAACCTGAAACCCTACAAACAATTGTTTGTCTTACAATAAAATCGACATGGAATGTGCAAAAACAAGTTATTTACAACACAACTATTCAAAGACATTGCCTTACCTCTAGTCATCTAGAGGGCTCCTTCGACGTCAACGGTCACCAATAAAGGGAATTTCCAGACATCTAGAAAGGCTTCTCGAGGACCGACAGCCAAAAACAAAATTCAGGACGCCATTCTGTTTATAAAAGATAATTGCGAATTAGCTCACAGTAGGAAACTAATTTGAAAATCGACTTACCACGTGGTTGATCAAATGTGGAACCAAACAAAATGGGACCAAAATTTATGGCCAGATGATGTCCATAAATAGGCCTTAGACTTTCAACAGCACTGCACTTTAAAATAATTATTTATGGCATACTCTCAGTACTTTAAAAAATTGGTCCATTAAGGCACTTTTATAAAGCCGGAAACATGTTGCACCTCTAAGGAGAGCCAATAGAAAGGGACGAGAAAATCAGTTCCAGAAAATTCAAAGAAGTTTGACATTCCCCTCCATCATTCTTCCTCACTTCAGACTTATGCCAACCTAATGCCATAAACTAAAATAATAATTACAGTGGAGTTCACTGCTGGCGCCACTAGTAGAAGGGAGTAAGAACCCGATAACATTCGGTGTCCCCGAATACAGCTGGCGAATTGCTCCCGAGCAGAACCAAAATTATGACTTAAATGAAAAATCAGACACTGTCAAAGCTGGCTGGATGCCGAAAAATAAGAAACTAATGAAACCATAGTGACAGAAGAGAAAGGCAGGCAAATTCCGAATATTTATAAACAAAGCAAAAACAAATTTCTTTTGTCTTAATTTAGAGAAGTTGAAAATACTTTACAAAATGTAATCCAATGAATTATGAATAAAACATATTGAGGTATGTAAAATGTAATTTACATAAAAGGCTTGATATTTTAAAGGTTATATTTAACTGCAAAGTTATAATGTTCAATTTTGTTTCAGATTACTAATGGGCTTAAAATAATGAAAAACCATAAGCAAAATGTCTGTTTAACATTCCATAGCAAGCAAACATAAAGAAAGGCAGCTTGGAGAGATGAAAACAAAAAGTTGTGTCAACTGAAACTTTCTAATAGTTCGAGTGTTCTCAAAGTCTTAAATTGATATTTACAAGAAAGAAGAGAGTAAATATGTTTATCATAATTCATGTGAGTGAAATGGACTGAAAGAAGAAACCAAAAAAACAAAATATTTTATTGTAAATGAAAAAATTGTTATTTTCATTAATAAAGAAGGCCGGTATCTTATGAACTAAAACTGAATATAGATTCAAACTATGTCACTTTCAATAGTAACACCCTATTAATAAAGATTTTATTAACTTTCTTTTATAAAGTGTATGATATGTAAATTTGGAAAAATCCAACTCGTAGAGTTATTCGACAGGATGGTGTTAGAACACTGTGTAAAAATCAGTAACTATATAACTAGCCAAATTTAGTAATTGTTTCACTGTTACTATAAACTAAATAATTATACATAAATTTGAAAATGTTATACCATTAAGAGAAGAAGCATTGGATTTGATTTTATGTTTATTTATTTTTCCTATTCTTTTAAATATTAATAGTTTGTATAATGTAACGTCAATGTAACTGGTTTCTGTACCCGCGATATGTTAAAAACAACAATAAAACTTTAATTTATTGTCATATTGTTACATTGGTAATATTTCAATAAATTACTAAAAAGTTGTTAATAAATATTTAAGTTATAAATAAATTATTACATTTTATAAATTTATAACTGTTTAATAAAGAAAATAATTAAATTAAAACAATTTTTGAAGAGAAATATTCTTTTATTGTTCGAAAATTTTGTTTTTTACTGGGTTTTCAACATAAAAATATTGTATCAAAATATTATAAATTTTATAACTTTGGCAAATCTCAAAAATAATGGGATAATAAAAAATATATCTAGTTATATAGCCTATTATTTAAGACACAGAAACGTAGCCATTTTATCTATTTTTTTGCTATTTTCAAAAAACTAGCATAACACATAGACCGACCGATTTCCTCTATTGTATTGGTTTTGCATTTTTAAATGTCAAAGAATAATATCATCTATCTATGACAGATATTCATTAGAATAATATTTGAAAAAAAGAAGTATGAGAGTTACAAGCAAATCTGACTACCAGCTGTCAAAGTGACAAGACATTAAAAAATAAATATCAATATCAAATTTCTCATGCGCAAATTATACATAAATGATGTAGAATTTGCATATATAAATACAGATATAGTACAACAAAATCAGTAAATTTCCTTTACCCGGAACTTCCCTTTTTTTTCCACTTGTTAGGAATAGTGAAGGGTGTCCCAATTTAGTTCAGTACATAGTCACAGTATATATTTGTTACATAATATACTATCTTTTAAAACATGTTTATTGGGCGCTATTTTGTTCCATCATATTGAATTCGTACCAATATTTTACCAGTTTCTTATTGGTATAATTTAGTATATTAATAAATTCAATAAGTAGTTTTTACATTGATACATACCGCCACTTTGTTACGTTTTGTTGAATTCGTACCAGTTTAGCCTATTTCTACATATAATTTTTCTGCTAAATTTAAAATCAATTGAACAACATTTTTTAACGTTCATATTTTAAAAATTGTATTTGCCGCCATTTTAAATTCGTATCACAACTTTTTGCACAAAAATTGAAATTAATTTAAAAAATAATATTTTCAGACAGGATTATTTAAATATTTTATTTGGCCGCTATTTTGTTTTGCTATCATAGATTCATATCAAAATGTTACCAGTTCATTCCTATGTAACAATTGATAAGTGTGCAAAATTTGAAGTAAATTGGATTTTAGTTTATTTAGTAATATTTTTTTAACTTTATAAATGGTTCTCGTTAACGATCTTCTTCTTGTTATATTAGAGTGGTTTAATATTTAGAGTTAGGATCCAGTAAAAAAACAAAAGTCTTTTTTTAAATTAACGACGTTTCGCAACTTTATTGTTGCATCGTCAGGACACACATATAGATTCTATATCCTGCGTAAAACCCATATTATCAAGCTTCACCTTCTCCGTTGGTCCGTAGATATTTCCCAGATATTAAGTTTCTAAATGGTTTTCCTTAACGATCCTCTCGTTGTTATGGTTGGGGTTAGGATCCAATAAAAAAAACAAAAGTCGTTTTTTTAAATTTTCGGCGTTTCGCAAGTTTATTGTTGCATCCTCAAGACACAGATCTTATATCCTGCATAAAACCCATATTATCACTCTTTACATACTCCGTTGGTCCACATATATTTCCTAACCCCAAATTATTCACTACTCTTCTAACATTACAAGAGAATCGTTAATGAAAATCATTTAGAAACAATATCTGGGAAGTATCTGCAGACCAACGTAATAGGTAAAGACTGATAATATGTGTTTCATGCAGAATATAGAATCTATATGTATGTCCTGAGGATGCAACAATAAAGTTGCGAAACGTAGACTATGTAAAAATAGGCTTTGGTTATTTTTACTGGATCCTATCCCCAAATAATACACCACTTTCTTTTTAACATTGTTCCGCCATATTTTTGACTAAAATTTGAAGTCAGTGTGGTAAGTAGGTTTTAAGCTATGCCGCGAACTGATAGAAACACAGACAGACCGCCAGATAGACCGACGAAATTGATAAAACATATTTTTTTGGCATTTAGGAACGCTAAAACCTGAGAGGGTCAGTTATTCAAGATTACAAAAAATTTATTTGGCCGCCATTTTGATCCGCATTGAATTAGTAACACAATTTTACTAGTTGATCTCTATACCACAATTAGTTATGGCTCACAATTTGAAATCGTCCGTTAAATAGTTTTTCAGGCTGAATTTTTAAAGATGCCGCTATTTTGTTCCGCCCTATTAGATTCGTACCAAAATTTTACCACTTGATTCCAACATAATACTTGATGTTAGTCCAAAATTTGAGATAATTTGAGTAAGTAGTTTTTTAATAATAATTTTTTTAACCTTTCACTAAACAGCTATTTTGTTTCGCCACATTGGATTTTTAATAAAATATTACGAGATCATCCCCATACGACCATAATTTTTGACTAAAATGTAAAGTCAATCCGATTGACTGTAGTTTTGAGTAGTTTTTAAGCTATGCCGCGAACTTACAGACGGACCGACGGAATTGATAAAACAACTAGTGACGCCAAAACGCGAAGATATGTAAGGGTGATTTTTTTCAGGATTACAAACATTTTATTTGGACGACATTTTGTTCTGCAATCATAAAATAATAATACAGTTTTCCCTATAGTTCATTTAGCTATGGCACACAATTTGAAATCAATCCATTACGTAGTTTTTCAGGATGAATCTTTAAATATTTTATTATAAAAAAATTATTTATAAAATCTTAATTATTTTATTAATCTTAGATTCGTAGCAAAATTTTACCAGTTGATTCCAACATAATGCTTAATGCTTGTGCAAAATTTGAGATAAATTGGATAAGTAGTTGACTAATAATAATTTTTTAAACATTTCACTAGGCCGCTATTTTGTTTTGGCATATTGGATTTTCTACCAAATATTACCAGATCATCCCCATATGACCCTTAATTTTTTTATCAAGATTTGAAGTCAATCGGATAAGTAGTTTTTAAGGTATGCCGCTAATTGGCAGACAGACAGACCAACAGACGGACCGACGGAATTGATATAACATGTTTTTTGGCACCTAGGGACGTTAAAACGCGAAGATATGTCAAACCTGAAAGCCTGATTTTTCCATGATTACAAACATTTTATTTGACCGCCATTTTGTTCGGCCATCTTGAATTATACCACAATTTTAGTAATTGATCCCTATACTACAATTAGTTATGGCATACAATTTAAAATCAATTTTTAAATATTTTATTAAGCCGCCATTTTATTCCGCCATCTTGGATTTTTACCAACATGTTACCAATGATTCCAATATAATACTTGATATTTGTGCAAATGAGATACATTGGATAAGCAGTTTTTTAATAATATTTTTTTTTACATTTTACTAGGCCGCCATTCTGTTTCACCATATTGGATTTTTACCAAAATGTTACCAGGTCATCCCCATATGACCCTTAACTTTTGAAGTCAATGGGGTAAGTAGTTTTTTAGCTATGCCGCGAACAGACAGACAAACAGAC
Organism: Kuschelorhynchus macadamiae; assembly: GCA_030620095.1. Classification (NCBI taxonomy): domain Eukaryota; kingdom Metazoa; phylum Arthropoda; class Insecta; order Coleoptera; family Curculionidae; genus Kuschelorhynchus; species Kuschelorhynchus macadamiae. Next base: position 335,121 of record JAUTXW010000204.1, read on the forward strand.
CGATGGAATTGCGAAAACATGTTTTTCGGCATCTAGGGACCCTGAAACGTGAAGAACTGAAAAAATATCGGAAGGTGATACTAGATATTATTATAATACATTTTTTTGTCATCCATTTACGATATGCAGCAATAACTGTATCGATCCAAGCAAATTTGGAAAATACCCACAAGAAACAGCTGAATACAATCTTCCATCATCTGTACACAAAATTGTGATGCACGGAAAGATAATAATTGAAAATGAGGTTCTTCCTATAGGGACTCTATCAGAAGAAGCCCGAGAGCACAGAAATAAAGATTATAAGTACTACAGGATCTACAATTCCCGGAAATGTTCAAGGATTGCAACGAATGAAGACGTTTTCCATTTTATAATGTCATCTTCTGACCCATTGATCTCTTACTTGCGTCCAGAACCTAAAAAGAAAATGCTGAGAAGCATTAGATTTGATTTTATACTGTTTATTTATTTTTCTGTTCTTTTAAATATTAATAGTTTACATAACGTAACACCAATGTAAACTGGTTTCTGTACCCGCGACATGTTAAAATCTACAATAAAACTTTAATTTATTGTCATATTGTGTGGGTTTTCAACATAAAAATATTATACCAAAATATTGTAAATTTTATAACTTTGACAAATCTCAAAAATAGTGAGATAATAAAATATATATCCAGTTATATAGTCTAATATTTAAGTTACAGAAACGTAGACATTTTATCTATATTTTTGCAATTTTCAAAAAACTAGCATAACACATGGACCGATCGATTTCCTCTATTGTATTGGTTTTTCAATTTTAAATGTCAAAGAATAATATCATCTATCTATGACAAATATTCATTAGAATAATATTTGAGAATAAGAAGTTACAAGCAAATCTAACTAACAGCAGTCAAAGTCAATAAAATTTCTCATGCGCAAATTATACATAAATGATGTATCAAGGCATATATAAATACAGATATAGTAAAAAAAACAAAAACTATTACTTATCAAAAATGACAGATGTCCTAAAAAATATTAAATATGATACCAAACATATAAAGTTGTAAGAGGACATAAGAGTTAGGAATTTTTTCCAAAAATTGGGCATTTAGCAACACTGTGTGATACACTCCGCCTTTGTAGATTTCCAAGAGGTATTCCATTAAGGCGTGGGACATGTACTACCTGGGCTCTGGAATTGAAACCATAAAAAACATTAACCAAAACGCAAAAATGCTTTTGCATTGGAGGATATTCTTAAGATTTATTTGGAACGAAAGAGGCATTAGGGTCGATGATTCGCACTCAAATTATCTGTGCTTTGCTGATAACGTAGTAATAACCTCCAACAATATAGAAGAATTGAAGATACTGCTAGAAAACTAAAATACAGCCTCCAAACGAATCTGCAGGAAATAAGTTTGGAAATGTTTTATGTGGACCCAACCACGGAAATAACGAGGCGAATTAGGCTCACATGAGATGCCTTTGGGGAACTAGAGCATGTATTTGACTGAGTTTTTCGTTACTTTCTGACAGTACATTGTAAAAGTTTTGAAATGAAAGAATATATACTTTGTTGGAAGTCCATCTGGTAAGCAGGTTTTAAGCTATTCTGCGAACTGACAGACAAACAAATGTATCGACGAAATTGACAAAACACATTTTTTGGCATTTAGGGACGCTAAAACCCGAGAGGGTGATTTTTTTCGAGATTACAAACATTTTATTTGGTCGTCATTTTATTACACAATCTTGAATTAGTAACAGAGTTTTCCCTATACCACAACTAGCTATGGCACACAATTTGAAATCAATCCTTTAACCAGTTTTTCGGGCTGAATTTTTAAATATTACATACATCTTGGATTCGTACCAACATTTTACCAGTTGATTCCAACATAATATTTAATGCCTGTGCAAAATTTGAGATAAATTAGATAAGTAGTTGATTAATAATAATTTTTTTAACATTACACTGAAACGTCATTTTGCTTCGCCATATTGGATTTTTACCAAAATATTACCAGATCATCCACATATGACCCTTAATTTTTAATCAAAATTTGAAGTCAACCGGATAAGTAGTTTTTAAGCTATGCCGCGATTTGACAGACAGGCCGACAGACGGACCGACGGAATGAATAAAACAGATTTTTTGGCATCTAGGGACACTAAAACGTAAAGATATGTAAAACCTGAGAGGGTGATTTTTTTCAAGATTACATTCATGCAGACGGAATGGATAAAACATTTTATTTGGCCGCCTTTTTGTTCGGCCATCTTGAATTTTTCAATTTTACTAGTTGATCCCTATACCACAATTAGTGATGGCACACATTTTGAAATCAATCCATTAAGCAGTTTTTTCAGGCTGAAGTTTTAAATATTTTATAAAGCGCCATTTTGTTCCGCCATCTTGGGTTCGTACGAATATGTTACCAATTGATTCCAACATAATATTTGATGTTTGTGCAAAATTTGAATAAATTGGATAAGGAGTTTTTTAATAATAATTCTTTTTTAAATTTCACTAGTCCGCCATATTGTCCGCCATATTGGATTTTTACCAAAATGTTACCAGGTTATCCTCATATTACCCTTAATTTTTTACCACAATTTGAAGTCATTCGGGTAAGTAGTTTCTTAGCTATGCCGCGATACACAGACCGACTGAATTGAAAAAACATCTTTTTCGGCATCTTGGGACCCTAAAACGTGAGGATCTGAAAAAATTTCGGAGGGTGATTTTCTCACGATTACTATACTTCCCATCTACGAGGGAAGTGAAAATTACTAAAAATATTGTTATAATACATTTTTTGTCATCCAAAACAAAGGCTTTTTTTTAATGGCGCAGCCCCCAAAAACTAACAAAACATATGACCTCAAAATAGAGAAATTAACGTAGGAAAAAATGAGTGTGTCTTAAAACGTCCAAACAGATCTTAATAAGAAAGTGCGACGAGTGAATTTCTAAAAGCTGTTGCTCTTTTTAACTTTACATTATCTAGGGTAGAACGGGGTTAGGTGAACAGGTGGGTTAACTGAACACTGCGATCTAACTGCCATCTTTTAAAACAGGTTGCGACTAACTTTCGTTATAAAGAGCATCACCTAGCCTGTGCTCTTTTAAACAATGTTCTCTGATATTTAACGGAATGTGTAAAAATCAAAACGTTTTTAATGGCGTGTAAATTTTTTCTGAATTGTTGTAAATAGTAGTGTAAAGACAACATTTAAACAAAAGTTGTAAATATAGTGTTTTTCTGTAAGTATTTTAGCATACATTACGTTTATATAGAATCCTCTACAGCAATGTTATGTTAAGAATTTTATTGTTTAAAATTTTTCATACGTAGTGGGTATAAGTGGACACCTGTCATAAGGGGTTACATGAACAGGTGTCCAGTTAACCTGCCACGTCTCTGTTTCTGGCTTTTCTGCTTAACAGCCCATATAATATATTAACAATAGTGTGCGTCCATAAAGTTTTGAAAAAGTTCTGTTAAAATTCCTATAAACTGGTTCTAAGTATTTAAAAAAAAAAATAAAAACGCTTAATGAATAATTAGTAGGCAGGAAGGTCCTAAACGGATAAAATAGCCGCCTTCAATCAAATATATTTCTTTTTTATATTTATAAACATTTTGCTTCTTTAAAATGGAAAAACCACTTCAAATTAATATTGTCTTTTTATACAGCAATTTTTTCCTTTATATAAGTTGCGCTCAGAACCGAAATAATCCTCTATAAACCAAAATAAAATGTTAAGCCTTTTTTTAAACTGTAAAAGGGGTCAAATATGTTTTATTTTTGCACATAAGTACATTTTTCTACACCGGGAAATTTCAGAGTTGTAAAATAAAAAACAATATCTCTTTCTAAATGTTTTTAAATCAACTTACAGAAAGATAGATGTTTCTATTCAGTTGCGAAGAAGCCATTATAATTTTTTTTTCTAATTTCAAACATAACTATTTTAGCCATAACATAGATATACGGGGAAAGATCTACAGGGTTGCCAAAACACATTTTTTTTTCTTTACAGAAAATGCCTAGGAAAAGAATTCGAACGACCAATAATAGGTCATACAGTGCCGCGGAACTCAAGCAGGCTTGTCAAGAGGTTCTGCAAAATGGCCGTTCAGTAAGAAATGTAGCTATGCAATTTGTAATACTTAGAATTACACTGAAACGGTACGTTGACAAATGCCGTGAACACGACTTGGAGTCAATTAATTTCCGTCCAAATAATGAACATCTTATGTCTTTTACACAAGATGAAGAACTGCTTCTCAAGCAATATCTACAACGTGCGTCAAACATTCATTATGGTCTTTCCGCAAAACAAGCTAGAGCACTGGCTTACGAATTTGCTGAGGCCAACAACAAGACCATAAAAGAGAATTGGTCTCGGGATGGCATGGCAGGCAAGGAATGGATGTTTAATTTTATGCAGAGGCATAAATTTTCACTAAGGACCCCAGAGCAGACAAGTTTGAGCAGCTTCAACAAAACAAATGTGGAGGCATTTTTTAAAAATCTTCGCGACCTTAAAATTAAATATAATTTGCAGGCCAAAGATATTTACAACCTAGATGAAACTGGCGTTACCACGGTGCATAAGCCTCCTAAAGTTCTAGCAACAACAGGTCAAAGAAATGTTGGGCAGATAACTTCTGGTGAAAGAGGAACCCTCGAACTGTAGTGGCAATTATTGGTGCCACAGGAAAATTTGTACCACCGTTTATGATTTTCCCACGCGTGCATTTTAAGGACAATATGCTTTATGGAACTCCTCTTGATACTAAAGGTGCTGCTACGCCTTCTGGGTGGATGAAAAGTGAGCTATTTTTGCCTGTCTTACAACATTTTGTCCAATATAAAAGGCCAATGAAAGAAGAACCGAAGCTACTTATTGTTGATAACCATGAAAGCCACTTAAGTATTTGTGCCCTTAATTATGCCAAAGAAAATGGTATTCACCTTCTGACATTACCACCCCACTGCAGTCATAAGCTGCAACCGCTAGACGTCGGAGTATTTGGTCCGTTTAAGAAGTTTTATGGTGCAGCTTGTGATAGATGGATGGTCAATCATGCAGGAAAAGCCATCACTATTTATGACGTGGGCAGCCTGGTTGGAGAAGCTTTCCTTCAAGCTTTCACACCAAAAAATATATGCAGTGGATTTCGAGCAACAGGCATTGAGCCATTTAATGATCAAATATTCCCCGATGATGTTTTTTTGTCCTCTTATGTCACTGACAGGCCAACTCCGGAGCAAGGGCCACAGCCTGGACCATCGTCAGAAGAAGTTCAGCCGGTAACATTACAAATACCCATACCTCAAGTGTTTACTCAGAAATTACAGTCAGAGCAACAGAATCCTGGAGAAAATCTATCTCAACAACTCTCCCAACCTACACACATCAATATAATAACGCCGGAGCAAATTCGTCCTCATCCTAAAGCTCAACCGCGCAAATCCACAAATCGACGTAAAAAAGGAGGAGTCCTTGGTATTGACAGACACTCCTATTAAAGCTAACCTAGAAGAAGAAGCAAGACTCCGGGAAGCGAAAATCAAGAAAAAAGTTAAAGTTAGTGAGGTTAAGAGACAGACTGTGAAAAGGCGTGTTTTGGACGATAGTTCATCTTCTAGTGACGGTAATATCAGTTACCACGAAAGCTCTGATTCTCCTGAAGATTTCGATGAATACGAAAGTAGGCCTAGGGAAATATCAAAGGGTGACTATGTAATTGTAAAAGTTTATGGGAAAACTAATTCAAACTTCAGACATTACGTAGTTAAAATCGACGACATTTATTTTAACGGTTATGACGTTACTTTTTTAAAGCGACACAATCATACAAAATATTTTTCAAATCATGAAGACGGTTTTGTTCCTTCCGAAGATGTTATTTATAAGCTGCCCATGCCAATAAAAAATAGCAGTGCCCGGTTTGCTAATATGATGTCGTTTAATATAGATTTCAGCGAATTTAGTTTTACAATCTATTAAATCTTATAAGTTTATGTTATATGTGTTATGTTACAAATATACATATCATTTTCAATGAAATCTTTACTATTTTATTAATTTTATGGTTATGTTCAGTTACCCCCGTCTAACGGTTCACTTAACCTGTCTGTCAGGTTAACGGAACAATTTTGCAGGCTCTCGTAAAAGTTGATCTGATAAATCTATAATTTGTTGTTTCATTTGAAATATATTTTTTTTCAATTACCCTTTGAGCAAGTCATGCGTGGAAAAATTGCTACACCCTTATTGTTCGAAAGAAGGTCAGAATGTAAAATTAATCTCGAAGTGGACCAGTTAACCCCAGTCTACCCTATTTTTTTAATAGGTAGGTAGATATTTAAATTATTTTCAGTTTTCAATACTTTAATGTCTAAGAGTATATCGATATACATATAAAAATGTGGTTTAGAAAAACAAAAACAAAATCCATAACAGTGAAATTATAGCAAAAAAATAAGCAGATAAAAAACTTTTAGCAAAATATGCAGAGATCGGTACAAAAGGAGTATATTTTGTATGTATGTTATATGCAGGATTTTTTCAACCTTCAGTTCTAAAATTAAGAAGGTGTTATCGAAATTATACTTTTATACTGAAATAGAAAGAAAGAAGAAATGTCTCTGCCAGGAATTTTAATTTACCTACATTTTTATTTACACTTAACCGGCAAGTTACAAATAGTCTAGGCTGTAACCAGATATATGTAATTAATGTTTCAATAAACTTTATTACTTAACCAGTTAAGAACGTAAAAAGTAATACTACTTATCTCTTGAATTATTATATTTAAACAATTCTAGATTCGTACCATTTTATATCCAACGTATCTAAAAAAAATTGTATTTCATTAAAGTTTAAATCACAAACAATATGCGCAAAGTCTCAAACACGAATTGCACCAAGTTAAATACTATGCACTTTTTATACTCCTTCAAAAATAAACAGACTTACGGCACACACGACACATGAAGATTAAGGTGCAGGAAGCTAAGCGCTATAGTCGACATGAATCACAAAAAATATTCTAAAATTGTTATCTGAGTAAACATGGATTAGATGTAATTTAGATCACCATATCTTAAATTACAAGGTGTGTATTTGACTCGCTATTTGTGGTTTGTGCCCGGTATATCATTTTATGACCGGAAGGTTTTTTCCTTATTTATTATTTGCGCAAGTCAAGTTAAGATTATTCCTACTAACTTCTAAACAATTGCCATGGGACGAATTTTAGATACAATATACAGTGATATAGCTAGGGTTGCCAACAAGCCGGGACTTGGCGGGATTCCATCGCTTGTCCCGCCGAAATCAAAAGTGTCGGCGGGACACGGGCTTAACCAGAATCACCCTACACGGCCAAACGCTTCACAAAAGCAAAAATTACTCACTTATTTTAATAATATACACCGTGTTCCACATGAAAGTACCCACTTTACTATCTGGAAATCTGTAAAAATTTCATACAAAAGTTTTTTTAAAATGTAATGTTTCCATGTATACAGGGTGTCCCAATTTTGCTGGGGCGACATTAACTATAAAATTTTAAATAGGACACCTTATGTTTTGGCGATTATTTCATTCCTTGTCAAAAATAAACATGAGTTACCAATTTAAACTATAGTAGATTTCTGCATAGTTTCCGTGTTAATTAAGGGTATGTGTGATTTTTTGAAAACTAGAACTATTTTTCCAATCATTATAAAAATAACAAAAATCTAAAAGTGGCAGTAATTTCCAGTTTATAAAGCATCAATGCATATACGGATTCCAAATTTTTCTCCACACCTATGCAGAGTGGACATACTACAAAATAAATTTATGCAAATGATCATAAAAATAGCTACTTTTTCATATGTTCTATACCTAAATTCAATGGTTACAGAAAAAATCGCAATTTAGCAGAAAATCTCAAGTATTTCTTGTGTATTGCGATGCGGCATACCGTAAAATGGGGTGAATAGAAACAGTTTTGAACCTTTCCAACTTTGTTGCTAAAGTGATAGTTCCCTTTTCGCCAACGAAAAATTTGGAATCTACTTGACATATAGATCAAAAAGCGCATAATAAATTTTTTCAAAAAATAGGGCTTTTCCTTAAAAAAATAAAAACGCCCTTCTTCTATTTACACTTAAAGTGGGGTAAAAAGAGAGATTCGTTTTATTCAGTGAAATTTGCTATTCTACCCACATGGGGATGAATAGAAACACATAAAATGTTTTAAAGTATAGGCAAAAATAATAAATATATAAAAAAGTGACAAAAATACCAATTTAACAAAAAAAAACATTTATTTTTTTAGTAATGTAACAAATTTAAAGTCATATTATTTAAATCAAACAACTTTAATGCACATTAAATTTCAAAACGTCTCTTCTCGACGTAGATGCTACCATCTCGTCATTAACTGGGAAAATCTCTCCAAGAACCTGATTAAAAAGTGGAAATATCCGGAACTTCTGGAAAGCCATAAATATATACTGACGAGTGTTTGGTAGGACGATTTCGTAAGAAAGTGGCCTCAATCTCATTTCCTGCAATACTTAGGATTTGTCCGATAAAAAATTTATTTCTATGCATATTTCGATATTTTGTTGGAAAGCACACCAGAAGCCAAATTCCTGCTTCTATTAAATCAAACAAAACAGGAGAAACACATCGAAACAATTTACCCTGAAAGCAGACTGATGCTGATGAATCATTTATAACTGACTTATCATCGGACTTATCGGTGAAACTTGGTAATGAAGTATCCATTTCTAATACTTCATCTGCAGAATATTCTTGAGCTTTTTCCATAATAGATCTTAAATTAGCAAGGGGCAAATTTGTTTCCGAGTCTGAATCTTCATCTAAGGTTTTTTATACGACGTAATGCTTTCAAAATCTGCACCTGTAACGCTTTTGCCAGCAGGAACTTGAATTTTACGGCGTCGACTTTTTGTATTTTGACCATAACCATATCTCATTGTTCTTAAAAGATTTACTAAGCCCAATTTATTAAGCCATTCTTCAACGTTCTCATTTCCGTCATTTTTCTCGTCAAAATTTTGCTGCGGAAGACGTTCTAAGACTTGATCCCTATTTAGTGGAACGATTCCACACTTTCTAAACACCGATTGTATTTTTTTTCTGCATTCGGCGCGATAGCCTTTGACAAGTTATTTAATAAAGAAGGAAATCTGTCTTTTGGAATCGTGCAATGCTTTGAACCTGCCCCCATTTTCCATGTATCAATGATCTGCAGGCTGTTTTAAGAGGCCGGAAAAACGCCACATCCAGCGGCTGGGTCAGAGGGGTAGAGTTAGCTGGGAAGAAGATAAATGAAATATAATTTTCTTCGCAAACAGAAACTGTACTTGTAGAAAAATGTGAACTGAGATTGTCGCCAATTAAGTACTTTTTCCCTGGGAGATCTTTTACTGCCGGTATGATGATTTTCTGCACCCAATCTGAGAAGGATATTGCGTCAAACCAACCAGATGAACTTCTATTAAATCGAGCGCCCTTTGGACCTCCAACTGTCCAAGATGTATACATATTTTTAGCTTTGTACACCACGTATGGTGGTAACAATTTTCCATCAGCTGAAGCAGCATACATAATAGAAACGGCTGATTTCGACGTATTGCAAATGCGTTCTGGATAGCGACAGCCCCTTTTTGAGATTACTTTTTTTCGACCCGGGTCATCGGTTAGGTTAGTCTCGTCATAATTGGTTATGTTTGATGGCGATACATTTTCCAACTCCCTGGCCAAATTGTAAAAATAATCATTGATAGTCCTGGCAGAAACAGCGGCTCTTGAGCGCTGGTTTCTATTCACCCCAAAATCATTTAAATACTTGAAAGCTACTTTAACCAAAAACTCAATGTCTTACCATTTTTTATCTAATCACCACGAATAAAGTTTTGCTAGTAATCGAAAAGGGGAGGGCTTATTTCCGTGGCAGAAATTTTCTAAAAGAAGTTTCCTGTTTTTGTTTCTATTCGCCCAGTCGTTGCTATTCTCCCCATTTTACGGTACCCAAAAAAAAAACTATAGGCGGCCATGGAATGGATAATATTTCTATTTGCACAACTATTATAGTCCTAATTTTATTTTATATTCATTTATTGCTAAATTTTAAGTTTAAACCCATTATTGAAAATTAATATTAGAAACAAAGTTCTGGAGTAATATAGCTATAAAAATAATAAACATAAAAACAGATTACATGGAAATAGACAAACAGGAGAAATTTAAAACAAATGACTATATAATTGATTTTCCACATGTCCGTTTTCTGCTATACTATACACAGTGTATGTCGCACTTGAATGTTTGCACAGCGTTTCGGACGGCGTCACTATTATTAAGATTAATAATTTCTTCACAAATTCTTTGTTTTAATTCATATACAGAATAAATATTTCGATTTTTATACAGTCTATCTTTAAGTGTTCCACATAAAAAATAATCTGGGGTGTCAAATCGGGACTTCGGCCATGGAATCTCAGCCTTACTATATATATATTTAAATTAAATTGTTTGTTTTAAAATGATCTTATATGTTATCCACAGTGGTATAGAGCATTATCTTGTTGATATACCAAGTCCACACGAATATGTTCCGGAAGATCATCGAGTTTTTCCATAATTTGATTTCTTAGAAGGTTTAAAAATGTTTGTCAATTTAATGCCATTTTGCTTGCACATTTTGATGTCCTTGCCTTTTAATTTGCTTTTCCAAATGTTTATTTGTCTCAAAATAGTAGTCAGTGTTTTTTTTGTTATGCATTCCCGCAATGGAAAATATCCCCTTATCTGTTCAAAGGAGTTTATTTAAAATCCCTCTCTCAAAATGCAGGTCTATCATTTGCATACAAAAATCCAGTCTGGCCTGATAATCAACTTCACTTAAAAATTGAACTGGAAGAAACTTATATGGGGATATTTTGTTTTCTTTTGATATTCTATATAAGCTGGTCATGGAAAAATTCAAATCCCTTAGTGCATCTCTTAAAGAGTTGGTAAGATATTCAATGAAATATAATATACTCTCTTAATGCAAGTGCTGGACTTTTATTATTTTTAATGTATACAGTTAGTCGCTCTTGACATGAATATTGAGCCATTTTTCAAAATAGAACAAGTAAATACAGATACGAAACGTTTTTAAAGTCTAATTATTTTAAATTTAAATGATTTCAATAAAGCAACAACCACTAAAAACACAAATAAGCAGCATCACAATATTCAAGAAATAATTGAGATTGTTTGTTAATTTGCAATTTTCTCTGTAACCATTGCATTTAGGTACAGAACAAATATATATATAATATATATATATATATATATATATATATATATATATATATATATATATATATATATATATATATATATATATATATCATTTGCATAAATGGGTGTTCTATTTAAAAATATCGACTTTTTTCACTTTAAAAAGGTGCTATCGTAGTATGTCCACCTTGTATAGGTGTGGACAAAAATTTTGTATTTCGTATATGCATTGATCCTTCATAAATTGAAAATTACCACCCAAATACCTCATTTTATTTTTTGGCATTTATAGTGATTTGAGAAATAGCTCCACTTTTGAAAAAATCAGATATAACATTAATTATCTCGGAAGCTACGCAGAAATCGACTATAGTTTAAATTGGTAACTTAGGTTTATTTTTGACAAGGAATCAAATAATGGACAAAAATACAGAGCATCATATTCAAAATGATGTCGTCCCAGCAAAACTGGGACACTCTGTATACACGGAAATATTACATTTTAAAAGAACTTCAAATTTAAAGAAACTTTTGTATCAAACATTTTTCGTATCTATTATGGATTTCCAGATAGTATAGTGAATACTTTTATACAATAATAATACGTAAATTTTGCTCCAGTTTTATGTGCTCTTATCCACTACTGTTGATATTGCACATGTTTGCTGCAGTCCGCGCGTACGGCTGCAGTACATTCTAAAAAAATAAATTGTGCCAGTCCGACCGTTCAGATGATTCCAAGGAACAAGCAACCTTCTCCTTGTAGTTCCAAAACTAAACGAATCAAAAGGTATTGTTTATTTAGTGAATTGTGGTGTAGCGAATTTGCTTAAAATATTGAAAATGGATTTTGCAGTTTATAAACAGAGAATAAAAATTAAATATGATAGAAAACGTGCTTTGCAGGAACATGCTTTAGCAACTACACATAAAAAGAGTGTTGAGGCGGCAGAAATGTGTCAAAATATTTCAACTTTTTTCGTAAAAAAAGGTATTAGCGAGGAAAATTTGTGACAGCTGCTGAGGTTTCGTTGGCGTACCATGGTGCTTTTCACCATATATCTTACGCATCACAGGACTGGCATCAAATTAAATTCAGACATTTTTTGCATCTCCAAACTAGCCGCAATATTATCATGTGATCGTATTAAATTAGCTAGCATTATAGAGAATGTTCTGGCCCCAAAAGGATTCGAAATTTTATTAGAAAAGTTGCAACGAAACAAATATTTTTCTATATGATTAGATGCATCAAATAAAGGCAACAAAAGGTATTCCCCATTGTTTCAATATTTTGATCTAGAAAGGAGAATAATAAATTTTTACAGTGATCCAGATGCGACTAGCAAAGGAATTGCAAATCAAATTTTGGATAAACTTAGAACATGTGGGTTAAATTTGAATAATAATACAAGCTACGCAGCCCACAACTAATCCATCTATTATTAAGTCGAACTGTCAATGTTACGTTTTAAACAATTGCTTAAAAGCTGCAAATACAATAATAAATAATAAAAGTGTTCAACGAATTTTCAAGTTCTTCAAAGAAAATTATTAGGATTCTCAAATCTTTTTTTTTTTTATTTACCGCAACTGAATACAGGGAGCTCTTAAGACATGTACCTATTCGATGGTTGTCTTTGTATCCCACCGTGGAAGCGTACTTTTTAAGTGAAGGAGAGGAAAATTGTTCAAACATTATTTGGAAAGTTTGTAACGGGGATAAGAACGAGGGAGAAAAAGAGTCGTCATCCCTATGCCTTATATATTTTTTACATAATATAATGACTATTTTTCAAAATTCGAAATTAAAACTGGAAAAAGATCACATCACATCCGCTATGTTAGTATAGAGAAAGAATTTGACTTATTTTTTGAAAAATGTCCAATCTACTTACAGAAATACTATATATTTTTTTAAGGTTTAAATTTATAAAATATTAAGAGTTTTACATGGGATAATATCAAACTGTGAGGAAAACTAAACCATTTAAATTTAAATATAGATTTTATTTATGAAAGTTATTGTATTGTATCTGACGAATTAAAAAAAAAATTCATTAATAGATTAGAACTTGGTCGCTAAGATGTAGTGCGAAGTTTATTGTGAACGGGTCTTTAGTCTAATGCAGCTAGTATGGAGGGGATAATAGAAATAGACTCAGTGAATCGTTATTAAACTTCAAACTGTTTGCATTTTAACATGAATTGCATAGAATTTTCAAAGTTTATCAAAGACTTCTCGGAATTCTTGATGGCGGCGCGAGGCCAGGAAAAATCTAAAAAGTTTTAAAATAAAAACTAATATATATATATATATATATATATATATATATATATATATATATATATATATATATATATATATATATATATATATATATATATATATATATATATATATATATATATATATATATATATATATATATATATATATATATATATATATATATATATATATATATATATATCAAGATATATATACGAAACTTTATTATCAAAACGGAAACATATGCCCGGTTGTTTATACGTTACATTCAGTCAAAAATATTAACCATAAGTATGTGGCTAAATTAATAAGAAAATTTGAAGCAACTAGATCTGTATCTAATATTCGCCGGAATCAGGAACACTAAACCATTTACAGTTTTACATTCACATTAAAATTTAAACAAAAATTAGTTACTTAGCTACAATGTGTCAAAAAGTCAATGTGGTAATAAATGTTGAAAGTGGTGTCCGTTTACCTCCATGCAATAATAAATATTTTGCTCAAATCTATTCCTAACATTTTCACACATTTCTGGAGTTATTTGTCTGCATTCCGCCGTGATCCGCTCCCGAAGATCATTCCTTTTTATATGTCCCCAAAGAAAGTAATCTGACAATCCTAGATATAGAAATGGGTGTCCAAAAACTGTCGTACTGGAACGTGTGCACCATCTTGTTGGAAATGAAGAAAATTTTCATTATAATTAACCTCGGTTTTAGCCCCAATGTTTGATATTGCCAAAATATGTTACATGTTATCGTCATATATGTAAAAAGAAGTACATCAAATGGCATAGGGAAATTTGCGACACTTTAAGTCTCAGACCAACAATCTGAGCTTTCCACTATCAAAATTGAACCCTAGTGAGTGCAGCACTCAGCCCAGTTATCTTATTTTTGGAACACCCTGTATTATACAATCATACATGAAAAGACGTCCCCCTAAAAATCAAAATTGACGTGTCCAAGCGTTTTTCCCAAAATATACCAGGAAAGTCATAAATAAGGGTGGGACCTTTTCGTTGGGCCACCCTGTATATATAGAAATATATATATATATATATATATATATATATATATATATATATATATATATATATATATATATATATATATATATATATATATATATTATCAAATGGTAACACCTTATTGTACAAATTTCGCATTTATCTCTGTCCTTTCCTCCTTGTCTCTTGAATTGACAATGTTTGTCCTTAAGAAAACTGTTTTGTGATGCAACACAAGTAGTTACTCGACTTTCCAAAATTCCACGTAGGCCCTTCGCTCAGCCCTTAAATTTGAATGTAACTTTTTTTGTATATACAATTAAGTTTTACTCTAAATTAAACTCACAGTTTATGTAATAAAATTTAATTTGAGTGAATCGTATAAATTGGAACTTACTTGAGAATTAATGTTTTAGCCCCCACCCCCCTACGACACGCCAGAAGATAGAAGACTTACAATAATTTCGGTATCTTAAGTTAAAACATCTTAGGTTTGTACTGTACTATTCGTTTCATAAAGTTTCAATTGTAGCAAAAAATGTTAATAGGCCTCTTAATGCAAATAATGTATTTATTGAGTCATGTATATATTGCACATGGTAACTCGAACACGTAATAACAACAATTTTCTAAGCAAAAAATAACACGCTTTTTATTATATACAGGTGTCCGAGAAAATGTGGACAATCCCTTAAATATAAATAGAGCAACTAAAAACAACGCTAGTCTGTTACACAATTTTTTTTTTCTAATCTGCTTATCAGCTGTCATATTCTTCTGTCTTAGACCCAGTATGTGGAAACTTGGTAATGTTACAACATTTTAGGTGTTTAAGGCTTTTCCTAATACTCTAGATGTTTTTAAATATAATAGGTAGTCTTTATGAATTTCAAAAAATTAATGGTTTAATACCTCAAAAAAAAAAAAAAAAATATATATATATATATATATATATATATATATATATATTTAATTTAGTTGGGTACAACCCGATGAGATCTTTCAAAAAGGTTCTATCGAATATGACTATTCAACCGGAATCCAGGTTCAAACATATTGTCAACTATCTCGCCTATTAATTTGTTTGCCGAAAGCATTCTTTATTCCTTGAATTGTTGGAATTTTCCTATGTGGGCAATTAAGAGCTGAGGTACCACCTCTTCGTCAAAATGTCAACAAAAGTCAGATTCAGATTACCGAGATTGCCAGCAAAACTCTGACGATTAACGATTACAGCTTCAGAACGTTCCAACAAGGTCAGTGCTGGCTGAGCACTGCTGTTCTGCCAGCTGCAAGAAAGGGTGTTCCACCGCATACACTTGCCGAAAATATAGGCTCAAGTCAGTATGCAAAAACTGTTCGGGCACTTTGTGGTCCAATGCCCCACCCGTTAAGATCGAAGAGGACGTTAACAGAGACGTCACCGATGCGAGAGATGTGAGGGATGATGGTTTAGTTGACGGGAAAGGTCTGGAAGACAAAGAAGAAAAAGCTGATGAGAAAAAATAAATAAATAAAAAAAATAAAAAATAAAATAAAAAAAAAATATTGTGTATACTTTTTCCCTTCAGACAACTTTTCCTTTCTGAAATTAATTGTCCAGCTTTCAAGTATAGTCGTTCTGAAGTGACAGATGTAACTATTACACATACATATTTGTTCGCCAATTTTGCAAGATGTGGATATACAGCTTGCCTCTCTTTCCACCATTGCATTGGATCTTCTTTCCAATGTAAATTTACCTCTGCAAAATATGACTTCACCTCTAAAACACCCACAGCACGCGGGTTAATCTGGTTCCTCGTACATACGGGTTTATCATATTCTCCACATGTTAAGTCTTCTTGCTCCGCTTCCAGGGCCAAGGGCAAAGAAACAGCCGATGTTTGTGTAGTGTTATGGTCATCATGTCGTTCCCATGCAACCGTCGCTGTGATTTCCTTTTCTAAACACCCCTTATACATATTAAAATTGAGCTCTGAACTCAGCACTTTTGATTTAAATCGGGGATCTAACATTGCACATTTTACCATTAGGTAATTACTTTCAACGTTGGAAAATCTCTAGAAATCTCAGAATTTCTTTTTCGTAATGAACCATAGGAACCTTTACCTGCGGAGATGTAATGCTTAATTTTGTGCAAAGCAAATTTAAATCATTTGACTATTATTATCATTATTACTTTCGAAAGAGTGACATATTTCTCAGCACTCATTTCAGTTGACACCTGCTCAAATGGCATCAATATAGCACATATTTCCTGCAATACAGGCCACTCTGACTCTAACAATAAATCAACTGGTCAGTGCAGAATACCCACTATGGCTGTTAGGGGCTCTCTTGTTTTAATTGCCCTCTCAAATACATAGTAAGTGGAATTCCATCTTGTCACTATATTATTTTTAAGTTTAAGAGGAACAGTTTCCTTGTTCAGTTGGTTGTGCATTGATATAAGCTTATTGTTTACTATGGTGTTCCTTTGAAAGTGCTCGACAATTGTTTTGACTTTTTGCCTCAATGGTTTTACATGAGGCGTATTTAGTTTGTTCTGAACAATTATATTTAGAGTGTGGGCAAAACAACCAATGTGACTCCATTCTATTAGCTTTACATGTCCCAATCGTTGGCTATTCTGAGAAACTCAGAATCCCGCAGATTTGGAGCTGTGTATGTATCGTTATACTGGCTACATTCCAGAAGGCATGAATGTAAAATCCAGTCATCTGTAAGGCATGAATATAAATTCCAGTCATCTGTAATGAAATGGGTCCTGTATCCAGTATAGCTTGTTTCATTGTGTTGAGCAGTCCAACCATATGAAGTAATTGAAATTGAATCTGTTTTAGCAAACAAAATTCTTAATGTTTGTCTTTTTTTTGTTTGAATTTTTATGGAATATAGGTATTCGTAGTATTAGACTGACTGGGCATGATGTAAGAAGCCTTAAGCCCAGTTACTAACTCTCCAAATCCTCTATCCTCAACAACTGAAATAAGCTGTCAATCGCTTACAATCATATTTACAATCAAATCTTTATTCTTTTGTTGCTTTGACAACGGTCTAATCAGATGACTAGTAATAGATGTTTGTGCCGTGTTCTGATTTGGTTTTATTCTTTTTGCACCCGACCGAACAGATAATGACTGCAGTGTAGAAACTGAGGCAGACAAACTTTTTGACGATGCAGTAACAGAAACATTTTCTTCATTATTGCTGCCATCAGTAGTTATCGTACTTGGTCCTGCCACTGGAGATCTGAAGTCGTTGATATAGATGAATGAAAAGGAATATAATCGAAAAATATTCTGTTAAATATGCAGTTAAGTTAATTTAAGGTTGAATAAGGGCTTATTATTTAAAATATATAGGATTTAAATATAAAATTAAAACATTAAAATTACAATAATTCTCTATGTACAAACATAAACTTCTTTCTCTTTCTAACAAAATTTTTAAATATATCGCAACGATGCTTCGCCTTTCACTAGTGTGTTCAGTACGCAGCGGCAGAAAGGAGTAAAAAACGCAACCGACACGACTTACACCTAATATAAAATGTAGTTACAAAATTAATTTAAAATAAATGCCATACCGCGTAAAATAAACTAAATTTCCTAAACTATAAACACATAAGTGATTAAAGTGATCTAAACCGAACAAGATTTACATGGACGCAGCCCAGGATATCCTGAAGAAAATGTATGGCATATGGTGAAATTTAGCACGAGAAAAAGGTAGGCGAACATCCGTCTTTAGTATTGTTGCAGCAAATTAATTGATCTTTTGAACCAGCTATTTAAAGTTTTTGTTTATTTTTGTACATATTCAATTGAAAAAAATAAATATTTTACAGGGTGTCCCAGAAATCAACAATCAAACTTGGTGGGATGGAGAAGGCCATTTAGAGTCAAAATGACGACATTTACTCCTAGGTACTCAATTATTGATTGTCTCAGAGTTATTTAAATGCGCGTGTTTTTTTACGAGTTGTTATCACGAATTGATTAATTAAACCAACAAAATCACTTGGTCATGTCCAATATCTCATTGATAGATGTAACTTTCCTTAAAACGCATTTTTCTGCTTTGTGTTAACACCCATTACTAATTTTTAAATGTGTTCAGATGATTGCGTTTAGATTAACAAACAAAAATCTTTTTTGGCTTTTTCGCAACTGAATAAAAATATTTAACTTTAAATTAACTCAAGCAAATGTTTATTAAAATTACATATCTCACAATGTAGACTAGTCTGTCTACGGAATGTTTCGATACATAAAACTTAAGGTAAGTGACATAATTTCTTATGCTAGCTTCAAGAAAATTGTTATATTATGTATAATAATATTAATAATAATCGTCTTTTATTAATTAATTATCAAATACATACACAATTAGGCGATATTGTTTTTACATATAACCTGACTCTTAATGAAATTACATAACAAACATTAAGATGACTGAGACAAGAATAACCTACCCACAGATCCCAAGCCTTCAATACATTTATGGTAAATAAATTATTAAACTCCTCTACTACAATAATGACTGTACATTTCTTTTCTAATTATGAAATGTGCAATAATACACCAGGATAAATTGTCATTATCAGGACGTTTATTAAATAAAACAAGAAAAAGTAATACATTATTTGATGTCAGAAAACAAAGGAGAGGGGAGAGAAAATATAAAAAATAATTAATCATATACTAGAGCGCAGTAAATATTATAACCAATTAAGTACTGAAATATTTAGACAAATAATCCTTTTTAATATCTCGCTTGAAAGACAGAACAGAAGAGTGTTTAAGGCAGGGTTTTACACAATTATATAATTTAACGGAAACATAAGAAAAACAACACTGAAATATCGCTGTTCTAAATTTAGGGCTAGAAAACATATCTCTAGACCTAACAGAAACAGCGTGTAAGTTTGATCTGTAGCAAAGTTTTTGGCGTAAATAGAATGGATCATTTGTAAGCAATAATCGGTGAGTAAAGGTTAATAAACGGGTTTCTCATATTTTAGCCATGGGTAGCCACTTCAAAATTTTTAAGTTTGCGGAAATTGGATCATATCTCCTTAATCCAAACACAAACCTGCCACATATGCGTTGCACTTTCTGAATCCGATTCCTAGTAATCATGTCCAAACAAGGACCGTAAACCGTGCTTCCATAATAAAATATTGGAAATATGGTGTACTCGCACAACATTTTCCTAAGTTTAAAACTAAGTACATGCCTGTTCGCATACAATATTCTAAGCATACAGTATGATCGTTTTAGCAGACCAGAAACATGTTCTGTAAAACGTAGATTCGAGTCAATGATTAGGCCTAAATTTCGAGCAGATTCAGTATATGGTATCTTCTCATTATTCACTATGAGACTGAAATTGTTTTGCAACCAGTTTTGCCGATTTTTGATGTTACCAAAAAGCAAAAGGTATGATTTCTTGGCATTAAGAGTCAAATTTTGTGATTGTGAAAACTGACTGATTAAACATAGGTCATGATTTATGAGACCAACCGCTTCATGGGCTTTTTCAGGAAGAAAACTCAAATAAATCTGAGTGTCGTCTGCGTAACCTTGAACAGAGCACGCAGTTAACCTATTAAAAAGATCAAAGGTGTAAATTAAAAATAACAAGGGCCCCAAGACAGACCCCTGTGGCACACCAGTCATAACAGACAAAGCCTCAGACGACTCATTGTCAAATTTTACTCTCTGTTTTCTGCTAGATAAGTAACATTTAAAAAAATTCAGGGGAATCTCATTAAATCCAATATACTTTAACTTTGCACAGAGTACATCATGATCAACTGTATCAAACTGTATCGAAAAATTCCGTAGCCAGACTAGTCTACATGTTGAGATATGTAATTTTATTAAATATTTGCTTCAATTAATTTAAAGTTAAATATTTTTATTCAGTTGCGAAAAAGCCAAAAAAGATTTTTGTTTGTCAACCCATTACCAAGTTATAGAAACTGGTTAGTCAAACTTTATATGGTATAATAGTAATATAAAGTGACCTAAATTAATAAAATAAAATGTACTGTAACTTATTACTTAGTATATTTGGTTATCTTTCCATGTGTAATAAAACTTCAACCTTTCATCATTAACTCTTTTTAACAACTTGTCTTAAAAAGCATGCAGATATGGACATTTTCAGATAAGAGATCAAAATAAGAAAATGTTTACAAAACCTTGTCGTTAACCAATTATGCTGCAATTTAGAAAAAAAACTCATATTTTAAATTAGAAAATTGTTTTTATAATTATCGCAAACAGCAAAATGTTTAACCTTGCTCGAAATTATGCAATTTACTTAAAATTATTAAAAACGAAGACCGACAGTTTGGCATTTGAAAGCTTTTTAGAGTTTAAAGTACCTCAAGTCTTAACTGCATTGAAATAAATATATAGTTTTGAATGCACCTAGATGTTAGAAAAAATCAGTTTGGCTTTCTAGTATCGGTAACGCTTGTTTATATTTACAATTAGTTACAATTTTGAGTTATTAATTTTATAAAGATATACGAAATAAGCTTCTTTCGAATTGGTTTGAGCGCTTTTTTATATTCTACTAATAGTAATAGCAGTAAAAGAAGTAGTTGTAGTAGTAATAGTAGTAATAGCCGGAGTACGCTTCGGACAAGTGGCCTCTCCGGAATCCCCATGTGCATTGTCTCATGAGTTTAAACTGTATTTTCTGCTTCTGTATTCTGTATCTGTATTATCCTACGACTCCCGTCCACTGACGTTAGTGGTTATCGGTTCAGATTTGCTCTCCTTCTGTATATATTGTTCTTTTATCCGAATTACAAATGATCTTATTTCCAATGTGGAAAACTGAATATTTTTGAGGATCCACCAAGGTGCAGTATACCAAGAATTCATTTTTTTCTGGTATATTCCGTAAACCGTCTCGTAAGAAACTGAGTAAGGAAGTAGTCCGTGCTACCATGCTTTCTGCTCATCCATGGCTCTATCATTTTGATGATTTTGCACGTCCAGACTGCTTATTGGTGCTTGTCCACTCTTCTTGCCATTTTCCATGATCTTGTTCTAGCAATGTCTTTGGACTTTTTTTTCTCTCCGTTTGAACAGAAAAGTTTTTTCAGGACTAGGTCCACCGACGTTTGACATTAGTCCGGTTAATGTCGCATGAATTTTATCCGCCCTCTTTTCTACAGTCTCGACAAACTCGTTGAACGCTATCCGTCGATAGATGGTATTCCCCCAAGTACTTAACAGAGTTTGCTGGTATGATTTCAGTATCATTCTAAAGTTCAACATTTTAACGTCTATCATTAGTAGAGGTCATCAAAATGTCTTCTATGTGTCCCGTGACAACTACTGCCAAATCATCAGCGAAAGCTATCAGTCAAAGTTTCCCCTGTTGTTGCTAGTCAGTTTGAATGGCTCTCCTAAATAGGTAGCTGGCAACAGTTTTGATCGGCTGAGCTGACATATTTCTCCTTTGGAGTTCTTTTGTTATTAACTTTCATGGTTAAAGGTATTTTGCAGAATTCTGTCTGATGGCAAGTCTGCATGGCATCCATGACTTCGTTTATAGCATCATAGGTCGACTTCAGTTTCTGAATCCATATTTTTGGTCACTTAAATCTCTTATTCTGTTTATCTCGATATTGAGTTTCTTCAAAATTACATGCTCAAATAGTTTCAGGTAGGTCTAAAACCTGGCGTGTGGTCTCCTACTTTGGCTGATTTCGGAATCAAGGCCAGCCGCTCTTTTTTTTATATTTCTGGAAAAATGTACTCCATTATCAGTTTGCCCAAGATTTCTCCCACGTACATATTTTTATTTATTTATTTTTATATATATTTATTTTTTATTTATTTATTTATTTATTTATAACAAGTAACAAGTATCTACAGCTTATGCCAATTACAGACACTTAATCTAGCTTAAAACTAACATTACAACAATTATTTGAGAACAAATATGGATGTATTTATGTAGATGTATTTGTTATACAATAAAAGATGCACGATGGACTTATGTCTGTGTGTGCACCTTACATGATTGCCATTTAGAATCTAACAATAAACAAACAACTATTGTAGGTCCAATAAAACTTCAACGTTAATCTTATTATGAATACAATTTAAACATTAAACAATAATACAGGAACTATAACAGATTTCATTCTAGTTAATCTAAAGTAACTTTAAATAAACTGTAAATGCCTAGTTATTACAAAAAAACAAGAGTATTCTCAATTACCTCCCAGTTGTCTTTAATCCATTCATTAAGTTTATTTTTGATATTAATATATGGTTTGAATTTGAGTTGTGATGGTAGTAAATTTATAATTTTAGGAGCTACATATTTAAGGCTTCTTTGTACGGCATTGTAATGAATAATTGGAATGCTCAAATTACGATTTATATTTGCGCTGGTTCTAACATCGTGATCAATGAAATCACCACATATGCGTCTACTTAAAGAAACTCTTAAGATGTCCTTTATGTAAACTTGTAAAATAGTAAAGACTCCTGACTCTTTGAATAATAACTCAGAAGAGTAACGCTTTGACTTAAACATTATAATTTTTAAAATATATTTTTGAGCAATAATTATATTGCTAAGAGAATATCTGTAGGCAGTGCCCCAGCAGATAATTCCATAGTTTAAACTGGATTCGACAAGAGCTCTGAACACATTAATGCTAGTTCTTTTATTTAGAATATTACGTAGTTCATAAAATTTATATACAAGCTTCCTTAATTTACTTTTTACATAATCACAGTTGTTCCATTTCAAATAACTATCGAAATACACACCTAGATACTTGATACTGTCAGTTGACTTAACAGTATCTACACAGGAGCAGTCACTGTAACTATTACAATCGCTTGTGTGAATCTTAATAAATTGATTATTTGGAATCCCCCTAGAATTCATAGAGAAAGTCATGAAATTCGTCTACTTATTGTTTAAAGTTAGTGAATTTAAATCCAGCCATATTTTGACAGTTGTGATTGCTTTTTCCACTTCATGGAATGCTTCATCCCATGTAACACCCTCTCAAAGCAGGACAGTATCATCAGCAAAACAAACAGTGTTAGTCAATGGCAACAAACGAGTTAAGTTATTAATATATATTGTGAACAAAACTGGGCCAAGCATTGTACCCTGTGGAACACCATAGTCAACCTTGTTTTCAAAACTCACATTATAATTTAAATTTATTTTCAAATGCCTGTTTGTAAGATAGGATTTAGATAGGTCATGCGCAACCCCCCTAATGCCAATGTTATTCAATTTATTTAGTAGAATATGGTGATCTACAGTGTCAAACGCCTTGGCAAGATCCAGAAAAATTGCTATTGGTTTGCTGTGCTCATTAAAACACCCAGTCACAAACTTAGTAACTTCATGCAAAGCACTATCTGTACCCATTCTCTCTCTAAACCCATACTGGTATTTAGACAAAATGTTGTTTACAGACACAAAGCCACACAGTCTTATTTTAATACATTTTCAACAATTTTACAGATAGGACTAGTTAGCGCAGTCGGTCTATAGTTATTTTTGTCACTTTTGTCACCCTTGTGCAACGGTATAATTATTGCCCTTTTAAAAATATTAGGAAAAGTTCCAGTTCTGAACATTACATTAACAATATGAATTAGGGGCTTCACCAGGCTTTTATAATTTAATTTAATTATTTTATTAGACATAAAGAAATCATCAGAAGAAGAACTGAACTTTAATGCGTTTATCAACTTAATGACTTCTTCCTCAGAAATTGGATCCAAATACATTGAGTTCGGAAGATAGACTTCACTCGTCAAATGTTCCGGAACGTTATTAGGTTTGTTAATTTTGCTAGCTAACCTGGAACCCACACTGCTAAAAAAGCCACTAAGCTCATCTGCAATCTCTTTCTGGCCTCGTATTTCCTTTTTATCCTCACTCATTAAAAACGGAATGGTAGTGGTCTTAGAACCCAAATCATCTGTAGCCTGTTTAATTATGTTCCAGGTTTTTTTCGGATCGTGCCTAACGTCAATTATTTTATTTTAACTTGGAACTTTTTTAATAGTAAAATAATTTAGTTTTTTAATAAGATTACTTAAGGTAGCTACAGAGGTAGTTTGTATAGTTTCTTCTCAGAACAACATTAAGAGGATCCTTCGCCCACATTCTATGATGATTATCTCTCTGTCTAATTGACAAAAGAAGGCCAGGTGTAATCCAGAGTTTAATTCTTAGTTTTTTATTGGGAATAGGCTTCTCCATTGTAGCCATAGTAATATAGTTTTTTAATTTATATAAGAAGAGTTCAGTGGCAGCATCAAGATCTTGACACAAAAAAACATCATTGCAGTTTTCCATATAAAGTTATAACTTAATTTTGTTGTAATCAATGTGTTTCAGAACTTTTTTTACATTTTTATTAACATCGCTAATATCATACATGGAATTTCCTAAATTGATATTAAATAAGAGAGAATGGTGATCTGTGATTGCACTGTCAAGCAAAACCAAGTTATTTTCGAGCTTTTTTACACTTTTCATAAAAATGTGGTCTATACATGTACTGCTGAGACCATGGACTCTAGTTGGCTTATTGACTTTACAAAGGTAGCCAAAGCTATTAAAAAAAATTAAGTAGTCATTAACAACCTTCGATAGAGTATTTAGTATATTAATATTAATATCTCCAACGAAGAGCTCAATATTACAAGAAGAAAACTTGGCAGTACTAAACAACTCAATTAAGGCATTTATATAATACTTAAGTTCTTTAATAATTTCCAACACATTTTCACGTATCTTGGATTTAGGCTCGACAGTATAGTTATGGCTATACCCCCTATTTGGTCTGGTTCTGGCGACTTCCCTTCTTTAAGAATTTTCACAACAGCCACAATTTCATCCGCTGAGAATGTGAGTGGTTCCCATCTTCTTTCAGATTCCATTCTTATATGATGCGTCATTGAAAAACCTCTTACAAACTTTTTTCCCTTATAAGCTGAATTTTGCAGGTAGTAATTTTTAAAGTTTTCATTACCGTCTAGTAATCATTTCCCCATGGGTCATTGTCTACCTTCTGACAAATTTTATGGCAGCATTTCCTTTCCTTGTGTACAGCTTTCTTCCTTAGTTGCTTCTTAGCTATCTTCTAAACTTCTTACTGCTCGAGCTCTTCCGGTCGATCTCTCTTATTTCTTTTATGGTGACCTGTAGTGCTGCCATCCTTAATTCCTGTATTTCCAGTATCCACTAGTAGGATGCATTTACATTCTCATCCACTCAAATTCGAGGCGCGACTCCTAGCAAGCTTTTTGTAGAATCATGAAAAGTTCGAGGCAAGTTTTCTCTCCTCTAATTTCGATATTAATCTCCATCCATTGTTTACGCTTGTGCTTATCCAAATTTCTACATCTTTATTTTAAAGTTTTTTTTCTCTGAGGTTTTAGCTAGCGAATTTATACCTAATATAATTATGAAAGTTTGCTGATTCTTTATTCAGCACTTGCCGAGTAAGGTTCAAATGAAGGTTAATCACAGTTCGCTAATCCCAGTCTCAATGCTGCCGCCCATTCGGTTAACAGTGCACCCCTTCCATTTTCGTTTGGTGCTCACCACTCAGGGGATGTTGCATTGAACTCTCCAGCCACAAATATCTTTAACCTCCTTGGTCTGACTTCATTACTAAGGCTTTTTAGGAAGCCTTCGTTTTAACCATCGTTATATTTGGGAGATATGGCAGCTAAAGTTGGTTAATTCCTCTATCTTTACACATACTAACGCCTTTCCCTGTTTCAGTAGCGTTCAATGATATGTCCATGATTAAAATACCTGCATCCGTGTTGTTGTCTAGCAACGAGAGTTTATTCTGGAAAGTCTTATATTTGGTTCGGTTATATTAACCACATCTGTATTGAATCTAGAGATTTTGTTTCACAGAAAGATCGTGTGCTTGGTGGCCTCGTTCATTTAGGTGATATTTATAATGCCCATGTTAGTTTATTTTGCGTTGCTGTTGACTTATACATTCTGGAAAGCTTTACAGGAACCTGAGCCTTCTTTATGTCTTTCCTCGTTACACAACTACAGAAACTATTTTCTCTGAAATTCTGGAAGACATGTCCTTCGTTGCCACAGTTGATACAGCACTTTTCACGGTTTGCAGTCAGGCAGGGAGTTGCAGTGTGATCGTATTCCCAGCACTTATGACATCTTGCTGCCGTTACTATTTCGAATCTGACACTGCGTTATTCCAGTCTTGATTTTTTCGCGGCTTATCAGTATTAGTAGTGGCAGTAGTAGTTGTAGTAGTGGTAGTAGTAGTAGTAATGCTAGTAGTAGAATGTTTTGCTAACGTGGAAGCTATGTCGGCAATAGCTTGCTATTGGTAGAGTCATCTATGCAGAAAAAACATTAGGTGAAAAGTTAGACTAATAAGACTAACAAGGCAGTGTCTATCCCGAAGAGTGTAAAATCCGTCAAAGTTCGTCAGTGATGCGGCTGAAGGTGTCAATGTGACCTGGCGGTAGGTATAAAACGCACTAACAAATCTAAAATGTTGACTAATATGAACACATTACTGGGGAGAGCAATTAGGCGGCAAATCTATATGCACTGAAAGTGAATATAGGCAAGAAAAATCCTGATGCTTTTATAAGCAGGTCAAGTGTAGCAAGAACTCTACCGAAAAGGCCTCAATCTATATCGAAGATAAATGTACAGAAAGTAAAGTAGTAAACCACAGTCCCTGGTAAAAAAAGGATATCAGTCTCTATGAACAGTGAAAGAAGGGAGAGAGAAGAGGCAACATCATTGAAATGACGACAAAAAGAAGAAGTCCTGGAAAACGATCTAAAACCGCTAATTAACATGCAGGAAAAGTTGAAAAAAAACAACAAAAACACAACCTAAAAGAGCTTTTGGAAGTGTTCTGAATATAAAGACGAGTACCAATAGGGTATTGAATATATATCATTTTAAGTTTAAGTCGAAGTGATAAAGCAAGAAGGGAAAATAAACAAAATACCAATGATTAGATGAAAAAACACGTTTCTTTAAAGTAAAATACAAGGTGCCTACACAGGGTCGGACACCTCCAACCCTTCAATGCCTTAGTACATATAATACTTCTCCAATAAAACTTGTGCAAATTTATTAAGAGTTAACTATACCTAAAATATCGATAAAGCGTTAATGAGACCGGAAATAATTTAGTTTATTTAACTAAATAATAAAATGCAAGTTTAGAAGGCTTTGATCAATCTATATTAGGGTCCCATCTCATTCAATATTATACAAGGTGTACAAAAATTTAATCATCAATACATAAAGAAACTATAAATTCCCCATCGAAATGAATTACTGTTCTCTATACCAAAATGAAATAGTTTACTAATAATTTACGTTTTTCCTTGTAAACGTAGTGATTTAATCTATTAAAATACTAATAAGATCACCTTATATTTAGTAACTTAGAACAACGTAAAATTTAATTATTATCTAACAACTGAAGGGTTCAGTGGAAAAACTATGAGGTTCAATTTTTTTTTCGAAATCGACATTTAAGTGGCGTCTTTAGCTTGTAACATGAAGTATTCAACACACCAAACTTTACAAGGGACAAACAAGGGGATTCCATTAACAACTGAGGTTAAAAAATGGAGCACAGTGGAAAGAAGATGAGTCTTCCACGCATCCGAGGAAGAACGATGAGGTTCCCTCTCTCAGCCGGTTAAACGGTCTCTGGCGTTCTCTGTTTTCACTGTTTTTAATCTGTTTTCTGTGCGTGAACATAATAATTAGTATTATTGTTAGGTGTTATAAAGTTCGGTGTTGTTTGTTTCGTAATACGTATTAAACTTATTCTAATTAAATCAACATTGTTGGCAGTGCTGAACAATTACAACGGAAAGTGAGTCAAGTGGAAGTGACGAATGTTGTGAACGGAATGAATCGGAAAGGTCAACTAACAAAAAAGAAAATACACGGGCCCATGAAGAACGAACGTTATGAAGAAGCTCCAACTGGCATTTCATGAAACAGGTAGTAACTGTGCATAGAAACGTTTGAAGTCCTTTGATGTTGTTGTTGAAACCGAAAGAAAACGAATGTTACGCGATCAAGAGAAAGTTCATGAAAAAATCCTGACAGAGTAAAGGCCATATCCATAGATTTTCACAGTAATTTACCCACGCCTAATGTAGCAACAAATGACGTGTATTATGAGAGACAGCTTCTACTATTTTATTATTCATGTTCTCGCTACAAACGAGGCGATTTTCTATACTTATGATGAAAGCCGTTGACTATTTAGTCAACCGAATTTCTATCACAAACTGTAAGAATGCTCCTAATGACTCATGTGCCGGCCAAAACAAAATTAATATAAATTATACTGTTTTGCGATCCCTCCACCAACTCGTCACAGAAAAAGGGAGACTGGATTGTGTGAAAGTTTTTTTTCCTATGCGTGGCCATAGCTATATGAAGTCTGATAGAGATATGAGCATTATTAATCAAAAATCATACGTAGAAGTGCCTCAAGGATGGAGGAATGTGATTAGGCAGAGCGGACGCAAACCCTCGCCGTTCACTATTGTGGATTGTAAGACAAGTTCAGTTTTTAATGACAATATATTATTTGGAGTACCACAAGGCTCTATTTTGGAATCTCTATTATTTTTAAAAAAAACTTCAATATCGACGTTAATAGTTCAAGATTACGTTTTGGTGACTCTGCGAAGAACCTAGATTTAATATTGTATAGTCAATTAAGGTTTATAGAACATTTAAAAGAAAATAGTCTAAAAATGTTATATTTCTCTCAAAATGTTATTCAATAACAGATCTATATTAATTATACATTTAAGGAGAAACTTGTGCGAATCGCTTTTTTTATCAAATTTCAATTATTGTGATTTTGTGCACTGTTTTTGCCTTGACCAGGAGAGCAAGAATCGGATACAAAGAATGCAGAATGCGTGTGTTAATTGACTGAAAATGGAGGCTCGAAGAAACTTACATTTATGTACCTTTTTAATAAAAACAATTAATAATCCTGCATATCCCTCTTTCATTCATGAGCGCTTGGTTTTTCGCCATAACATTCGCAATTTAAATCTCCGAAATAACGAAGGTTTAACCACGCCTCATCATCAAAGTGCCATTTTTCAGCGTGGATTTACTTACAATGCTGTAGATCATTATAATAGCTTACCGAACAAGATGCTAATCTTTAATATTAACACTTTCAAAATGAACTATAAAAACATTTATTAACTTTGCAGAATATGATAAATCAGATTGCTTCTCAGTGAAGGGTTTTTTAATGTTCAGTTCTTTTTTTTTTTGTTTTTGTTAACGTAGTTTTTTATTCATTCTAAAATTAGATATTTATCTTATTTTTAATTTAGTTGTGATTTTAATTTTCTTATGTAAACTCCCTCTTTTTTGCGTCATTAATGAGGACTTGAATAGATTTTCATTTTAATTATTTTATTTCTTTTTTCTGTTTTGTTTTCCACTACCTCAGGATGTATTATGTATGTAGCTATTAAAAGCTAGACTGCGCCGGGTGTAAGCATATATTTATTTACTGTTATTACATAATCTATTGTTTCTATATATTAATAAAAGGCATTATTTAAAGTAGTAGATATTTTGACAGCTTATAATGTGTGAATGTTCATGAATACTTTCAGTTTCGTTTGCATTTTGAATGTTTAAATCATGGAAATGAATAATAATAATAATGATAATAATAACAATAATAATAAATGTCTTTTATTAAATATGTATATGCAAACACAGTTACAAAATCTCTTATTATAGCCACTCCAATCCTGGCACAGTCTAGCTATAATAGCTACTCTACTGAACCAGCAGAGGAAACGTTTGTGGTAATATAAAACATAAAAAAAATGCGTATAGTATCAGTTTAATTTTTTAACTAGGTTAATGTAAAGCTCTTGAGTAATTTGAATGCAAAGCCAAATTTTAATTTGTCTATACATTTTGCATACTCAAAAGATGTTTTTTATATTTTATTTTAGACATATCAGGGCTAGATTTAAAAATTCAGATTGCAACGAATTATAATACTGAATAGCATTATAAGAGAAAGATCTCGCTGAAACATAGCAGTCTGATGATGTGGCATAATCGGTTTATCCTTTTTTCTTACGTTCAGATCATGTACAATATGACGAAATATAAGACGTTCTCTGATAGAAGCAGGCGAAGACGGGTCATTAACAATTTTAATTAAAAAGTTACAAAAGTGTAGATTCCCACGAGCATCTATCTTTAACCAGTAAATATCATTATATAAGCGGGAAATGTGTTCAAACTTCCTAATACCGTATATAAAACGTATACAAGAATTTTGCACTTTTTGAATCCTAGCTCTACTCTCCTTGTCAAG
Organism: Kuschelorhynchus macadamiae; assembly: GCA_030620095.1. Lineage (NCBI taxonomy): Eukaryota > Metazoa > Arthropoda > Insecta > Coleoptera > Curculionidae > Kuschelorhynchus > Kuschelorhynchus macadamiae. Next base: position 366,172 of record JAUTXW010000204.1, read on the forward strand.
GCAAAATAAAGAAACTGTATCTAAATGAGACAACACTAGTGATTCACGAAGATTTTTTTTTTTAAATTAGTATTTAACACGTGTCTATTATTATATAACAATTTTAAAGATAGATATGCCTTTTGCAGAAGCTTTTTTAAATATTCTTTGAAGCGAAGATCAGTGCCTAATAATATACCAGTTAACTACAGTCAGCTTGGAATTACGTATAGATATATTAAGATTTCCTTTTACAAAATTAGCTTTAACTTTGCTCCCAAATACTAACAGACAAGATTTAGAAGGATTTAAATGTAAATTATGCCCTTTAGAAAGTTCACTTAATACTCTAAGATCACGATTTACGTAATTCTCTGCCTCGGCGTAGTCCCCGGAGTCAAAACAAAAATACATCTGTGTATCATCTGAAAATGCTTGCACTTTACAGTAGGTTAAAGTTTTTAAAATGTCAGACGTGTAAATAAGAAATAATAAGGGACCCAATATAGAACCCTGGGGAACACCAGATAGTATTTCCGAACCATCCGAGAACCTGGAATCAGAATAAATGGTCTGGAATCTGTTGGTTAAATATGAGATAATAAGAAATGCGTCAATTTCAAAACCATAATATTTCAACTTAGCTACAAGAAGGGAGTCACCAATCTTGTCGAATACTTTTGAAAAATCCAAGAGTATTAAAATAGTAGGCATTTTTGAGGATTGGCAACTTTAAGTAAAGGTTTCCTGACAGATACTTTCCACAAATATGGAAAATAATTAATTTCAATGCAGCAGTTAATAAAATGAGTTACATATTTATCAATAAAAGGGCTATAGTATTTAAGCATTAATGGGTTATTTTATCTACTCCAGTTGCATTAGATTTGATATTATTTAAAATTTTATTTACCTCAAGAAGAATAAGAAAGAACTCTAAATGTTATTAAAATTATTGGTTCAAATACCAAAATAAAAACTATTTAATCAGTAGTTGTGAAACTTTAAATTTCGTTTTTCTCAACTAATTTAAAAATGGAACCTCATCGTTTTCCCACGGGACCCTTTAACTCGTAATATATTTATGTACAGGGTGGTCGAAATTGGTCTGTTTTAACAGAGAAAACCTATTTCCTGACTAGATAGAGCAAAACTGACTTAGGTGTCATGGGCTCGATTTCTGAGAAATGTTTAATGGCAAAAACCGCCTGCCGATATTTTCACTGCCAACTGAGATATAGGGCGTTTTTCAATTTTCGGCCATTTTGAAAATTGTCCATAACTTTTTTATTTTGCGGAATATTAACATTCTGCAAAGACATTCTAAAGGCACTTTTTTATGTGCAATCCAGTGGCATACTCAGATTTTTTCTAGAGTTGTCCGTTTTATCATAAATAGGCAAAACTTTTTTTTTTCAAATGGAAATCATAGTTGGCTATAAATTATAAAAAATGCTCGCGTTTAGCCCTTTTCAGTGATATAAAGTTGTAGGTACTTATTTTCAAAAATAACGAAAATATTAGGTGTTTTTGGTTTACATCGAAGTAGGCTTTGATTTGTGATGATAATATCTCAATTATGTATTGTTAAGATTTATAGTTTGTTAGCAACTTAAACACAACTTTAAATAACACTAGCTAACGTTATTTTAATTATTTATTATTAATTTTTTTTATTTTTTTTTTGTTTACATAGCAAAGTTGAACAAAATTAACAAACTAAACTACTATTTACAGCTACAAGTGAAAATAAAAAATAATTATGAAAATCTAGGTATTTAGTTAGATAGGTTTCTGATAAATATATTTAGAGAAGTTGTTCAAATTGAGCCCCTCCCTGTTGAATACAAACTAAGCATCTTTTGCGTACCGAGTTGCAACTATTTATTAGTTCAACTGGGCTAATAGATGCAAAAGCTTGCCTAGTGGCCTCTTGCAATTCTTCTTTTGTGTGAAAGGTTCTTCCTTTAAATATCAAGTCCTTCAATCTTCCCCACAAAAAAAAATCTAAGGGAGTTAAGTCACAGGGCCTAGCAGGCCAAGGTATGGGGCCCCACGTACCAATCCAATTTTCTCGAAATTCGAAGTTTAAAAGATCAGTTGTGATCCTTGCATTGTGCGGGGGACAACCATCTTGTTGATAGTAGATATTTCTGGCATCAGCTAAAGGTATGTCTTCCAACAAAGGGACAATATATGTGCGCAAAATATTTACATAATCATCTGCAGTTAAATTTCCATCGTAAAAATAAGGTCCCACAAATCTTCCTCGGAATATCCCCACCCATATATTGAATCCACACCGACCTTGCCGGTCTTGTTGCACAACTACGTGTGGATTTTCAGTGGACCAGTGATATGAATTATATCTATTAAATATACCAGAAGTATCTACTCTGGATTCATAACTCCAAATAATATTTAATGGAAAATTCTCATTCTCCATGAATTTTTGCTCATACCACTGACAAAATCTCAATCTTCTAGCGGCGTCCCCTTCACGGAGTTGATGAACTCTTCTCGTTCTGTACGGTTTGAATTTATGTTTTTTGAGTATTTTTAAAACGGTGGTCTTTGGAACATTCGTTATATTAGCCAATGTTCGAGAGGAGGTGCCAGGATGATCTAATACCTCACCAATTATATTTAGCTGCTGGATTTCCTTTTCTTCCTTTAGTTCATAATGTCTTGTTCTTAACTTTTTAAAACTTCCGTAATTTACTAAATTACTTTTTAATGTTTGATAAATTCGGTTATCCGGTTGACGTCGCTCGGGAAATGTATTAAAATATAATTCACTAGCTGCTTCAGGAACTTCGTTAGATAATATGTAACATTTTAACATATCATACTTTTCATAATTCTCAAACATATTTTGTCAGCAACTTAACACAACTTTATAAAGATAACACCAAAACGCAATAATTACACCAGACTACAATAATCTGACAGCAATATATTCAAAATATTGAACGCGCGTCATTATTCCAAGGCCTACTTCGATGTAAACCAAAAACACCTAATATTTTCGTTATTTTTGAAAATAAGTACCTACAACTTTATATCACTGAAAAGGGCTAAACGCGAGCATTTTTTATAATTTATAGCCAACTATGATTTCCATTTGAAAAAAAAAAGTTTTGCCTATTTATGATAAAACGGACAACTATAGAAAAAATCTGAGTACGCCACTGGATTGCACATAAGAAAGTGCCTTTAGAATGTCTTTGCAGAATGTTAATATTCCGCAAAATAAAAAAGTTATGGACAATTTTCAAAATGACCGAAAATTGAAAAACGCCCTATATCTCAGTTGGCAGTGAAAATATCGGCAGGCGGTTTTTGCCATTAAACATTTCTCAGAAATCGAGCCCATGACACCTAAGTCAGTTTTGCTCTATCTAGTCAGGAAATAGGTTTTCTCTGTTAAAACAGACCAATTTCGACCACCCGGTATACCTAGATTTTATAATTTTCCAGAAAATAAGGCTTTTCTGCACTTCAGACTCCACATTTCCAAATTAAATATCCCAAATATTGAAAATCTGCGGTAACGTTCTTTTTTTTCAAGATATCAAAATAGATCAAAAAATAAATTCTATGGGAAGTGACTAAATGTTTTGTAACAGAAAAATATATCTGTTGGCAAACCTATAAATATTACTCGCATTTATTTAAATGAGACACCCTCAGGGGCTTCACTAAAGAGGGGGGACAGGGGGGCGGTGCCCCCTCAATCTCTTGAGGCAGTTGGCTAAATTGTGGTGGAGTTATGTAAATTGTACTGAACTTTTTTTTGGTCATCGGTATTTTAGTCAGTTGCTTTATCTCGTGCCTCCCCTCTCCCCTTCAACCGCAAGAATCTAGAGACGCCCCTGGACATCTTGTAAATCACTCTGTAAGTTTTACTTTTAATAGATACCTCTCTTTTCCTAATTCTGAATACTGAATAATATTCCCTTATCTTAAAAATAAACCAGAAATGGAAAAAAATTGTGCATTTGCACAATATGTGACAAAAATTCTCTTTCTTTATTCTCCGTATTTCTCTTGTGGCGAGGTTCTTCTCCAAAGTTTGTTTTTAAGGATAAGGCTATCAGAACAAATTTTATATGATATTTTATTTAAAAAGACAACAGTTATATTTATATCTTTAACAACCGACAATTTTTGCATTTTTTGGTTTTTAAAATTACATAAAACTTAAAAAAGTGAACTGTGTTCAATTTAGGGCCCTCAGACTTATACTGGGAGCCGTGCGCTCGATTCCCACACAAGTGTATATGTATAGAAGTATGAGAACTAGGAACGATGCTCTGATTAATAAAATTTTCAAATTAAGTATTTCTAACCTAACCTTATCATTTTAGCCAAATAAAATTCATTTTTAGTTTGATTCTCCTTTAGAAATAACTCAAGTTGTTGTACCTCAATTTACAGATTTTCAATCATTTTGCCGTGCATTTAGTATTCCTCGAAACAACATAATTCAACAATTTAAACGTAATGAAATGGCATCAATCTATACAGCTGATGCTTTTTCAATATTAAAATCACTAGAGTTTATTTACATTAATAATCACATAAAGAAGGTTACGATTTTGTCGGATTCACAATCTGTACTGTTATCCCTTAAAAACAATTCGCCTTCTAAACATCCAATTATCGCAAACATTCTCATTACGTTTTAAAACTTAACGAGCAAGTTGATAAGGCTGCAAAGGAAGCATATTCCTCTGAACTGAAAATTAATCATATCCCTTATTCTGATATATTCGTGTATATTAGAAGTAAAAACCATCAACATTGGGAAAAAAAATTATCAGAAATACTCTAGTAATACCCAAAAGACATACATATCAATATATCCTGAACTCTACCAAAAGCCTTTGATTCAGTATATACACATTCCAAGACATTTATGTGTATCTTATTTTCGATTCCTAGTTGGGTATGCAAATGTGAATAGTCACCTTTTCAAAATGAGTCTCAGCAATAGTCCTCTATGCTCTTGTGATAATGAAAGCTACGAGGATCTAAATCACCGTTTATTCAATTACAAGCTCAACAGATAACACTAATATTTTATTTCAGAATTAGCTCAATTAAAATTACTGCCAATGTCACAATCAATATGAATGCAAAATGTAGTCAAAAATAATAAATTAGAAAGAATATTCTTGGAATAGCTACTTGAAAAGAAGCAGCGTAAGAATTTAGACTTAGAATATTTATAATTAGGACACTAGTTAGCTTTGTTTCCTCCACTTTTCCCTTATATGTACTTTATATCTATCCGGGCAGTGTTTTCGTATCTAGCGTAGCGTACTGCAACTCATATATTATATCCGAAGTTTTACAAGTATATCGGGGGATTTCCAAGTAAATCGTGCGCGTTAATGCGTTTTTCTATTCCAGTAATTTCGTAAACCGCACTTCGTATTGCATTGCCTTCGTAAATTGCCTCAAAAGTGGAGAAATTGTCACCAAATTTTAATTATTACATATTTTAAATAACAGACTTAAAACGAAGTTTATAAGAATCAGGATTGTATTTTAAGTATTTGTATGTAATTCAGGTTATATTATCACAGAAAAAGTTTTAAGGCAAGTAAGCAGCTCTTGTCCACGGAACCAAAATAACTTCTTATAGCTGGGAAGTTTTTTAAACTGCAATTCTTTCTTGCAAGTTGCAATAGTCTTGAACAAAAGCATGCGCAGTGGCGAGACATTTGTACCTTTTGTCAAATTGCGCACGCCTTTGTTCAAGACTATTGCATATTGCAAAGAAGAATTGCAGCATGTAAAACGGCCTTAAGAGCATTTCCTCCGATGGAAATAAGGACATCAACCACCTAGACAAAATCAAGCAAATCTTTTAGTTTTTTAACACGTTTCGTGATAAAAAATAGCTATACACTTTAACAATTTTCTAAAGGAAATAAACCTCCTGCTTCAAATGCTTCGTCATATTTCCAGTAACAATTTTGCTGATAAGCGGGTAATACTGCATTTTTCATGAGTCGTAACAATCTAAATCTGCATAAAAATCACACAAAACCTATAAATTTTGTCATAAATTGTGTTATTTTTTATTGGAATACCCTATATAAAAGTAGCAGTAGCTTTTCTGATTATATAGATACCTATGATAGTATATCTATCTATCTAAATAAATGGGCGAAAAAATAAAGAAAAATAGTGCCATAGAAAGATGGATTTAATACAAATTTTTATTTTCTCTTTCTGATACATTGTTCGTAATGGCTCTGTTTGTGTTTATTTTCTCCGTAATTTTTTGAGATATTTATACATATATATATATATATATATATATATATATATATATATATATATATATATATATATATATATATATATATATATATATATATATATATATATATATATATATATATATATATATATATATATATATATATATATATATATATTTTCACATGTAGATTACATAAGATACAATTTTAGATCTTACAATTATTTATTATATTTTAATGTGAAAAAAGGCGAAGTCCAGATATGAACTGCCGATAAAGGCTCATTCATCCTGCTCTACTTTACCATTAACCAATATATATAAAAAAAAACACATAGGAGCGGCGTGTATGCTTACAGAATTACTCTGCAGGCTTACACATATGTACATGTACAATTCATATTTCGTTTTGTCTATTGTACACATGCTTAAAAATCTGAAATTTAAATTTTACGGGTGATAAAGATTTTAAATGAAGGGGAAGGGAGTTGTACAGTTTAGCAATATTATATAAAAAACTCCTTTCGAATTGAGAAGTCTTGGAAAGGTGGAGTTAAACCTTTAAACCGAATATTAATGTTTTACTGTGTTACTGCACCGTATCTACCGGTAAAATAAAATTAATACTACTTGTGATTTTTTCTCGCTTTCCTAAAATAAGACAACAGTCATAAAATGTCAAAATAATACAAAATTACTTATCAATAAACAATAAAAAATGTTCCAGGATTTTCTGATTAATAATATGTGTGTGTTTGTTTCATGTTATGTATTAGGAAAAATGTATATCGGCAAGGTTTTGTCAATTTTTTCTGAAACAAAAAGCAAAAATACGGCTTGTTATGCGGTTTCGTGTAGCTAATAAGATATACTTTAATACTAATATTTAATAAATACAACTTTCTATTTAAAATCTTTGAGAAAATTTAAGAAAAAGTTCACATTTTAGAGAAAAAATTAAACTTATCCCATTTTGTGATAAATTAAAAATTTGATTTTAAATTTGATTAAAATCCATTGAAAACCCGATTTTGTTTAATATTTTAATAATTTGTTAAACAAAAATTTCATCGGTATCGGGAAACGACCGCCAAATTGAATTTTGAAAAAAAATATAACGTGTGATATGTCATTAAAAAGGTAATTCTAAGCTCTATCAAACTATGTAAAATAATACACAGGGTTCCATTTGAAATTCTTAACTTGGTTCTGATATCGGAAAAACTGGCAGTAATATTCAATTGTTTTTTCATGAAAAATATGTGTCTTAATACCATATTTCGTTAACCCAAATAAAAAAATCATAACCTAAAAAGCAATTGAATGGCATCGTGTAAAACGATATCGTTGACACCCGGTATATATATATATATATATAATATATATATATATATATATATATATATATATATATATATATATATATATTATATATAAATATATATACATATATATATATATACATATATATATATATATATATATATATATATATATATATTTTATATATATTTATATATATATACAGTGGTGGAAACTTTTTAAGACCACGTGTAAAATCGTTTCTGCAAATTATTGCCCCGTAAGCATGATTATAATGTAATTTAGAGCGGTACATGTCTATTTCGCAAAGGAAATTATTTTTGTTGATTTTCATATTTTCAAATTATAAGAAATTTTCAATAATTGGTTTAGTATTTTTAGTATTTCGTAGAATAGCCTTTAGCAACTAAGACTGCCTGGCTTCTTTTACCCATAGAATCCAACAATGTTTGTAGAGTTTCTGCAGGAATTTGCGACCACTCTGATTTAATAATATTAAACAATTGTTGTTGATTTTTGACATCAGAATGCATTCGAATGCGGCGATCTAAGACATCCCAAAGATGTTCAATAGGGTTTAGATCTAGGGACTGGGATGGCCATTCAAGTACAGTTATGTATTTCTGTCTAAACCATTCCTTTACTAACTTTGATGAGTGTTTCGGGTCATTGTCCTGTTGAAATATCTATCGCACTGGCATCTCTTCTTCTGCAAACGATAGCATTGTATTTTCCAATATCTATATGTATTGAAATCGGTCCATTTTACCCTGCACTTGAATGATTGGCCCTGTTTCAGACCGAGAAAAACATCCCCTGGTCACTACGTTCCCTCCTCCATGTTTTACAGTAGGAATTTGGCACTTTGCCTTAAATCTTGCGCCAACCGGTCTTCTTATATATTTTCTGCCATCAGATCTAAACAGAGAAAATTTGCTTTCGTCACTCCAAAGGACCGTATTCCACTTTTCTCTAGACCAAGAAAGATGGGCTCTGGCAAATTCTATTCGGGCCTTTCTATTCCCTTTTTAACAGCAACTCTTCCATAAAGACCTCCAGCAAGTAAACGGTTCCTTATCGTCCTACTTGTTACTTCAAGGCCAAACTGTTCCGAGACTTCATTTCTAATTTGTCTGGATGATTTCCGGATGACTTCGGTGCACTACTTACATCACATTTTTGTAATATTTTTATTACGGCACTTTTAGAAATATTTAAAGACTTTGCAGTTACCGACTTTTTTGTCCCCATTTTAAATAAACCAACAATTTTTTGTTTAAAGTCACAAGGAAATTAACGGTGACTTGGCGTGATAAATAATTATTTTACACGATATTCGCACTGTCGAATTAAGACTGAATGATTTAGAACACAAAATATAAAAAGTTTCCATACTTATTTCCAACCACAAATTCCTTATCACAAAAAAAAACATAAACAACATTCCTTTTTAAATTGTTAAACGCGATAAAATTTATACATGTGGTATTCCTGCATTTAAGTGAAATTACAAATGCTCCCGCTAACTTTAGCTGTAATGATGTAAGCATAATTAAAAGTTTCCATACTTTTTTCCACTACTGTATATATATATATATATATATATATATATATATATATATATATATATATATATATATATATATATATATATATATATATATATATATATATAAAGAAAATCACAAGAGCTATTTAAAAAACTTACAAACATGCATTAAAAAAACAAAACTTACGCCATAATTTATACTTTCTGATGGTGTTTTGTTTTTTCTAAATTTAGATTCCTACGATTCAGGAAATGTAATCTAACTTTTGTAATTTAACCTTTTATATAGAGCCAATTTTATTTTTAGGCTTATATTTCGACCAATAGATAACTCCTAGATTACGCCTACTTGATTTTTATAGCCATTTTTAAAATTGCATCTAGGTGGCCATGACCCGACGCTAAGTTTCAGTGATTAGTCTGATAGCTTGGAACAAGAGAAGTTGATAAAATTAAATTTTTGTGTCTAGCTATTTTTTTTCAAATGGCGACCCTTTTTGTGATTGGATTAAAAATAAGCTCAAAAATTACTAAGAAAAATACTCGAAAATCAATTATTTACTTTTATCAAGTGTGCCATGGATATCCATGCTGGATAGTAAGTAGGATTTTTAATTGTGACAGTTGGTTAATCAAGATTACTTACGTTGGATCTATCTATGCGTCATGTCACGTAAAGTCTGCCCAGCCAATCTCTGTTGATGAAAAGAATTCACGCCTATGCGTCTAACGCTCGGAACAGCATTGTTTATACAGTTTTCTGCTACCGCTCTTCAGATATCGTCAACAAATTTAGGAGGGCAAATCTGTATCTTTGGCTACCAAATAGTTCAGAGTATTAAACAAAAATATAACTTCAACTAACTTCAATAACGCTGTAAAATGTAAAAGCACAATATTCGAGTTCACTGTAGTTGTTCAATGTGCATTCTTCTTTGTTCACGATACATTTCCGCTCGTTCAATTGCTTCTGTCAACACGTTGTGCAGCATTTGAGGCGTAATACTTCTAAATACACATTCAATCCTTTCTTCTAACATTTCAAGAGTGGCTGGAGCTGTTACATAGATTCTTTCTTTAACATATCCCCAAATAAAGAAGTCGAGAACAGTGAGATCCGGTGAACGGGCGGGCCACCGTATTGGGCCATTGGTTGCAATAACTTTATTATTGAAATGTTCAATTAAATAATTAAGAACTTCTCTGGTATTGTGAGGCGGTGCTCTATCTTGCTAAAGGTAGATCATTAAGATGTTGCTCAATTTCATTTTGGAGAAAGCCTAAGTATCTAACCTCTGTTAATTGGCCTTGAAATAAAATTGGCCCAATTATTCTGTTACCAACGACACCAGCCCAGACATTGACACCAAACCTTTTCTGAAAATTTCCTACTCTCATTTCATGTTGATTTTGTAGGGCTCAGTAAAGAGTGTTTTGCTTAATAAACATACCATTATATTAGTAAATCTGGATTCTTCAGAAAATAAGATAAAATTGATAAAATTTGTAAAATTCTACAATTTTACAAATGTTAGTGTAACTAGTACTTAAAAGCTCGATATCCGTATTTCTTTAGTATTTTTTTAGCTGATTCATGACTTAAACCTAGTTCGTGATTAATTTTTCTTAAAGAAACAGTTTTATCATCTTCAACCATAGCAAGAACTTTAATCTCCATTTCTTCATTTATAATAAATCTATCTTCCGCCACTTGATTTCCTTCGTGATGCCTAATACGATTTTCGAGATATGGAAAATACTGATGGACTGGATGTTGCCAGTCGGAGTATCTGTGCGCATACAACTCAGCAGCATTTCTCGAATTTTTATGACATTCTCCAAATATTAATAACATATCGACTTTTCCATTTTAAGTATACATTATTTTGACTTTTAAAAACAAAAATTATCCAAGAAAAATAAGGAAATCTTATGTTTACTCAGAAAGAATAGGTAAGTGTCACTGCCAAAAGTAAATAATTGATTATTTTTGAAGTATTTTTCTTAGTAATATTTAATTTTTGAGCTTATTTTTAATCCAATCGTAAAAAAGTTAGTACCGTTAGATTCGCAAAAAAAATCCTTTTTTCAAAAAGTGCTTCTCTAAAAAGGGTTGCCATTTGAAAAAAAAAAGGTTAGACACAAAAATTTAATTTTATCAACTTCTCTTATTCCTAGCTATCAGACTAATCACTAAAACTTAGCGATTGTATTATTCTGTCATCATTTCAGGTCCTTAGATTAATATGCGTCCGGTCATGGCCACCTAAATGCAATTTTGAAAATGGCTATAAAAAAATCAAGTAGGCGTAAAAAGCTTTTAAAATGTCACATTCTGCTACAGAATTGTCTCAGGAATCCAAAAATGTAAAAATATACAAAGTGTTCTATTTAAAAAATCGAAACTGAAGTCATTTTCGTTGAAACCGGAAGTGACCGGAAAGTGAAAAATATGTGAAAACTCTCCTCTTTACGTACTATTTACCTATACCAAATTTCGTTATTGTACATCAAATACTTACTAAAGTTAGATGGCCTGTCTAATAGATTCTTTGACACCCTGTATTTGGAGAGGTAGAATAGCGGTTAAATTAAGTTACATGACTTTTTCTATACTGCCAGGAGATCTTAAAAAGAAAATAATTGAACGTAGTATTAAAAAAAAGTTATGACCTTTTTTCTAATGGAACACCCAATATATATTGTATTTTTTCTAATGGAACATGGAAATTATTTTAATATAAATGTAAATTCGACATCATCACTAATATCTTCTTTATACAATGCCTTTGAGCCTAACAATACTTATGGCCAAGAATCGGTAGTACACCAAAAAATATCTAGAAAAGTGAAAGACATCGGTGAAACCCACGTTTGTTGCAAAATAAAAAAAAGTGCATGCTAGTGGCCGTTAAAGATTTCAAGTTTTAAATTTTAGAAAAAGACAATTAAAGGCTTCTCTTGATTTGCAGGCATGCGTTCAGCAAAATATACGAGTACGTGGTAGATAGTAAAGTGGACGCTGAAGTTTTTTTTGTTTTCCAGATATTGTGTATTGTTTTTCCTTCATATAATTTGGTTTTTTAAAACATACTCTTGGTTCTAAATATACGTATAACTATGCTTATTTATTTTGTTGCTATTTTTGTATTGTTTTTTTTTTGTATCCTTAATTCCGAATTCAAAGTAACTGATATATGGGAAAGCATCAATCGTATTTTATATTATTGTTGTCACATAAAATAGTAGATTTCTTAAAGATTTTTTTTTAATTATTGTAATAAAATAAAAATATAAAAAATAACAAACAATAATAATTAGCGGCTATTTTCGAAAGTATACCAATAAAATAGGAGGAAGTAAATATCTATAGAATTATGCGTTTTTTTTTAGAGCTCGTTTTGGGGGTAAACTTAACAAATTGATTCACTACACTAAGTTTTTCAATAAAAACATCCTGTACCTTCAAATATTCGATTTTGGTGGTATTATTGATAATTGATATCCAATTTATTTTAAGCAGAAAATCATGAAAATTGTTTATTTGTATGCGATATTGACCGTTATTTACCAAGCAGCTACTGAACGACAATACGCTCACGCGCCTTGTTTACGAATTATAATCGGGCATATATGAATTGCGATATGCTACGCTGGGTAACAAAATGCATACTAGTTAATTGTCTTGTCTACGTAATATAAAACACTCTGAGCTGGCCTCAGAGCGAGAAGTGCGTGTTCCTATTTAACTATCCCTGAGTTATCGTGGGTTTTGGGTTCTATTTGAGGCTAGATTAGGTTAACCTTAAATAAATACGCTTTAATTGATTCAAAATATGATCAATTACTTTATTTATAAAATAGCATGACAAATCGTGGCAAAATGAGTTTTACTCAAATATATACACATATATATTATTCTTATTTTACCATTAGTTCCTTCAGTTATGCAAATCTTTTTATTTGTCTACTTTTATTAAACAAGCTTATATCCATAATGTTACTACATATATATTTACAATTATTATTAATATTAAATGGCTAACATTAACAAATATTATATAACATACTTTGGAGCAATTTTACTCAATTATGATTCAAGACATCCAATAAATCCTTGGATGTACTTTTTAGTCGTTTAACCAATTTATCTTGAACTGAGGTCCACTTTGCCGTTTATTAAAACTTTATTTTAGGTTACTTAGAGCAATTTTAAAACCACTTGTGCTATTTCAAGAACCATTATTGAGTAATCAACACCAATCTTCAACACAAAAAGCTTATATGATGGTAATTTTAACAGATCCCCTATACATATGTTCAGATTTGCTTACAGCAAGATTTGTTTATTGCTCCAAACATAAACAGTCAAATATTTACAACTTTATGCAACATTAAAATTTTATAAGTGCAAATATCCTCAAAAATAAAGGATGTGGCCAATTAAGGTTTTTACGCTGTATATAGTTCAAGTCTAGATTTAGAACTTTGTCGATAAGTATTGTGATAATATGGCTCTTTGGGATGTGGAATGGTTTTCGCAAAAGGCTGAAGAAGTACGTAGGTAAGAATTTCTGTTTTAAAATTCGACATGTGATAATGACATATGTATTTCTTGCAAAAAATCGAAACAGAATAGTAAAATTATAGTATAGCAATCTCCAATATAATACAAAAGAACTACAAGTTACGTTGTTTGTTATATTATTGTATCTGTGTAGCTACTGCTACACAAATCCTCGCTTTTGATTTACTGGGTTGAAATACGATGGCGGGCCATTTTCAGTCCATATACGCTTAGCAGCCTTAAATAAAAGAAAATATAACTTTTTTAATGCGTTTTAGTGGGTGTTATACCTCTAGTTTATTAAATAAAGATACGTTTCTAGCAATATTTAATAAACTAATATAGTTAAAAGGTTTTCAGATTGAATTTCAATCTTCGGTTCTACTGTTATTATACATAAATTATAATATGATATCTTCAGAACAAAGGTCTTTGCAGACAGAAACCGCATTAGTCTGGTAAGCAAGTTAGATTTTAAGCCAAATACGGAATGTACATAGTGTTGAAAAAGTGAGTTTTCTGAAAAAAAAATGTAATAAGGTTTAATTAAATCTTCTCACAAAATATTTGAAAACCTATAATTTTTAATAAGCAAAAAGGTAAACTAAAGAAGTAAAATACTAATATATTAATTAGAAAATTCCCTAAATTGAATTTTTACACAACGCCTTTCGCAGTGGCTCAACTAGACATCGACTTTTGGAGGGGCTCACAAGCCCTGAAACTTATAAGATAATATTGATTTGAGGATAAAACCAATTTTAAAGAAACAATGATTTTTTTGTGCATGATATTTTTCGCAAGTCAACAAAGCCATGAAAATGTTCATGTTAGGTTTATCTTATTCTTAACACTACAATGTATACAAAAAAATGAAATAAATTTGCCATATTTCGCCGTTTTTCAAAATACTACCTCTTTTTTATTTTAAATATGTATAATCGGAAAAAAGTAAGAGTCTGCGGCAATGAGTTCAGGAATTTTTTAGTGTTACATTTACCCTAACTATATCTATTTTCAATTTGACTATAATCGATTAGGGTTCTCAAAATATAAAATATTAATTCTTTTGAACCCTTAAAAAAACTGAATATCTACGCCTATGGTATTCTAAATCAAAATTGAAAAGACACAGTCTAAGTCTATTTATGGTTTCTTTTGAAGCGAATCAAAATCTTACCAGTTTATCCAGTTTTAGTAATATTTGTTTTTACATTTTATTAGGCCGCATTTTTGTGTACGGCTATGATTTAATTATAAGCTCTCGATATTGCCTAAGTTGCTATGTTCAAAAAAGTTGGGCGTGGTTCAACTTTGCATTTTTAAATGTAACCCTGTATTTTTTATTTCATTTTTAGATTCAGCTTGCAATTCTGGATATTTTTTGTGTAACATACTATTATCGTAAATTTAATAGTTTTCGTCAAAATAATCCTTGAAACATTTTTTTATAGCTTTCTTGCCTTGCTGCATCAAAATTGACTGTTATTATTGGCGCACTCAAGGGGGGTTTTGGGAGGCAACGCCCCTCTGCTCTTAAATTTATTTGACTATCCTTGTATTGTTGTCCATAATTTGAGTGAGATGTCAAAATTTCAAATAATACAAAAGAATTCACAGCCAAATTTAGACCAATATTATACCCCATCTTTACAAAACGCTTTTAAAACGTCCCCGGACATAGTTTCGAAATCGATTGAAATGTTTCCCTACGTGTCGTCACTGTCTATCACGGAAAGACGTCTTAACTTGAGCCTGTGATAATTAATAATAGTAGGCTAAACATGTGTGTAACTATGGTGGTTGTTCTTTTGTTTGTGTTTACCTATCGCTGTCAAGTATCGAAGTTATCTAGTTTCAAAAGCTATTTAGGTATTACGCAAAGTATTGCTTCATTTCAGAACAACCGGTAATAACAAGTAAGAAAAAACAGTTCATAATGAGTGAGGAACATGAAACCAATGTTATTTTGAGTATAGTGGACAATCTAAATCCAAGTACCTATTCAGTAGCACATGATCTGAATATTTCGCAGAGCACAGTATCCCGAATTATTAGAAAACATAAGTATCATCCTTATCACCTCTGTCTGAATCAAAAACTCCATGGGGATGATTTCCAAAATAAGGTAAATTTTTGTAGAGATCTTGAAACGAGAGGTATTGAAAATAAACTATTTTTGAGAAATGTTTTATACACTGACGAATCTTTTAAAAGTAATGCAGGTGTTAATAGACACAACATGCACTATTACAGTACTTCAAATACTTATTGGATGAGAGCTGTAGACAATCAAAGAGTTTGGTCTTTAAATGTATGGGGCGGAATTTTAGGATCGCAGGTTATTGGACCACATTTTTTTGACGGCACTTTAACGATCGAAATTTACTTACATTTTTTAAGAAACGATTTGCCTACATACTTGGAAGAGGTCCCTCTATAGGTTCGACAAGTTATGTGGTACCATCACGACAGGGCACCTCCTCATTATTCCCACATTCTTCGCAGTTATTTGGATCAAACTTATCCAAACAAATGGATAGAAAGAAAAGGGAGTATAAACTGGCCGGCAAGGTCACCTGATCTTACTCCATGTGATTTTTTCCTTTGAGGATATATCAAAGAACAAGTATATATAATTCAACCAGCTAGAAGATATGAAAACGAGGATTAGAAATGTGTTTTCCAAAATTACTCCTGTAACACTTTGAGACGTGATGAAAAATAATCAAAGACAACTGTGTATCGAACAAAATGGAAACACGTGCGAGCATTTGAGAGTTTAAAATTTTGTAACATCCCAAATTTTATCCACTGGTTTTATCACGTTTAATTGTTTTAATAGTTTTTACGTTTTCTACCGTTAATTAATTGTTACTTACTTGATTATTTGTTTAGTTATTAATAAATAAAAAGTTAAAACCGAAATATTATTGTTTCGCAATTGTTTCACAATCGTAGAGCGAAACTACAATTTTTTTTTCAGATATCATTTTGACGAAAACTATTAAATTTACGATGATAGTATGCTATACAAAAACATCCCGAATTGCAAGCTGAATTCAAAACTGTAATAAAAAAATACAGGGTTACATTTAAAAATGCAAAGTTAGACACGCCTAACTTTTTTGAACCACTCTGTATAGTGAACGCTCGTCATAAAATAAAGTTCGCTGAATATTCTCGAGGTAAACTTACAGTAATATTTTTACGATTTTAAAATCCTTCATGTAGAGAATAAAGGCCCTAAATTAAATTTATTGAAAAGTTTAAAAATAAACCGCCTAATAGATACAAATTTATTACTTAACGACCAAATAGATCTTAACGATTCTCCTCTACTCAGCATTTTCTAAAATTCCAAATATTCTAACTGGAGTTAAACTATGATCTATGTGGATTGTCGGATTATTCAGGAATTATTTCTGATTGCCATCTGACATCGCCCTCCATGGTGGAGACCAACAGAGTTACCTATCGGACGCTAACTGACGAAGGTATAACATCATGGAATTACTTGACTGGAGCTCTGTGGATGGCTGCGGGAGGACTGGTGATCAGAAGTTTCAAATTTTCACTGACACAATTACAAGTTTAATAGGGTCCAGCTTCCCCTCTTGAATCTAAAAAGGTACATAGTTACACTAACAACCATTCTCTCAATTGGTTTAATAACAGTCTTGGACATAATATGAGGGAGAGACTTAGAATGTTAAGTCTTGTTAACAAAAAATACCCCATTTTGGTTCCTAAAAAAATTGTAAGTGATTATAGAAAACATTATAAACTGAGAATATCGGCAGCTAAGATGGTGGTTAATGATAGCTATATCGATTGTTCAACAAATAAACAGACTGTCATCATGCCATGTGGAATATCAGCAAATTACAGTCAAGTTATAACAACCTCAATGCTGAAATGTTTACCAACTTTTTTGTAAATGTAGCAGAAAACTTAATAGATAAATTTCCACTTTCTAATAATTCTTTTGACGAATATTTGGAGGGCAGATCAGTGGCGGTTCGTGGATTTAAGAACGGGTGAAGCGCAGCGTAGATAGGTGCACAGCGCCACAGGCGAACATTTTTCGGGGTGCCACACCCAAAATGACTTTTTAACCTTTTTGGACCGTTTTTTAATGCTTAGGGGAAATAATATGAATTTATAAGATTTTGAATATATTTTTTTGTTCTTAAAAAACAGTTATGTACCTATATCTTAAAGCTAATTTCTATTCGATTCGATCGATGCAAAACTGCTTCCGCCTCCTATGATCCGGACGCACTAATTTACATTAATTTTATAACAAATTCTATAACAAGCGAACAAGCGCCTGCAGCTTACAGCAGCAGTTTTGTGCCGCTCCCATCTCTATTTGGCTTACGGATATTTGCTATTGCGTTGCCATAGCAACTGGCGTAAACAAATCTAAGCGCGACAGCCGGCGTGCGGGGGGAGTCTGATGCGGAATTTGTTACTGCAGATTGTGATTCCTCAACGCGCTACGTTTTTAAGTCGTTATTATTTTTTGAGTATATAACGTACTAGTTTTGATAGAAAATGATGGTATAATTAAGTAAATAATGTGAATTTATATAAAACATACTACATTTTTATAATAAAAATGTTGATTATAAAAGGCTTAATATTTTAAAAATATTTTTATTTTTAAGTAAATTGATTGGAAAATGTAGGTGAAGCGGCGCTTCACCCGTGTTCCCTGGCGAGCCACCACTGGGGCAGATTTAACCTTAACGCTCTTAAATTTGTTCCCGTAATATTTAATATCGTCAGAGGCGAAATATCTACTTTAAAAATTAGTAAAAGAAAGGATTGTTATGAGCTTAGCACTAAAAAAATTAAAACTTTAACAAATATAATTGTCTACCCATTGAACAACCCCATAAACAGTTATATTTCAGAAAACATTTTTCCAACTGCTTTGAAGGTGGCTAAGATTATACTCATTTATAAAAATAAAGTTGATGATCAATCAAACTATCGTCCAATATCCATGCTGCCAACGTTTTCAAAAATTTTTGAATCACTTTTAAAGGATCAAACATATTCATATTTTGAGATTAACATGCTGTTAACACAGCGGCAGTTTGGATTCAGAAGCAATAAATCAACAACCCATAAACAACCAATAAACAGCCTAATTGGGTTTCTGAGAGAATGGAGAGGGGGTGGATACCTATGCCTCTTTCTTTAATCTGACAAAGGCATCTGATTGGGTGTCTTTTGATATACTTATACAGAAACTATATATAGTAGTGTTTTATAATTTTCTTTCTGATAGTGTGGCTCTTATTAAATCCTATTTTTCCGAGCGGGTAAAATATGTACTATTTAACCAAAACATTTCCAGTGTACAACTTGTACGACATGGGCTGCCTCATGGATCAGTTTTGGGTTCCATATTATTTCTTATATACATTAATGATCTACCAAGACATTCCCTAAACTCAAATTTAATTTTGTTTGCTGCTGATGACACAACCAGCTTACAACAGTATCATCCTGCACAACCAATTCAAAATATCTCTGTTGCTCATTTGGAACTTCGAGATTGGTTTTCAGCTAATAGGCTTAGTCCTAATGATGACAATAAACAAAATCTTAATTTTACATTGAGAAATACTAGCCCAAATCTACCTCTCAATGACTCTATCAAATTTCTTGGAGTGTACATTGGCCGAGGTTTAACTTGGGTGAGTCATGTTGAGAAACTTGCGTCGAAGCTATCAAAAACTACATACCTTATTAAAAGATTATCTGAGAATGTCTCAACAAACACGTTGACGATAGCATATCATAGCTATTTCTCTTTCAGCATGTCGTATGCAGTATTGAACTGGGGTCACTCAGCGCACGCAAAAAATATTTGGGTTGCAGAGAAGGTGTGTACATATAATAACTGGTCTGTGCTTCCGTGACTGTTGTCGCCATTGCTTTTCAGAACTACACATACTTACCTTGCCGTGTGTCTTTGTGTTTCGCTGTCTGACATAAATCAAACAGAATGAAATAGTTATTTACCTAACAAGGGACGACACGTTAAGGACGAAAAAGACACTTTGCATATGTGTTAGGTACAAAAATTTTCCTGAGATCGTATAGTCCTCAGATAAACGTCAATTAGGTTTGAGTTCGAAAATAAAATATTCTAATTTCAAAAATTATTGAGCTTCTGAAGTGAAATACTTACGTTGCAAGTATTTCACCTTATTGAGTGTTTTAGATAAGATATTCACTAATTTAACAAAACACGCTTAAAATCGTGTGGAAAAGTGGTACTTTCCGCACGATAAATCCTTTTCCGCACGATCGTCGGAAAATAATTACAACACCTTGTTCTCTACATTCCTATTCCATCTATAACAATGTTAATATTGTACCTGGTTTTCACAAACTTGGGAGAACTCGGGCTGCTGACTATTATAGTGCACAATTTTATAATATTCTGCCTTTGCACATCAGGTCAAGTCGCCTGATGAGAAAAAATGTTTTTAGGAAGGGTCAAACATTATTTGAGAGCCAAATCTTTTTACTCATTTGAGGAATTTCTCCATAATAACATTGATGACTTCGTTTAGTTCCAGGAATTCTATAATTGTTGAATTCTATAATTGTTAGTATTATTTTTGTTGTTTTCTTGTATTGAGTTTCTTTAATTTATCTGTATTATGTTGTTGTACATGTTATATTGTGATATTTGTACTGTACTTTTTTTATTGTAGTAATTTCTATATTTGTATAATTACTTTTATATTTTATAATTGCACTTTCATATTTGACGTGTAAGAACACTTTAGTGTAACTATTACCAATAAGTATTTATCTCTTAGGATAATTAGGTTATAAAATGTAAATAAGAAACCGTAGACTAGACAGACATTGTTAATAGCAAATGTAGAATTCTTTTTAATGTGTAGTATACACCAGACGAAGCTACAGTGTTAGCGAAACGCGTCGTGTAAAAATTCATTTTATAGAATTTTCTAATTAATATATTAGTGGTTTACTTCGTGTAATGGAATTCCATCAAGTAACAGCCACTAACGTTCAATATGTAATTTAAAGACAAAAACAAAATACAATTAATTTAAAAGTTACCATCGATAACTTAACTAAATATAATTTATGTCGCCTAAAATAAATTATTACAAACATTACTACACAAATATTTTAAAATATTTAATGGATCATGTAATGTAATTATATTTACTTATTGTTATTTGATATTACAAGCTTAAAGTATGACAATCCATCAGTGGCGTAAGCAAGCAGACATGGCATAAGCATTAAGAGGGGACAAAAAAATTAAATTCAAAAGTTTTAATTGAAAACATAAATCACCATTAGCTGCTAAAAAATCAAAAAGTTTTAGAAAAATACATAAAATAAAATATTTTTTTCAGCCCAGGGTAAAATTTTACAACTTTATTCGCTTCTGAATGTAACGAACAATAAGCGATGTGCTAGTAAATTTATAGTTTATTTAACAAAGGATCGAGCAACACTTCAGCACAATGCACCGCGTCTCAATCAGTGGGAGTTTTGAGGATGCTGTATATAGCTATGACCAAACAGTGGTAAATTATGGCATGTTCGTGTTTTGTAATAATTCGTTTCTTGAATTCCTTGAATTTTTATGGAACTGTCTTTCTGGAGACGCTTAAGTGTAGTTACCTCGTGTTTGTATAGTTAGTGTCTTTGTCTTTTTACCTAAAACGGTCCTTATATTATGCCGAAATTCATCTGCTTCAGCCTGAGGGATGTTGATGGTGTCAACAGCAGCCATTATTTCCAAAACTGATGTGGGATTTGGTGACACTGCAAAATGTTCCACAAAATCAAAAAGACCTGCAATAGACTACGAGATCAGTTGCACATCAATCACCATCACAAATGGCAGAAGCTTGGATCACACCGCCGAACAGAACCAACAAGAGCCTTTCGAAAGACCATAGTCAAAGATTCCCATAGAATATTATTAGAGACAGAAGAATAATTCTTAAGCAGGGTTCTAATTTACAGTGGCACCAAACCGCACACCAGTTTTGGAAATAATTGCAGATGTTGAAACCTTCATCATCCCTCAGGCTGAAGCAGATAAATTATATCATAAAATAAGGACCGTTTTGGGTAAAAATACAAAAGACGCCAACTAATATATTCAAACAAGAAGAAACTACACTCAAGAGTGTCCAGAAAGACAGTTTTATAAAGATTCTTCCTGCAGACAAAAGGAATAGGAATGTTTAGAACTATGTGTTGTGACGTTTGTTATATTCTGTTTGAGGTATGTCAGAGAGTAAAGCATACAACAACATGGCAAGGTAAATGTGTAGTTCTGCAAAGCAATGGCGACATCAATCACGGTAATGCAGACCAGTTATTAAACGTACATACCTTCTCTGCAAACCAAATATTCTCTTTGCATGTGCTGAGTGACCCTAGTTCAATATTGCACATGACATGCTAATAAAAAAATAACCATGATATGCTAACATCAGTTTGTTTTTTTGAGACATTTGCAGATAATCTTTTAATGAGGTATGCAATTTTTGACATTTTTGAGGCAAGTTTCCCAACATGACTCACTCAAGTCAAACCAGGGTCAAGGTGCACTCCAAGAAATTTGACAGATTTATTGAATGGTTAATCTGGGCTAGTGTTTTTGGATATAAAATTAAGATTTTGTGTCTTATCATCATTAGGACTAATCCTATTAGTTAAAAACGCCGGCTCTCAAATGAGCAACAGAAACAATATTTTAAAAGGTGGTACTATTGTAGTCATCAGCAAACAAAATTAGATTTGTGTCTTTGGCATATTTTGGTAGATCGTTGATATATATGCGAAATAATAAGGAGCCCTGGAAAAACTGATTCCTGGGCCACCCCACGTCGTACAACTTATACACTGTAACTATTTTTTTGTTAAATAATGCATATTGTTTCCATTCGAATAAATAGGATTTAATAGGAGCCACACTATCAGAATGAAAGATATAAAATGCTAGTTTTTGTAGAAGTATATTAAAAAACACGCAATCAAATGCCTTCGTCAGATTAAAGAAATAGGCATAGGTATCCAGTCCCTTCTCCATTCCCTCAAAAGCACATTCAATTAAGATATTTATAACCAGGCTTGTTGATTTTGTGTTGCCTCTGTGTAAACAGCATGTTAATCTCAAAATATGAATATATTGAATCCTTTAAAATGGATTCAAAAATTTTTGAAAATGTTGATAGTAGGGATATTAGACAATAGTTTGATTGATCATCAGCCCAGCCTTTATTTTTATAAATGGGTATAACCTTAGCCACCTTCAAAGCAGTTGGAAATATGTTCTCTGCAATACAATTATTTATGAGGTTGGGCAATGCGTAGACAATTACAGTTTTCAAAATTTTCATGATTTTAGTGCTAAGCTCATAGCCCTTGCTTTTATTATTTTTTAGAGGAAATATTTTGTCTCCAACCATATTATATGTTATGGAGACAAATTCAAGAGATTCGCTGATAGGATTAAATCTAATTATTCGTCAAAAGATTTATTAGAAAGTAGTAAATTATCAATAAGGTTTTTTGTTACATTAAAAAAAAGTAGTTTAACAGCATTGAGGTTACTAATTGGACAGTTTGATGAATGATTCTAACTTGAGTGCAATTTGATGATATCCGACATGACAGTCTGTTTATTTGTTGACGTATCAATATAGTTGTCATAAGCCGCCATCTTAGCTGCAAATATTTCCATTTTTTAATTTTTCCTATAACTTACAATTTTTTTAGGAACCAACATGGGATCTCTTTTGTTAAGAAAATTTAACATTGTAAGTCTTTCCCTCATATCCCTAAGTCTGTTATTAGACGAATTGAGAGAATGGTTGTGTATTTGTAGTAGTTTTTAAGCTATATGGCAAACTGACAGACCTGGGAGGGTGATTTTTTCACGATTTTACTAGTTCATCTCTATGCCACAATTAGTTATGGCTAACAATTTAAAATCAGCCCATTAAGTAGTTTTTTCAAGCTGAGTTTTTAAATAATTTATTTACTAGGCCGCTATTTTGTTTTGCCATAATGTATTTTTACCAAAATATTGCCGGGTCACCCTTATATTAATTAATAATAAACATATAATTTAATTTTTGACCAAAATTTGAAATAAATCGGGTAAGTACCTAGTGTTTTAGCTATTTCGCGGACAGACCCACAGACACACCGACCAGATTGTTTTCGGCATCTAGGGAACCTGAAACGTGAAGATCTGAAAAAATCTCGGAGGATAATTTTTTCACGATTACAATACTTCCCTTTTACGAGGGAAGTAAAAAATAAGAAGCAACTCGATGAAATTTCCATATCCAAGGCAATAATTTTGCCGTCGTCTAGCGGTTTTCATTATCATACTATATAACTATAAATTTAAAACGCAAAGGTAAATACGTTTATCACACAGAAAATTAAAATTTTAACGGAAACCACTTTTTCCAAGTTTACATACCCTCATAGTGCGCAGAGAAAGAAAGGAGACACAAATGTTTCTATATGTTCAGATTTTTTACTGAAATAAATGCTAATGAGACAAATATTGTTATTCTGATGATTGTGTGTGTGTGTGTGTGTGACGTAGCACTTTATTTTTTAGGAAAACATGGCTCCCCTGGGGAAAGAAAAAGTTTCCAAAAAGAGCCATTCTAAAAGATGGTCACAAAAATGTGTACAGAAAAAAGATGGGGAAAATACGAAGATGGAGATATCTCCAAGATATTTTTACTACTTTACTGGATGCTCAATGGAGATGGACGCTTCAGTTTCTCGGTAAGTCTAGGAAATAAAATAATTCTAATCATAATGTAGCTCAAGTAAAGCAAAACAACTAAACCATAAATAGGTTTAAGATCTTAAATAAGGATTTAAAAATACCTTCCCGTGTACTCGGTCGCTTTAAAGCTTATTGTAGAAATGTATAAGTTATAACACTAATTAACGATTTTTTTATTGGTATGCCTTCTTATTCACAGATCTTTGTCATAGACATTTTGGAACATCGAGTTTCCTTAATTCTCTGCAACTGTACCCTTTCGACAGTTTAATAAATAAAATATTATTCATTTTTAGTAAGGGCGCACTCAAAGGCCGTTTAATTGTTGACAAGATTGGTTTAGAACTACAGGATCATTATTCGACATTTTTATTCTTGGCACTCCTTTTTATTTAGTAATTTTAAAAAAGTTTTTGCAAATATATAAATTTATATAATATATAAATTTGTTCTAAATCTTCTAGGAGAGAACCTTATTTTATTGATTTTTTTACAATTTGCCACTACTTCTTTGTATCTTCTAACTTATTCTTATTTTGTTTAAGTAAGAAATGAAATGAGTGAATGATATAAATGAGTTAAATTATATGCATGAGATGAATGAGATAAATGAGCTGAATGAGATGAATGAGCTGAATGAGATGAATGAAATGAATGAGATTCATGAGATGAATGAGACGAATGAAATGAATGAGACGAATGAAACGAATGACACGAATGAAAGGAATGACGCGAATGAAATGAATGAAACGAATTAAACGAATGAAACGAATGAAATTAAAGAAATAAACGAAATTATCGGAATGACCGTTGATGAAATTAATTAAATGAATAAAATAATTAAAAGAATGAAATTAAGGAAACTAAATATATTAATGAAATGAATGGAATTAACGGAATGAACGAAATGATCAAAATGTATAAAATGAACGATTTGAATGAAATGAAGGAAATTAATAAAATTAACAAATAAAATAACATTATCATTATGACACAATTTGTTGGGACTCATTTAATTAAACGCTTAGAAGCGTTTAATAATTATGTTATGCAGTATATGTGATATTTTTGCTTCCAATTAAAAAAAGTCTCGAAAAACATATAAAGTAAAAGCAGCGATTCTATTGGACAAAAATTTTGTGAATTTTAATAAATCTTGTTTTAATTCATGTTAATGTCTTAATGCGTTTTTATTTCAGCGCTAGAATTTTTTGGATGTTGGTTAGCTTTTGCTTTGATATGGTGGTTGATAGCATTTGTCCATGGGGACCTGCACGACGATCATTTACCCCTGCGTCAAGCCGAAACTGGTAAGTTAGAATGACTATTACGATTTTAGCAAGTAATTTTGTTTTCAGAAAAAATGTTTGGTGGTCGGCAAAGTCACGAAAAAATCTCGTTAATATCGAACAAATTAACGTAAACTATTTAACTCAATCTAGAGATCCTGAGTAAATTCTTCCGATCAGTAATCTCAGAAATAAGAAAGCGATTGAAAGCAAAATCTCATCGCTAAACCATTGGCGTGGAAATGGTACCTGATGCAAAGAAAAGATGTATAAAAATATTGTTGTCTATTTATTTTTTTTTTGCTAATAAGTTTACTGAACAATCCTTTTACTGACTGCTTCACTTCTTACGGATTTCATCGGGCAACAAATGATGTCATCCGCATAACCGGACTCTCTTCCGCTCTCCTTGATCCGACTTTCCGAGGGAAACATTGTGGAGGATTCAGTGTGGTTAATTAATGGTTAATAATTGCAATACAATTATTTATGAGGTTGGGCAATGCGTAGACAATTACAGTTTTCAAAATTTTCATGATTTTAGTGTAGCTCATAGCCCTTGCTTTTATTATTTTTTAATATTTTGTCTCCAACCATATTATATGTTATGGAGACAAATTCAAGAGATTCGCTGATAGGATTAAATCTAATTATTCGTCAAAAGATTTATTAGAAAGTAGTAAATTACATAAGGTTTTTTGTTACATTAAAAAAAAGTAGTTTAACAGCATTGAGGTTACTAATTGGACAGTTTGATGAAATATATGCAATTTGATGATATCCGACATGACAGTCTGTTTATTTGTTGACGTATCAATATAGTTGTCATAAGCCGCCATCTTAGCTGCAAATATTTCCATTTTTTAATTTTTCCTATAACTTACAATTTTTTTAGGAACCAACATGGGATCTCTTTTGTTAAGAAAATTTAACATTGTGTGTCTGTTATTAGACGAATTGAGAGAATGGTTGTGTATTTGTAGTAGTTTTTAAGCTATATGGCAAACTGACAGACCTGGGAGGGTGAACGATTTTACTAGTTCATCTCTATGCCACAATTAGTTATGGCTAACAATTTAAAATCAGCCCATTAAGTAGTTTTTTCAAAGTTTTTAAATAATTTATTTACTAGGCCGCTATTTTGTTTTGCCATAATGTATTTTTACCAAAATATTGCCGGGTCACCCTTATATTAATTAATAATAAACATATAATTTAATTTTTGACCAAAATTTGAAATAAATCGGGTAAGTACCTAGTGAAGCTATTTCGCGGACTAACAGACACACCGACCAGATTGTTTTCGGCATCTAGGGAACCTGAAACGTGAATCATTTACCCCTGCGTCAAGCCGAAACTGGTAAGTTAGAATGACTATTACGAATTTAGCCTTGTAATTTTGTTTTCAGAAAAAATGTTTGGTGCTCGGAAAAGTTCCGAAAAAATCTCGTTAATATCGAACAAATGAACGTACTATTTAACTCAATCTAGAGATCCTGAGTAAATTCTTCCGATCAGTAATCTCAGAAATAAGAAAGCGATTGAAAGCAAAATCTCATCGCTAAACCATTGGCGTGGAAATGGTACATGATGCAAAGAAAAGATGTGTAAAAATATTGTTTTCTATTTATTTTCTTTTTGCTACTAAGTTTACTAAACAATCCTTTTACTGACTGCTTCACTTCTTACGGATTTCATCGGGCAACAAATGATGTCATCCGCATAACCGGAATCTCTTCCGCTCTCCTTGATCCGACTTTCCGAGGGAAACATTGTGGAGGATTCAGTGTGGTTAATTCGGAGAGTATCCGACATTGACTTAACGTTTGTAAGTTTAAAGTTAAGGTTAATAAGTTAAGTACAAAGTCGAATGCATTAGGCTGTAATCCTTATATCTCGTTCCTTACACATATTATAAATATATGCTTAGAGAACGCACATTTTCCAGAGTCATGGAAGCCAAAAATATGTTTTATCAATTCCGTCGATCCGTTTGTCAGTGTCTGTCTGTCATTTCGCGGCATAGCCTAAAAACTACTTACCTGATTGACTTCAAATTTTAGTCAAAAATTAAGGGTCATATGGGAATGACCTGATAATATTTTGGCAAAAATCAAATATAGTAGAACAATGTTAAAGAAATTATTACTAAAACGACTAATTATCCAATTTTATTTTAAAGAAAATCAACGTCAACAAATCTTAGATTGTAGGATTTCAGTACGCTATGCTCTCAACAGATAAAAATAAGGTTTGAAGTATTAAACGTAAACTGTTTTATTATCTGCCTAGCGCTTTCGACAATTTGTCATCCTCAGAGATATGACCCTACAAGAGAACGTACAGGATAAAACAAAATTTAAAAAAATAATGTTTTCATATATATAACAGTTTTTTTTTCTTTTTGTAAAAATTCAGTCAACAAATGTTAAAACGTTAGTGGTACCTGTATTTACTCGACAATAGCTGATTCCTTCCTACTATAGGTATTTAAATTAGAAATTACAAACAGTAAACTAGGAAAGCTGAAGTTAAGCTTTGGTCGAGTGTGTTTTGACCTGTAAAATGCAAATAATCGTTTCATAGTTTTTACCTTAAAAAGTCGGCCTAATATCAAATTGCTGTACACCACAAAAAGGTTTGGTACGAATCCAAGATGGCGTAATAAAATCAAATATAAATATAAGCTGGTAAAAATTTGGTGAGGAGTCATTATGGTGGTACAAAATGGCGGCTTTATGGAATGTTTAAAAAAACAGTTTAAAAAAACTATTTATCCAGTTGACATGAAATTGTACATAAAATTAAATGTAAAATAGGATGAACTAATAAAAATTTGTTCATCATATATGGCAAAACAAAATTCAGGCTTAATTAATTTTATTTTACCTCAAATTTTGCAACTTAAGTGTGGCATAGGGATAAACTGGTAAAATTTTAGAGACGAGCTATTATGGTGAAACAAAATGGCGGCCTCCTGTTAACAGGGCTAGAAAGTGCCATATATCGTACTGAAAACATTTTTCAATACGACAATCTTGTATCAATGTCCCAGCTGACCTAACGGGTGACAATTTTTTTAACATTGGTTTTTTAATATATGTGTTTTAAAATTATCCGCAAACAAGACAATTTGAAACATTTAATG
The DNA here is from genome assembly GCA_030620095.1 of Kuschelorhynchus macadamiae. Lineage (NCBI taxonomy): Eukaryota > Metazoa > Arthropoda > Insecta > Coleoptera > Curculionidae > Kuschelorhynchus > Kuschelorhynchus macadamiae. The sequence goes on from JAUTXW010000204.1 coordinate 395,147, forward strand.
ACAAACATAAAATTTACTCTAAACAGTAAAAAAAGATACTTATTCATTTCGATACACTTTAAATACAAAAGCAAAAAAAATTCCGGTTTTCAACATTTTTTAAATCTAACGTTAAAAAATTCAAAGTACATTATTTTTAATAATTTTAATTATTATAATTTCTTTTTCTTGTATAATTATAAAGTAATAAATCACAGCACAATTAATTAAAATACAACATATTGTGGGTGAAAAGAAATAGTAATAAAAAAGTAATATAACAACAGCAGCCTCTAACAGATAGGCGTCGGCGCCGCGTGTGTGGCCAAAACGACTCATATGTGGGGTTGCAGGATATATATCGATACACCGATATTCTGCTTCCACTGGAAGTTTGAGGTAAAGGAGTTGAGGCACTAGGAATGTTACATCTGTTTGGTTTTGCGTGCAAAAAACAACTTTATTTTTTTTAAGTCAAGATTTTCTGGTCATTTTCATTTGGCTCAGAAATCGGGACGTTCCGCAAAAATCGCGACGTATGGCAACGCTGCGTAGTAGGAACCGAAACGTTCTAAGAATCTACATTATTGTCTCCTACCTTTCGATTCAAAATCCGAGGTATAAAAAATCAAATGAAATTTATATGCTATAAATTACTTTAATTATTTTTAGGTTGGACACCATGTATACTCAATATTCATGGATTTCACTCGGCCTTTTTGTATTCCCTAGAAACTCAACATACCACAGGATATGGACTACGGGTCATTACTGAAGAATGTCCAGAAGCAATTTTTATATTGGTTTGCCAGTGTTTGATAGGAATGACTTTGGATTCCTTTGCTATTAGTAAGATAAATCAGAATGTTTGTAATAGGATTAATTTAGTGTGATTATCAATTAGTGTCTTAGTAATGCGGTAGCGACTTGCGTTGATCCGATTTCGGACCATAATCAAAGTAAAGCATAACCTTCTACCAGCAACTTAAAAATCCTTTAAGTTGTGGTTTGTAACAGAACGTAAAACAAATGTTGTGCTGCTGTAGCTGCTTAGTCTAATATGGATTACATTCAAAGAAACACAACATACATTGCATGCAAACTGATACTACCCATTGATCTTGGCCGGATGGTCTAGAAGCGATCATTTTTAACTTTTGTTTATTTTTTTGTGTCTTATCTTATTTCTCTTTAATTTTAATTTTTTTTTAATTCTATTTCGTTTATTTCCTTTACTTTATTTTAAATAAATGAATAAATAAATAAATAAATAAATAAATAAATAAATAAATAAATAATGTATTTACGGACTTGCCATTTCAATATAAATATACATATATAAACAGATAAATAAACAATTTTGACAAATTTGGAATACATAATTTTTTGTTTTTTTTTTTTAATTTTTTTACAATATAAAACATAAATAAGAACATAATTTTGTACCTTTTACATACATCACAGAGCGTTACGAACGATACGTTTAAATTGATTGTATGACATGTATGATTGAAAAAACATCAACCAGTGCTGGTAAGCTATTGGCTTTCTTACAAAATCTAGTGATTGGATTGTTAACAGCATAATTCGTCCTATGATACTTAATATTAAATAAAGTATTCTGGTATATCGTTGTGGGACATGCAACTCAATAACAGACAATAAAGCTGGAGACTCAATAAGATTCCTTATAATTCTAAAAACAGTACATATATCGAGATATACTACTGTTTATTTGTGGTTAAAAAAGAAGGTAGTAAAGGATTTTTTTTCCTCTCCCGAAGAAATACAAGACTTACACTTCTCTTTCTTTTCTTTAAGTTCTTTTTTCTTACTTATTTTAGCCAAGCCGTACAATGTTATATGAAACAATGATTATGAATGTCCCTCAAGTAAAATATTCCGGAGTCAAAAATATCTCTCCGTTCAAATCTCTGGGTGAGAGGTACTTGTGCTGCTCCACCATCGAAATATTATTTCTCATTTACCGATATCTGTGGCTTGAATAAAAACCTCAACTCTGTACACCACTCTCTCCAATCCTGCAAGCCTCATGTTCTCTCCCTAACCGAAACCAAAATAAGCTACAAAAATGCAACCAATCATCTTTTCTTTCCTGGCTATGAACTTATTCCAAGATTCGGTCTGAGCGGTGGCGTTTGCGCTTACGTCACAGTAATCTATCCTGTACAAGACTTCCGAATCTTAAATCGAACATATCCGATGTCCTGTGGCACAAACTAGCCCTCTATGTATTTCCACTAAATTTATTTGTTGTATCTACCGCTCTCCTTCAGACAATTTCTTCAACGAGTTCTTCGACATTCTTTCTGCTATAGTGGATTTCCTAATCTCTAAATTCCCTCCCTCTGAAATAATTATTCTTGGCGATTTTGACGTTCATAATAAAGAATTATTAGGGTTCGCCAAAACCGATCCCCAAGGTAGATCAGCAGAGGCCTTTGCAATCATGCAATCAGCCAATCTCTCACTCATCAGAGAACCTACTTACTTTCCACGCATAGTCACACATAGGCAAAATCCGTTGGACCTTTTTCTCACCACTTACCCAGAGCCTTGTCAGTCTTCCATTTCCGCTCCTCTGGACTCCTCTGCCCACGGTCTAATAACTGTTTCTCCTACAGCAGTAAGTTGCAGTTGCAGCATCGATGCCACCTCGTAATATTTCGCACTATAGTTTCGCTCACTGGAATATGTTGCGGGATTTCTAGTCTTCATTTCCTTGGAATGATATTTGTTTTTCTACCAAAAAAGATCTGTGCTCAAATCTCGGATGTAACCCAGTTAGGTACAGAAACCTTTATACCACGTTCTATTAAGACTTCACAACCTCAACAAAAAAAACTTCGTTTTCAAAATCCTGCTACAATGCCAGGCTAGAGAAAATCCACACTCATAACAATTTTCACAAGAACTCTACTTCAGAAAATCTACAGACCAAAAACGAGACACAAAATCATTACAATCGCATAATTCTCGAAGCCAAAAATGCCTTTAATATACACATAGATACGTTCTTTCTTGTCAAAATGGGGGCCAGTACTTTTGGTTGCTTGCTAAAATATTATTTAAAACTTCTGCAAAAGCTCCTTTCTACCCCTAACTTCTGGTGATGAATACGCCTCCACATCTAAAGCAAAAGCAAAACAATTGGATGCAAAATTCTGCTTTGGTCACTATTTTTCACTTCCCCTTTCCTTTAGTACCCGCTTTGCCAAACAATATGCACGAAACTACCTTCAAGGTTAAAAATATACGACATATTTTCAAAACATTTAAAACCAAAACGTCCTCTGGCCTTAATGGTATTCCGAACTAGTCCTAAAAAAGTGAGCGTCTGAATTAGCCCCTATCCTCAACAGGTTATTCCAAATATCCTATGACAAGGGCATTTTTCCTAAAAGCTGAAAGCTAGTGTACAGCCTATTCTCAAAAAGGGGTCCAAAACTCTTCCCTCTAATTACAAACCCATATCCCTCCTCTCAATTATGAGTAAGGCAATAGAGAAGTATATCAATAATGATCTTTTAAATTACCCTGAAAATTACCGCCACCAAAGATCCACAGCAGATCTTCTTACATTCGTAATCCACAACTGAAATACGTTTATCGAATTCCACGGAGGAGCCCAAATTATTGCCCTCGACACATCCAAAGCATTTGATCAAGTTTGGCATGACGCACTTCTTAACAAACTTCCTGCATATGGTCTTCCTTCGAAACTTTATACTATAGTGGTTGACGGCCATTGATCAAACTTTTACCAAATCAATGCAGCATTCTACAGAGTTCAGTGTTGGCACTTACCCTTTTCCTCCTGCACATCAATGATCTGCTTTCTTCTACGAGCAATCCTATTCACAGCTATGCTCACGATAACACACTCCACTCCAAAATACAATTTCCCAAACCTGTCTCCAAGACTGAAATGCGTAGAGTAATGGCTTTATGGGGAGCAAAAAACCTTGCCAAGTTCAACGCCAATATCTTGTTTACTATCCCACAAATCATCTCCCAGTACCCACACCATTCAATTGAATAATCAAATGCTTGAACCCAAAGATTCCTTTAGCCTAGTCGGTATCACTTTTAAGAAAAATCTTAGCATGATCACATCACCTCCATTGCAGCAGCAGCCGCGAAAGAACTGGTTCTTTTCTGAGCTCGAAAATACGTTTCTTCTGCCAGCCTGTTTACCCTTTACACTTCGCAAATCAGACCCTGCTTTGAGTATTGCTCAAGTTTGCATCACTAGAGCATCGTCGAAATGTTTGCGATCTGTCTCTGTTTTACAGATACTACCACGGATTCTGTTCTGACGAAACATCATCCATTATGCCCTCCTTAGTCATTCTTGGCAGGGAGACCAACAAATGTATTTCCTTCTTCTTTTATCTACAAGCCTATAAATCCCTCCGTCTGGAGACGGGCTGTTAAAAATAGGTACTGTGAAGTGCAAATGTATGCTTCAGTATTTGTAAACCGTCGCACATTGGGTCATTTTTAACATCTAGAGGGAATTAATTCTGTTTTGAAATAAAAACAAAATTAAAACTTAAAGTTGTAAAATATACAGTGAGATTATAAAGTCCAACCACCTTTCAACTTTTAAATGGGTTAATGGCATATTCTAAAATTTTGTTTACAAATATAAACCTTAATTGCCTATATTTTAAAGTAATTTCAAGATGGCGTTAGTTTCTGTTCGAAAAGTTGCTACCAACTTGCATTTTTTAAAAATAACACTCTTTATATTATTCAATTCTTGAACTCTTCAAAGGATTTCATGGATATTTTATGTAGCATATCCTATACCTATACTTTTCTTAATAAAATATTTACATTTCGAACACTTTAAGTGTGGGGCTGTGAAATCTAAACGGTTTGAATGCGGGCAAAATGACTTTAACTTTACTTTAATTTTTAATAATTTTATTATGTATCACATGCTATCAACTTCCGTTTTAACCGGAAGAAAATTTAGTCATGCGATACAATAAACAATACATTTATATTAAAAAATACATAAACAATAAACTTACATTAAAAACAATCTTATTCGCTCTCTGATAATGAAAAATCACTGTTATCTTCCAAAATAAAAGTTCTGAATTCTTCATGACTTGCGGAAATCAAAAACCGCTTTATATCTCCAGATAGAGATGTAAGTTGTCTTTTTGGTGTTGGTATCATGCTTGTTATAATTGGATCTGATGATACAAGTAAATTGTGCAGAATATCTGTGTTGCTATTTACTCGTGAGGTTTTACGCGAGTGTCCTTCTCGAAACTTCCTCGGTCACTGGCATGGGGTACGAACCGTATAAATAAATATATAAACCTGCAGTTTCATTGCATAACTTTCAAGTGCTTTCGCGTCTACGTCATAACCACAAGCAAAGGTTTGCAGAATTACTGCAAACCTCTCGATTATTTTTGTCAATTCCTGTAATGTCCAAAGATAATGTGGGATTTTGAATGAAACGTCGAGCAGTGTTCCCATCATTAGTATTACCTCCTCCTTGTTTTGGAGTATGTATTAAAAGGCCAGTCATTTTTCTGAATTGCACAATTATTCTTCTCTTGATTGCGGGATTGCCTTTTTTTATGTTAATTTTATATGTAACATGCAGTAGGCACTCGAAAAATCTGATACGACCGTGTAATGTTAACAGGCCCCATACAAATGTTTGCATATCACACTCTCTTTTTCTTACTTCTGAAAGATTGTTCATATCCTTTGATTTGGCCTTGCATATATAGCATTGCTGAGATGATTTATTATATAATAACGTATTAAAAATCTTGCCGTCTACCATGGTCTCTATAAAATCAAAATTTACCTCCAAATTATGACCATTGCATTTTATGCTGGTGTTGCACTGCTAATTTGTTTCCTTACGTGAGCAAACTCATCCAAAATTTCTTCTGCTGTTTCTTTGACAAATCTAAACCTTAATAATGCCTGCAGAATCGTTTTGAAGCTTCTCGGAGATTTTGCCACAAAATTATTTTCTGACCGTCATCTTTAAACCTTCTACTTGTAGGGGTACTAGAGAGGTTGCCCAAAACATTTGAATCCTCGAAGTTGTCATCTGTAAATTTTTGTTTATAGCGACTTTGACCTCCACTGCCGTCACTTCCCCATTTAAAAATAATAGTAAAATCTTGTAACTCACAACCTTCGGCAATACAAAATTGACACAATACCTCGTCTTGAATAAATAACAGTCTCTTCACTGTCAAGTCGGCTATTGCCCGTAGCTTGATTTCAGCTGACGTATCTGTAATTGTACAATCAATGTCAGGTGGTTATCAAGCCTTTTCCGCTTGTTTTACTACATGGTAACACAGGTACAATTTTGAGCCATTTTCGATTGCTGCTTGACGCATGTGACTGTACTGGCTTTTGGTTAGTTTTGTTGCAGTCTTAACGCCAAAGCTTCTTCTGGTAAGTAAGTAGAACATTTGTCTTTATCCGCTTGTTTATAAGACTTCTTTGGCCTAGTGGCTTTGTTTGGAGAATTAGTTACTCCTTTTACCATATTCGCAGCGTCTTTTTTTCCCGACTGTCTTAATTTTACTTCAGCTGCGTATGTGATTTCACCTAAAGTGTGATGACTCACCAAATTCTCTACTTTTCGTCGTTTTCCCTTATTACCACATAAATTAAAATTTTTCTCTGGTCATCCAGGACCCTGCCTTTTATTTCCTTGCATGATACTGCCTGGCAAGTCCATATTGACTATGATCACGTCACTTTACTGCTAAGCCATAATTCGTTTTTTGCAAGAAAATGTTTTAAATGTCGATGACATTGTTTCTAAAGTTGATCCATTGAAATTGAAATTGAAGATATAACACGGACCAACTCATTTTCGAAGACACTTGAAGGATTATTTATGTTAAACTTATTTTTCGAATATTCAAGCAATGTTTTACGACATTCTGGCTTGCCTGATTGAATAGCGCCATCTTGTCTTAACCTCTCAAAAAGCTACTGCCGAGTAACACAAGAAGTTTTTTTCCTAGAACAAAATATACTATTTGGCATAGAAATCACAACAGCTCGATTTTTCCCATGAGAAACAGTACATAAATGCTAAGTCGTAAACTTACACATATCTACGTTGAAACTCATTCCAATAATGAAGCGATAAAAAATAAAGGTATTAAAAAAGATATATATTTTCATGAAAATTAGAATATGATACATTAATTAAATCACTCTACAGGACGTTAAGAAGTTTAAATAAAGTTTTTTTACATTTAATTATTATTTAGAGCCGCATATTGTGAATTCTTAACACCCTGTAGAAATTTCCAGTTTATGTATATCAAAGTACAGTTTTCACGGAAATTTAGTTTTTTAAATCAGTTTCTTAAAATGCGTTTCATAGCAGATATGTAGGTTTAAATAACATAATATGTATCATGTATGTATTGTTTCTTATAGAAAAATTCAAGAGGTTGCCATTTCTATGTCACTTATTATACGATTTTCAGTGACATCTGCAAACACGATTAGATTATCTCGAAAGACATATAAATGCTAATATCTAAAAGTAGTATCTACATTATATTCAAATACATACATAAATATGTGGGCTCTGTTGAATTTACAAATTATTATAGAAAATTGAGGTAATCCTAGATATTTTTTCCTATACATTTTCTATATCGCTAACTTAACTAAATTTTCGGAATGCTTACCTGTTCCACTAAGTGCCTTGAAAAAAAAACTGCCTGGAAACTAAACATGTAACATCAATATTTACGTACTCTTTGGAGACGCACACAGGTGACTGATTCCGAGTCGTAGCGAGAGTGTTGAATAATAAAGGTGGGCAAAAAGTAACTATTCGTTATTCGAGTACTCGTTACTTACATGGAACCGAAGTAACGGATACTTAATATACGCCTGCCACAGTTACTCGAGTACTCGTAATTTATTCGTATTCCGTAAATATGTATTCGTAACAGGAATAACAAAACACGAAATGTAATGAATGAAAATGAAACGAGTACTCAAACTCGATGTGTAACGTAACGTGTATTGGCGATTCGAATATTTCGGTTCCTGAACGGCGATGCGTGGCATTGTAAAAAGCTGATCTCAGATCTTGATTTCGTGTAATTTGGGCTGCCGCGGTTTCTTTCATTTTCAGCTTTGAAATTTTCAAGATATTTGGTGTGTTTATTATTTGTGTTTGTTTTGTGCAAGAGAAAGAAAAAAGATAAGTAGTGCAAGGAAACTTAAATTTTTTTGGGTTTACTAGGACCTGTAATTCTGTGATATATTGATGTTGTGACCTGAGATAACTAATATTTAAAATGTTTTGGCGTTAGATTAAGAAAAGGAAAATTGATTTAAGAGAGACTGGTTTATATCGAAAATAAAATAAGAAATCGGTGGCAGTTTTTTTAAATAGTAATAGTATAGGATTATTTTATATTTTAAAAATTTTACGCCCCTTAGACATTTCGCCCTTGGTTTTTGAAAATAGTGGGCTCTTAATAAATAGTCATAATAGTCAAATTTCATCTCCCAGTCTTAAATAAGGGAGAGTTTTAGATAGATAAATGAAAAAAATCATAACTTCGTATCCATGAAAGTTAAAAATCTAAAAAAAAAGTGTAGGACCAATGCATTATTGCCTATAACATATAACTACTTTTTCTTCTGCCTTATCTATATTCTTCTTATTATGACTAGCTAAACTCCAGACCTGGACGGCTTGTTTACAGCAACACCATTTTTTTTTATTACTTCCTAACTGAATGCTTTCTTTAAAAAATGATGACGTCGTCATGCCACCTCGATTCCCAGAAATGAAAGTCCATAACAATACATTTTCGATATTTCTTCCATTCTTTCGTTAAACAACAAAATTTGGTAACTCTCTGACTTAAATTAATAAATTAGAGGTAATTTTGGTGTAATTTAGTGTTTTGATTAATTTTTAGTGATCACAATAGTAGTTTAGGGAAGGTATTTTGGTTGGACGATGGTCAACAAACCCACTTAGACAATCTAATGCTGCAATTAGTCGACGTTTCGCCTTCTATGAGGTCATCTTGAGGACTATACAAATGTAATTATCTGTGTAAAAATGAACTATATACAATTTGCGGAATATTATTTAGATGGTAGGATTTTTCATATGTTGTTCGTACCATTTAGTATAGAGAAATGTATATATGTATACTATATCTATCTATAAAATTTAATAGAATCTATGATGTTTGTATTATTATTATTAAGTATTATAATTATTTTGTTACCGTTATTAAGTTTTTTTTATTAATTATATGCTGCCAAATGTTCATGCAATTTATACATATCACATATATATATATATTATTTTTCAAATTAGAAAATTAAGGTCTTAAAGTCTATTTGTATCTAAGTTTAATTTGTTTGGAAATTTCGAATGAAAAGTTTCAATATAATATTTTATATTAATTTGTTGCGAATTAATTAAAAAAAAAATGTATATTTTACAATGTTCCCGATATTCCCTGTATATTACTATGGCAATGCTCCTCACCTCTGTACAGTACATTGTATTGTTCAATGTATGTAAAAAATATATGTTTAATTTCTTTTCCACCTGTTTAAATTATAATCGATTCTGACTGAAGTGAATACCATTATCTTTCTATCTATCTTTATAGTTGCCGTTCTCGTTATATTTCGTGCGCCTTAAGCTTAAAGTCGTAGTAACTGAAACAACGAATCTTGAAACGAGTATTCGAGTAACGGATCCGAAGTAACGAATACGGATTCGAAAAGTAACGAATAGTTACCACTATTCAAAAGTAACTGAAAGTCCCACCACTACTGAATAACTTATTATCACGTGAGTGCAACAAGGCGTGCGCATGGAATTAATCGACTGTGCGGTACAGAGTTGGACTCATTAGAATGTTTTTTATCGTTTTAAAAAAGTTTTGTCTAGGTTGGTGCTAACTTTTTTTTAATTAAGTCCTCCTGGTTAATTAAGAACGACCTTCTGTACGTCGACGGAAACTCCGACTCCGCGTCCTGTAATGCAGAGCATAGGCACCAAAAGAGGCAACCACAGTTTAATATACGCGGTATGTCCACATATAAAAAAAAATTAAACAAGAATAAAAAAAAAATTATTTTATAAATTCGATGACAATAAAAACTAAACCATTGTTTTCCCTAATAATATATTTTTCGTGATATTTGGGGAGATTATAAAATAATAAAATAAGAATATGACTTTATTTGTTTCTCTAAGGTAACAATTTTTATAGCGCGTGTTTGAAGTTATGGTCTTTTACCTTAAATGTCTCGAAAACTTCATTTTTTTACATAGAACATGTTATGTAAAATGTGCCTAGTTTTTTTCCACAGATGCTAAAATAAAATGTGTAAAATATAGGTTATGAAATTAAAAATTAGAAAAATGTTTATTGTTTTATCATATATCTATAAATAGAATTTTTTAAGAATTTTGAATCGATATAAGTTACAGAGAATGTTTTAATTCGATTTAATAGTTTAAGGCCAAAAGCTTTTTAAGTATATAAAAAAAGTACATTCAAAGAAACTTCTATTTTTCAAATAAACCACTTTGTATATTTTTGCATTCTTTCTGAAACTCTAAATATATTTAATTTACATGTGGTATACGCATCTAATGTGATTAGCTTCAAGGCTCTGAAAAATTGAGATGTCTGGGGATTTTGAATCTGTACAAACAGAAACTGGTTGATATTGCATTTTCCTGTCTTAACAAGTAAATCTTTTTCCATGGTTTCTATTGAATGGTACCTAAAATGTATACCAGTGGTACCAATTGGGTGGTACCTACCGGACGCGGTCCTCACGTTCCCCTCTGATGGATTTCGAGAACATACTTGAAAATATTAATTAAACATCCTACAATTTGTATTTGCTGTAGACTTTATAACAAAGAGACTGTTGGATTTAAAAGCACTTAAACAAGCTAGAATAGTATAATCACTAGAATATTAGACATCCAGGTTATGCTTTTTTAATGAAAACAAATCTTCCGTTCCAGGTATAGTATTCGCAAAATTAATTCGTTCTAAACATGCAACTAATACGGTCCAGTTTTCAAGGAATGCAGTGCTTTCTCACAGGGAGGGAAAACTGTGTTTTATGTTCAGAGTTGGTGATTTACGTAAAAGCAAACTAGCTGGAGTTAATGTCAGAGCTATTTTAGTTAAAACTGAACGCTCTCGTGAAGGAGAAATACTTCAAAACTATCAAACAGGTATGTTTTAAAACAAATTTTGTAACATCCCTCAAGCCTAATTCTAATAATATTATTAAATTTACTTAGTTAAACCAATCGTTGTGGGGACAAAGAAATTCCGTAGATTTGAACATATTATTATTTGAGTGATATGCTTTTAATGTTTTTGGATTTTTGGTGCGTAAATGCGGATTTAAGTAGAAGTGGGCCGTAATTGAAGAATTTTGTTTCATTGAGAGAAATTATCAATCCTCAATTAGTTTAGAGTGTAAAGTTTTAAACAATCAAAACTTCTTAATAAATAATTATTAAAACGGCTACTTGTAATAGTATTTATTTTAAAAAAAATCGATAAATCTCTTATGAAACTTTCCTTATATTAGGAATAGTGACCTAATTTAGTTTCGTACACAGTCATTTCGTAGCACATATACTTATATTGTCTTTCAAACATTGTTATTGGACGCCATAACATAACATCGTTTTTATACTGATTTTTTAAGATCACCCCTTTTTTGGTTATGTTAAATTTGTACCAATTTATTTCTATATCACGTTTCAATTTTTATACAAAATTTGAGGTAAATTAAACATTTAACTTGGACGCCATTTTGTTCCACCATATTGGATTTTTACCAAAGTTACTAGGACATCCCTATATGACCCTTAATGTTTTACTAAAATCAAGTCAATCGAGTAAGTCGTTTTTAAGCTATGCCGCGATGGTACAGAGACAGGCACACCAACAGACAGACATTGAGAAATTGAGAAACCAAGATTTTTGGCATCTAGGGAAGCTAAATGAATATATGTGTATATGGGAGGGTGATTTTTTTACGATTACAAATATTTTATTTGGCCTCTATTTTGTTCCGATATCTTGAATTCATACCACAATTTTGCCAGATCATCTTTATATCACACTGAATTCTTACACAAAATTTGAAATTATTCTAAGGAGTCCTTTTTTAAATATTTTATTAAGCCGCCATTTTGTTTCGCAATCTCAAATTCTTACCAGAATTTGAAGGTAAATTGGACAAGTAGTCTTTTAGTTTTTTTAACTTTCACTAGGCCGCCATTTTATTTCGCTATATTGGATTTTTACGAAAATATTAAAAAGTAAATTGGAATAGAATGTCATCTTTATTTTTATAAAATTCGATAACATCAATGTGCAATATAAATATAGTGCTTTGTATTTTCTCCTTTTACAGCCTTGTAAATATACGGTTAATAACCAATTTCTCGTTCTATTGCAAGTGCTGAGAAAACTATCTAGAAAACAATAAGAGTAACATAAAAGTTTAAACTGTACGACGCAGAAGTAATGGATGCACAGTCGTAAATGTTTTTGTTATATTTCGTACTAAATAAAAAGTAATTTGCCAGTCAACTTTCTGAAATACTGGGTGCCCAAGTTTGCTCCTATTTTTTAAATTGCACACCATATAAAATCTGTCAGGGTGAACCAGATATAATAATGTATTAGGCCAGCTCAGTTATCCTGTTCCAGTGGAATCTCTAAGTCAGATTTAAGACTAATAATATGAAATTAGCAAGATAGCACATGCACATACAACCTCTAATCTTGACTTAATGGCAGGCACCACTTCGGTTAAACCGGAAATACCCAGAATATTGAAAACATATTTTTTCGATATTCGAAATAGCTTTAGAATACAATGCCTGACATAAAGATTTAAAACAAAATTTCTATTTCTAAGAATTATAATTAATGCAGACATTATCAGTCGTAGCCTGGGGGGGAGGCATGATGTCTGGTCTCTTTTACATTTATGACATGTCTAGTGGAATATTGATGTACAGATACCGCAGATTGTACAGTTTGTTTCTTTCTAATACATCGTTTATGTTCCTTAGGTCTAGTGGATATGAAAAAGGAATAATATGTTTTGGCGCTCGAAAATATTGTCCAATTTTCTTGTGTGTGTTCAAAATTGTACGTATGTTGGACCGGCGAAGTAACTATGCAAATCTTGTCTGTGGTTCCGTGTATAAATGGAAGAACTACATTTCCTATCGCTAACTCCTTATTAGTTTTATTTCGTGAAGTTGGATTATTATATTTACTAATTAACCGTGACTCTTGAAGCTTAAGTCAGTTCCTCGGCTTCCGATTGTAAAAAAATTTGGTCAAAAATCGCGAGGGCTCTGTACACAGGAATTAATAACTGATTGCTTTTGTGCCGAATGATGAAAGCACAATTAGAAGACTTCCAGCAGAAAAAAACTGTAATAAGTAATAATGTATTAAACATCGAAGATCATCAACAAAAATTCTAATCCACCTAAGTCGAATCTATTAGTTGCGAAGAAAACGGGGATCAAAAGTTTAAACAACACTACAGATATTTTGGTCCATCCCGCGGACAAGGGAAATGCCACTGTCGTCATGGACAAAACAGATTACGTGAAGAAAATAAGCAAGTCAAAGTCAAAATATGTTTTATTGTCCAAAGAAAAGAAAATTCTCAATGACAAAGCTCTTAAAAGTAAACAATTAAAATAAGCAAACTAAAATTATTAAAAGAAAACATTAATGTCATAAAACGCCACAGAATATAAAAAATCTTGAAAACAAAACAGAACACCGAAAAATGATCTTATCGTCATAGTAAATAACAGAATTTACAAAATACACAAGACTAAAATATAATAAATGACCACATATATACCCACCTAAAAGAAATTCGATTAAAAATAAAAATAAAAATCTGCATTACATATTTACACATCCTAAAATATATATAAACACAATACCTATATAGACACTCTTAATTAAAATTTTTTGCTAGAAATTCTTCAACATTGGTAAATAATTCAGAGATCATTAAATTTTTAACCTTAATTCTATATAATCTGTAACTTCTAATTCTTCGAATGCTGACTGGGAGGTTATTAAACTTTTATTTTTAATTATAAAAAACTAGACTAATAGAGAAAGAACTGCGGGTGCCCATCAAAGACAAAGTATGAATTCTATCTAAATGCTTTCGGTGCATCAGACATACGGATTCCAAAATAAACAGACCTGCTAAAGTCAGAATTTTTTTTGACTTAAAAATGGATCTACATGAATCACGTGGCTTTAGGCTGTATAGGTATCTTATTGCACGTTTCTGCAGGACGAAAATTGATCGAAACAAGTTACCGCTGCCCGAGCCTCAAAAACAAATTCCATATCTCAAATGTGATTCGATTACCGAAAAATAAACATTTCTTGCTACTGTTTCGTTTAGCTCAGTTTGAGTTATTTGAACAGCATAACATCCAGAACTAAGTTTCTGGCACAAGTTATTAATATGTACATTAAATTTTAACTTATTATCGACAAACATTCCCAAGAACTTGTTTTCTGTCATGTATTTAATTATTTGACCATCAAGAGAGATTTTATCAATGTGACATTTAAAGTTTAAAATGTTGGTTTTCGACACATTAAAAGACAGACGATTCGCATTGCACCATTCCTGTATGTTATGAAGATCAGCGTTCATCATATCATTCAGAATGTCAGGATTTTTATGATGTCATAAAATTGTTGTGTCATCGGCAAATGTGGTGCACTGTCCATTGCGTATGAAAGAAGGCAGATCATTAACATATATTAAAAATAGAAGTGGGCCAAGAACAGATCCCTGAGGTACACCTGCGGTTATGTCTAGTTTGGACGAAAGTTCACCTTGAAAACAGACGCTCTGATGACGGTCAGTTAGGTACGATGTTAGCCATTTCAAAATTGCGCCCCTAAAGCCATAGAGTTCCAGCTTACTCAGCAGTATCCTGTGACAGACACAGTCAAAGGCCTTTGTCAACTCGCAGAACACTGCCGAAGCAACCTCTCCCTCATTGAGGCTCAGATATAACTCTTCCATAAAATGAAAAATGGCAACAGTGTTCCTAGAAAATCGAAAACCAAACTGTGCATCAGAAAGCAATTTGTGCTTATCCAAAAATGAAAGCATTCTAGATTTAACCACTTTTCCCACAATCTTGCTAAGTGTAGGTAGTAAAGAAATTGGCCTAAAATTAGAAGGTATCCTTGTCACCTGCTTAAACAGTGACCATTTTGAGAACGGAAGGAAAACTCCCATTCTGAACACTCAAATTTATAGCACCTGCAAGACTCTCCAAAGAGGAGTTAGGGATATTTAGAAAAATTTTGATTGAAATTTCATCCCACCCTGAACAATTTTTGTTCTTTATGTCCTGAAATATGGTTCTTAACTCATTTGGAGTAACTGGTACAAAATAAAATGTCTCAGGTACAGATACATGTCTGAGAAAGGATAAGGGGTCAATGGAGTCACTAGTGATACCACTGCTCAATTTTTGTGCAATAGTACAATAAAACTGATTAATTTCATTGGCTCCCAAATTAGAGTTAATAAAATGACTCGGTTCCTTGTCTCGCAGCTCATTAATTATATTCCAGATTTCCCTTTGTTTATTTCCTGCAGTTATTACTCGATTATGGTAGTAAAGTTGTTTAACAAGTTTAATGGATTTTCGATAAACACATCTGTACTTATTAAAATAGGTCATAAAAGGCAAGTTGTCCAAAAATATTTTCTTAGCATGTGAAGACATCTCATGTTTTTAGATGAAACTTTTAGTCCTTTAGTAATCCATGGTTTTTTATTTTTAGATTTTATGTTTACAATAAGAAAAGCCTTATTAAAAAGTTCTGCTATACTGGAATGATAAGCCTCAAGAGCATTGGCCATTAGGAAAATACTATTCCAATCGTAGGCTGCACATAGATGTGAAAATTTTTTTATAATTACTCCCAGTCAGCAGTCTACCATTTTTTCTAGATCTTATCTTTATTGTCAATAACATTGGGTACAAAATGGCACAACACAGCTTCATGATTAGAGAGACCACTGTTTACAACTTGACAAAGAACATCAAAATTTGAACAAATACAGTCCAATAATGTTTGTGAGCACAGACTTAGGTGTGTCGGTGAACTTACATGCATTTTTAACTCATAACAGCTAAATAGATTGTTTAATTTCAGAGAATTATTACTAGGGGTTAGAAAGTCAATGTTTCAAAAATACTTGAGTTTTTGGTGGAATTTGACTCAACAAAAAATCCAGTCTCTTCAAAAATTTATCAAAATTACCTGATGGTGCTCTGTATATGCATAAAAAATAAATATTACAATTTTTGAACATGACCAAACTAAATTCAAAAACTTGATCGCTTATCAAGTAATCATAGTTACTAACTACATTAAAATTAGTTTTATTTTTAAATGTATCTTTAATAAATATAAGTGTATCACCATGAACCATCCTTGATCTACAATAAGAGGTAATTATAGAATATTCGAGTATGTAAATTGGTTCTTCTGGCCTAAGCCAGTGCTCAGTTATTAAAAAAACAGACAATTCATTGTTATTAGGCTTATTAACTATGTAGGACATTTTGGTTGAATGTCCTTCGCTAAAAAATCAACCGACTCTGACCATGGTAAAGACAGATTATCACAATTCGATTTTGTTGAACATGCAAGTTTTTTTGATACATCACAGGAATCGAATCTCAATGTACACGCCCTGTAAGTTTCACAAATCTCTTCAATTATCTTACTTGCTAACGTAGATTTATTCACAAGTGAGTTATTTATGTTACTTTCTAATAATTTAACCTGGGTAAACTTTTTATGAGACTTTTTTAGTTTTAAGCTTATCAGTTATAAAATGTCCAGACGGAATATTAAAATTTTTTTAAAGTCATTTAAACCTGCAATTATCAATACTGTGTCATTATGGGTGTAGTTTCTTGTCAGCACTTCGATATTTTCAATAACAGATGAAAACTGTGGACCAGGTTTAATTACACACTCTGTTTTAAATAAATTACGGTCGATCAGTTCAATATTTCGGCCTTGTTGATCACACAGTATCATCTCTTAGAATCAACATCATCATGAAAACACACTTGCTTCGAATTCACTGGACTTGACAAGGTGTTACAGATATTTAATTCACCACGTACTTTGCAAATTTCGCTACCATACCAAGAATTATCTTTCTCCAATGTTCTTATGGTTTCTATCATATCCCTATTCATTTTTATAAGGTCATCAAAACTTTCTTGCAATTTTTTTAGGTCGGCAGCGAGTGTAAGATTATCTTCTTGGAGGTTGGTATTAAAATCGGAAATTTGTGATATATGCTTGTTTAAGTTTAGAATCTGATCCCTTTGTTCTGCAATCTGTTTTTCAAAGTTGTGTTCAATCTCAATAGCATCATCATGAAAGCTTTGGGACTTCTTTTTTTCTCTTTTTATAAAATTATCTTTTGCCTTAATTTCGGATTTTAATTTTTTTATTTCTTCTGAAAAAGTTGAAATTAGTTCATTTTTTTCATCTTTCATATTTTCCAGGGAGGTATCCTTTTCTAGGAGTTTATTATGTAGTGATACAAGTTCAGTATCAATGGAAGCAGTACAAGACTCCTCTAGATATTTTAGCTCACATTTTTTGCTGCAGTGTATTTTGTGACCACCTAGACACTTAAAAGTAATTCTTCTATCTAAACAACTTGGATGAAAAATGCCATAACAGGTAATGCACACAAAATTTTCGAAATTTTTATTTTTACAACATTTGAATTTGCCATCTAATTCTTTCTATCTAATCTTTTCAATTCATTCAAAAAGTAATATCAAAGTACGGACCTGTATATGCTTGGTGTGAATTAAACCAATTCATAAATAGTAAATAAAAACAAACAAGGTCACTGACCTACAGTTTGTGTAAATAAATCCACTGTCTAAAATAAGAACCACTATTTCACAAAAAAAAGGTGATTCCGAAATTGTTTACAGTAAAAAAGACGAATTTCCCTGATAAAGTAGAAATATTAAATAAATTAATAATCACACTGGCCACTGGCGTCTTATCATTTCACTTGAATACTTGCAGATAAGGTAGAGATAAGCAGTAAATGGTAGTTTTTTTACAGGTTGGATTCTTGAATTAAATTAGCATTTAAATCTTCTAAATTACCACTCCAATTAAAAAGCTATGTCTTTGTATTTTTCACAATAAACACCCCTTTTCGTCAGCTACAAAACAATACCAAACACATATATTTGTACAAAACTAAACCTTTAAAAAATTCAATTATTTACAGAGCACACCACACACGTTTTACGGTTTTTAACATTTTAATATTTATTGACTTGAAGACTCAAGCAATAAACTCGAGAGATGGATAATCAACCTATCCTCAGTGCACTAGGATCACCCACTTACAAAACCGGTAAATCTCTTTCAAATATTCCTAATAATTTTACAGGAAAAACACGCTCATATATTAGAAGGTCTACGCATTTTGTAGAGAAATTAAAGGCAATTCAATTAGATACAAAAGACATCAGTTTCGATGTAGAATCGCTATATTAATGATTCAATTTTCATAATATGATACTTATTTCACCATTATAATATTGAGAACTCAATTTCAGATCTGATTGAAGCATGTCTTACAACAATTTATTTTGTTTTTCGAGGAATTTTTATGAACAAACTTCAAGAGCAGCCATGGGATATTCGCTGTCACTAGTGGTAGCCACTATCTTCATGGAAGCTGTTTCTTGATCACCTGAATCAGCAACATCCTAATATAAAATTTACAGTGACGGCTCCTTAGGGGCGGCAGAGTAGAAATATACAGGGAAAATCTTCTTTTTAAAAAAGTACATATTTTTCAAAAATTGCAAACATCCTAAAAACATAGCAGAATAGGTAGGTATCCCTATTATCGTTGCTTGACTAACATACAAATAGCGCCATTAATTCTAATATATTTATTATAGTTGGTGGCACGACCAGCCGATTCCATCATCTCACATTCTAGACTTCATCTACTAATTAAAAAGTGCGGTACATAGTACGTTCGCATACATCCCCAACCTCGGCTATACGTTCGTCATAGTTTATATCACCCAACACCGGCCCGTTTCGATGTGGCCTTATTCCCAGAATTTTTCCCAATTGAATACTACCATTTTACAGGTATTAACTGTAATAAAATGATATTACTTATTTATTTTTAAAATAATTTGTTAGTTCTTTACATTAGTCAAGACTAATGATGGATAATATATTATATTATTAGCAATTTTCACTCCATGTTACATGTTTAAATGTGGTGACGAAATAAGTGCAGGTCAATATTTTAAAATATCATTTGTAATTTGTTTTAGAAGTCGGCCGGCCGCATTGTGGTTCTTGCTGGACAATATACGTTTTTGGTTCTGTATGACTTTCACTTTGGCATCTATTTTATTTTCCTCTTGAGGCAAGATACATTAAGATATTAAAAAATTAAATTGACTGTCTAGAGTGTTTTGCTAACATTTTTTTCTTAAATTTTTACTCTAGCCTAGATCTGCTGTATATATCATTGAAGAAATAAACGGAAAAAAATAAGACTAGTATTTGACCATATTTGGACGCGGCACCAGTTAATATCACATTGGCCTCAAGGGCGATCTTCGGAAACCCGGAGTTAATTTAAAAAAATAGTTTGTTAATATATTTTATTATAAATGGTATGAGAACAACATAAATACTCATATTTTTTATCATACTTGTTGTGGCATAAGTGAAAAAAAAACAGCCTCTTATAAATAGTTATAGAATAACGTACAATTTTTTTCCTGCAGCATATGTATTAATTACATTGTTTATATTTACATCAATACCCTATATGTGGATATGCAAGAGACCCAATCCAACTAGTCGCTCTTGTGCTATAGAGCTAGCCAAGATTTTACTGGTAATTTTCACGTAAAAATATGTAAATTACACATGATGTTTGACCGGTCTGGGGGTAGGGTAGGTAATTACCTCATTACCCCCTCACCGTAAAACCGCCCTTGACTGACCTTGAGCCTCGGCCGACCCTACATTGTAGAGTATGAGCCGTCACTGAAAGTTTACAATGTAAATTGAATCAGAAGGCACGATTTCCTTTCTAGCTGTTCTTGTACAAAGGACACTCTGTAAATAGAAAACCAACGCAAGCGAATAAACATCTAAATGCAAATTCACATCATAATCCGGCCCAAAAGCAATCAGTTGTTAATTCTTCGGTTTACAGAGCCTTCAGGATTTGTGACCAAAATTCTTTACAATGGGATTCTGTTCCCAACTTCGCCGTTGCAAGTTTTTTGAGCTATCATGTAAAAAATAAAATCGTTTATTAAAAACAAATATTTAAAAGCTTCCAATAGTTCACTATTTATAAAAAAGAGTAAGTTTGCTTGTTTTAATTTAAAATAACTAAATTAAAATTTAATAAAGCTTTTCCTTTAAAATATTATAAATAATTGTTATAAGTTAAATTAATGATAACTACATTAATCATTCCACTAAGTGCTTATTATTATTTGGGATGGTTGTAAAACATAAAACAAGCAACTCCTGCACTGTTGTGACAATCTTCTACAGGCGGCCATTATTACCATTACCATCAATAAAACAAAATGGGTTTCGATCAAAATGAATACGCTAGGCTCTAGTCAGATAGGAGTTTCCTGGTATTAGCATAGGCCAATTACTAAGTAGTAATTTCAAAAAAGTGTGCAAATAATAATACGGACTATGAAATCGGAGATACCGAAAGCGCAGTGTTTTTTGTTTTAAGAACAGATACCACAAGATTATAACGTTAGAAAATTAGGTTTCGAATGAAAACAGAGAATGTTAGAAATTATAAATAAAATTCCTTTTTTTTTTGTTTTGGAAAGCTATAATTTTTCTTTAAAAAAAAAATTCAAGTCAACGAAAAGATATTTTTTTTTGCGTTTTCACTGGTCCAAACTAATATTACTTTCGATTACTGAGGCATCTTCAGGGACTGCACGAGATAAAGAAATACTGAATTTGATCATGTACGGGGTTCATGAGGACGCTTCTTAGTTGAACAAAATCTACAAAAAGTACATTTGATGCCAGTTTAAACCAGAGACGTGCCGTAGACTGTACACTATTAAATGTAATCTACACGGATTGTCTACGCGTAGTATAGGTTTTCTTTACATGGGCTTTTTCTCACGTAGATTATGTAGACATATTCTATGACTATAGTAATTTTCAACATTTTTAAAGTTTTAAGTTGACTTTTGTTTAAGTTTTAAAGCTACCAATTCAGTTTTCTTATCTTTATATGCATATAGTTTTATAACCTAAAGGAAAAATAAACATGAATATCAACTCCAAAAAAATATATTAATACGAACTAAAGGTAACTAATGGAAAAATAAACATGAACAGCAAAACTAAAACGGTACATCTTCATTAAAATATATTAGTAATATTAAGAAAAACTAATAGTCATCGGACAAGTTAGAGTCATTATTTTTAAGCTTATAATAAATATGCAAAAATTTCCTTGATCGATTGAAATCGAAGCGATTTCCAAGAAACGAATGCACGAAAGACCAATTTAAAAATATTCACTCTATCTGAGCTGAAGATGCAGGAATTTTTTGCAGTTTCAATGCTAAGGAAGATTATTCTGGATGGTAAAGTTTGGCCATGCTCCAAAAAACTAGTGGATCTTTAATTTGTTTTTCATACAACGTTCTGAAAATTCCATTTTTTCTTCAGTTTGCAGATTTTCTAAAACAAACTCTTGCACAATTTGTAATTTCGTCGACAAATTCATCATCAAATATCAATCTTTAACTGTCGGTTTGATTTTTTTAAATATTTCATCTTCAGCACTTAAAAATTTCATAAAATGGATATTCTGTACAAGTACAAGTTGTAGGAATCCCTTTATGAACACCAACGAGTATCACATGGGGCTTTGATTCTCGGATCACCCTTATCAACTAGTGCCCTCTCAAAATCTGCATGCTTAAACTCTTTTAAAACGGCGAGCACTTTCTTTGTGAGTTCTCCACTCATAACATCTTGGCTGCTACAATTACTATGCCAAATGGAAATATTTCTGCCCATTTTATGCATAGCTGCAGCGTTGTCTGAGACCACAGCATATACTTTTGTTTTATATAAATCTTTTGCCAGAGTTATAGATTTATTGACAATGTCTGCAAGCTTTTCACCAGTTTCTGATTCTGCAGTTAGATCCCAAGCATTAAGAAATGCTTCAAATAATAAAACGGATTCTGAATTCATCAAATTGGCTGACAGTTCAAGACAACGCCGGTATTCTTTATCCAGCAATGTTGTGGATAATACTTTTCGCCCAGACAAATTTGGGACATAGGCTGGGTGAAGAGCTTTCACAAAACTTTTAAAATGGTCACAATCAATAACGGCAAATGGTATGTTACAACCAAAAAAAAACTTTTTAGTCTAGTATTCAAAGTTTCAATTCCTTGTTTTATGATGTTGTCCACAAATTTGTTTATCTTGTTAGAATTTTTCCCTCGTTCGTCTTGAATGTTTTAGTATCGAGCTTGGTGTCGGATGAGTTGAGGCTGATGGGTCTGTCAATGTTGAGTTTCTCGAGAATATGAATTACAAAGCTTTTGTGGCAGAAGTGGACCCACTAGTCTCATTACTAACACGGAATTGCTGATTTGTATCGTCCTCCTACAATAAAAGTACGGAAATATTTTTTTTATGGATATACTATATTTATATTTATGAAAACTAACCGTGATTTGAACTCCAGTATCGTTATCAAAAACATACTCAGCTAAAAGTGTAGCGTTATTGTCTGCCAGTGGATCAGAATTATACATGTTGTCAATGTTACTTGCTCCATTATTTGTAAGTGATTCTTCAATAATATTTTCTTCATCTCTATTTGAACCTAAACTAGTACTAGAGCTACTTATTCTAAATAGGGGGGATCTTGAGATTCTCAATGATTGGCTGCTCCAGCTTGTCCTATCTACTCGCACCTTGCAAATTTTTCTGTAAAGACAAAAATCGCCAAAAAAAATTTATTACTTTGAAAAAGCTAACAAAGATTCATCATGAATCATGCTTTTATAATAACAATAATAATAATAATATAATAAAATATCCTTCTTACCTGTGTGCTTTCAGCCGCGATGCAGCAGTATTGCTTAAAGGTTTCTTGCAAACTTCACATAATGCAGTGTACTTTTTGGTTATATTTATATTACATTAAAACAGATAAAAGCTCGTCAAAGCATTTGTTTTTACCACGTGGCATTATCAATTTTTATCAATCATCAAACCAAAACTAACCTTACAATTATTAAATTGATAAACGCTTGCCTTCATTTGTACTTTTTTTTTTAATGATAAACCTTTATTAAAAGGCATCCCAATCCAACTTGCAGCAGCAATATTTACTTTATTTACTAAAAACATAACCTCAAAATATAGAAAACGAAGAAAATTTCTTGTTCTTCCATTTCGTTTCATTTATGGATGTATTGTCTAAGTCTACATAGTCTACACGTTGTCTACATAGATTACATATTTTACGTTGTATACACGTTGTTTAATTGATTTAAACACATTGTCATAAACATGTATGTATGTGTTTTGAAACACCCATTATGTTCGGTAATTAAAACAGACCTATATTTTTTTTAGAATTGGAATTAAAAGCTGATGGAGGACCCAGTGGCTTGCTTCTGTTATGGCCTTTAATTGTATACCATGAGATCGATGAAGATTCACCTTTATATGATTTCACTGTACCAGAAATAATGAAGGGTAACAAAATTGAAATTATTGTAGTATTTGATGCGACGGTAGAAAGTACAGGCAAGTGAATCCTTTGATAATAAAAAAATAGATTTAGAAATTTGAAATGTATACCGTACGTGCATAGCGCGCAGGTAAAAATAGCGCCGAGTGCGAACATTTTTCGGGGTGCCACACCCAAAATGGCTATTTTTTAATCTTTCTGTGAGGTTAGTTATCCACAGCTTTAGAGCGTTTTTTAATACTTAGGGGAAATAATATGAACTTATAAGATTGAAAATATATTTTTTTGTTCTTAAAAAAGTATATAGTTATATCTTTAAGCTAATTTCGATTCGATTCCATCGATGCAAATTTGCTTCCTCCTCCGATGATCCGAACGCACTAATTTACATTAATTCTATAACAAGCGAACAAGTGCCTGCAGGGTTTCGGTAAACTATGTTGACACTCTTGAATCTCGTTTATTTTTGTTTCTTTTTGTTTTTATCCACCATTCTAGCAGTCCAAATTGAGAAAATGTGTGGGAAACTCTCATCATCACTCAAAATTTACTTTAAGATGTAATTATTGTACAAATCAAAGGTAATTTTGATTTCAAACATCTTACCGACTGTTCCCATCGCCACGCTTGTTTTTAATTTGATGTGGGACGTTGCCATTTTCATAATTAAAGAAATACCTATACACGTTGTGATACACGTAAAACACATTTTTTTTTATAACAAAACTTATAATTAATAAAAATGCGGATTAGGTTAGGTTAGGATTGGTTAGGTTTTCTGTAAAGAAAGTGCACGGTAGCGCGCTAACCGAATTCCGAGTCTATATTGAAAGGGGGATGTTTCTGTAACAGAAACTATATTGTTAGGTGAATCTGTCGTGCTGACGTTAGGTTAGCCCAGGTTCGTCAATACAACCTGCATTAAAACTATAATAATAATAAATAATTACAATTTTGTTCTCCAAATAATTTTCAATTGGTCATTTCATTTCCTTTAACAAATTGGTAAATCTAAAATCTGGCAACATTGCTAAATTTTTCGTTTTAAGACTGTCAAATTGTGACCGAGTGTGACTTTTAATTATTTTTTTTAGGAAAACTCTTGCATATCCCGCAATTTTTATTTTTGAAATGTAATATTGCAAATGGGTACTTTGTGGAAAAAAAATTAAATATGCAAAAATCCTCTGTCAGGATAGTTTACCGGACCCTGCCTGCAGTAACAGTTGTATGCCGCTCCCATCTCTATTTGGCTTTTATGCCGCTCCCATCTCTATTTGGCTTACGGATATTCACCATTGCGTTGCCATAGCAACTGCCGTAAACAAATCTAAGCGCGAAAGCCGGCGAGGGGAGAGTCTGATGCGGAATTTGCTACTACTGATTGCGATTATGAAAAGGTGTTCAGCGCGTTACGTTTTTAAGTCATTGTTATTTTTTGAGTATATAACGCACTAGTTTTGATAGAAAATAATGGTATTATTAAGTAATTAATGTAAATTTATATAAAATATACTACATTTTGATAATAAATATGTAGATTATAAAATGCTTAATATTTTTAAAATATTTTTATTTTTAAGTAAATTGATTGGAAAAGCGGCGCTTCACCCGCGTCCCCTGGCGGGCCGCCACTGTGCCACACAAGTAATACAGATCCTTTTTTTTTGGTTTGGCAAAAAAAACAATACCGTTCAAATTTACTCATTTGGGGGTATTTTTTGGGTTTGAGGTAGAGAGGTTAAGAATTTGTTGCCCGTACTGCCCGTAATATAGTGCAGTGGCGGCTCGTGGTGAATTATATTGGGAGGTCAAATTCTCTTGAAGTTCAGGTCTACTCCACGTTCTTTAGAATTGGAAAAACGCTGAATGACACGTTCGTTAAAATTGCACGCACATTCCTTTTATAAACGATTTCTCGATACTTAACATTGCTAAAGCGGATGAGTCTATCTTGGCCCAACTCCTCAATAAAATGTATAAGCCCTCGAAAAACCCCTGGATTTTCAGACAAAGCCGTTTCATCATGGCCCCGTAGTGCCAGCTCGAATGCCCCACAACATTTTACACAATCTATAATTTTGTTTTAAATATAACGGTTTTGGGATATAATTTCATTAAAATCTCTAAGGGATTTTCTATAAGCTGTGTCTAGCTGAGTGCAAATATCAACACTTCCGATCGTAGCATAGTTCACCGAACATTTCATGCGATCTGCAGAAAACGCATGTTTTTTTTGTTTTTTCTTTTAAGTGTTTTCTTTAAGTCTTTAACACCGGTTTTGCACCATAATGAGACCGACGAGTCCTTAGAAAACAACAAACAAACATAACGGTAAAATGAGTTAGAGACTTCATAATCACATATCCAGTTAGCTAAATCGTACCTACTTTTGCGAAAGTATCGATGAACCTCTTTATTTCTGTCTTTAATAATTTGTCGTATACTAAGATCTGGCAAATTCGAGCATTTACCTTGAATTCGGTTATTTTCTCAAAATTAAGTTCGTTAGCACTCTTTAGTTGTTTAATTTTTTGCACTACCGACATTTTATTTCATCTACATTCACCACTCAAACATAGACCATCTTGAAATTGGTTATTTTTGCAAAATTAAGTTCGTAAGCAGTTTTTAGTTGTTTATTGTTTTGCCCTAGTCACTACCAACATTTTATTTCCTGTATATTTCCAACTCACACATGGATCATAAAAATAAAAAAATATATATTACAAAAAACAGTATATAAATCAATTATCGTCGATTAAAACGTCCGAAACAATATCGAGTTAGAATATCGACCGCGCGACCTCTGAACATCTGAACTTCCTCATGCCGCGACCAATCGAACGAATTATGAGAAGAGACCGGCTGATGGCCCAAATCGCGATTTCATATTTTATTTGCTATCACGTTCTGCTGCCGCTCGGTAGCTGTGAAATCTTCGGGTACTTTCGTCAAGCTTTAAGGTAATCAGGGCAATTCGGACTGCCCAGCCTAGCTTAGTATAGCGTACTTTATTATGCCCAGTGTTGCCGTTTTTAGTACAATTGTACTAGATTCAGTACGATTCATTACAGAGACCACCTCTCTTTCATATTTAGTACAATTTTAAATTTTTTTCTTCCATATATTTTTATCGACGCCGCGCCCGGCTTCATCGATTTTTATTCCCATCTCTACTTGTTTTGAAGGTTGCATAGCACTAGCAGTTTTATTACAATTATGTAAAGGACAGGAAAGATTGCGCGACGTCAAAACGGTTGGGTTTGTTTTAAATTTATTTTCTGAATCCCAGGTTGATATTTTTGGGTCAGTGTCATTTCGTATTACCGTATATATAACTCTAGTTTTAGACAATCGTATTAACTTCGATATAGCAATGTGAAAAAGAGTTTAACACTTTAATTCAAAATTCATCAAATCCTCAATATATATTATTAGAGAGTAAATATGCAAAAATTACATAATTATATATTTAATATGGGTATGATAGAAAAGTCGGCCCCAACGTTTTGTGTGCATTTTGGGTATATAATAAGTTACAATTTTTGAAAAATTAATATTTATTTTTTGTAGTTGCAATATGGTATTTAAAAGTTAAATTTTTGAAGTATTGGCTATTTTTCAAATTTTTAGATTATTATCCTATTTCTAGTGTGGAAATCTTTGGTGTTCAAGGTACAAGAAGTTTTAAAGAAACTGCATTTCATGCGTAATTGACGACAAATATAGTTTTACAATTACACCTGAAAACTATAAAATAAAAAGTTACCCCTATATCCCAAAACTTGGCGATGTGAAAAGAGAAAAAAATCTGTTCTTTACGGAAGTTTGTAAATATTTTTGCTCAATCACATTTCAAATTTTAAAACTTTTATTACACAGAAACAAAATCAACTCCGAATCAATGATCTTATGTCCTATAGTCCAGAAATTTCGTTCCGCTCACTCAAAATGTTGAAACTAAAATGTCATATTGGAAATATTTTGTTTATAATGCGACTTTTCTCTAAAACGCCATGAAAAAACAACTTTTCATCAAAAAAAAACAAAATCTAAAATCCACTCCAAAAATGACAGAAATGCTACAAAATAACAAAGAGAAGCAGTATTTAAGCAAAAAAATTAAACAGGCCGAAGAAAAGTTGTGTGCTTTCCTTTGCGCAAAAAATTTACCTATGAATATAATCGGAGATCTAGTAGAAGCTAATAGCAACATTTATGATGATTCAATGATTGCTAAATCATTACATATTAAATATATATATATATATATATATATATCATATTTTTATATATATATATATATATAAAGAAAAATTTGTAGTTATTGCTAGGTACTGGAAAAAAGATGTGGTCAAAGACGTTTTCTTTAAATTGATAGAGGTTCAAGATGCA
Organism: Kuschelorhynchus macadamiae; assembly: GCA_030620095.1. Lineage (NCBI taxonomy): Eukaryota > Metazoa > Arthropoda > Insecta > Coleoptera > Curculionidae > Kuschelorhynchus > Kuschelorhynchus macadamiae. The sequence goes on from JAUTXW010000204.1 coordinate 423,512, forward strand.
ACTGCACAAGGGTTGTGTCAAAGTGTAATTGGATTGTTAGATTTTTATAATATTCCCACGAGAATGTCATTGGTTTTGGTGCGGATAACGCGAGCACAATGATGGGCGAGGCCAGAGGAGTCCAAGCCAGACTACGCCAGTTTTGTCCAAATATAGTAGTCCAGAGCTGCAGTTGTCATTCGCTTCACTTGTGTGCCTCTGCAGCTGGAAAGAAAATACCAGAAGATATTGAGCAATTCACCAGAAATATATATTCCTATTTTTCACACAGTAGCAAAAGAATTAGTGAACTGAAAGAATGTCAGATATTTGCCGAAGAAAAACCTCATCTCATGTTATATCCTAGCCAGACCAGATGGTTGTCACGGCAGGTAACTTTATTATGTTGTTAAAAAATCAATGCAAACATTTAATCTCTTTTTTTACAGCGTGTTGTGGACAGAATACTAGAGCACTGGCAATCACTCATTTTATTTTTTCAACGGGAAGCCTTAAAAGACCGTCTACCAGCTGCTATTTCCATTTTGGCGCATTTGAGAAATCCTGTGACTAAGTTATATATGTATTTTTTGTCTCACGTCCTAAACATTATTACAAAATGTAACTTGGAGTTACAGAGTGAAAGTCCTAAGGTTCCTCTACTACTAGATAGAATTTTAACTATGCACACATTGTTTTTAAAAGCATTTATTAAACCAGAAATTTTAAATAAGTATGCAGCCAAAGAAATAAGCGTGACAAATCCTCACAATTTTTTGGATATTGATTCGGTTTACTGTGGCACAATGGTAAATATTTTCTTAGCTGAAGCGAATACACAAATTAACAACGCCGATTTACAGTCTTTTAAGGTAAATTGTTTGGGGTTCTATACAGAGTTTTGTAAGCAAGTGAAATCAAAGTTCGATTTTAACAATAAATATTTATTATTAACACAGCAATTCACTCCAAAAGCTGCTGTTTTCGGAAATATCATGTCGATAGCACCAAACGTTTTAGAACTTTTCCCCAATATAAATTGGAATTTGATGGAAATAGACACCGAATGGCAAAGTATATCAATTCGAGAAGAATTTAAAAATATTGTTAATGTAGATATACAGAAATTTTGGTCTATTATAAACGAGACAAAAAATGAAAACAATGAACCAATGTTCAAAAACCTGATGAAGATAGTAAAAATAGTCCTATCTTTACCGCATTCTTCAGCAACAGCAGAACGAGTTTTTTCAGAAGAAAATATAATAGTTAATAAAATTAGAAATAGAATGGCAGTAACAACCTGCTCTAATATTTTACATATTAAGCAAAGTGTTTCATTTGAGGGATCCATATCAAAATGGAATTTTGAAAATATTCGTCCTGCAACTAGGTCATTAGCGCCAGATACCGACCTAAATTCTAGCTCCACTTCTAGTGAAGAAGAAGGACTTTAGTCACATAAACTTGAATTTAGAATGCCCCCCTCCCTGAAATTATTATTTTAATATTTATATTTACTTTAGTATTTTAGTTATGTTAACATATTTTCTTTTTTATGTATTTTGTACGTATATTTGATATGACAAAATTATTTAATAATATACAATGTTTGAGTTGAATAATACATATATTGACGTGTTGGGTGATGATGTGATTTTGCATTTAAATATCTGTCTGTATGTGTTGGTTTTCTATACATGGTGTATTCGAAATGTCCGTTATGTAGTTTTGTGACCAAAACATCTAAAAATGGTAGTTTGTTGTTTTCCTCTAGCTCTAGAGTAAATTGTATTCTGGGGTGGATTGAATTTACGTGAGTCAGAAATTTTTCGAGCTCTGCATGACCATGTTGCCATATAATAAATATGTCATCCACATAACGAATCCATAATTTGGGTTTTAAACTTACTTTGTCAAGAGCTTCTTTCTCGAAATATATCATAAATAAATTCGCGACTACTGGTGATAGCGAGGATCCCATTGGAGCACCATCCATTTGTTTATGCATTTGCCCGTTGAAAGAAAAATAAGTATTTTTGAGGTAATGCCCCGAGAGTTCTATTATATGTGCCTGGAAATCCTCGTTCATAGCAATCTTGTCCAATGCTTCGTCGATGGGAATACTGGGATATAACGATTTGACATCTAGGCTTGCTATGATATCGTTTTTTTCAAGGAAGATATCTCGTATAATTCGAGTGAAATGCTCCGAGTTTTTTACAAATGAATCAGCTTTTTCTATAGTTGGTTGCATAATTTCAGAAAGGTATTTCTCCAGTTTTTGTAGCGGCTAATTAACAGCACTAACAATAGGTCTGATAGGCGCCCCTGGTTTGTGTATTTTTGGTAAACCATAGAGTTTAGGACACATGCTCGACTTTTCCCGTGGTATGATTTCTTGTTGAATTTCGGGGTTTATTGGTGAACTTTTTATTTTATTTTTAGTTGTTTTTTCTAGGTACGTTGTCGGGTCCCTTGGAACAGGCCTATAACAATTATCTTGTAGGATATCCTGCATTTTTTGTACGTAATCTTGAGTATTCATAACCACAGTTGCGTTTCCTTTATCTGCTGGAAGGATTGTGATGTCTTTATTTTTTCGAAGGTTTATTAGGGCCCTTTGTTCAGTGGCATTTAGGTTTTGTTTTGGTGTTTTCCTTGATCTTAAAATTCTTGCCACCTCTTGTCGCATCTCCTCTGCTTTTGTTTCTTCAGAGGAGTCAAGGATAGCTTCCACTCCAGCTATTATTTCTTCTTTAGGGAATTTCCTTACGAGATATCGCAAAATTAAAATCCTTACTCAGTACGGATTTTTCACTTTCTGAGAGACTGTAGGATGATATATTATGTACTAATTTATCGACGTCTACTGATGATCTTTGTGGCTGACTCGACTTTCGTAGAAGATTGTCATACTTTTTCGAAAGTTTATCTGTCTTAATATTCTTATTTGATTCTGTTCGCCAAAAAGCCAAAGTTTCTATGCGATTCCACAATAAAGGGTGAATGATGTTACTTAGTTTAAGGTGCAACTTTAAAAGTTCTTTCTCTGTCTCGGCTAGTTGTTTTCTAGTTTGATTTGATTTGTTCTTTTAACAACGCCTTACTAGCATTTTGAAGTATGGTGTTAGTTTTTCTAGTTTTAGTATGATAAGACAACCGTGTAAAAGTAGGAAGTAAATCGCTGTCACGACACTTAATTTGAAAGGTTAGACACATAAAAGATTAGTTTTCTTACCTCTCAGTTTCTCATACATCTTGATTGTCTTGAAAATCTCCTCCCCGTAGGGGCGTATAGTGTTGATTTTTACTCCTTCACGGATGGAAAAATACAATGTGTTTTTGGGAAACCTGTGCATTAATAGCTTTCTCTATGATGCGATTTGTGTAGCCATTTTTCTTTAAAGCACTAGATATTACCTTAAGTTCGTTTTGCCTCGTCTGTGTTTCAGTTAGTCACACGGATCTAGATATTAGAGTATTTGCCACAACTCGGAGCATTTCACTCGAATTATACGAGATATCGTCCTTGAAAAAAACGAGGATTTCCAGGCACATATAATAGAACTCTCGGAGCATTGCCTCAAAAATACTTATTTTTCTTTCAACGGGCAAATGTATAAACAAATGGATGGTGCTCCAATGGGGTCCTCGCTATCACCAGTAGTCGCGAATTTATTTATGATATATTTCGAGAAAGAAGCTCTTGAGAAAGCAAGTATAAAACCCAAATTATGGATTCGTTATGTGGATGACATATTTATTATATGGCAACATGGTCATGCAGAGCTCGAAAAATTTCTGACTCACGTAAATTCAATCCACCCCAGAATACAATTTACTCTAGAGCTAGAGGAAAACAACAAACTACCATTTTTAGATGTTTTCGAATACACCGTGTATAGAAAACCAACACATACAGACAGATATTTAAATGCAAAATCACATCATCACCCAGCACAAATTCAAGCTGTGGCAAATACTCTAATATCTAGATCCGTGCGACTAACTGAAACACAGACGAGACAAAACGAACTTAAGGTAATATCTAGTGCTTTAAAGAAAAATGGCTACACAAATCGCACCATAGAGAGAGCTATTAATGCACAGGTTTCCCGAACAACGAACAGCAAAAAATATGAGCCGGGGAAGCAACGAGTAGTCTTACCATATGTAAAAGGCACAACAGACAGAATCGGAAGAATTCTGAGGAAACACAACATACAAACAATACACAAGCCACAAACAACTATAGGTAAACTACTCGGAAACCCAAAAGATAAAATCAAACTGGAAAACCACGGAGTGTACAGTATTCCGTGCTAGGACTGTGAAAAGTTGTACGTAGCGCAAACTAGCAGGCGAATATCAGCAAGAGTGGAAGAGCATAAACTCAGCATCAGAAATAAACAAACAACCTCAGCTTTATTCCTACATCATCAGGAAACCGGCCATAAAATAAATTTCGATGGGTGTAGGGAGATTGCCAATATAGAACATTATAAGACCAGAGTAATCCGAGAAGCCATAGAAATTGAAAAACAAGGTGATTTGAATAAAAGGGACGAATCATTAAAACTACCAACAGTATGGAAGACAATAATCGACAAATCTAATAAAATCGCAAAAACTCAAGCGTAATTAGCGCAACAACAACAGCGCCATCCGGAAAACATAAATAACGACCAACGCCTGCGCAGATATAACCTTCGGCCCCGAGTGGGGGTATAAAAGGAAGCGTCGCAGTCACCAACGCTTCAGTCTCTATTCGGACGCGAGAAAGAAAGCTTCGAAAATGCCAAATGTGATTTTGGCGAAACGTCAGCAAAACTGTTCTTTTCAGAACGACAGTAGTGAACGGATGTACACCCGGAATGAAAACACATTGAATAAGCTCTATACAAATAAAAAGACTAGAGTCTAATTATTGGAAAAATAAAATAAACATACACTATAAAGTAACTACATATTATACAAAAGGCACAAATATAACCATAATACAATCCACCATTAAATATATTATATAATGAAAGAAACGTAAAGCTTTTAAGTACAGATTTTAGCCACATGACTTAAAATACATGAGTAATAAAAAAACAAAATATATGTAAGTTATAATATGCTTTTGCCTCCAATCTACATTTGGATCAATCTACCTTTTTCTTAAACAATTTAGGAGATCTATATTTCTAAATATTTGTGGGAGTTGGTTTTAATTATTTATTTTCATATAAAATTGAATGTTTTACTAAGGTTGTTCTGGGGATAGGAAGTGGGAGGTTCAAATTCTGTCTAGGATTAAAGGTCATTTCAGTTATTCAATTTCCATGTTTCTTAGGAGAGAGATTCATGTTCAATTATAACAAGGAAAATAAGTGTTAAAATCTTATATTTCACAAGAAGTGGTTTGCAATGGTCTCGGGCCCCAGCTTTACACATGTAACGAACAGCCCGTTTTGGCAAAATAAATGTAGAATTAAAAAGTTGTTGGCTGCAGTAACCCCAAAAGACTATACCATAAGTTAGGTATGAATTTGCAAAGAAAGCTATTCTTGTTGCAGTAGTACCGAGTTTATTTGAAACAATACGAAAGGCATAACTGCCTCTTGCAACTTTTTCATTTAGATTATTTATGTGGTTAATAAATTTCAAGTTATTACAATGTGTATTGTCAAAAATTTCGTGTTTGATTTGTTTTCAACTTTAGTATCAGATAGGTAAAGATTATCAAAGTTAAACTTAAACGTTAAAATATTAGTTTTTTATACATTAAAACTAAGGTAATTCGCGACACACCATTTCTTAATTAAGATCAGATCTCTTGAGATATTTTCTTTTAATAGGTCTTCATTTTTATCTCGACAGACAATGGTAGTGTCGTCCTCAAACAATGTAAAAGTCCCGTTTATGTTAAGGACTGTTAAGTCGTTAATGTATAATAGAAATAAAATGGGATCCAAGACAGATCCTTCTGGCAAAAAATTTTAATTAAACTAGACATCTTTTTTCCGTAGCTTACTAATTGATTCCGATTTGTTAAATATGACTTAAATCAGTTGTAGCAGCTACCCTGGAATCCATAAGGCTTTAACTTTTTGAGGAAAACTTCTTGATTTACCCAGTCAAAAGCCTTGGAGTAATCGCAAAAAACTGCAGCAACTATATCATGATCGTTTAAAAAGAATATTTTTTTCTAAGTAGGAAAATATTGCATCTCCGGTACTTTTTCAGTTTTGATAGATTGATTTACACTTAGTAGATAAAACTTTTTTAAGTGAACAGAGACACGCTTTTTACGACTGTTTATATTATTTTTGAGAGTCCATGTAATAGTGATATTGAGCGAAAGTTTGAAGGACATTCTTCATCGCCTCCTTTATGTATTGGTATTACTAAACCTGTCCTAAGGTAATACAGAAAATATCCTCTTTGAAAACTATTATTTATATATTTAATCAAGCACCTAAAAGTAGTAGTGGGTAGATTTTCAAATATTTTCATTGACATACAATCAAGACTGTCTGCATTTTAATTTTTAGAGTTTATTTCTCTTATAGTTTCCAAAATTTCTAATTACTCAGTATCCACAAGCACCAAAATATCTGTGATGTTTAAATGTAAAAAAGACATTGGGCTTTCAGTAACACATACATTTGGATGAATATTATTTTGCAGATTAGTTTTTATACTTTCTGTAGGGCGCCCTTTCATTTCCAGTTTGCTCTCGATTTATTTCATACGTTAAGTATTTCGCCGTAGTACAAAAATTCTGCACGTTTAATTAATGTTTCTATATGTACAATAATATTTTAAAAATGCAGTACTGCTTGTGTATTTTCTAATATAATGTAAAAAGCGTACATTGTTTGCAGATATTTTAATACCCTTAGAGATCCAACATTTTTTCTGTTTTATTTTTAATTTCTCATAGGAAATCTATCGTAAAAAATTGTAGCTTATTGTTTATATGTAAATTCCAGTTGCAATTATTGCGGGCAAAATAAAATCTTTTCGTATAAGATGATGCATAAACCATAATTTTGCATGTTTTTCAACTGTTTTTGATTTATTGATATTTGAAAATTGACATTTTTGCTTCTTTGAGCCGTCATAACACCTGAACGGTTGAACCTAGAGCAAAATAACTTTCACATTCCTATCTTAGTTTTTGATAAGCTCAAACAAAAATGCCAGTCAAACAAAAAAAGAGAAACTATTTTGCTACCTATTTAATTAAATATATTCATATGAAATGTAGGTGATTTCAAAATCTTTGACTATGACGGCTCAAAGAAGCAAAAATGTCAATTTTCAAATACCAATAAATCAAAAAAATCAGTTGAAGATAGACATATAATAGCCTCATTAAAAAACACTTAGAATTGACCATAGAATCCAAAAGTGTAATAATATATAGGGTAGTAGGTTTAAAAAACCCAACATCCTTGGGGTAAGTCTTTCTTTTCTCATTCAATTGTTTTTTTTTTGTTACGATTTTCGAATTCTCCGAGCTAAAATACATCGATTGGCTATTTTGAATTTCTTGAGAAACACGGGGGAAGTCAAAAAAAATCTGTTTTCCTCCTCAAAGGAAGGCCCTGTATATGCATACTAACATCTAGAAATAGGAGTAAATTAGTTAAACATTGATGAATAATATTCATTAAAATGAATGTTAAAGTCTCCGGTAACGATTAACTTACGGTTCGTTGGCATTTGATTTTAAAGAACCTCTAATATCTCAATAAAGATTTGAGCGTTACTAGATTGTGTACGGTAAATGCAAAATATAAAAATATTGAAATGACTATGTCTAAGCTACTGAAAATTCAAATTCCTTTTCCACTATAGTTGTTTATAACAACGAATTGTAAGCTGGTACAAATGTCAGATTTCATCAAAATTATTGTTCCTCCTTGTATGGTATTAATGCGACTATATCTAGACATAATGGTATAGTTTGGCATATGGCAAGAATCATGCACGTTAGGCCAATTTTCCATGATTAAAACTAGGGTAATTACAATGCTCAAGAAATATAGCTAATTCATTCTTATTTTGTATTGATTGAATATTTAATAATAACAAAGTAAGGTTCTGCCTGATTAGCCTGACTGATGTATTTCTAAAAATATATAGTCATTATTTTCAGAATTTGTATTATGAACTAATCTCGAAATCTCATCAAAACTAATATGATTGACATTCTCTTTTTCTGTCACAGTCCACCCCGTCAGACAAACCTTCTTTGTGTTATTATTCAAGTTACTAGAGTTATGAGTTAAGTGATTGTCAGAAACAATATTATTATGATCATACGTTTTTTATTTGTCTAAATCCACTAGTTACTATATTACAAATATCCGTAGGTAACATATGTTTTCATTTAGTTTTTTATGTTTAAGGCACTTATGGTGCCTATTGCTCCAGGAATTAAGTTGTTAATACGTACAAAATGCTGTTAACCTAACATTAAATTTAACTATATATTTATTTAAATATTGAGAATTTCTCCTAGACACAAGGATTAAATTAATATTAATGTAAAACATTGTCTTAATTTATTAAGCAAATTATTTGATCCTGCAATAACTTATATTATTACTTATTATTAAGAAGTTATTTGATCCTGCAATAACAAATACATGGTCTTTAGGTGTATAATAACTGTTGATTAAACCTTCCAAGGCCTCTATCACCTAATCAAATCTTGCTCCTGGTTTCAAAACTTATTCTACTTGACATTTACATTTTCTTAACTTTTTATGTCTTTCACTGACATAGTAGTTTATATATCTACCATAGTCATAGCACAAAATTGGGTTATACTATGCACCGCACCATATAACTGCGAACACGGCCTTAATACGCAGCAATGTTACGATTCGAGGTTTTATTACAAGTGTTTACGCTGCTTTAACAAATTTAATTGTCATTTTAGGAGTTTCAATTGAAGCAAAATCGAGTTATCTATCTAGCGAGGTTCTCTGGGGACACAAGTTCGAACCCATGATATCTTATAACAAATACGTGGACTCATATGAAGCAGACTGGAGCAAATTCGATGAGACCCGTGTAGTTAATATGGAGCAAAATATTGAACGAAAAGAAATTGATTCCACAGGTCAAGGTATCCGTATTGATCACTATTTGATTTTCCTTAAAAAGTGTATAGCGCCTTTATTAAGTTTATTATGATATATAACGTATTTTAAAAGGCGTGAAAAAAGGTGATTATTTTAAGCGACCTACGGTTATCGTATAATCAAGCAATTTCTTTAATTAAACACGCTAAAATCAATAAATAGCAATAAATACATTTTTCCATAATACGTACGCATAGCATATGTTCTAAGGCGCCTTATTCAAAGCAGATTAGAGCACCAGGTCAACGCAAGCGCGAAATCATCGAGCATATTCCGGTATGGAGGTTAACATGACGCGTCTTGCGCCATATTTCGGTTTGTCGTCGGACATGCCACGTGAGTTGAACCGCCCCACGACGTAACATAAGTAACTTTTGGGTATACACCCACTCTCGCCCCCCAGAGGTACTGTCCAACCTATCTAGGGTTTGCTGACTTTGTAGTAACCCCGTAGAAGAACGACATCTTCAGGATCGCGATGTCTAAACACTGAGGCACTCGTGCCTCTTTATGGAGAGCAATAGGCTTTATAGACCTAATTGTATGCCGTTTCATAGGATCCAACAATTGTCCATCGCTTAGAATACTGTTCATTAATTTATTTACATCTTCAAACGTCGATTTTGGTAGCCCAAGCAGATTTCTGAAATGTTGCAGCACGACGGCTATCTTCCGGATGCCGTGTGTGAAATTATACTGTTCCGTAATTTTAGGAGAGGATTCGACCGGTCTTACGATCTCAGTCGATTTTTCACACTCTCTGCACGCACGGTTCCAACTCATCGTCCGGGAGGACAGTGGTATCCCCAAAAATATTAGGTAAGATGGCAAACTAGATTGAGTATAGTTTTCATTTCGTTCGTTTCATTCGCTTCATTCGTTTCATTCTTTTCATTCGTTTCGTCGTTTCGTTCGTTTCGTTCGTTTCGTTCGTTTCGTTCGTTTCGTTCGTTTCGTTCGTTTCGTTCGTTTCGTTCGTTTCGTTCGTTTCGTTCGTTTCGTTCGTTTCGTTCGTTTCGTTCGTTTCGTTCGTTTCGTTCGTTTCGTTCGTTTCGTTCGTTTCGTTCGTTTCGTTCGTTTCGTTCGTTTCGTTCGTTTCGTTCGTTTCGTCGTTTCGTTCGTTTCGTTCGTTTCGTTCGTTTCGTTCGTTTCGTTCGTTTCGTTCGTTTCGTTCGTTTCGTTCGTTTCGTTCGTTTCGTTCATTTCGTTCTTTCGTTCTGGCTGCCGATTCATTTAATCTACATAGGTGTTATCTAGCGGAAACGGGAAAAATATTAACGAAATCCATAATTTTGTATCTAATCGTCTGCACGAAATGCTTTTTTAAACTAGATTAAGCTTTTTTGTTCTGACGTAAAAAAGTGTATCAAACTATATTTATCAGTGTTTGGTGTCACTTAAGTCACCTATGAAAAGTGATCATATAAATGACCTTAAATGATCGGGTCACTTTCATAAATGACCAGTAATTTTTTAAAGTTACTGAAAATCGCAATTTTTTTGAAACGACTGCATAAATTGACATGCATAAAATGACAGGTAATTTACTATAAGTGACCGATTTTGAAAACTGTTCGCATAAATGACTGAAATGTCATTTATCTTTATAACTGACGAATTTATAAATAACTGCTGAATAAAAAAACATTAAATCCCTTTTTTATTTAACATATACACTTTATTTGGTATCAATTGAAAGCTTAAGATAAAATCAACCTTTCAGGCATAAGTAACAACGTTGCTAAAAATGACCGTATAAAATATAAGCATAAGTGACCAAACATAAATGTCATAAGTGTTGTTAACTTTGGCATAATTAAATTTGATTATTTTAAACCGCTTTGAAGATAAGCGCAGTAACTGGTAACTTCCAGTATATAAACTTCCTTACTGCTGCAAACTGATAATTGCTTTCGTGGTCTAGCCATAGATGAAAAAAAAACATCACAGTGCTTACCTATTATACCTACCACTTAATTTGCATTGTGCCGATTATAAAATTCTCGTTATCTGTGTTTTTAGTGTTACGTCCGTTATTTTCTTGGTTTTCCTAAAAATGCAAATACGACTATAGATCATCATGTTCTCAACAAGTAAAAAAGCAATTTTGTTAATTACCGTTCAGTTTACTATTATGCACACAAAACGTCCATATGCAAAAATTCTGAAGAGAGACAATCAGAAAATAGTTACTGCTAATTGAAAACACAAAAACATTTTAGATAAACCTTCCAGTAATAAAATGTGTGCTATACACTTTCAGGTTTCTTAATATTACTGGCGAGAGCTTATCGCTTTTATTAGCTGTCTTCGGCCCACCTTTCTTGCTTCCTACATGACATCTTATTTAACAAATTTTAAAAAATACTGATAATTCAGGCCGTCGCGCGTCTGGAACATAGTAGAAGCTCACATTATACACAATTATACTTCTTTACCATATTTTATAAACTAATTCACAACTTCTAAATTCAAGGATATTATGAAATGTAAGAACTTTGTTTAAACTCTAAGCCCAATGAAATAACTTTTTTGACTGCAGGGTGTTGGTTCCCTAATATAAATTAAGGTTAACTTTTTACAATTTTCAGAAAGCAAATTGTTAGGCGATTATGAACCTGACGTAAACTCCCCAACTGATTCTCCCGAAATTATAAGCGAAGAGTTATTGCCTTCATTATTGAGTTTGGAAGATATGGAAGATTATTTACCATCCTATAAAAGACCAGCTGCACCAGATTATGTTGAGAAAATAAAAAGAAAGGGAAACTTTTATCCAAACCGTATTTCCAAATACAATAGCTATCCAGAAACCATTAAAGAAGGCGATGAAAATCGAGAACTTTCGATCACTTTAGTTTAATAATTATTGTTTTCGTGTACATAATGTTGAGCGATATATTGTGAACTTTAGAAGACATAATATACCGTTTCAAAACTATGTACCTATATTTTAGAAAATAACCACTTTTAAATGTATTTAAAATTACTGAAATCGAAATAAATATTGCTTCATCTAAAAGATTTCATTTTATTTCTCATTTACGAAAATAATATTATATAGTGAAGTCAATTTACTGAAAATTTTAGTTAAAAATGAACTGCTCTTCACCTTGTTCATCACAGAGGATGAGGTTCTCTTCCCATTTTCAAATGTCTGAAAAAAGTGCTCTGGTTTCGGACGTCTGTATCCAGTACATAAAACAGCGGAAGCCACAAAAAAATTTGATTAAAAAATACATTAAGTGGTCATTAACAAGCATACCAATTTTTGAGTCTTTGTATCTAACAGAACTGCTAAAACCTACAATTCAATTTTAAAAATGTACCATCTGTAGTTTTTTGCAAACCTTTCAAATTGAATGTTTAATTTTTCTAAAATGAAAGTAGGTTTTCTATACAAAATTGACCTAAAAAATTATTTACAAAATGGAAAATTTTATTTAATTTCTTAGTTTAAAAAAATTAAAATTTTGAGTGTATATGATCTTTCTAAATGTTTTTTTTCTGATTAATTGCAGAGCAAAGTAATTCAAAAGAAAAACCAAGTAATTCGCCCGTTTTTCACAAAATCTTTAAACGTTTCAATTTTGTAATTGCAGTTTTTAGCCGTTCTATAAAATATAAAAACACTTCTTTGTTTTAATGTTTCTTATGAGATATTTAAAAAAAAAGTTTTATATATACAGGGTGTTTTTGAGTAAGTATATTAATGGTGGTCAATTGCTGGGTCTTCCTGTCCCGCGTTAACAGCCATTCCGTTCGGCCTTTATCAAGTCTTTAGCTTGCCTACCACCTTCAAACTGATCCCACTCACGTCATAGTTCTTGGTGCGCCCATTCGTCGAGTTCAGTCCTTATCTGCTGCCTAGTAATACCAAAAGCTGGTTCTGGTCCCGCACTTGTGCTGGCGGCTCCTCCGAGTTTAGCAGGCTCATCTGTCTTCTCGTTCCCTTTAATCCCACAATGTCCCGGCACCCAAACCAACATCACCCTCTATCATAAAACTGAGTGCTTTTATTGTTAATCTAACTTTATGAGGTTCTATATGAACAACACCTTAAACCTTTCGTTCCTTGAGAATTCTATTAAATCTAATAGCTTTTAAGAATTTTTATACCAAGACATTTAGGTTTTATCTTGTATTTATGCTAAAACTAGTAGTAGTTGGGGGGAGGCCTAGAGACCTGACTGGCAGGCCTATAACACTCTTTTAATCTACCCCAGACCCTCCCTCAACCACCCCCCCCCCAGATTTCCATCCTTAAGTATACCTGTCCTTCCTATATAGGCCTGGATATCTTTTTAGGATAGTTCCTTGACTGCATACCTATGCAAGACCGTAGTGCCAAAATTAACCTGGCGCAGTCTTGCTCGTACTCCACACCTGAACAGGAAGTGGAGTAGAGCTTTCTCCTCCTCCTGACACTCCGTGCAGGCAGAGTCCTCCTCAGTACCTAAAATAGAGAAGTGCCTTCTTAACCGACAGTGCCCCGTTACTACTCGTACGATGGAGTTCAGGGTCTTCCTGTTCCGCTTTAACAGCCACTCCGTTCGGTCTTTATCAAGTCTTCAGCTTGCCTACCACCTTCAAACTGATCCCACTCACGTCGCAGTTCTTGGTGCGCCCATTCGTCGAGTTCAGTCCTTATCTCCTGCCTAGTAATACTTAAAGCCGGTTCTCGTCCCCCATTTGTGCTGGCGGCTCCGAGTCTAGCAATCTCATCTGCCTTCTCGTTACCCTCAATCCCACAAGGTCCCTGCACCCAAACGAATGTCACCCTCTATCACAAAATTAAGTGCTTTTATTGTTAATCTAACTTTATGAGGTTCTACATGAACATCTTTATTTCTTTGAGAATTCTATTAAATCTAATAGGTTTTAATAATTTTTATACCAAGACATTAGGTTTTATCTTGTATTTATGCATATACTAGAGAGAATTAATACATAATTTTAAGTATACCAAGTCTTTGAATATAAATGTCTTGTGAACGAAGTTCAAAAGTTTATTATCAATTATTGGTTTTAAAATTTTTCGATAAAAATACATCTTAAAAAATAATCACCTTAAAACCCCACTTTATAAATTTATTATTGCTATGGGTTTCAAGTCGTCTAAATAAATATTGCTTTTGAAAAATAAACACTCTAAATAAACTTCAGAAATATTTTATTAATAAAAGGGTTGCCTGGATAAACATTCAAAATCTTATAGAATTTACAAAACTGGTTAGCCATGTATTTAATTATTTTAAGATCACGGTTTTATGACGCGGTCTAGGTTTCAGACACACACAGATTTTTCCTGTAAATTGAATTTTCTTAAGTCATATTTAAAAGAAATCATTTTCAAAAGAAAACTAAAAAGTATATACATAAACAAACAAACATAAAACTCCCTTCAAATTTAAAAATATTACATCACACTTAGACACTGCCACATCTTCCAACGACTTGGTAAAGTAAAATGTTAAGTTCGACAAAATTTTACATCTCAAATGATAGTAATAGGTTTTAAGATAGGTTTATTGTGGGATAGATAAAGTACATTTAGACTCAGTGAAAAACTACAGTCTTATGGTAACAGAAGTTATGACCAAATAGTCTTAAAAACGATATCACAGTTTTATTATTTTTTACAGTGGCGGCTCGTGATGAATTATATTGGGAGGTCAATAACAAATTTAAAAATAGGCATACTTAAAATAAAAATAAATATCTTACATTTAAATTGAGTTTTAAATTCTCTTAAAGTTCAGGTCTACTCTTCGTTCTTTAGAACGAGAAAGAGTTATTATTTATAAAAAGTTGAAGCATTGAAATAGCTCCAGAACTTACACGAAACAGCTTGCAGTTCAGTTTTTAGTTTTAAGTAATACAAGGCAAGTCTTTTTTAACTAAATTTAAAATATTATCTGCAAATTTATTGTTGTAATTTTCAAATTGATCACTATAATATAGTTGGCTGATCACTAAATGACCACTGAAACTAAAGCGATGGTGCATTTAAGAAATTATTATGTCACAGACTTCCAAAGCCACCCGACGTTTAGAATCTTCATTTTTAAGTAGCCGCTTACTAGAATAGATGAAATTGAAGGCAATTCTGAATGCAGTACTGATAAAACATCGATAACACGTTTTTGAAGTTCATTAAAAAGTATTTCACAATTATAAGATGGAAGAAGTTCAAACAAAATAAAAAAATCTACATTTTGTAAAAAGCCTTTTAAACCAAAGGCTTGGTTAATTGTGTTGGCATCTTCTTCCATTTCAATTATTTTTTCTAAACATAATAAAATGGCCTGATAAACAAACACAGTTTCTACACAACGTACATTGAAGTACCACCTCGTGGGAGCAGCTTTAGGTAAGCGAACTTTAATAAACTCATTAAGAACTGCTGTGCGCTTTGGATATCGACTAAAGAATGTTGAGAACCGTGTAAATTTGCAAAGAAAACTTTTAGATTTCTTGAACTGTCAGTTGTTTCATCTACTTGCACAGCAACATATTTAGCTGACTGAATGTCTTGCTTAATTTGTTCCCGAGCCACAGCCAGCATAGAGTCAAGTAGGTAATTTCGAATGAATTTAGATGTTCCTTTAAGGACAGGTGCATTCTGCATATACTTTTTAAAAATTGAATCGAACACCTCAACAAAATTTATAAGCCCTCGAAAAACCACTGGATTTTCAGACAAAGCCGTTTCATCATGGCCACGTAGTGCCAGCTAGAATATCCCACAAAATTTTACACAGTCTATAATTTTGTTTAAAATAAACCGATTTTTGGACACATTTTCATTAAAATCTTTAATGGATTTTCTATAAGTTGTGTCTATCTGAGTGGGAATATCAACACTTCCGACCGTAGCATAGTTCACCGAACATTTCATGTGATCTGCAGAAAACGCATGTTTTTTTATTTTTGCTTTTAAGTGTTTTAAGTCGTTAACATCGGTTTTGCACCATAATGAGTCCTGGAGAAAACAACAAACATAACAGTAAAATGAGTTAGAGACTTTACAACCATATCCTATCCAGTTAGACAAATCGTACATACTTTTGCGAAAGTTTCGATGAACCCCTTTATTTTTGTCTTTACTAGTTTGTCGTATACTAAATTCTGGCAAAGGGCGTTAGCACTCTTTAGTCGTTTAATTTTTTGCACTACCGACATTTTATTTCCTCTACATTCACAACTCAAACATAGACAACCTTAAAATTGGTTATTTTTGCAAAATTAAGTTCGTGAACACTTTTTAGTTGTATATTTTTTTGCACTAGCCACTAGCAAAATTTTTGTCCCAACTCACACATGGATCATAAAAATAAAAAAATATATATTACAAAAAACAGTATATAAATCAATTTTCATAGATTAAAAACGTCTGAAACAATATCGAGTTGGAATATCGACCGCGCGACCTCTGAACAATTGAACTGCTGTATGCCGACGTGATGGCGCGACCGATCGATCGAATCATTAGAAGAGACCGACTGATTCGGGTTGCTGACCCAAATGGCCATTTCATATTCCATTTGCTATCACGTTCGGCTGCCGCTCGGTAGCTGTGAAATCTTCGGGTACTTTCGTCAAGCTTTAAGGTAATCAGGGCAATTTGGGCTGCCAGTCTAGCTTAGTATAGCATATTTTATTATGCCCAAGGAACGCGACGAGACCATTCGAACCACCGCGCGCAGCTAATAGTGTAGCGTATTTAACTCTTCCCAAGGTTCGCGTTTTATTACAACTATTAGGAGGGACGGTCAAACGAATAAGTTATTTTCTGAAATATATTTGCGGGGTCAATCAAATGGCCCTATGGAAGAGCCGCCACTGATTTTTTAACAAGGTATCTGTAAGCATCCATTTTAAGTTACATTGAGAATAAAAATGGGAAAGTACATGCAAATATTGTTAAAAAAGTTTCGCAAATGACTTTTTAACATCTTTAGCCAAAGTAAAGATTCATTTTAATAAGAAAATGGTTGCGGTAAAACCAAAACTTTCAACATTTCAAGTTATTTTCCAATTTGGCACAACTTTGAGGCGCGTCTATTCTATATTCCTAAAATATAGATATTTATGATAAATTTTGATGCGTGCAAAAAATTGTGACACAAATGATATTTGACGCAATTATTATAACTTAGAGCATTTTTATATTAAGATGCCGTATCAACCATTTTTTTTTATTATAAAAGTAACCTCTTCCTTTCCCCAATATTAGAATTCACAAATCATTGATTTCAGCTAGATAACTCTTAAATACTTTAAATCTTTGGTGGATTTGCATTTGATTATTCATTTGAATGGTGTGGGGATTGGAGGATAATTTTTGAGATAGTAAATATGATTGTGTCTTAGTGGCGTTGAAGTGGACAAGGTTCTTCGCACCTCATTCTACGATTTTAATAAGGTCCTCGGTTATTTAGGAGATTGTATATTGGAGTGGAGTGTACCATCGCCAACATAGCTCTAAATAGGATTGCTGGTAGAAGAAAACAAATCATTGATATGCAGGAGGAATAGTGTAGGTGCCAACATTGAACCCTGTAGAACGTCTGCGTTGATTTGCTGAAAGTTTGATGAATGACTCTCAACCACTACAGAAATATTTGAGTTGGAAAGAAAACACTCAAAAAATAAAGTTTTGAAAGAAGATAGGCAGGAAGTTTGCTAAGAAGTGCGTTATGTTAGACTTGAACAAAAGCTTTGGATATGTCGAGGGCAAAGGTAAGATGTTGATTTTTGGTGGCAGAAGCCGTATTGCATGACGTAGATAAGTTTATACCTTTCAAAGTAATTTAAAAGATCATTATTGATATAATAATAATAATAATAATAATAATCGTTTATTGTTTACTCAGTACACATTATAATACAATACAGTTTTGTACATACACTTTTTAAAAAGAAATAAACAAAAGGCCAGCAAATTCAGAGTTCTGCACGCAGGCAGACTCTGGTCTTAAACAAAGCGGCCGTAAAAAATGTGACAGACAGAGAGGGGAAGACAAGGAGAGAGAGACAGAGAAAGAAAAAGAGAGAAAGCGAGAGAAAATAGAGGAACATGAAAGATACATGGAGGAAAAGTTGGTTTGACATTGTTCCAAACAGTTATTGTTCATTCAATAATCTTACGGTTAGCTTTTCTTTTAAGATATTAACTGAGGTTGGTAGCTGACTTAAATCTAAATTTAAAGAGTTTATTGATTTAACAATATTATATGAAAATGACGATTTGAAAAATTCGTGATTATGTCTAGGAATATTAAGGGTTTTTCTACGAATATTCAGATGATGAACATCTGTTCGAAAATTTACTTTATTATATAGATATGGAGGTGAGTGATATTTAATAATTTTGTAATAAAATATTGTCGAATGCAGACTACTCCGATTATACATATTCAACCATGAAAGTTCGTTTAGATTGTGAGATACTCGATTACGTCTTTTTATTCCAAAGATCAGCCGAATGCAGCAATTTTGAATCTTTTGAATTCTACGTTTGTCAGAATAATCTAGACAGGGGCCATAAACACTATCGCAGTGATTACAATGTGATAGCACTAAAGAGTCACACAAAAGTTTTTTTACATTTTTTTCAAGATATTGTCTATGTGGATAAATTAGTTTTAAAGCAGAATATGCTTTTTTCAAAATAAAAGTCACGTGATCCTTAAAACGCAGTTGGGAGTCGATAATAAGTCCCAAACTTTTTGCTTTTTCATCAATTGGAATTCTGACATTATCTATCTGAAAATTTAGTATGTTACGAAGGTTTGCAGTTAATGTTTTGTTACCAATTAATATGACTGTTGATTTGGAAGGATTAAGTTTTAATTTATGTTTGGAAGATATTTTAAAAAGGGCATTTAAATCAGAGTTCACTTTACTTTCTGCAACAATGTATTCAGATGGTTTAAAAGAGAGGTAGAGTTGTGTGTCGTCTGCATATAAATGATAGTTGGTGTATTTAAGATGTAAGAAAAAAGAGGATGTATATATACTGAATAACAGCGGTCCCAAAATACTTCCCTGGGGAACTCCAGTTATAACACTGAGAGAGTCAGACATATTATTTTCTATTTTAACTCGTTGGGTTCTACCACTTAAAAAAGATTTAATTAAATTTGAAGACTGCTGAGAGAAACCAATATAATGTAAAATTGATATTAATATTTTATGATCTACAAAGTCGAATGCTTTTGAGAAATCCAGCAAGATTAAGGCAGTTATTTCATTGTTGTCACGGTTACGAAAGATATCGTCTGTTAAATCAGCCATTGCAGAGGTGTAGCTGTAGCCACTTCTGAAACCTGACTGCTTTGGAGGCAAGATATTGTTAGTTTCTACGTACCTACGAATTTGATTATCTAATACGCGCTCCATAATTTTCGAAAAAGTTGGCAGAATACTGATGGAACGAAACTGACTAAAATCCGTAGGATTATTTACTTTGGGAAGAGGGGTAACAAATGCTTTTTCCCATGCAATTGGAAAATAATTCATTACAATACATTCATTTACAATATGTTTGAGATATTCGACAATGTGAGGACAACATAGATGTATTAGTGTAATATTCAACTGATCCGCGCCAAAAGCCTTTGTTTTTATTTTTAAAATTATAGATGAGATTTCATTATAACTTCTTTGAATTGGAACAAATAGTGTATTTTCTTTAACATTATTTAAAAGTTTACAAGATCATTGGTCGCATCAGTATTTTTGGAAGAATTTACAAAATATTTATTAAAGTCGTTAACATGTTTAAACGATTCAGGTATATGTTTTAACTTTGAAGGTCTTAGTTTGTTCAGTTCCCTCCATTTTTCTTTAACTGTGGAGTTCCTAAATAAATTTTTATAATACACCCTTTTTTCAGCTCTAATTGCAGAGGTAGTATAGTTTCTTAACTGTTTGTAATATTCCCATTTGGTGGCAGATCTAGTGTTTTTAAAATCTTTTAATGCCTTATTTCTGAGTTTTTGTAATAGTTTAATGTTGTCTGTTATCCAAGGGTTAAACTTATTTTTATGTGAGGAATAAGTTTGCACCGGCACATGATGATCAAGTAGGTTTAAAATCTGATTTAGAAAATAAATTTTGTCATCAATGTCATTTATAGTATAAATAAAGCCTAACGGGAGCATTTCTAAAGCACGTTGAAAATATTCTAAGTTAATATTTTTTAAGGATCTGAATGTTATTTTGCGTGGTATTTCTGTAACTGGGGTACATTTTATTTCGCAGAAGACTGCTAAATGATCCGAGAAAGGGCATTCGAAAGTTCCTTTGTTAACAATACTGCTCGAGTTTGTAAAAATTAGGTCAATTAATGAGATTGATAGATTATTTATACGCGTGGGTTCTGATATTATCTGAGTTAAGTTTAACGGTTCAACAATTGAGGTTAGTTGATGACATAAGGAGTTATTTATTTTTAGGAAATCAATATTAAAATCTCCCATGCAGTGTATATTGTCATAATTACTAAATATATCAATTAAATTTTGTTCAAATCTTCCAAAAAAAGATGCAGTGTCTGTGTTAGGTGGTCTATAAATTATTCCAACTGCGTGTATCTCGCTCGCGATATGCAATTTCAACCAGATGCTTTCCAGACATTCGTGAGATTCACTAAGTATGACGTCATACTTTAAACTACTTTTCATATATGCTACAACTCCGCCTCCTCTAAGCAGAATATGATCATTTCTAACAACGTTATAATTAGGTAAGTTTATTGCATCCTTGTTAATATTCGAATTTAGCCAACTTTCGGTTATGGCAATGACATCAAAGTGTTTATTTAAGAAAAGGTCTTTAAAATCTGTGAAATGTGCGAACAGAGATCTTGCGTTTATATGCGCAACTTTAAAAGACATTCAAACCAACAGTCTCTAGGAATTATAAGTAATGTTATTAAGATTTACAAAAACAGAAAGGAAAAGAAAATAGAATAGTATAAGAAAGAATAATATATAGAAGCAAGTAAAGGCAGAAAGGAAGGAAAAAGAATAGTAGATTAGGAAGCTTAATATATAGAAGTAGGAAAAACAAATAAATTTTCTTTTAAATTAGGAATAAGACAAAAACGGGCATCAATCTGCATGCGTGCCTTAACGTATCTATTAATCCATTAACTATATTTGACAATTCCATTTCTTATGTCTAGAATTATTTTGATTGAACTGCGGAAATTACCAAAATAAGGAAAAATTTGCTTATTGTATAAAGTTGAGCTTTAAATAAATTTAATTAATCCAATTCTCAAAAAGGCCTATTAAATCTGTGATAAATACATAATAGAAACGTAATAGGCATTTATCGCAAGTATATATCAAATTACAAATAACATAACATAACAGGAATTTATCCCAAGTATATATCCAATTACAAATAAGAATTAAATCATATATTTAAATTATTTTTATTGAAAAACGGAATTTACTAAATAAAAAAAAAAACTTATTCTTATAAGGTTTTTGATCAAAAGAATTAATATTAGCACTCACACACAGTTTAGGTACCTACTTCAAAGAGAAAAAAAAATCGAGAAATATAAAAGTATATATCCTCAGTATATAGGAGGAGAGCTCCTCAAATAAATAATCATAAAATTATAGATATTTAAATTATTAACCAGATATAACCTATTTTCAAAGTCAATTAGAGTTCTTGTAAAATTTAAACCTAGTTCCTTTCTCAGAGAAAATGTTAACCTTAGTATACACCACTCATTTAAAGCAAAAAATGGGAGTCATGAAAACATAAATTCGACCTAAATCTTTTGTAGTAATAAAAATGGAAAATGCATTCTCTTAACCACAAAAGTAACAAATGATAATGCAAACAAGCCTCCACCGCATTATGCATTGTTTACCCTGAGCAAGATTTATTTAATATTAGGTTGTTTATATACACAATATATACATGTTTACATCAATTGACAATAATAATTGTAAACGTAAATCGTAATAATTAATAAGACGGAGATTAAAAGTACTTACATATCTTCACTGTGCATCACATAAATATTTTTTTAAGGTAAACACTCATTTACGCGAAAATTTTTGCAGATCTTGTTCCGATAAGATACGATGCACTGTTTCACCCACCTTTATTAAAATAACACCCTTAGAACACCACACTTGTCTTTTACTAAACGCGTTAACTGCTTTGTTTAATAATTGTAGACGGTACTTGGTTAGATCCTCTTGGATTTGAATTCCGGTAGACTTTAATTTATTTCTATGTTTTAGGACAAGGTCACGAGCCCTGTCTCTAGAAAAACGAACCAATATACTTCTCCAATGCCTTACTCATAATTGAGAGGAGGGTCCTGTAGTTAAAGGAGAGAGTTGGAAGTTAGGAAAAGTCTCCTTATCATATGATATTTCCAATAACCTGGTAAGTTTTTAAATGTGTTCAGATTATTTCTTTGTCAACCTGGTAAGGATGTGAAGATAATTCGAAAGCGCACATTTTTGGGACTAAGGCCTGAATATCATCAAGGCCAGAGGACTTTTTGGTAAGTATTTTAAGAATACGTCGTGCCTTTTTAATCCTGATTGTACCGTGCATATTGTATGGCAAAACTGTTACTGATGGAAAGGGAAAGCGCAGAGGAGGGATTAAAGTAGAATTTGCGGCGAATCGCTTCCCAACTAGCACTAAAGTAGCTACACCTGTTTCCACTAATACTCTTTAAGAGTTTTAACGTATTTATGACTAATAATCGTACTTTATATCAACAAACACTTTGGGTTACACGTTTTTAAGTATTTTATATGTATTTGTTACTGCGAATAATACTTTATAGTAATTTTTCATGTAAAGTAATAATTATATAATAACTACTGCCAAGCAACTACTTAAGGCATTGATTCCAAGGTTGTCATTTCTTTTCGTGACATAATAGTAATTATTCAAAGTTACATTTTTTCTAATTTGTTTACTAAATTACAACTTTGAAGTATCAGTACCTTCTTAAAGTTTACAGAGACTACTCTATTACGTTCAAATGTACTCCTATAACGTATTACTATAAAGTAAAACGAGTCGTTGCAGAGTAGAAAAAGTTATCGTCTACTGCTACTTTAAACTGGCTATTACCAGTCGTTATTCTTCTGTTGCAACTTAGCAGTAAGAATTACAGTAATTATTTACTACAAGTAAACTATTACCTCTTGTACTTGAGGTTCCGGAGATAGGGGGCGCTGGTACGAGATTCGGTCGCTGATTTTATAAGGACACTGGCAACAATAGAGTAACCAATTTTTGATTGGTTCGGCCATATTGCTGCTAAAAACGCTTTGTTTACTTTTGCGCCTACGTGGGTTTCTTATGAGGTTTGTTGTTTTAGTGTCTCATTTTATTAGTTTTTGTGATTATTAAAATGAATATTGATTCAAACAAGAAGTTCTCAGCCATTGTCCATATAGAGAAATGTATTTAAGCCTGGTTCACCTGTTTTTTGCTTGTAATTATAAAGTGTTTGTGATGAATGTGTAAATGGTTTCTTCAGTACATATTACATTACTAAATTCACTTGGCAGACAACTCGCATTAATCGCTTGCACAAACATAGTTAATTGTTAAAAATCTAAATAAAAAAGTAAGTTTATAATAGATAGTTCGAATAGATTATTAAAGTAAAACATTAACACAACCCTACATTTACAACTGACGCCGACAGAGGTTGTCAATATAAAAGTAGATTAATTTAGTCATATTTTGCGAAAAACTAACGATAATATGGGTGCCCCCCATTTAAACCTTTAGAAATGTTGCTTCAATTTGGCCGATGGGCTTCTATTATCGCCACTGTCCTTATAAAGTCATTGTAATTCGATCTACAGCTATTAATTAGTTATGTATGTGTTGTGTTATCGTCTACGAGTAACAAGTTAAATGGTTCACAATGGCTTCACGTACCATAAGTAAAAAAGTAGCTTTCGTCACTCAGCCACATTTTATAGAAAATTAAAAATATCATAACTTGGCTATGTGATACCTGAACAAAACAACCTAATGTGGTATTTTAAGGAAACAAAAAATAAAAATGAAACAAAGGGTATGGTCATGAGAGATGGCAGAATTGTAGTAGTGTCTCAAGAACCGCAACTCACCGCATGCTACGATACAACGCATTAAATTTTAAAGAACCAGCGGAATGTTCGCAAATCATAACCGTTTGGTAATAATATATAGTATAGGATTAATGGTAACTTTGTAGATAACTAGTAGACTTCAAGATAATTGGGTATAAGTGACAGTTGCGTATTTAAAGAACCCAAAACTATAAAAGCGTATGGAAGCAGTCATAGACACTTGATGTTAAGTAATTTTCTCAGTAAAGAAATGCAACCAACCTAAAAGTAAAAGTCCAATAGAACGCCATTGTTTATTTTCATCTCCCCTATAAATATTTAGCTATGATGTTTGTTTTTGAGTATAAAAATTAAAAAATGCATAAAAATTAAACATTACGTTACAAAAAGACTCACTGTTTATAATAAGATATTTAATGATAATTACTATTTAAACCAAAGTCCAAAATTACATTTTTGAGATTTAAATTGGCCAATATATTTGACCAAAATGTATTGAAAATTAAAGAATTTCTAAGGCGCGTAATTTTTTACGAATATCATCAACATATTCACCAGAGAAATTGCCTTTGTTTTAATTTTAGGTTTTTAGCATAGCCAGAAAACCAAGTGAAACGCATGTATCCTACCTCAAATACCAATAACGTACTTTATATGCTCTACACCATATTCCCAATTTAAGTGTTTGTAGTCGCCATAACTGTCTTGCTTGTATTAAAACGAACATACATATTTTTAAAACGGATTAAATAAAGACAGAAATAAGGAAGTGACGAATAGGGTAAATTATTACTATTCGGCTACTTAAATGGAACTACACAGTTCCGTACTATCTACGTAATAGTCAAAGTCACAGTTACATGTTATTCACGAAATAGTTACTCTAAAATTGTTCCCCATTTTTGTAATGACTACGTAGTCTCAGCTTAAACAAAACGTGGCGACACCAAGTTCCGGTTACTTCAATGAAAATACTTGTGATAACAATAACGTATACATGGAGACGACTTCATCATCAGAAGTTAGGGATGGAAGGAGTTTTCGCAGAAGTTTTGATTAATATATTTGGTAAGCGACCAAAAGGATTGGCTCCCATTTTGTCAAGAAAGAGTTTGCTTTTATGCATTTGTTGAAGTATCGCGGGACTTTAAAAACCAAAGAATATTGTTGGAAGGTTTTGAAGTCCTAATATAATATGGAATAAAGGTTTCTATATCTAATTGGATTCCATTCCAGATTTGGGAACAAATTTCGGAACGATTGTTATTAGAGAAACACACATCTTTCCAAGGGAATGAAGAGTAGAAATCTCGCAACCCATCCCCAATCACAGGAAGTATAGTGTTAAATAGTACGTGGTCGTATGGATTCTACAACTTTCTGTTGTATGGAACAGGAAACAGTAGTTAGACCGTGGTCAGAGGCACCCACTGGGTGAGTGGTGAGAAAGAGGTCCAATGGATTTTGGCTATACATGACGACGCTTGGGAAGCAAGTTGGTTCTCTGATGAGATTGGTAAGAGCTGGTCTGATTCTAAACGCCTCTGCTGTTTTACCTTGGTGATTGGCTAATCATTCTTTATTATGAACGTTAAAGTGGCCAAAGATAATGATTTCAGAGAAAGGGAATTCAGAGATTAGGAAATCCACTTCAGCAGAAAGAAAGTCGAAAAACTCGTTGAAGTAATTGTCTGAGGAAGAGCGGTAAATAAAAAAATAAATTTAGTGGAAGTTCTGAAGGGTCGTTTGAGCCACAGGATATCGGACCTGTTCGATTCGGAAATCTTATATAGGAGGAATGGTGGAAGAAGTTTATAGCCAGGAAAGAAAAAGTGATTAGTTACATTTTTACATTTTTTTTAGTTTCGGTTAGGAAGACAATATGATGCTTACAAAACTGAAGCTAGTGGTGAACAAAGTTGAGATTTTTAATCAAGCCACAGATACTGGTGAATGAAAAATAACATTTGGATGGTGGAGCGCCACAAGTACCTTTCACCCGGAGATCAGAATGAAGAGGTATTATATTTTGACTCCGGAATATTTTGCTTGAGTAACATCCATAATCATTTTTTCATATAACAATGTTCGGTTTGGGTAAAATAAGCAAAAAGGAAATAAAAAAAATTAAAAAAAAGGAATGGAGAAGGAAAACCGACGTAAATGCACAGGGCTGGAAACGTCAGTAAACACTTCACCACTTTTTGGAATGTGTATGTGGGGTGACCTTCTCGGTCGAGGGTAAAAATTTCCTTTACCACCTTCTAGCCTAAAGATGAATCTATATGCTCACATGATTACAGTTACTTTGTTATCACGTGATTTTTTAAAGCCAATAGAATGGCAGTTAGATAAACACGACGAGTTTCAAGTTTACAAAGGATAAAGTTAATTCATTTGAACTTTGTCCGTATACAAGTGCGAGTTGTCCAGGTGTTGGAACTGGAACACTGTTGTCGATTTGTTTGTGAACACAACTCGAGTAGTTTTAACAAAATTAATTATTTTCTGATATGAACTAAAATAATTTGTTTTGAGAAAAACATTATATATTACCGTTGTATTATTCAATAGTTGCAAGTAAAATAATAAAGCGTATAAAATATAAAGACCAAAAAATTTAAACAAATCATGGTCAAGCTTGACGTTATTTCACACTGCAGCAAGGTTTCAACGCTAAAAATGACGTCACCGCGTAAATTAAAAGTCAATAAAATCACACCCTTGCACAAAACCAATGACGAAGACAATATTAACAATTATAGACCAATACCTCTCACATCTTCATTTTCCAAAATTTTCGAATATTGTTTTATTGATCGTCTACCTGGCTAGTAAGAACATCGTGTCAAGAAATCAATTTGGTTTTCGCTCTGGGGTTTCCACTGCAGATGCACAACACAATTTTATTGGAACACTTTCTGAACATCTAGAGAGTTCTCTCACATCGTCATTTTCCAAAATTTTCGAATATTGTTTTATTGATCGTCTACCTGGCAAGTAAGAACATCGTGTCAAGAAATCAATTTGGTTTTCGCTCTGGGGTTTCCACTGCAGATGCACAACACAATTTTATTGGAACACTTTCTGAACATCTAGAGAGTGTCCTGCTGGGGTTTTCTGCGACCTCAGTAGGGCATTCGTTCTGCTGGGGTTTTCTGCGACCTCAGTAGGGCATTCGACCGTGTTAACCACATATTGTTGTTGGAAAACTGGCAGCTCATGGTGTAAGGGGTCAACCATTGGAATGGCTCAGAAGCTACCTTATTAATAGAAGTCAATATGTCACCATTGACAGACATAAGGATAATCAGGTTTATACCTACAACTCCTAATCTCTAAATGTCCCAATTGGTGTACCACAAGGGTCAATCTTGGGCCCACTTCTATTTGTCTTATATGTTAACGAAGTTGATTTAGTTCTGAGGGACTGTAGCTTGTCACTGTATGCCAACGATGCATCTATAGTTTTTGGTGGAAGCAGCCTAGAATTGTTTGAACAGAACTGTAATAATAATTTGGGGAATCTAGGGGAATGGTTCTCCCACAACTCGCTTTACCTTAACATTCAGAAGACAAACTTTATAAGATTTCATCCATACCAAAATTTGAATGACATGGACCTTAATATTGAGATATACGGCAAACCCTTGCAAAAGCTAAGTTCTACAAAGTTTTTGGGCGTCACTCTGGATGAGCATGTAAATTGGAAGGAGCACTGTCTGGGAGTTGCAAAAATATTGAGTAGGGTTAAGTATATGTTTTACAATCTGAGAGTGGTTTTAACTGTGGATCAGTTACTGACGGTCTATTATGCCCAGGTTGAATCCTTTTAACACTAGAAATAAAAATAATTTTAGAATTCCACTGAACAAACTTAATATTTGTGGAAATATGCCAAATTCTTTAGGACTTCATGTTTGTACAATGTTTTTTTTATGTTAGTTAAATTTTAGTTTTTTTTTAAGTTTTTATGATTACTTTTGTGACATGTTTTATATAATTTTATATTGTCTTGTGGAAATTAAGGTTTTAATAAATAAATAAATAAATAAATACGTCGGTATTAAAAATCTATTAGAATTGCGTACCAAATTTTAGTACAATTTGGTTCTCGTAAAATTCTATCCCTGGCTCTTTCTCTTTCTCTCTTACATCTAGCATGGCTGGAGCGAAACGTTAGAAAATTTAATAAAAATGGTAAATAGTATGTCTAACATATTATTAGTTATTACAACTAATTACATGTCCCAGTCGAGCAGAATGGTCAAACCGTCAAATACGGATGAGAAATCGCAAAATTTCAGTGACGTAAAAAGCCATTACCAGCTCAGCGAGACGAGACCGCCGTTTAGCGACTCCCGCAAGAAACTTTCATTTCACAAAAAAAAGCTTTTTCGTACATAAGTTATACGCTGCGTCATCGCGCATTGTTGCCACTTCTTTAAAGCCTCCCCTAGCCTCATTGAAAACATAAACTTACAGGAAAGAGCCTAGCCGTGACCTTGACGGGACCAGGAAGCTCCCAAGATTCAAAGCGATGGCCCGTCAAAATGACAACACCTTGTTTCCGGTTTTCAATGGCGTATCCACTTTGAGTTTTACGTCGAAGTTTAGAAAGTAATTTGAAAGTTTATACTTTTGAAAGAGAATTATAATTAAGGTATGTATTAAATTAAACAAGCCAATTAGTGGGATACATTATTTCAGGTGCCAATTTAACAAAAAATTAGAGAAACATTTAAATTCATGTCTTTAACAGCTTAGATATTATTAAATTTCACTTTTTACATAATAAACCTTTCGTATAAATAGGTACCCTTATATTTATTCAGGGGTTTAAGTTCAACGTTTGCTGTTAATGATGCTTTAAAATTGACAATGGGTTTGAAAAAGCGGCTTACCAAAGCTATAAAGAAATGTGGCAATATAAATTAACATTAGCGAGAACGCATTCTGGGTGATGAACTGTCGTGCCCAATAATTACATTAATTTGATGTATGGCTTGCTACTAAGAAATCCCTGCAACTACAGATTTAACAGCTCAACCATAGGAGATCCTATTTGGATGCAGCTCATTTGAAGGTTATATGATGCTTTGCTAAGCTGTAAAATGCACGACATTTTTCTTTCTTCTTTGTTCCTTCTCGACTGTTCTTTTATATTTCTGTTTGTTTTTATTAATTTAACTTGAATTTTAATAAATTATTAATTTACTTGAATTTAATAAATACAATTTAATATTTTTTTTTTTAAATAAGCAGAATGGTTATTTTGAATTGAACTAGAAAATTATATTTTTTTCTAAGTAACTTAAATTATTTAGAAAAGTTAAGTAGTTAAAAATATCACCACATATATTACACAACAGGCCATAAATAATTAAATATAAATAATTTTATTAATACAGTGTAAATTACATTTTAAATAAAAATAAGCACAAGTACTATTTTAAACTCAAACTGTTTATTTTTCATTTACATTTACACAAATTTAATATAAAACAAAACATTAGAAAAATACCTAGATACGAAATATCAACATCTAAGACACATTATCTCAGAAGAGAATTCAGTAAAATTAACTATACAAATAAAAACAAAACATGTCATAGAAATACAAAAATAATTTTGGAAACGTAAATACAATAATAAAACTAAATAACTGCTATTATACTACACCTAATAAATTTTATTGGTTAAAAAATGCTTTATTATATTTTAAAATAATGTTAGTATCAGGTATTCAATATTTTAAAAATAACACTACCTTTAAACATTCTGATATGTAAAATAGTGCCGTCTGCGTCTGTGAGATAAAGATTATATAGTACTATATAGTACTTCCTGTTTGCATAAACTCTTATTAAACAAAAGCACAATATTCAACAAAGACCTCTAGTTATGATTCTTATTTCGAGATGCAATAATAGTCGCATAAGATATCAGCGTGAATTTTGTACAAAAGGCAATTTATTCTTTTTAAAGAATTTTTAAAAATTTTGAGATATTGAAAGCCAAACTAACTCCTCGATAATTTCCACCGTAATATTGTCTCAACACTCTACATGTTTTTTATATAGGCTTTAATAAACATAAACATGAAACTTGACTTGATAATTTTGTACAACTGGCTTCAAAAATAAGGTTTAGAGTTTAATTGAATTTTCCCAAGATTCATAGTACCATATAGAGTTAAATACAAACGTAGCTACATGTTTCGCTCAGGTGGGTTATCATTAGATCTGTAGATCATAATTTACCTTGTTAACAGCAAAAGTAAACATGAATTATTGTACAGCTTGATCCAATTAAATTAACAAAACGCTACTATTGAATACTTACATATTTCATTCGTCTAATTCTGATTGTAGGCAAGCACTGCTTTTTAATCTATTTTTTGAGGAATCCCTCCTATTAACATTCATTTGCAAAAAAACTGGCTGCATAGGCGGCTATATTTTCCCGGTTTCTAACTGGGCTTGTTAATAAAAGATATCTAATATTTTTTCCTTTTTTAATTGTTAGGATAGCTACAAAAGTACTATACAGGGTGTTCAAAGTTAAGTTGGCACCACTGCTAACTTTTTTGTTATGAAAGCTACGATGTCGGTTAAATTATGTAAATTTTGTATTTTTTCCTGCTGATTACGATAGTGAAAGTAGAAAAACAATATTATATGTATATGTCTAGTGCATTCGATTCGCCGTCAAAAATGTAATAAAAGTTGTTCTTTATCATTTTTGCCTAAATTGCAAAATCACAGAGAAAACGGCAATTTTTAATTTTAATCTAGTTACCTATGGCATAAAAACAATAGTAGAGACGGCGCTGACATTAAGTAACTCAAATTTCACGCTATTTTCAATAGTAAGCTTGCTCTATTATTAATAGAATAAAAATGGCGTTTACTCACTTAGAGAAGTGTAAGAAAGAGGAAATGTATATTTGGTGTAGAAAAAATACTACCGAGGCACTTCAGCGCTATAGCGAGAAGTATCCAAATCGCAATCAAACCGTCGTTTATTTTTAAAGCTTTATCACAAATGGAGGTCTAATACCTATACATTTCAAAAATCGAGGAGAAGAAAGAACTTTAAAATAAGTAAACAAAACTGAAATAAATATGTTAGCGTACTTTGAAACCTATCTTGAAAATTCCATAACGGACCTTTTGCAAAGCCAGTGGTTCGGGTTTAGAAACTATTCATGCCGTTTTAAAAAAGCACAAATTTGTTCCATACAGATATCGCCTAATACAAACCTCGGAAGCAGATGATTTCCAAAGACGACTTGATTTTTGTACATGGTTTCTTACTCAATGCAAGATATTTCCTAATTTACCACAAATGGTTTTATGGAGTGATGAAGCCAATTTTTCAAATAGGAGTATATTTAACCGAAAAAATCGTCATTATTGGTCACGGGAAAATCTCATGCAAGTCCACCAGCGTAATCCTTAAAGGCCCCTTAAATGGAGACCGGTATCTGGAAATAATATCAGAAATTTTAGAAAATTTTGCTGATGTGTGTTTAGAGGAAAGAAGACGCATGTTTTTTTCAGGATGGGGCTCCCCCTCATAACACCCAAGTTGTAAAGCAACTACTTCATTCCATTCAACATAGATACTTTGAGAATGAGTGGATAGCTAAAATGGCCCAATACGCTGTTACACACGTCAAGGATAGAGTATACCTAAAAAAGTATCCAAACGTTGACGAGTTATGGCAAAATATTACCAATTAGTATTGTCAGAAAAATGTTAATCAATGTTACCAGAAGCATACGTAAGAGGTGCCAGCTGTGCATACAACATTATGGTGATCTTTTCTAGCATTTTTTTTTATTACTACCTATTTCGTTCTTTATTGCTTAAATTTATTTTCAAGCAGAAATATAACATTATGCAGCTAGTATTATTATTTTATTTTTTTTATTATAATATTAGGAATTATCCTGCATTGATTAAGAAACCATGTACAAAAATCAAGTCGTCTTTGGAAATCATTTGCTTCCAAGGTTTGTATTAGGCGATACCAGTAGTAACGAACAAATTTGTGTTTTTTTTAACGGCATGAAACACAAACCACTGTCATTGCAAAGTACTCTAACAAATTTATTTCAGTTTCTTCACTTATAAAATTCTTCCTTCTCCTCGACTATTGAAATGAATCGGTGTTACACCTGTATTTGTGATAAAACCTTAAGGTGGATTTGTGTAACAAATCTTAGTTTTAACTTAATCTTTAGTAATAAGATCTCACCCTGTTATTGGTTGTTCTTCATGTGACTTCAATAAACCAATCAAAATGCTTTTTCTTAATTATTAAGTTATTGTTAAAACGAAATTTTCCTACATGAACCAAGTTTTAAAAATAAACGACGCACGACGGTTTCGGAGATCGCGTTTTGAATACTTTTTACTATAACGCTGAAGTGCCTCGGTAGTATTTTTTCTGCGCAAAATATACATTTCCACCATATCACACTTCTCTAAGTAAATAAATACCATTTTTATTCTATTAATAATACAGCAAGCTTACTATTGAAAACAGCTTGACATTAGATTTAGCAAAAGTTAGCGCCATCTCTACTATTGTTTTCATGCCATAGGTAACCAGATTAAACTTAAAAATTGCTGTTTTCTCTGTTATTTTGCACTTTAGACAAAAATGATAAAAAACAACTTTTATTACGTTTTCGACGGCGAATCGAATGAAGTAGACATATACAGAGAGTTAAATTAATAAAAATTATTTTTTGCATATATCTCGAGAACCATACATTCTATTGTTTTTCGGCTTCCACTATCGTAATCAGCAGGAAAAATACAAAACTTTCATAGTTTAACCGACATCGTAGCTCTCATAACAAAAAAGTTAGCAATGGTGCCAAGTTAACTTTGAACACCCTGTATACTATAGTGTTAGTTTTTTTTTGAAGATGCCCTAGAATGGAAGAGGCAGAGGCCACTTAACTTTTTTCGCAGTTGTTTAATTAAGACTAAAGAAAGGTAGGTAGAGTTAGGTTAGATCTGATTAAGTTAGTTTACACTTACAGAATCCAAATTTTTATTGTTAGTATTTTTGGGACATGTTAAACGGTGTAAGGTTAGATTACGTTAGTTTTTTTTTAATTGATTTAAATTACTTTTGGGTTAGATTTAAATATATATATAGATTAGAATAGGACTTATTGGCTTTGCTACTAGGCAGTCGCCAGATTGCTCTCCGTCTGGGGCTCACAGTCGTTAAATCGGCGACTCTCGAAGTCGACCCTGCACCTTATTCCAGTTTGGAGTACAAACCACTATTTATTTCGTGTACTGTGGTTTGGAGACGTTATCGGTAGGATGTCCGGATGGCGAGCTCTAAACTCCTGGATACCCTAACTCTTTAAAATACTTCTTGACTTTTCCTCTTTTAATTTCTGAAATGCATCTTGGCTTCCACTAGGTGCCCCCTGAGAGTACTACTGATATCACGAGATGACCCTTTCTTTCAAGCTATCCACTTACCCCTCCCACTCCCGCCACGTAGCAGCCATTACGTTAATATTCTTTGTAGAACTGCGGCAGACGAACGGCATAGAATGCAGGAACAACTAGGCCTCACACGTTCACAGCGTCTGCTCCCTTTCTAGCGGGGTCGTTAGTTTCTACACTGAGCGGTTAAGTCTCGAGTTTCCCCAGAAATAAAGCAGCAAATCGAACACGTGGAACCATTTATGTTGATAGCACAAAGGTCTGCATTCGATGAGACGAACCGGAAGACTGTGCTAAGATTAGTTCAAGAATAGTTGGACTACTTAGGGTTAGTTTCTAGCTACCTGCAATAAATAAATAAATTAATAAATAGAAGAAGAATTTTATATTTTTTCAGAAAAAATTCAGACAGAGATCGAATTGCTTAGTAATGCGAAGGAAAAAAAGCTCAGAGAGGGTATCTTTTAAAGACCGTTACTTTAAGTTAGCTGGCTTAGTCAATAGAGATAGGTAAGCATCCATCCACGGAAATAAAATTATATTAAGGGCAAATAATTTCTTGAGGCTTGAGGTCAACGTTTGCGTTGAACTTCAAGAACAGTTTTTTCTAAATATTCTTTCATCATAAAAGATTGTACCATATCCAACTTAAAATTGTACTAGATTTTAATTGCTTGTACAGAAACAGAATATGTGTGTAATGTGTAAACTAAATGCTTATTAATAAATCCGGCAATCTACAGATTATTTACAAAGAAAACAAGTTATTTTTCTACACAGGTAGATTTTTTACTAATTACTCATAAATGATATCCTTTTTTAATAAGGATTGAGAAGGCTTCCACTCAAAATAAGAAGTCTTGCCTAATAAATATTTCGCAAATTAATAGTGAATTGCACGTTTCAGGTAATAAACGGATTCTAGTTTTTGTTTTAATTAAATGTAATTGGTATTAGTGATGATGACGAGTAATGAGTAGGATATTTTGAAAATTATCGATATTCAGTGTTGTCAGTTAAGTGCGTTTACTTTTATAATTTCGTGTCCTAGTACTGATCGATGTTTAATATTGTACAAAATATACCGTATTAAAAATGTATTTGTACAAATGGTATTAAAATGTATTAGATCGGTACAATTAAACCAGCTCTTGCAACGCTGCTTTTGTAATGTTTACAATAAATGTACTACCCGCGGCAACACTCTTTCCGCACATGAGGACGTAGCATTAGCATGACGCGGCGGTCAGGGATGTTCCAAAGTGCAAAATTATACTTTTTGTGTCAAATTTGATGTCGATTTGCACAATGTGCCCACGACGCACATGCACAATCAGCAGTTATACATATACAAAGTATACATAAATAAAGAACTAAAATACAAAACACCATAGTTTAATCAGATATTTTTTGATAAATGCCTATCAACATTTTCGAAAAACCGGCAATGTCACCCATTTTTCCGGAGTTGTTAGTGGATTGCCCATACTACAAAACTTTTTATGATATTGAGTTAGATTAGACATACGTCGATGCTCTTGGTTAAGCACTTAGACAAGGAAAGAGAGAAGACGCGTAACACCCGTTTACGGCGCTGGCGCAAATTGAAGCAGAAATTCATTAGGACCAGTGTTGCCGTTTTTAGTACAATTGTACTAGATTCAGTACGATTCATTACAGTTTAGCACGTCAGTACCTCTCTTTCATATTTAGTACAATTTTAAATTTTTTTCTTCCATATATTTTTATCGACTGGAACCGCTTTCATCGATTTTTATTCCCATCTCTACTTGTTTTGAAGGTTGCATAGCACTAGCAGATTCAGATTACTGTGAAGTGAAGCTTACTGTAAAGGACACTGGAAAGATTGCGCGACGTCAAAATTTTGTTTTGATTGGGTTTGTTTTAAATTGTGTACTGTTTTATGGGAATCCCAGGTTGATCCAGCGAGCTTGTTTGTTTTTTCTGTTATCAGTGTTTGGGTCAGTGTCATTACCGGGTCGTATTACCGTATATATATCGTTGTTCTCAGTTTTAGACAATCGTATTAACTTCGATAATAAAGCAATAGCAATGGACAAGTAAGTTTAACACTTTAATTTAACTAATTCATCAATTTATTATCTAATAATAATATTATTACAAATAAATATCTCAAAAATTACATAATTATATATTATAATATACGGGGTGATAGATAAAGTCGAGCAAAAAGCAAGTTTTGTGTGTGTCACTGTGTTAAAAAAAATAGTTACTACAATAGGATTTGTTACTAAGGTAATATCAATATTTAATATTTCTATAAAGGTTTTTGGCCAGTTTTTAAATTTACTATCTATATCTCAATTTTAAATTAAACTTTAAAACCATACCAAAAGCAGTTTGACTGATTGAGAACGAATTGTGACGGGGGGTGTGAATACATAGTTGTGTTCGTTGTGTCATACAGTGTAGCAATACGATATACGATTTATAAACAAATATCTACCTACTTGTGTCATAATCACGTTTTAAAAAAATCACGGGCTTTTCACTGACATCCAAACAAGAATAAAAATGCTCATAAGTGCGTAATATGCATAATATTATTATAGGTTCGTAAATAATGTTCATTTATTTTTTTTGCGTGCAATTTTAAATTATTAAGGGAAAACTAGAAAACCCGTAGTTTTTGAAATTTCATAGTAACATAACTAGGATTGACAAAGATTTTCCTTTAGATTTTTGATTCGAAAATCAACGTCCACAAAAAAAAATGACAATGAACAAAAAGAGCCTGAAAAAAATCTGTCTTTAAAGAATACCCCAAAACGGAAGCCAGAATCTTCTTCCATTTCTGTTGCTCAATCATCAACGCCATCTACGAGTAAAACTGTTGAGGAACCAATTCCGACAAATCCCGACGTAGATTCCGAATCCGAATCAATTGAGGAATCGATGTTGGGACCTGGTCCTAGCAAGAAAAAATATGTCCAGAAATTTCGTTCCGCTTGGCAGGAGGCCTATGCTTGGGTAGAAAATAAAGATGGAAAAAACTTTTGTAAGGTGTGCAGTATGGCTATAAGCGGTGCTGGTTTCCATCTAAAACGCCATGAAAAAACAACTTTTCATCAAAAAAAAATAGCAGCACTAAAATCCACTCCAAAAATGACAGAAATGCTACAAAATAACAAAGAGAAGCAGTATTTAAGCAAAAAAATTAAACAGGCCGAAGAAAAGTTGTGTGCTTTCCTTTGCGCAAAAAATTTACCTATGAATATAATCGGAGATCTAGTAGAAGTTAATAGCAACATTTATGATGATTCAATGATTGCTAAATCATTACATATTAAACGTACCATAGCAACAAAAATAATAAATAAATCATTAGGACCAGCTTTGGAATCCGTCATTGCCCAAGAGTTAAAACAATCATATTTTTCAATTATAATAGATGAATCCACATCAGTTAGTTTAAAGAAAAATTTAGTAGTTATTGCTAGGTACTGGAAAAAAGATGTGGTCAAAGACGTTTTCTTTAAATTGATAGAGGTTCAAGATGCAACTGCACAAGGGTTGTGTCAAAGTGTAAGAGGATTGTTAGATTTTTATAATATTCCCTACGAGAATGTCATTGGTTTTGGTGCGGATAACGCGAGCACAATGATGGGCGAGGCCAGAGGAGTCCAAGCCAGACTACGCCAATTTTGTCCAAATATAGTAGTCCAGAGCTGCAGTTGTCATTCGCTTCACTTGTGTGCCTCTGCAGCTGGAAAGAAAATACCAGAAGATATTGAGCAATTCACCAGAAATATATATTCCTATTTTTCACACAGTAGCAAAAGAATTAGTGAACTGAAAGAATGTCAGATATTTGCCGAAGAAAAACCTCACCTCATGTTATATCCTAGCCAGACCAGATGGTTGTCACGGCAGGTAACTTTATTATGTTGTTAAAAAATCAATGCAAACATTTAATCTCTTTTTTTACAGCGTGTTGTGGACAGAATACTAGAGCACTGGCAATCACTCATTTTATTTTTTCAACGGGAAGCCTTAGAAGACCGTCTACCAGCTGCCATTTCCATTTTGGCGCATTTGAGAAATCCTGTGACTAAGTTATATATGTATTTTTTGTCTCACGTCCTAAACATTATTACAAAATGTAACTTGGAGTTACAGAGTGAAAGTCCTAAGGTTCCTCTACTACTAGATAGAATTTTAACTATGCACACATTGTTTTTAAAAGCATTTATTAAACCAGAAATTTTAAATAAGTATGCAGCCAAAGAAATAAGCGTGACAAATCCTCACAATTTTTTGGATATTGATTCGGTTTACTGTGGCACAATGGTAAATATTTTCTTAGCTGAAGCGAATACACAAATTAACAACGCCGATTTGCAGTCTTTTAAGGTAAATTGTTTGGGGTTCTATACAGAGTTTTGTAAGCAAGTGAAATCAAGGTTCGATTTTAACAATAAATATTTATTATTAACACAGCAATTCACTCCAAAAGCTGCTGTTTTCGGAAATATCATGTCGATAGCACCAAACGTTTTAGAACTTTTCCCCAATATAAATTGGAATTTGATGGAAATAGACACCGAATGGTAAAGTATATCAATTCGAGAAGAATTTAAAAATATTGTTAATGTAGATATACAGAAATTTTGGTCTATTATAAACGAGACAAAAAATGAAAACAATGAACCAATGTTCAAAAACCTGATGAAGATAGTAAAAATAGTCCTATCTTTACCGCATTCTTCAGCAACAGCAGAACGAATTTTTTCAGAAGAAAATATAATAGTTAATAAAATTAGAAATAGAATGGCAGTAACAACCTGCTCTAATATTTTACATATTAAGCAAAGTGTTTCATTTGAGGGATCCCTATCAAAATGGAATTTTGAAAATATTCGTCCTGCAACTAGGTCATTAGCGCCAGATACCGACCTAAATTCTAGCTCCACTTCTAGTGAAGAAGGACTTTAGTCACATAAACTTGAATTTAGAATGCCCCCCTCCCTGAAATTATTATTTTAATATTTATATTTACTTTAGTATTTTAGTTATGTTAACATATTTTCTTTTTTATGTATTTTGTACGTATATTTGATATGACAAAATTATTTAATAATATACAATGTTTGAGTTGAATAATACATATATTGACGGCAAAAAAAGCAGAGTGTATTATTGCCCTACCTAAATGTTAAGCCACCATCACTAGACGAAAGTCTAAATGTGCACCTGGTTATGCACTCTATTTATCGAGAAAAAGTAATAACTGTCAAATATAGAATTCATGTTTTCTCAAGGACTAATTTAGTACAATGATGGGAAATTTTAGTATAATTACAGGTCAGATGTCAGTACGATTTTAATAAGGACAGCGGCAACACTGATTAGGACGACATTTTATGGTGCCAGACAATCGAGGTGTCACCACAGTTTCTTTTCTGGATTATTCAGCGGAAAGTGTGTTAAAAACTATAAATTTTGTGTTAGAAAAATGGTGGTTTGTTGTGCTTACAACTGTAAAAGTCGGAGTGACAGAAAGGAACCTGAAGTTACGTTTCACAGGTGAGAAATAATAAAGTAATTTCTCAATTGCATTTAAAAAACCATTTATCTCATGTTCTAAGTAGTTATTTGGTATAATATTTTAATATGATCTAACAGCTGACTGATTTCACGATACTGCGCAGTGTGGGACATAAACATGACTATTTTCATTCATGATTACCTAATTAAGTATTCATAATTGGGTTAATCTCCTCGAGTAAATGTCATTTGAGCAGTGGTGGCGTTCATATATATTTTAATAATTACGCTTATGAAAAATTGTTTATTACTATGTTAATATTGTTATTATTAATAATATTATTTTATCTATATATTAGTTCTGCAATAGGAAAATTGGTTTATTTTGATAATAAAACATATTCTTTTGAAGTTTCACATAACTTTTTTTTTAAGATTTCCTACAAATCTGGTAAGGCGAGAACTTTGGGTTCAGAATCTGAAACTTGCAGACTGGTCTCCAACAAAGAATCACAGACTTTGTTCCAAGCATTTTGAAAAAAAATTCTTTTACCGCATTGGCGAAAGAAATTGTCTTTTGGATGAAGCCGTACCGACAATATTTCCAGAACTGCCCAAATATATGCAACCAAAAAAGGTAAAGTATAGTTTTTGTAACTATCCAAATAACATTGTTTGATTAGTAGAAGTAATTGCTATATTTTTTTTACTTTATTATATAATTTATAAGGTATTTAATATAATATTTATTGTTATTTACTATTACTATAGTTAATTTCTCTTTAATGGTAGGCAAAATTTAATAATTGTTCATGTTTAAACAGTTACACAGTAATACCTCTCTGATATGGGAATTGGAGTATATTTGATTGATAAAACAATATATATGCCTTTAAACCACAATTTCTAAACCATCTAGTTATTTATGCCTAAAGTGATATATAAAGTATGCTAATTACAAATCATAACTATTTATAGATGTTCAAGATATAAACCTATTATAAACCAAATGTTGAGTTAAAGTGGCACAAAAAACTATTATAACATTTATATAACACACATTTTTTAAAGAAATATTAATGAGACTTGATTACCATTTTATATATTTTGGTTGGAAAAAATGTTACTAATTGGTGTACTGCATATTATTTGACTGTACAGTACTAAAAATTTAACAAATCAAATTGTTGCAGACAACAAAGAGATCTCATGAACAAAATATTCAGAATACTGCCTCCACATCAGCAGTAGCTTCTACATCAAGTAGTACCCTGGAAGATATCCATCCAGAGACTCCTAGGAAAAAAAAACTACGTCAACAGCTATTTAGGGAAAGGGTAAAAAGTCAGCAAAAAACAAAGAAGATAAAAATCTTGTCGCAGAAAGTACGAAGGTATAAAAAGAAGGTTTTTTCATTGAAGCAAATCATAAAACATTTAGCTAGTAAAAATTTGATAAGCTCAGAAAATTCTCTATTACTTTCCAACATGTCTGGAATAACCAAAGAACTGCAAAAACGTAAATTGAAAAAAAAAGCTAAATATTCTCCAGAATTAAGAAAGTTTGCAATAACGGTCAGTTTTTTTTCACCTAAAGCTTATGATTACATTCGAAAAGTTTTTGATACTTGTTTACCCCATAGGAGTACCATAGGAAAGTGGTTTAAAAATATAAACGCGGAACCAGGTTTTACCAAAGAGTGTTTTGACACTTTAAGAAAATATGTCCAAATATCTGATAGACCTACTCTCATTGCACTTGTTATTGACGAAATTTCAATTCGAAAACAAGTGGAATGGGATGGGAGAAAGTTTCATGGATATGTTTACTATGGGGTAGACTTGGACGATGATCAAAATGCAGTAGCAAAAGAAGCTTTTGTTTTAATGGCTGTTTGCATAAATGGTACATGGAAAATACCAGTAGGGTATTTTTTTGTAGACGGGTTAACTGGCATGCAAAAAAGTTCCCTTGTGACTCAATGCATAGAATTAATTAAAGAAACTTTTGACGGTGCTCCTTCGGATGTCGCAATGGCAAATCTTTTAGGCTGTGTCACAGAACTGCAAAATATGAAAACATATTTTACAATTCGTAACAGCAATATTTTTGTTTTTTATGATCCATGTCATATGCTTAAACTAGTTAGAAATACATTCGGAGAGAGCAAACAATTAGTAGATGGTCAGGGGAATTTAATTAAGTGGGAGTACATAGAAAAATTAGAAAATGTACAACAATCTGAAGGACTTCATTTAGGGAACAAACTTAGAAAAGCCCACATCAAGTTTTTTAAGCAAAAAATGAAAGTTAGATTAGCTGTCCAATTATTAAGCGAATCAGTAGCAGATGCTCTAACTTTTTGTGAGGAAACTTTAGGCCTTGAAGAATTTCGTGGTTGTAAGGCTACAGTAAATTTTATTAAAATGTTAAATAATATTTTTGATGTATTAAACAGCCGAACCCTTGCTGCACCAAGATATAAAAAACCCATTTTTAAGAAAAATATATTCCAAACTAGGAAGTTTATTTCTGAAGCAATTGATTATATTTCAACATTAAAATTTACAAACAATCAATTACTAATACATTCCAAAAGGAAAACGGGCTTTCTAGGTTTTATAATATCTTTAAAAAGTGCCTTGCTGATGTATGATGAAGCAATTTCAAAAAATTATCTTGTTTACCTTCCATGTCATAAAATTAGTCAAGACCATCTTGAACTATTTTTTTCATCCATAAGATCAAGGGGTGGTTGGAATAATAATCCTACCTGTAGACAATTTACGGCTGCTTACAAACGACTTTTAGTCCGAGCAGAAATTCGTGAAGGAATGGGGAATTGTATTCCCTTAGATGACATACCTATACTAGTGGGATCAAGCAGGTTTGAAAAACCAGAACTCAATATTGCACCACCTGATTTTCTCCCAGAGGTATCTGAAAAGTATCCAATGTTGCAAAGCATTTGGGAAGATCATGAATATATAATGAATACCCATGTAATTAGTAAATGTTCAAAAGAAATTATAATTTATATAGCGGGTTTTGTATCACGTAGGTTACAGTCATTAATTAAATGTGAAATGTGCATACAATCTTTAATTGGGGAAAAAGAAAATTATTTAAACTCCTTAATTTCCCAAAAAAATCGAGGTGGATTAACATATCCCTCTAAAGATGTAATAGAAATTTGTAAATTAAGCGAACATTTTTTGCGAATTTATGAGCATGATATCAAAAAGAAGAATTTTTTAAGTATCTTAAAAAGCAAAATTATGTTTAGCTGCATACAATCAAAATATTTTAATTATTTAAAAGAACATGCATCAGAAGGTACTACAAACCACTTATATTTTTTGATGGAATCTATCATTTTACAGTATTTAAATATTCGTTTGCATTTTATAAGTAAAAGGCAATCTGAAGTAGTAGATCCCATCAGAAGTCAATATACCAAGCTAATTTTGTTTAAGGGACAATAACATTTATTGTATTGGTTTAGCTTTAGTATTTATAATAATGTATATAATTTTTTTATTTTTAAGTTTTTTGTAATTGTATTTAGTATGTAGAAACCCTGTAAAATATTTCAGCTATATGAAATAAAATATAACGTAATTAAATTATATACCTGGTTTTATTTCAGTATTAAGAAGGTCCATAAATACATAAAAAGTAGAATAGCGAAATACTAATTTTTCCAAGATAATTTACATTACAAAAATTTAAAGCTAACAGGCGCTCGGTAAAAGTTTATGCAGATTTTAATTTTGCACATGGTTTTCATTTTGATAGAAAATAAATTGCATTTTCGTCTAAAGTCCTCTTACTTATCACTTCTTTTCATATATGCGTCGGTGAACCAAAACGCTAAATAAGTTACATCACAAAAAATGTACATTTATTTCTAATATCAATCATGTGATACGCCACTGAGCAAACATGCCTGGTGCCAGTTGGCCTTCAGTAAAACAGTTGGCGTTATCCGTCCTCTCTCTTTCCTTGTCTAAGGTTAAGCACGATTGGATTAGGGACATCGCACACTGAGCAACGAAAAACTGCTCGGTGGCATCGCAGCACAGATAGCAAAGGAGAGTTAGATAAGGACGTAATGGAAAGTTATTATCATTATTACAATATTTAATTTAGGCAAGATTATTGACTGATTATTTTACTATTATTTATTATTATTTAAAAAACGGGTCACAAAAAAAATTAGTTTGGCGGTATGTTTAATAAAAATAAGACAAAAGAATATAAAAACAATGAATGATGTAGATAATGCAGCAATACTAAATAAATTATAATAAATACAAATTCGAGCATTCATAAGAACAAATTATTATCTTGAAGTCTTTGAAACTGTTTTTATTTACATATTATTATATATTTATCTTACTTTACGACGACTCATGAAATACGGGATATAAAATATTTTTCTAGGACACCGGAATTAGATACTAAAATACGGGACAATCACGTATATATGGGACGTCTGGCAACCCTATTTATATCTTAATAAAGTTTAACAAATAGTATTATTTTTTTGTACAATTTTTAGTGGCAGTTTATAATAAAAAATAGTTTGCTGTGCTAGCTTACGTTTTGATTTATATATATATATATATATATATATATATATATATATATATATATATATATATATATACTTATTCCCAAAATTCGAAAATAAATCTTAATGCGGACCCGACCCCCACGACTACTGGACAACATGGCTTAACCTAATCTAATTTAGGAAAAGTGCACAAAAGTGCCCAATATTGACGCGCTGTGTAATGCAAAACAAAAATATCTTTGTAACAACCCTGGCGGCGGTTGTCAAACTACATGTGTTCGCTGTGTATACATAACATAACCTCCTTTATTTACTTTATAAATATATTCTAATTTTGTAATTTTATGTAGTGAATAGTAGTGATATTTTCCATAATGTCTAGCTTTAAGCGACTGAATACTAAAATCTATGAGAAGAAGGGGCCAAAAATTACTCCTGATTTTATATATTGGAAACAATTAAGTGTAAGTAGAACATTTAAAAGGTATTTATTTCATTTTTGGTTGATATGGCATGTTGTGTCTAGGTACACCAATATTTCTAATGTCGTGTTAGAGGGTGGTGTACAGTCTATCTAACACGAACTAGTGGGATGCTCTCACACATTTCAGGTTCAGATATTTCTTTTAGAATTTAAAAAGACCTGAGCATGAATAAAAAAACTTAAAACTTTACCACAAAATATCTTAGAGTATCTATGCCTCTTTCACAGTTTAAATTAGGATGAACAAACGTCCCCTCTTTTTGGTAACCGTCGTCCGTCCCTGAAAAGTAAACTGTCCCCAAAATGTTCCCAGATTCCTTGAACTAATCATGCAAAGTTTTCAGCAAAAGTCTGGCCAGGAGTCAACTGATATTTGAAAAACAAAATATTGCGAAAAAATCACCAAACATAATTCATTGAGTGGCAGCTCTACCCAACTGTACTAAAATTTCTTATCATTTTCAG
Source organism: Kuschelorhynchus macadamiae (assembly GCA_030620095.1). Taxonomy (NCBI): domain Eukaryota; kingdom Metazoa; phylum Arthropoda; class Insecta; order Coleoptera; family Curculionidae; genus Kuschelorhynchus; species Kuschelorhynchus macadamiae. Next base: position 468,317 of record JAUTXW010000204.1, read on the forward strand.
TTTCTCATTTAAATGAAAAAAACAATTTTTTTCAATGTCATTTTATACCTACATGATAAATGTCAAAAAAATTAAAATATTTATTTGAAATTGTCACAGAATATTCCTCTATGTGGTTTTTCAAAAATTATTTAAAATGGACAAGATTGCAGTTTCAGAAGTTTTTTTTAATTTTTAAAACTTTTTAGTTCAAAAGGGTCAATTGAATGACAAAAGCAAAAAATATTCTGAAAGAGTGTAGATATGAGAAAAAATACCTATTATGTTTTGTCTTTAAAAAGTCTATCAATAAGACAAAAAGTTTGTATATCAACACAAATCCAATACAACTGGCAGAAAGTGAAATGCAGAATCAACATGGGTCTGCAAGTTTAAAGAGTAATGTATAAATCATGGAACATACTGTCATACTTCCTGTACAATAAAAAAGGAATGTTGTAAAAGTGAGAATCTCTTACGATCAGAAGAAATATTAGATGTTTCCATTGGTGCCGACCATTTTGCTTCTGCTGACAGTGAAAAACCAGAAACCAGAGGATTTTGAAAACAACATATGACAAATCGGTCAACAAATGAAAGCGTGAATATAAACAAAACGTACAAAAAAAACATCTTAAATCGCAAAAATGGTACCAGGGGTGAGGCATACAACCATTAAACAAGGACAAAAAGATTTAGGTTTTTATATCTAAGGTAAAAAAGCAAATTAGTGAAGACATCATTAAAACATACATTATCCATGCACACCAAGGAAAAAATGAAGTTGAGCTTAAACTCTGTTCAATGTAAAAGCCTAACCCCACCAAGAACTATGATTAATATATTAGGAATGCTTTTGGTCAAGTGGAAATATTTCCAGAGCTCATTTTTGGTATACCTATAACATCTAATTATAAGAAATGCTAAATGCAACCTACTACAACTAAAGGTTTTATTTTCTCAAGAAACCTCAGATATCTTTTGTGTCTCGAAACATTGGACGCAAGGATGTGACATTCAAACAATAAATCGTGATGGCCATCAACTGCTGAGTGTTTCATTAAGATCGGACATCAGGAGGCGGCACAGCTATATACAAAAGAAAATCTTTCAATATCAAAGGATTTTTACCATTATTTTCCATAACCAAGACTTTTTCAATTTTTTATTGCACAATTAAAACATATGTAAAACTAAAATTAAAGCTCTTACTATTATGAATTTTCCTGCTTACTCAATGTTCTTATTAATGAAGCCTATTGCCTTGAAAAGTACATGATTGTGTATGGGGATTTTAACATCAATTTTGCCCTAGCAGGTACATCTAAAACTAATATAGTGCAATTAATGTCTAGTTATTACCTTATCACACCTTATGCAGGTAACGCAAGAGTGGGTACTGCTACAAGTCCACAGATAGATAATATTTTGAGTAATGTTCTATTATCCTCAATAGTTTATTATCGAGTTTATTATAGTACAATTCTAATTGATATTTCTGATAATGTTGTCTAGCCATATTAAAAAAAAAAAATTTTATACCCACTCAAATATAATAAATTTTCACTATGCCTTCAAGAATGTGGATTGGGGTGATGTATTTCTTTTAAATAACCCAGATCAACAGTATTTAAGTTTTAAAAATATCCTGCAATGTCCTGCATACTTTGACATATGACCCAGGTCATCCAGTCCGAGATCCAGTCAGATCAAAAAGGAGCCTTGTTGGACAAACAGGGAGATACAAAATTTTGCAAATCATGTGAAGGATTTATAAATTATATACAAACTAAAAATGAAGTTATAATACAGCCATACAATACAGAAAAAAGTACCAATTTAAAGTTTTTTTTCTGAATTTAACATGGCTATAAATGTTAAATAAGACAAAGTGGCAAATGTTTAACTGCCACAAAGTCAGTTCATTGAAGAACCTCAACAAATTTTAAGCATATTTAAAGGTCAATTTAATCTCAATACATATATAATCATCATGGTACAATAAATTATATTAATTTTATGAATCCTCTGTGTCTGTATCTATACCTTGTTGATGAAATAGAAGTTTTTAAAATTATGATTTTGCCAAACAAATATTCTGCATGGACTTTTCTTTTAAAACATATAGGAAATAAGATCCCCTCTCCCCTTCCTTACATAATAAATAACTGTTAATTTGGGAATTTTTCTGCTTCAACTTAAGATTGCTAATATAATTTTGTTAGTATTATATAATATATTAAATAAAACAAACCAGTTTAGATTAAACTTTAATTTTCACTCGTGATATTCTCTATCAAAATATCAGTTGTGCAACAAAATTTCCTGAGGAAATTTGTGAACATTTTTTAAATGAAATTATTCCTGCATATCACCAGAAAAAATCACGGACGCGTGATTTTTTCAGTTGATATGCACTCATGACTTATAAAAATTGGTTGCCAAAAAAAATTTCACAAATTTTCAGAAATTTTTTATTCACTTGTGATATTTCTACTGAATATTTCACTGATGTATTAAAAATGCCATATGAAGCGGGAAATTTTCATTTATAGTCTCTCTAGAGTTTGAATTATTTCCAGACATTTTTTCAAGGTACAAATTTTGGTGGAAATTTTCTTAAAAAATTCACTAAGAAAAAAGTTAAGTGTAATAATTTATCATGTAAACAGTCTTTATTCTACAGTAAACGGATATCGTTTAATGTTCGTCAATATCTGTCTACTAAAAGAAATGTTATACTGTAAAAAAAAGCATGTCTATGTGCACTACCTTAGTAAACTGTAAATGATTTTGATGACAAACTATTTTTTTAATTTTCCTCATGCCTTAGTAAAATGAATTATTTGTTAGAAGATAAATGCTATTTAAAAATTAGTTGATTATTTAACTTTGTCATAATAGGTTTCTATTATATCTATTTTTATACTACAGTAAAGGGAAATCATATATTATATTCTATTATGAGTAAAGGTAATGACCTGGAATTTCTTTTAGACGTCCTTGAGTAAAGTAGTGGCATAAAACATATGTTTCCGAGTACAGTTCATATTGTCTGAACCTTAGACTTTAAAACAAAGGATAGACTCAACATTTCATTCATAAATAGTTTCAAAAGTTGGATCTATTGTTGTTTTTCGTGTGCCATGGGTGCGAGAGAAAACATATATCTTCCGCTGCATCCCCGTTCCCAGAAATGGCAACCCTGTTGGCTCTTACTTTAGACTGAACCAGCGGTGGCTCGTTTCTTTTTAATTTAATATATGTTTATAGCAAGCAGTTTAATGTGTTTTTGTCAATTTTAAGTTTGCCAGACGCGTAGTCAGAAATTCGGACTGTGGGGTTCAAAATCAGAGAGCAGGTGATATAAATATTTTGCAGTTCCTTTTCAAGAGGAAAGTATTGTAATCATATAGAAAACACCTCCTGAGATTTTTGCAGATCTCTAAGTTACAGGAATGTTGAAATTCTCAAATCCGTCGGTCTGTCTGTCTGTTTGTCGCATAGCTAAAAAACTACTTATCCAATTGACCAGCCTAATAAAATGTTAAAAAAATATTACTTAAAAACTGCTGATCCAATTTACCTCAAATTTTACCCAAAAATCAAGTGTGACCTAGGAATAAACTGGTAAGATTTTGGTGAAGGTATTTTATAGCTAAACAAAATAGCGGCCTAATTAAATGTTTAAAATATTAGTAAACTATTTATCCAATTAAGTGGAAATCTTACACAAAAGTCAAGTGTGAAAAAGGGATGAACCTGTAAGAGTTACTATATTCTATAAGGCGAAACAAAATGGCGGCATAATTTAATATTTAAAAAGTCAGTAAAATTCAATTTCCTACAAAAAAAGATCTTTTCTTATGGAGAAAAATAAGAAATATCATAATTAATTTTTTTATAGATAAGTAATTATAAAATAATACCGAAAAATAAAACACAAATTTAAAAATAGTATGTTTGTAAACATGTATGTAAAAATGTATTTATGTATGTATATATGTTAGAAAATAATCAGAGCATTGTCCTTTGCCTGGAACATCCCTCATAACAAATTCCACCACACACAATGTATTTGTAATTTCTTATAAGGTAAGACTTGGGTTCAAAAAAGGGTCCCAAGAACCTTCTTCTTAGTAAAAAAATTAACATATTGGCGTTTATATAATGTGTTAATTTATTACATAATGACTATATAGATATACAAACTATGTTATATGTGTGAGTGGTGGAATCCGTTACGAAAAAACTTCCGGGTAAAAGGAAATACATTTATATATAAAATATATCAGAAATACATTAAACTTTTGAATATTAATGGTATTGATGTATAACAAAATTTAAATACTCATAAAATAATTCTTTTATAAGCTTTTATATACAAAAAATGTTAGGTAGGAATTGTCCTATATGTTAATTATATATTAGATAAAACCTGAGGAACGAAGTAGTTTGGAATTTGGTAAGTGGAGGAATAGTGTGAGCTACTTTCTCGTAGGTATCTGAAGATTATATAATATGATTTAAACAAAATCTATTATAACCAAGAGGCATTTTAAAAATCCGCAAAAATACGTTTGTTTTTAAATAAAAGCATTTAGCCATAGAAATATAGAACTTAATCACATTTAAAATAGTATACTTGTATTATAAATAACGCATTTAATTATATATTAGATAAGACCTGAGGAACGAATTAGTTTGGAATTTGGTATGTGGACGAATAATGTGAGCTATTTCCTCGTAGGTATCTGAAGATTATATAATATGATTTAAACAAAATCTTTTATGAATTTAAAAATCGGCAAAAATACGTTTGTTTTTAAATACAAACATTTAGCCGTAGAAATATAGAACTTAATCACATCCAAAATAGTATATTTGTATTGTAAACAACGCATTTAAGCATTTGGCGAGCTAGTATGTATTTTAATGTTTATGTTATATAAAACCCAACCCAAAATTAGCAAAATATTTGTTTTTGTTCAATCAGTACCCATTTTTTTCTTATTTAATATGTGTAAATGCTGAGGTCTTATGGTTCGGACACCACTGATATCTAACCTTAATTACGTAAAGACTAACTTGTGATATGATACTTCCGGACTTAACTTAAATAGTCTGTATTTCCACAAACAACACACTTGTTCGCCATAGTTTTTCATTTAAGTACTGCAACACACAGAACTTACAAAATCATTAAAAAACTAAAAAAAATATATAAACAACAATGATTCAAACGCGGTAACAAAAATGACAACAATGCAGCATCTGAGTTTTGTAAATCGACTATAAAACAAGAGTGCTATGATGATCGCTATGAATGAATAGTTGTAAAATTACTCGTAAGGGACGTAAATTTGGGGTAGCGTCGTTACTAGTTCTATTTGGTAATATTTTATTTATTTTTTTTTAAAGTCCTTAGGTTAATTATTGTGTGTAGCTTTGATATACATATAACTCTGTTATGAAAATATATAAACATATTGGAGTAATTCGATAAAACTTGACTTAGAATATTTGACAATTTTTAAAACGTTATGACAACATACACCTATCGATGTAGTGGAGAGAGAAAAAATTAAATCTTTGATTCCTTGTTAGATGTAAATAGTTGGGTCTCTCTTGTTTGTATAGCCTAAGATCTGAACATATGAATGCTGTCAAAGCAGGGAAATTTCCACTTATTATTTATACTGGTAGGTGCTCAAGGGTAGGTAAAATTTCCAGAAAATTTGGTTGTTGCCATAGTAACAATGGCAAAAAGAAAGCGCCTGATTAGCTAAAAACGACAGGCATAAAATTTTCATGAATATATCACTCATGTATTAAAAATCCCATATGAAGCGAGAAATTTGCGCGAATATTTCACTCATGTATTAAAAATCTCATATGAAGTGGGAAAACTCCGCGAAAATTTAATATAAAATTTTTCTTCGCATACTTGTTTCAAATATTTTTTGAAGACCTAGTCTGTTTTATAGTTTTCTAAAAAAATTGGCCCAATATCGCATTGTTGTCCGGACTAGGAATTACAGGTAGAGAGTTATTTTAATAAGTGCAGGAAATAGGTGAAAACTGTAAAAATAAGAAAACTAATTTAAGAATTCGCTCCCCATTAAAAAGATACTCTATAGGTGATGTTCAGCTTTTTAAGATATTTGAACGTATCATCATCTCTTACAGAAGTCCCGAGGTAAGCTTCAGCCTTTTCCTTATTTTTCGTCAATACCATGGAACTAATTTCCTTGGGGACATACTTTTTAATTTCACCCTTATACTCTACTAGGATTTTAGGCTTGCCGTTGTCACTGATAACCTTGAACGGCCAATGTTTAATATCTTGCTGGATTTTAGGATCGTCGAACTTCCTTTCAATCAACCTCTTGGCATCGAAAACAGTGTTCGCTGGATTCATGGCCACTTGATTCTTCGGCCATTTCGTCTTGGAGAAAAACGAAATTACTTACCGAATTTTTACTTTCAAATTTTTTATTTCGCCTTTTCAAACAATATTACAATAATTCGCATACCGCGTACTGTTAAGAGAGGTCTAGAGTGAATCTCATTTATAATTTATTTTTCGAAAAAGGTTGACATGCGATCACCTGATCGAGCCCAAAAACAATAGGAACCTAGATCTTATATTCACACACCCTTCCGAAAAGTTTTGTAGACGTAATTTAATCCGTTCGTCAGTTTTCGAAAATGAACTTTTTTCGCATAGTTTCGAGTTCTACATCTCGGTGCTGTACTTGGAACTTTAGTGGGCGCCATTTTGTTTCACCATATTATATTCATACCAATATTTTCGCAGTTTTTACCTGTCAGACTTGATTTTTAGGCATAATTTAAAATAAAATGAATAAGCAGTTTGTCTACAATAATTTTATAAACGTTTTCGTACCAAAATGTGATATAAGGATACTGCTGTATCCTTATATCACATCTAAATTTTGTGCAAAATTAATAAAGTTTTTTACGTTCATTTTTAAACATTCTATTTGGCCGCCATTTTGTTCCACCATCGTGAATTCGTACCACAATTTTAACAGTTTATCTCTTGCACAAAATGTGAAATCAATCTAATATGCACTTTTTACAATATTTTATTAGGCCGCCATTTTGTTTTGTCATCTTGGATTCGTACCAAAATATTATCAGTTCATTCCTATGTAACACATCATTTTTGTGCAAAATTTCAGGTAAATTGGAAGATCAGTTGTTTAGTAGTAATATTTTTTTTAACATTTAACTAGGTCGTCATTTTGTTCCACTATGTTAAAGTTTTACCAAATTTTACCAAGTCAGCCCCATTGATTCTAAATTTTCGGGGGGCTTTTTTTTATTAAATCCAGTCACCGGCACAACAGATACCGATGTTTCGTCGTTAAGCTGTTGCCTCTGGTTAGCCAAGCGGTAAAGCTTTGGGGACGTCACGCACGACGGTAAATCCACGCACAAACTCATCAGTTGTGAGAGTGGTAGCAATAGTGCAATGTGACATAAAGATTTAGTATAAACAAGGCGCAAATAGCGTTTCGTTGTTTCGGAACTCATCAGACAGGTGGTAAACCTGTGGCGTAGGTTCGAGGAATGAATTAGAACAAACTTTAATTGACGTTTCACCTGTCCATTTTAGGCTTTTACAAAAAGTTTATTTCTGTACATCTTGAGAAAGATGATATTTTGGCCTTGCTTCACACTGCCAAGCAAGGCAAAAATAACATCTTCCTCAAGATGTACAGACATTTTCGAAAAAGCCTGAAATGGACAGGCGAAATGTCAATTAAGTTTGTTCTAATTCATTCCACGAACTTAATCCCAAGAAAGTACTTAATATTTCTAAATTGTAAGGTTCAAGAAGAAGAATATAAAATATATATATATATATATATATATATATATATATATATATATATATATATATATATATATATGTGGGACCTTATTTTCTTGGGTTACGTTAACAATGAAAAAAAATTTCTCACTTTAAATCAACGTTTCGCTTATTGTGTTGAGCTTCCTCAAGATTTTATTGCCTCCTGATTCCTAAATTTTTTTTCTTTTTTTTTCCATTAGAAACACAATAAAAATATATAATACATACACGTAAACATCATTATATACATTGAGACGTTAAATGGCTTAAAATGACTAAAATTGTACACTTTATAATGAATTTAAAAACATATTTTTGAGTTAGTAGACACAAATTTGAAAGGCAAATATCTATTATACTTATAGTTTACGGTACGAACCTTGCAGTATAATAGATATTTGCGTTTTAAATTTGTGTCTACTAACTCAAAAAGGTGTTTTTAAATTCATTATAAAGTGTACAATTTTAGTCATTTTAAGCCATTTAACGTCTCAATGTATATAATGATGTTTTTGTGTATGTATGTATATATTTTTATTGTGTTTTTTATGGAAAAAAAATTTTTAGGAATCAGGAGGCAATAAAATCTTGAGGAAGCTCAACACAATGAGCGAAACGTTGATTTAAAGTGAGAATATATATATATATATATATATATATATATATATATATATATATATATATATATATATATATATATATATATATATATATATATATATATATATATATATATATATATATATATATATATATATATATATATATATATATATATATATATATATATATATATATATATATATATATATATATATATACTTTTAGTTCTAAAATATGCAATTAGAGTATTTTTGGAAAGTTAAAAATGCTTTTATTTCCATTTTAGCAACCTGTATTGGTGAAAGAATTTGGACCCATAGACTACATAGATTTTTCCCCTAGAGAACCCCATTACGTTGCTGTTACATGTTCAGTTAGAGTACAAGTTTACAACCCTATAACTAAACTGGTTACAAAGAATTTATCTAGGTTTCGAGAAAATGCATATGGAGCAGTTTTTAGAAGTGACGGCACTATCATATTGGCTGGAGGGGAAGAAAAGAATGTGAAGCTTTTTGATGTGTCTACAAAGAGTATGCTAAGGTGAATTAAAATACATATGTATGTGTACTAAAGTATAATATTTTTGAGATTGTAACCCTATATATTTGAGAAAAAAAGAATAGAAAAACGGATCAATGGAAATACTGAGAAAATTTTAAATTTCAAGATTTTCTGCTAGAGAGCGTAATCGTAACTAGAAAAGTAGTCTCGCATTTTTCTCAATCTCAGGAGATGAAACTAGACCAAGGGAGAGTCAGAAACACTAATTGCGAGACGAGATATTTTTCTATAAAACTCGCGAGGTGAGAATTATGCGAGACCAAGAAATCTCGCATATTCTTTGTAAATAGATTTCTCATTTTTTACACTTGTTGTTGAAGCTTACCCAAGTAGCACAGAGTTGTATTGTGAGATAAGGTAAAAACCAGAAACGTTCAAATAACTTACACATTTTAGTTCAAAATGCGATGTTATTTAAACGGTTTATAGATGTTGCATGCACCTACGTTATACTGTAGTTCTCAAGAAGAGTTGTTAAGCAGTGGTATAAACGGTTTAGGACTAACCTTTTAATTCTTATATGTTCATTCATAGATGTCAGTTAAATGAGTTAAATAGTACTTGCGGGCATACCTATGTATCAATATTTTAAAGAAGTTTTTGAACATATAAATTTTTAACTATTTATCCTGGTTTTATTATAGTTGTAAATATTATATATACAACTCTAATATACCAGTTTTTTATATACCTCATCAGAAAATTTTGTTTAGTTTTAATTTGTTATTTATTTGACGTTTCGCTCTGTCATTTTGGTCATCTTAGGTACAGTAATATTTACCATTAAGAAAAAAAATTTCTGATAGGAACTAATATTGAATAATAAATTATTTAGTACAAAACAAGTTTTTATATCCCTGTGAAAGAAACGGGAGATTTTTCCTGTTTTTTTTGTGGAGTAGTATCGTTATAAAATTAATTTAAAGTGTCACATTAATAAATGTATATACATATGACTTAAATTATTTATATTGGTTCTGTGGTTCCTAGAGTTTATATCTTTTGTAATTTCTATCATTTCTTTGGTTGTTAATTTGGTATAATTTACATCTTTCTGTAAGTACTTTAGGGTTTTCGTAGTCGATGTTGTGTTTTTCGGTTTTTATATGTTTGTTTAACGCTGTTGTGACATTCTTTGTATATTTGTGTCCTTTTATTCTATTCTCAAGTTGACTTGTCATTCCAATGTATTTTTTGGACATCATATTGGATTCGTACCAAAATTTTACCAGTTTCATCCTATGCCACAGGTGATTTTTGGATATAATTTAAAAAAGTATGCCCAAAATTTTTGAAAAAAAGTTATTTTACCGATATTTTGTTCCGTCATGTTGAATTCGTACCAACATTTTTCGTAACAATCTAATTGTTGTGCAAAATTTGAAGACAATTGTATAACAAGGTTTTTATGTCGATTTTTAATACAAAATTTAAAGTATAATGATATTTATATAACCGCCATTTTGTTCCGCCATCTTGAATTCGTATCACAATTTTACTAGTTTATCTTATATCTCCTTTAATTTTTGCGGAAAATTTGAAATCAGTCTAATAATTCGTTTTTTAGGCTGTATTTTAAATATTTTATTAGGCCGCCATTTTGTTTTGCCATCTAAGATTCGTACCAAAATGTTACGAGTTCATTCCTTTGTAACATTGGATTTTTGTGCAAAAGTTGAGGTAAATTGGATAATTAGTTTTTTAGTATATTGATTTTTGCCAAAATGTTACCAGATCATCGCCACATGACCCCTAATTTTCGATTAAAATTTAAAGTTAATCGGGTAAGTAGTTTTTTAACCATGCCGCGAACAGACAGACCAACAGGCATACTGACTGAATTGAAATAACAGTCTAGGGACCCTAAAACGTGAAAATCTATGAAATCCTGGAAGGTTTCACGATTACAAACATTTTATTTGGTCTTCATTTTGTTCCGCCATCTTGAATTCGTACTAACATTTTACCAGTTTATTTCTATATCACACTTAATTCTTGCACATAATTAGAAATCAATCAAATGAGTAGTTTTTTTCAGGGTGATTTTTTAAATACTTTATTATGCCATAATTTTATTTCCCCATCTTGAATTTTTGAAATTTTACCAGTTAATTTCTACATAGTACTTGATTTTGGTGCAAAATTTGAGGTAAATTGATTAAATAGTTTTTTACTAATAATTTTTTTAACATTTCATTAGGCCGCTATTTTGTTCCGCCATTTTGAATTTGTTTATTACAGTTGTATCCCCATTTAGCTATGCCGCGAACCGACTGACGGAATTGTGAAATCAGTTTTCGGCATCTGGGGATCCCGAAACATGAAGATGTTAAAATCTCGGAGATTGATTTTTTGATGATTAAAATATTTCCCCCCTTTCGAATGAAGTAAAAATTACTTAGACTTATACCTATATATTTTTGTCTAATACATAGTTACCCTCAGGTCAAAATAAATTAACTAAAAACCCTGCAAAACATGACTATTAAAAAATATTTATTTATTAGACTATAGCTGTAATACAAATCGATTGTACACAAATTTCAACATATCTCTTGAAAAGATATACAAACTGCAGATATGTGTGTTTATTCATCAGGTGTTGGGTAAATAGCGCCCTTCCAACACATCATGCACGTACAGACATCAGATACACTCTATAAGGACTAGATTTAAAGATAATTTACAGTCAAAAACCAAATTTGACTAGAATGTACAATAAACTTCCACAATTCGTAAAAATTTTAGGCACCAAATGAAATAAATATTAAACTTGTAAGCCTTCTCAGATTTTCGTAGATTTTTAATATTTTATTGTTTTAGTAATTTTCACATTTACATGATATTAGCAAAGTAGGTATATATAAAATATAAAAAATGATGTTAATGATATCAAAATTATACGAGAGGATGAATCTGTAAAAAATGTTGATGTTTTCTTAGGTCTGATAAACGAGTCAAAAAATAGGTAATAACACATTTCCAAACCGACTTGTGACAGAGCAGGAACTTTTGGTCATCCCATTTCCCGATCTATCTATATAGATTGTTGTCTAAATCTCTAATGACACAGAAATATCAAATTTATTTCAGGAGAATCGTGACAATAATCTGGAAAAGTTAACATCAAAAATAAGAAATTATTTTAGAAGATACCAAATATACTATACAAAAACAAGAGTAGGTTTTTGTAATAGACTAGGTTAATGTCAGAAACTTAATTTAATTTTTTCGTACCTTAAGTTTCATACATAATTTTTATATTTTATGTAAAATTTCACGCATAATTTATTTTGTTTTTTTTTATTATTCAATAATCACTTTTTATGTTCCTTTTCTTCAAGTGATATTTTACCAAACTGGTGGCCATACTTTTCTCTATGAAGATCTACTAACAGACTTTTGAAGGATCAGTGATCGATTCTGGTCAGTAAGAACAGCCAAAGAGAGAGAGCTATACAAAATGGCATCTTTACTAAAAACCAAGTGACTAAAAAATGTATCAGTGTATAGGAGCTCTAATATAAGCAAGCTAGAACCGCTCTTTAATTTTAGGTGGCATCCATGTACTTTCTTTGACCGATGAACCTTTTGGTCACTTCTAATGTAGAGATTAGCAATTTTGGGTGCAATATTTATTTATGATACCAAAGATCAATTAGACTTCAAGCAGTTTTATATATTCGTCTCTTCAATGGCCCGTGTCGCCGTTTAAATGTAATTTTAGCACGCACGTAACAAGATTGGTTATGGTGTTGCCAGAGAAATCCAATACAACAATTATGATTCAAAAGACAAATAGGATTACGGGGTAATTGGGTAAAACCGATATATAAACGAATTTAACCAGCAGGTTGGAGGCCATGCATCGCGGACGGGCAACTCTGGTCGTTGAGCTCCGCGGAAATCACTCGATGGATCCCAGCTGAGAAATACAGCAAAGCAATTTCTATGAAAAAAAATACCCTTATGATATTTTTTATCAGATTATCGTATGATGGTGTAATTTTTAAATCAAACGTTTCATTTTTTCGGTTCAAATGAATTTATTCATGTTAAAAATTTTTTGCAGCAGGGCCGGATTAAATCAAAATTTAAATGTTTAACCTAATTCTTGAATTGAATTTAAAAACCTCATGTCTCCGGGATGCTAAAAAGAGTTTCAAAAATACAGCCCTGTATTTTAAAAATTGGGACTTTTGATGATTCTAAAAAAAAACGCAAGGTTGGATTAAAAAATTGGCCACCCCATAGGATAGACCATTAAAAAGTGTATTCAGAAAGTGTTTTACAGTTTTCAAGGAACTCATGGAAAATGCAAAACTGAAAGTTTCGGTAGCAGAATATTGGATTATTTGCTTAATAAATTAAATTATTTTAATTTGAAACTTGTTTTCTCTTTTTTTGATTGAGTCTTATTAAATAAAATCAATAAATATCAAAAACTTTTTTGTTCTACTTATATGTTCAAGATAAACTCATACTTCATCGTTTTCTTTAATATTTGGCGTCTTTTTTCTTCAATTCCTACATACGTATCATAAAAGCCCTAACTTTTTTTATGTTATTTCAGATTATTTAAAGGACATACAGCCCCAGTTCATAGAGTTGCCTTTGTACATAAAGAACCACATATAGTGTCATTTTCAGATGATAAGACAGTTAGGGTATGGGACATTCCTACTGAGAATACCTTACACACCTTTGAAGGACACAATGATTATATAAGGTAAATTTCCAATAATATGTATATATATTCAATCTGTTTAGTTATATCAGACATAATAGAGAATCGAAACATTTGTAATTCTATTAAGTTCTGCGTTACTCGAGGTAGTGGATCAATTGTTTTTTTGTGAGGTGTTAATAAACCTACAGCTTGATTAATTTCCTCGTGCCTTCCCTTGTCCGTATTGCGCGTTGAGTGAACTTCTTTCTTTTTATCACATTTAAAAGTTATGAAAAAGTTGACAACGTAAAAAAAAATTAGAAATTGAAAGAAGGTAAAAATACACAAAAAATTAACATTTTTAAAGAGAATTCAAATTATATAAACTACATTAACATTATGAACACATTACATTTAATATTCTCCCCCACGCTATAGAATGTTAGTCATCTTGAATATCAAGTCGGCAAGTCTTGGTCACTGGTCGTCGATGTTCAATACCATTTGATGTCTTCAGATCAACAACTCTAATTCTTCGATATACATTGACGATTTTTCTCTTTCTTCATATATGTCTTGCAACATTTCGTCAATGCCGGTAAACACTTCATCGTTTTCTGGTCTATATTCCATTTGGTTTTTATGTTGAGACTTGGTTGGTCGTCGGTATTCAGTACTATTTGATGTCTTCAAATCAACAACTCTAATTCTTTTATTGGGCTCCATTTGACGATTCCAACAAAAAGTTTTGGCGATAAACTTTAAAAATCATCAGAAGAAACTTTCGTTACTGATCTTGAATTGACTAAGAATTCTGTTTCACCTGAAAAGGTCAATAAAGACTAATCTAAAAAAAATATGTAATTGGTCATGTGAAATTGCTAATATTTTTTTTGCTGATCCTATATCTCCTATATATGAAGAGTCTGATCAATTAAATCTAAATTTAATGGTGTTGGCAACAAACATATTCTTATCCAGAGCTTGACATGTAAAAAGTAGCATCCATCTTTTTTCTTTCCTTGTTTCACAACAATGGTGGCCCAAACGCTTTTATTCCAGCATTGACATAGGGTCTTATTCCTGGAGTCAAACTCAATTGATCATCCAGTAATGTCGGATTTCGTTCAAAGTGAATTTTAAATCTTAATATACGTTTTTTTTGTGATAATAACTTATCAAAAACTTGGTAAATGTACTCCTTGGTATTAAAATAATAAGTCTTCAAGCAGATTCATGTTCAATCAGTTCTGTTTTAATTGTAGATAATTTTCTTGATTGTCTCTTAAAATTCTCTATATATCTAAGACACTATGCTATTAACCTATTTAAACGTGTCCACTTCTAAAATCCTATATAAACTGCTGAATTGAATTATCTGCGGTTTCTGTGTCAAAATTTTATATTTAATATTATTACTTGATAAAACCAAATGCCGCATGCAATAAATTCCTGCTCAAATAAGAATATGCTTCTTACAATGCTGAAAAAACTGTTTTATCAATTATAAAGAGTTTAAACCAACGAAATGGAAATAACATAGACCCAGTTGTTTACATTTTGGAGGAATCCAACATTAACCCTGGTTTGCTAAACCGTTACTGTGGCTAGATTATAACGGATATCATCCTTTATACTATTACCTAAATAAACAAGGCATTCCAGAAATTCCCAGCATAAATTTCCATATAGAATATTTTAAAACTGATAATTAAATAGCTTATTATAAATAACTCAAACCGAATCTGTTTTAAATGTAATTTAAATCTTCTGTAATTATTATTCCTTATTTCAAGAAATAAAGCCCAGAATAATCGGCAACGTCGGAATTCTACCTTTTTCGAGTGTACTACAGATTTCTTTCGTGATCGTTCGGAAGACGCCGAAGACGGTCGTAATTGCGCGGCGTTGTAATTCTTCTAGTGATAAGTGTTTTTCAGAAATACAAGTGTTTTGTGTGGCTATTTTCAAGAATCTGTTTAAAAAACTTTAAGAAAATGGTGCGAACTTGCTTTATTTGTAGAAAAAGAAACGATTTAAACCCAGAAGTTTGTTTTCGAAGGTAAGTAAGGTTATATCATACCAGTGCTGTAGTTGAAGGGTAAAATCACCGTCTAATAGCGGTCTTATATTTGCAAATGAAGTATTGTTTTTGTATTGCACATTTCCATTGGGCTTAAATTAATTTTTTATAACTTCAACTTATCTATAAAGTCGAAGACACTGATGATAAACGGAGTACAGCGTTTTGCTAATTTATATATTTGTGAAAAGTCTCAAATATTCCTCTAAAATTTATCAAACCACCTTTTTTGAGGGGTTAATAAACAACATAAATATACTATTTGGTAAAGCAAAAGTACTAAATTTTAATTGAGTAAGCTATAAGACCCACTATTTTATGTTGTCATTAATTACTCCAGGATGGTTTGCATTTTGGATGAAATTTTCAAGGAATATTTAGGGTAGTGTCGGAGTTCTCACATAGCAAGCATATACAAAAAATTAAAATAGCGCAATAGCGTTACTTTTCAATTTTTCATTTACTGTAGATTTTCTTTCATGAATTTTAAATGCTTTAATTTATTGCCTAAAAATTTCGTTTTTAAAAATAAGTAATCAAAAAATTAAATAAATACCATCCTGAGGTACATTATCCCAACTAGGGAGAATCTGTTTTTATCAGGTGATTTGAGTAATATAAATAATAATATAATATATTATAATGAATGTTAAAAATATTAAACATCTTGGCACAAAATGTTTATATTGTCAATAAGTGAAATGTATAGCGGGGAAGGTGGATGGTGGGGAAAAAAAGGGGGTAAATTGAGGGATAAATACTGTAAAGATTTTTCATCATATGGTTTTTGTGGTTTTTAGGGACACGAAGTTCAATTTTGTATTCATATTAATATTGGGCCATGTTTATTGCTGATTTTCTGTAAATATGAATAGATCCAATACATGTAAAGGTGGTGCATTTTTATATAATACTACTTGCCGCGAGCCTGGCAAACTTTTAAAAGTAGTGGAATCAAATTTTTACTAACTTCGCGTGAATAGAACTAAAATGTGTTGGAGAAAGGGTGAAATCAAAATATTTTGAAAAACAAACCCGATTTCAAAAAATAGGTTGCATTAAAAAGTGATAAATTATATTTTATTACATATTTCCTATGAAGTCGGTGATAAGCTGATAAAGAAAGGTATTAAATAAGCATTATACTCTTGGTATAGACATCAAAGTGGGTCCATGTAACAAAATTTAGTTTTATCTTCATCTTTAGTAACAATAGTAATAAGAACTCCTGTTATTGGTTGTATTTTGTCATGGAAAAGCTTGTTCCTTAATGACTAAGCTTATTGCTAATAATAAATATTGCCACATGAACCATTACATAAATATGTCTTTTGCAGGCACGTAGCCAGGATTTCAGTTCTAGGGGGATCCAACCAGCCAAAACCAATTAAACGACAAAAAATTATTAAGAAGAATGCTTTTTTTCACTTGTTGCTAGTCTCCCTGCAAGTGCAACAAAATATGACAAAAAAGTTGCAAAAAACTAGTTATTTGCCAATATCTATTAAAACATTGCAGGTAGAGCAATTATGAAAATGTAAAAAAATATAGGTATATCTTGAGCAAATAGGACGTTGGCGACTTTTGCTTAAAAATTTTTAGGTTTTATATATTTAATAGTATTTTAATAAAAAAGTGCTTAGTCACTTTGTTAATATCGAGGTTAATGTGGTGTTATCTTCCACAGAGGGTCTGTTCCATATTGCTACATTAAAAATCTGGACTTTAGTCATAAAGGTATTCATCTTTCTTTTTAGTACTTTCTCGAAATTCTAAAACTACTTTTAATGAGCGTTTTGCTTACAAGTTATGCTCTTTTTGAGAATTCAAAATATTCCTCACTGTCATAATCGAATATTTTTTGAAGGTATTTTTTTTTTCAATCCCCAAAGGTAAATTCAATAATTTTCTTATTCCTTAAATCGTGTTTTGTATACGCAAAGATAAGAACTTCAAAATTGTGTGAAAATGAATCACGAAGAGAAATTTTCAGCAGCTACCATATATTCTAATTTTTGTTGGAATTACCATAAATTTGGTCTTGGTACGCATTCGCAATTTTGCTTATGACAGGAGATTTTTGTGGAAGAAAAATGAAATTTATTTTCCTATCGATTTATGTTAGAAACTGTGCGTCTTTGTTTAGGGTAGCCTTTCTTAATTTTTTACATTTACATATTTGCGAAACTTCTTTGCAATTTCAGAATGTCTAACAGTGTAAACTTAGGCTTATTAAAAAACCCGTCAAAAAGTTAGAATTTCAAAAAATAGCCTGCTCCCTAATTTTCCTGTGGTTCGAGTTAAAAAATAGCTGTAGTAAGCAGAGCCAATACGGAACTGCTAATCAGCAGTTATTGGAATTCTACTTTCATAGGTTTAATTATTTTATATATAAAGCTATATAAAATTTCCGATTTTGAAAATTGTCACTGAATCATTAAATATGCAATAGACTAGTTTAATTATTATATAAATAATGAAATATTAAATTAATATGCTGTTATTTTTGTTTTGTCGATAATAATAGTTGTTTGTTATTATATCAAACCGTTTATAAATAAATTATACCAAATTTTTAAACTTTGTTTTATTTTTATAAACCACGTGTCCGGGTGAAAATTTATAAAGTGCAGCACCACTTTCAACCTTGTTTAAATTTTTATAAAAAAAAAGTTTCAAATATAGTGTAAAATATTATACAGGGTGCTTCAGAATCACCAAAAAGTTTCGATGATTTTATTTTTAAACATCTTGCATTTTAATGCATTTATTTACTTTTTTATTAATGATTTCTTGATAAAAGTTGGTGGTTAAAAAAAAATTTTTTGATAGTAATAAACTTTAGATCAGATCAAGTTTTTCGAGAAATTGATAATATAAAAGTTTCCCATGTAGTGCAGACTTTTCCACGACATAATATCTAAATTAATTGTTTTCAAGTTATTATTAAAACTCTCACTTTAGCAATGTGAAGCCGTTCCTGTTCACATTAGAACAAAAAAACTGTCGTATCCACTGTACTAATATTTGGGCTCAAAAAAATATAGCAAATACATTATCTCAAAAATAGCTACGCCACTGGTAAGCCTCGCGAAGATATCTGGCAGTGTTGCAATTTTCACCGCAAACTATTCTTTATGCGATCAGTCCGTCTTTTTTCCACTCGTACACAACAACAAATTGATGTTTGATTCTATTTATTTCATTTTTATGAATGAAATGCGGGGTCTATTTCTTTTTGACGTCATTGGTTTAAACGCAACATGCTTCTAAAATTAAAAAGATTCATTGTTACCCCAAATTTTCGGGAGTGATTTTGCACTTATTTTATATGGTGATTATAATTATTGAACGTCTTAAAGAGATTATGTTTATTTTTTGTTTAAGAACAGGAAGTGACGTTTAATCAGTAAGTTTTGTTCAAATCTTTAATTTTTTCTTTAGAGGTTATGATGTATTTTTCCAACATCACAAGCAAAAGCATGGACTCCACTAGTCGTTTTATACCAGGTGACTCAATAAATCAGTGCAAACTGGAAAACGTTTTTATCCATTTTATTAAATTAAAAAACATCAACAATTGCAAGCACTAATAATCAAAAGCAGTCTTAATATTTAGAAGTCTCGCCTGAATTTCTAATACACTTTGGCAAAATCATGGCATAAATAAAAGATTAATGTATTGCTGAATTATTGAGGTAATCGGTTTTATTCCTCTCTAATTGCAGTCACAAAGTTTTTCGTCTTAAGAGCTATAGTTACAGCTGCCACTTACCGTCCAGTGTCGGCGACGATTATATTTTACTTGTCGATAATATATAATAAAAAATCAAAGGGAATCACCAGAATGGTATCGCCACCAGAGTCCCATAGAGCATGTTTGGTTACCCTAAAATTAGCATTAAGGTAAAGAGACGAAGAGTTTTCAACTGTTGATCAATTGGTCAGGGGAATTGGAGAGGAATGGGAACCATTACCTCAACCATTCACCAGTACATTACTTTTATCTATGCCACGACGATGTCAAAATATACTGTTATTGAAAAAAATTATCATAATCCCTAAAACAGAACTAAAGAATTTGACCTCAACTTGCTGATAATATATCAATTTCCTTAAAAAAAAATCACGTTTTGCGTTAAACAAAAATTCCAAAAACTTTTCGAGACAAACGTTTAATGTGATTGTAAAATAAATGTAAAAGCCACGGCAGTAAATTTTGGATTTATTCATTTAAAATTTAATTAATTAAAAAAACTAAACTTTGTATAATTGAGAAAATTTGTTTTTCCAACGGTCGCATTCCAATTTTGCCAAGTAATAGAAAAATTGAATTCTGACTAAAAATCACATAAGTTTAAATCAACAACCATTGTTTAATCAAACTGTAGTAAGGGTGCAGCTACTAAGGAAGATTTAAAACTAACAGAGTTATGGTGGTAGTGTGGTGCAATGAGCACCCTACTTAATATGTTTATATTATCTATCTTATATGTTATAATTTAGGTACTGTGTAATATTGGTTATTACTTTTCTTAATGATCTAGCTTGTATTACAAAATTGCAGTGTCATCAATACATGCAGTTAGTCGGCGAGGCATATATCGTTCGACGATTATATTGAGCGCTCTCATTCGGTATTGCGTGTATTGTACACACATAGGTAATATACAGTGTAGCTGAAAAGAGTATTTTATTGAACAACTCTTTCTGACTACCTAGACCACAGGACATTACATGAATCCTGGGAGGATCACCATGAAAAAACTTTGCCTTTTATGCATGTGTTGAAGGTATTTTTGGCATCGAAAAATATGGGATTGTAATACCTCATTTTTAACCTGTAAATTTTCTGAAGTGGGGTTAAAAAATTGGTTAAGAATGCGGTGGTTTATTTTTGGCAGCTTTTTAAGTTTTTAAGTTTTATTAGAATATGGTACCTAACCTAACCTAACCTAATTGGATTATATCTGAAATTTGTGAACAAATTTCGAAAGGACCGCTGGAAGAGAAATAAACATTCCAAGGAAATGAAGAAGTCCTGTATCAATCAGCGGAATTATAGTGCCAAATAGTACGAGGTGGCATGGATTCGACAACTTTCTGTTGTACGAGACAGGAAACAGAAATTAAACTGTAGTCAGAGAAACCCAAGGGAGTGGAAATGGAAAACTGATAAGGCTGTGGATGAGTGGTTAGAAAGAGGTCCAATGGGCTTTGGCTATGTGTGACGATGTGTGGGAAGTACGTATGTTCTCTTATGAGATATAGGGTCTTTGCAAAACCCTCTGCTGTTCAACCTTGGTGATTGATTTGTAATAAACCCCAGCCATTATTTATTATGACAAGAATAATTATTTCAATGTAAATGTCTTGCGGAGCCCCTGCGGCAATTCATTGATACATTCCTGTAAAAGTTAGTTGAAAATGTTTCTTCTATTTCATATCTTTCATCATCAACCGCCCCACATACGTGATTTTCAGAAAAATCCGGGTCCCTTCGGAAACACCGGATCCTTAGAATTATCTGAGCCTGGGAAATTGCCCCACCGCTCCTCTCGTCGGGGCTGTTTAGAGGAAGGTAATTCAGAAATTAGGAAATCCTCTTTGGCAGTTTGTTAATGGAATTGTCTGGAGGAGAGCGATAAATACAACAAATAAATTTAGTAGAAGTTATAAGGGCTATTTTGAACCATAAAATATTGGATCTGTCCGATTGGCAAGTCTGGTACAGGATAGATTACTATGAATGTAGGTGCAAACGCCACTGTTCAGGCAGAATGGTGGAAGAAGTTCACAGCCAGGAAAGCAAAGGTGGTTGGTTGTATTTTTACAGCTTATTTTCGTTTCGGTTAAAAACTGAATTTGTGGCTTGCAAGATCGGATATAGTGATGATGAGAGTTTTTACTCAAGCCACAGATATTGGTGAATGAGAAATAAAATTTCCATGGTGGAGCACCACAAGTACCCCTCAACCGGAGATCCCAATGCAGAGGTATATCGACTCTAGAATATGTTACTTAAGGAACAGCCATCATCATTTTTTCATACAACATTGTTCGGCTTGGGTAAAATAGGACAGAAAAAAGAAATTAAAGACAAAAAAGAAAGGGAAGGAAAAGAAAAACTGACTCCTATAGAGGACTGGAAACGTAACTAAAGACTTCATTTTTTAAACCTAAATTTCTGGAGCTAAAATTCTTACATTTATTCTACAAGATCTACTGTAAGTTTATCTGTATTGCATTTTCTTTAATTGTCATATTTAGAATTCATGTTTTGTATTGTGTTAAGTCTATTATGTTTTTACATTTATTTTAAATATGTTTTAAATTAATCCGACTGTATTGCAAATTTTAATATTTTATATTGACAAGTCCTAGATCCACTGGGTATTGTATTTTACATGTTTTATGGACAAATATAGACATTTCATTTCATCAGTCCTTGGAACATGTATGTGGGATGGAATCTCCTCAGGCGAGAGAAAAAACTGCTTTACCACCTTCATTTTTAACCAAAAAGTAAAAATAAATAAAACACAAATAAATAGATAAAAATTATTGCTTCTAGATCACATGCATCTGCACCCATCAGTCTGACATCTGAAATGTGAAACTATTGTAAGGCTTCCTTTACAACTGTTAAATTTAGTTGGTCCTCGTTTCTATCCAGGTCACCTTTGTCATTCACGGTCGATGTTTGGTCTTTATTTGCCGTAAAATTCGGGCCTACAGAACACTTTTTTGATGATTTAATTGCAAAACATTGTAAAGGTATTTCCATTTTTTAAAATGTTGCTATTTCAGGCTCAGCATCGTGGTAATACTGTAAATAAATTGTAAATCACAGAAAAAAAAACAAGTATTAAACAAGTTCTAGTTTCCTAGTTGATAATATAAATTATTTATCTTATTTTTAAGAGCAGGTGTAGTTAGCCCTGATGTCCCAAATATCATACTCTCAGCCGGTTATGATAATATAGTAAAAATGTGGGATACAAGGACCAGTAAAGAAGTGATGACAATGGACCATAAGAGCCCTGTAGAATCATTATTATTTATGCCAGGTGGAGGCATGTTCCTAAGTGCTGGAGGTACAGACATAAAGGTATGTCAAATTTTATAGAAAATACCAAGCTATGTTCTTGAAATTAGCTGTTTTAAATTGTAGTTATGAATATAACTCTATAATACCCTTAAACTACTGAAAATGTATTTTATATATACAGGGTTTTATAAAATTTGTATCCTGTATGTAATCCTACACCTGCATTAAATGCATTAAGTATATAAGTAAATAAGTATTACTTTCATAGTGGGGGGACAGATAAAGTGAAATCCGCAGGGAAAAATGTTTAAGGGTTTTTTTGCTCTTCCAGAAGTGTGAATCGTTCATTTATTATCCTTTGTTGAGGGCACATCGATAGGTTAATTGGCAGAAAATTCTGTGCATTTAAGATTCTCTGCAAAGACATTAGCAGCAATTTTTCACTTTTTGCATGGTTTCTGATCACATGTTTCCAGAATCTGAAACATTTATCGTTGCAGATTACAATAGCTTCGAGACTGAATTCATTTCAAATAAAAAATCATGCTAAATAATTACACTACATATTGTAATTTTTATTATTTTTTTTGCTGATCCTCCCGCTTTAATTTCTGCATCTTTGTTCACTTCTTTATTTCAGGATTCAACTAGTGCATAATAAATTATCTTTAGCAATCCAGTTTGCATAAACTGTCAGAGTTGATAGATTTTAAATATTAACTTCCGTATTTTACTAGGAATACATTGGATATGGGTATATCATGAATGTTGATATTGAAAAGCTTTCCAAAATGTGTTAAAAAATGTTTCTTGGGCTAAAGCACCCCTGTACGGTTGGCCCAGTTTTGTTGTGCTTTAGCAGTCATCCAAAAAAAAAATATTTTTCCACTTTTATAGTTCTTGCTGCGTTAAGCCTTTACTACTTTCATATTCAAGTTTATAATAATCTTAATCGTTAGTAAAGATAATAGCGCTGCTACTTTAGAATATCTTTATTCACAGTACTGCATTCATGTAAATTATGAATTATGAATTAAATTTATTGCAAGCAACAGAGTCAGAATTTGCACGTCTTAAAAATCCTGTATTTAGTTAGGAGAAAATATTTATAATTACACAAAAGTAAGTGCAGTAAATATATTTTATTAATAAATCACTTGTTTTCCATTAACTGACCAAAGAAAAATATGTATGCTTCAAGCGCTTGGGCTAAGTTACATTCGTTTGTTAAATAATACACTGGATTTTTAAAAATAAGAGATTCATTTAATGCACTTCTTAGTAGTTCATTATAGAAACTTCCTTTAAATTTTAGATTTGGGATGCTCTAGCTGGTGGGCAATTACGAGGAGCATTGGCACAACATCACAAAACTGTAACATGCATGAAACTGGCTTCCGACGGAAAGAGACTGTTATCTGGCAGTTTAGATCGACATGTCAAAATATTTGATATCAGCACATTTAAGGTAATAGTAACAAGTATAGGTTTCTACTTATAAAAAACTGAGTATTTCTTTAAAGACCTTAAAAACATATAGTTCACATGTTTTTTTTCTTGTGGAATTCTTCGAAAAGACAAAGCTGAAACAATTTTTGTCAGACTTCAATGTGTTTATTAAAATATTCTATTTATCATAAAAATGCAACACACTGTATTACTCTTGACCAAAATAGGCATACCATACATGTTTATGTAGTTGTTTTTAAGAGAGAAAAAACTTTAGGTTTTTAATATTTCATTTTTTTTTATTAGAGAGACTACATATGTTTCGGTTTTTTAGACCTTTCCAAAGAAACGATTTTTTTTTAAATAGTCGGAAAACATTCTTTTAGGTTTATAAAAAATACAGAAAATCTATAATTACCTAATAACGCCAGACTTGTTTCTTATGATGTAGAAAGTCTGTTTACGTCAATACCTACAAAAAACTGCTAGATATACTAAAGAAAATCATACAAAAAACGAAAATATCTGTAAAAAAAAATAAAATTAACAAACCTCCCTCCTCAAAATTGTATAAACCATTGTTATTTCCAATTTAAGAATGACATTTATTTACAAAAAGGACTGCCAATGGGATTACCCATATCTCCTCTATTAGCGGAAATATGTATTTCTACTTAGAGAAAACAGAGTATTTCCTTAAAGATCTTAAAAACATATAGTTCACATGGTTTTTTTCTTGTGGAATCCTTCGAAAAGAAAAAGCTGAAACAATTTTTGTCAGACTTCAATGTGTTTATTAAAATATTCTATTTATCATAAAAATGCAACACAGTGTATCATTCTCGACCAAAATAGGCATACCATACATGTTTATGTAGTTGTTTTTAAGAGAGAAAAAAACTTTAGCTTTTTAATATTTCATTTTTTTTATTAGAGAGACACTACATATATTTCGGTTTTTTAGACCTTTCCAAAGAAACGATTTTTTTTTAAATAGTCGGAAAATATTCTTTTGGGTTTATAAAAAATACAGAAAATGTATAATTACCTAATAACGCCAAACTTGTTTCTTATGATGTAGAAAGTCTATTTACGTCAATACCCACAAAAAACTGCTAGATATACTAAAGAAAATCATACAAAAATCGAAAATATCCGTAAAAAAAACAAAACAAACCTCCCTCAAAATCTGTATAAACCATTGTTATTTCCAATTTAAGAACGACATTTATTTACAAAAAAGACTGTCATTGGAATCACCAATATCTCTTTTATTAGCGGAAATATGAGTGTGGATTTCACATTGTGAAGATTAAGTTTTAATACCAATAACAATTTAAAATTGCATGTTATCTGTTAGACTAGTTATATCGATGATGTATTCTGTATCTGGGATAGTACAGAAAGGAAACTATCCCAATTTCTAAACTTTCTAAATACATTAAACCCAAAAATTCAGTTTACAATGGAACTACAGTACAACAACGAGATTAACTTTTTAGATATAAATATAAAAAGAATCAACAATCAACTTAAAACAGAAAATCAGCAACAACAGACACAGTAATTCATAACAATTTTGGAGAAAAAAAATGTCACCTTTTCACAGTTTAGTACATATAGTAAAGTAAAGTAAATTTATTGGTGCTGCTAAAAAAGTTTGTTTACACAGGTCAAGACATAAAAAAATATAAGTATTTAAAACTAGTAAGAGTGTCATGTATACAAAAATATATAATAAAAACAATACTCAAACACTGAAAATGCTTCTTATCTACATAGAATTAAAATCATAACTATAGTAGTCATCCAGAGAGTAAAAACAGTTTACAATCAAAAATCTTCCTCTTAAAACCTCTAATCGGCAAATCCCTCACATGATCGGGTAGTTTATTGAAAAGTTTGAGTGCGTGGTAATTTAAGGACCACCTTGCTCCATTAATTATGTGGAAATCAAATATGTAAGTTCCGATGATGGCAAGTAAGGTGTTCATGAACATTGCTGTGGGAAATATATTTATTCAAATTATGTCTCACATATAATGAACATTGCAGAATGTACCCACACACAACAGTCAAGACTCGCAAACTCCTGAAGCCCTTCCTGCGGTCGGCTCTGTAAGGCAGCCCCAGGATAACACGGATTGCTCTTCTTTGGAGTGCAAATATTCTTTTCACATGTCAGGAGCCCTTGACCTTTCTCTTAAATAAAGAAGATTAGTTAGATATATTAAAACAAAACATACAAAATAATGGCTAGAAGCAATTCTTAATTGATAACATGATAAAAACTAAAAAACGCAAAATTCTTAAAAGACAGTTTTATAGTGTTACACTTTAAATAACAGGTTTTTGAATTATATTCAAAACTATAGTGACAAAATATGAAATAAACTTGAGAGTAGGTTGTAGCACAACTTCTGTTAACAAAATTTAGGTAGTACTTTAGTAAGTAGTTGCAGTATAATAAATCAGGTTGTACAAAGTTAAATGTAAAGACTGTGAAGAGGTCTATATTGGGCAAACGGGTGGAAATATTAAAACATTAATTACCTAATGTTAAAAACACAATATTACATAATGTTAAAAACAGAAAAAATTTAAGCATTTTCGCAAACAATATCGT
The DNA here is from genome assembly GCA_030620095.1 of Kuschelorhynchus macadamiae. NCBI lineage: Eukaryota > Metazoa > Arthropoda > Insecta > Coleoptera > Curculionidae > Kuschelorhynchus > Kuschelorhynchus macadamiae. Next base: position 495,226 of record JAUTXW010000204.1, read on the forward strand.
ATAATTAAGTACACTTAGTAGTTGAATCTGTTTTAGGTTGTGCATACACTGGATTTTCCTAATGCAATATTAAGTTTGGGTGAGTAGTATTCCACTATCTAACTATCTACATAGTACATTATATAACTGATAAACTATATTCATATATTACTTTAAAATATTTTACAATGACTGATATAGGTGTGGCGCCAGATGACTCAACAGTAGCTGTTGGTTTAGTTGATGGAGTAATAGCAGTTCAAAGGAGAACAGAGGAAACTCAGCCCCAAAAATTGCCAAAAAAATTAGGGTTTCAATACAAGTATAATGAAATTCCTTCTGGCGTAGATGAGATTATTCCGGTGGTAAAGTAAGATATGAATTATCCTATATTTTATGTCACTTTAAAAAAAGTTTTTATTGCAAATTGATAGTTAACTTTAAAACAATTATTTAATAAATAAATGATTATTAAATATTAACATGTAGATAGCAAAGTTGTGTTTAAATTTATCTACTATTTCATTTTACGTGCTTTTGCTTAAAACTTTGGTAGTTTCTAGAATACGAAACAGAAAAACAACAAAAGGGTTTGTAATTTTTTAATAATCTACAGTGTATAAACATTTATGTTGTAATTACAAATCTCAGTGTTTGATTGATGAGTAGAAATTCATAATTATAATTTTTTGAAATGATGTTTGTATGAAAATATTGATTCCTTGTGTCAGCCAATTAAACAACAGCTTAGAAAACTTAAAAAGAATATTAAGTTCAGAATTTTCCCATTCGTATTTTGGATAATATATTGGGGATTCACTTTATTGTAACTAAATTTCAATTACTTTTTATAGTTATTTTTTATAATCTGTGTATAAAAATAACAATTGATGTTAGGAATCGCAGAAGTTGTTGAATTTTAAAGTTACAATGTATATAACTTCAATATTCGAAGGTTTCACTGGGTATTTCCGTTATTTGAAAAGATAGGGGGCTGCTACTTTTTTGGGAAACAAATGATACCACAAACAAAATTTACATAGCCATCTTTATTTTTAAGGTACAAGACGAAATTGACAATATTGCTTTTTTTACCTATGAACAGACCAAGAAAGCCTAAGTACTAGGTACGTGGTTACTTTAAATGTCGGCAGGGAAAGTTTATTGATGAGGGATTTAAAGACTTGCAAATTAGGAGAACCAAGAAAGGTATTTGCTGGTAACGTATTCCATAATTGGCATACATTGGGCATAAAGAAGCAAGCAAAGTTGGAGGTCCTTGGTTTTTTAGTTGGAAGGTCTCTCTGGAAAGTAATACCAACTATGATAAAGGAACCTTTAGCTTCAAGCATTTGATTATTCATTTGAATGGTGTGGATAGTGTGGATATTGTGAGATAATAAACATGATTGTGTCTTAGTAGCATTAAACTTGACAAGGTCCTTTTCTCTCCATTCTACAATTCCTCAGTTAGGCATAAAGACATTACTCTACGCCTATCATCAATTTCTCTCTTGGAGACAGGTTTGGGAAATTGTATATTGAAGTGGAGTTGCTATCGTCAGCATGGCTGCGAGTAGGATAGCTGGTAAACGAAAGCAGATCATTGATGCACAGGAGGAATAGGATAGGTGCCAACACTAAACCCTGTGGAACGCCTGCGTTCATTTTGGTGAAAGTTTGATGAATGTCCATATATCACTTCAGAAATATTTCTGTTGGAAAGAAAACTGTCAATATAAGTACAAAGTTTTCGAGGAAGACCATAGGCAGGAGATTTACTAATCAGTGCATCATGTCAGACTTGATCAAATGCTTTAGATATGTCAAGGACAATAATTTGGATTTCTTTGTGGAATTCGATGGACTTATTCCAGTTGTGGGTTATGAAGGTAAAAAGATTGCTATGGATCTTTGGTGGCCGAAGCCATATTTCTTGTTGTGGATAAGTTTATACCTTTCAAGGTAATTTAAAAGATTATTATTGATATACTTCTCCATTGCCTTACTCATAATTGGCAGGAGGGATTATAGGTCGTAGTTAGAGGGAAGAGTTTTGGATCCCCTTTTGGGTACAGACTGCACACAAGCAGATTTCCAGCTTTTAGGAAAAATGCCCTTGCCATAGTACTCTCGGAATATCCTGGTAAGAATAGGGGTCAATTTAGAAGCGCACTTTTTTAGGACTGTGGCCAGAATACCCTCAGGGCCAGAGGATTTTTTGGCAATAAGTGTTTTGAGGATACTTCGTACCTTTTTAACCCAGACGGTAATTTCGAGCATGTTGTGTGGTAAAGCTGGTACTGATGGAAAGAAGGAAATAAAGAAAAGCTCATATTTTGCTTTAGATGTGAAGACGATCTCGCTATCTGAAGTTAGAGGTGCAAAGGAGCTTTTGCAGAGTTTTTATTAATATTTTTGGCAAGCGACCAAAAGGATTGCCTCCAATTTTGGCAAGAAAGAACTTTTCCTTTTATGCTATTTTTGGCGTCGATAATTATGCAATTGTAATTATTTCGTGCCTCGTTTTTAGCATGTAGATTTTTTGAACTGGAATTCTTAAGGAAATTGTTGAGTACTGATTTTCCTATTCTGACATTATCGCAGGATTTTAGAAACCAAGGTTTATTGAAGTCATAATAGAATGTGATATAAAACACCTAATGGATTACATCCGAGATTTATGAACAAATTGCAGAAGGATCGTTGATAGAAAGTAGAAATCACGCAACCCATCCGAATTAGCAGAATTATAGTTCCAAATAGTACGAGGTGGCATGGATTCTGCAACTTCCTGTTGCATGGGCAGGAAACTGTGATTAGGTCGTGGTCAAAAGAGCCCAGAGGAGCGGAAATGGAAGACTGATAGGGCTCTGGGCGAGTGGTGAGAAAGAGGTCCAATGGATTTTGGTTATGTGTGATGATGCGTCGAAGTAAATTCTGTGATGAGGTTGGTAAGATATTGGCTGATTGCAAAGGCCTCTGCTGCCTTACCTTGTGATCTCGTTTTAGTAGACCCTAACAATTCTTTATTATGAACGTTAAAATGGCCAAAGGAAGGGAATTCAGAGATTAGTAAATCCACTTTAGCAGAAAGTCGAAAAGCTCGTTCAAGCAATTGTCTGAGGGAGAGCGATAGATACAACTAATAAATTTAGTGGAAATTCTGAAGGCTAGTTTGAGCCATAGGATATCGGATCTGTTCGATTCAAGATTACAAGTACAAGAAGTCTTTTACAGGATATATTACTACGAACATAAGCGCAAGCGCCACCGTTCAGGCGGAATGATGGAAGAAATTTATAGCCAGGAAAGAATATGAGGCTTGCAGGATTGGAGGCAGAACAGGGTTGAGGTTTTTACTCAAGCCACAAATATTGATCAATGAAATATAACATTTCGATGTTACTATTTTAAAATAATAAAATAATAAAAATAAAAAAAAATATAGGTTATGTAATTTTTCTACTTTTTACAATTTTTTTTTAAATTTTGGATATAAGAAGGTAATAGAAGAAAAATCCTACAAACTTAATATTCAAAGTTTTTTTGCATCTCCTATAGTTAAAGCTGCAACTAGATGTCAATATATAAATGAAAGTCCTGTACACGAAACTACCGACAATCTTGTCTGACGCTTTGATCAACATTTATTTCGGTAGGAATTAATTACAACGTGTGCTACTCAGGCTCAAACAGTATTGTTAATGTCTTTGCTTTATATTTCAGTTCCGTTTTTACCTTGGAGAAACCAATCGCGGATTAGACTGACCAGAGATTATTTTTGTGAGTCTCTTTTTACTGATCTTGAGGTACTAGCAGCTCTAAAAAAGTTGAAGGGCAACGGCTAATGGACCAGATGGGTTATAAGGCTATATAGTCAAGGGTTGTGGGGAATTCTTAGTACAGCCGTTGCTGCACATATTTAACCTTAGTCTCCATACAGCAACCTATCCTACAGACTGGTGTATTAGCAAAGTAGTGCCCGTTTTTAAACATGAGGTAACTAATTATCGACCCATACCTATAGTAAATGTTATCTCGAAAGTTTTTGAGATAGTTCTCTTTAATCGAATATATGACTTGGTTAAACATAGCTTCTCTCAATTTCAATGTTTTTTTGCCGAATAAATTAACACTTACAAATTTGTTTACCTTCTCACAATTTATCCATAATTATTTAAATAATAAAACACAAGTTAATGTAATTTATATTGATATGGAAAAGACGTTTGATAGGGTATCACATAGTGTTGTAATTAATTCCTTGAAAAAAATTAATGTAACACCAAATTTAGTGGATTTAGTCCAGTCACATTAAAGTAACAGAAAGCAATACATTGAGATAAAAGGCGCCAAATCTAACATATATATTAGTACTTTCGGGGTTCCCCAAGGATCTAACCTAGGACCTCTATTATTCTTAATAGCAATTAAGATATATGCCGAGTTGTTATTTTATTGATGAGGTGGCCCTTGAGCAAACCTCTACTCGAAAAGATTTGGGAGTGGTATTCGATACTAATTTAAACTTATCAGGATACATTATGAATAAAATTAATGAATCCCATCAAATCATGGGTTTCATCATCAGATCTACAAAAAGTTTAAGATTGTCTTGTGTTACCTAGATTAGAATATGCAAGTTTGATTTGGTCACTACAGTATGATATGTAAAAGTATTGAGAGAGTACAGAGAAAATTTTTAAAATATATGTCTTTAAAACTACTGGTTATTATCCGAAACAAGGTTATAACCACTTTAATCTGTTAAATATTTTTGGAAGGCTATCCCTTGAAAATAGATGAATAAAAACATGCCTCTTGTATGTGTTCAAGATCTTAACTAATAGAATAGACTGTCCGGATATTTTCGCGCAGCTGCCATTTTTGATAAACAGATCTAGCACAAGACAGACAAAGACATTTTATGTGGACTTTCCTAGAATAAATGTTTATAAAAATTCACCAGTATATAGAATGTGCAACTATTTTAATATTTACGCTAACGATATAGATATAGACAACATTGGTGTTAGTAAATTTATTGAACTTAATAAAATAAAATATAAATAAAAAATTGTTTGCTTCTCAGGATCAGGATTGAACTTTTTAGTACAGTTAGAGTACTGTTTAGTTTAGTATATTATAACTGAGGTATCTGTAACTGGCTTAAATGCTGTAGATGCTTTATTCAATAAACAAACCCTTTTTTGCTTAGAGGGCACCTATGTGGAACATGAGTTTGGAAGACGTGCTCGTTCTGAAAGGTTTTTCGATCTGAAGTGTCCGCGGCAGAGGGGAAAACATAATGGGATTCAGAGAAAGTGCTATTTACGGGATCTACCGTTAATGTCTAAAAAATACCGTGTAGCACGATTTCCTTTTTCAGTACCTGGGCAAGGAATCTACGAAACCTCGCCCTTATTGTATAGTACGACCATTTACAATTACGGTACATACTTAATTGTAGCATTATATTATTTACATAGGCCTCTAATAATATCGTGGTTAACCAGTGATTAACAAAACCTAGTCGCAAAAACCACCTATTATTTTGTGTCTTGGAGGTTCACAGTCGATTAATTTTTTTTTCTGTTTTTAGACAAGATAAAGAGGCAAAATATGATTTCTTTTTAAGAAAATTTGAGTACACAAAAGCACTGAATGCTGCTTTGTTACCAATAATAATAAACAAACATCCTGAACGGACTGTGGCAGTTTTAAGAGAATTACAAAAAAGAAAAGCATTACCAAAAGCATTAAAGGAAAGAAATCCGAAAACAGTCAAACAACTAGTTAGATTTTTTATAAAGTAAGTTTTGCCCTTCAAGTAGGTATATTAAATATTCAATATATTTGTTACCACCCAGATACTAGAAAACTGACATCACATTGGGCTTAATTAATTTTTCTTTTTGCAGGTACATTGACGATTTGCGATTTATTAGATTTCTTACAGATGTAGCAGAGGAATTTTTAGATATTATATCAGATGGTTTAGATAGTCTGCCAACAGATATTAGTAAGTTTAACTAATTTTTCTTTAATTCCCAATACCTATATTTTTAATAAGAAGACCACCACAAATTTTGTGTAACAGAAGGCCACCCAACCAGCAAAATAAACTTCTAAAAGAACAAAAGTGTTATATAAGTATTTCATAGTGCTATTTAAATAATACTTGTATCCTATAATGGAGTTTTAAGAATGTTTTTACAGCAAGGGTTGTAGAATACATTCCCTTGTTTCAAGGCTTTTTGTAAACACTGTATAACTTTTATTAAAACTTCTAATAAAATACTAACAAAATTAGTTATCTAGTAATTTGTAATATAATTATTTTAAAGGAGTTTTAAAACAAATGTAACGATGTATAGGATCCAAACATCGTTTTAAAACAAAATAGAAAAAAATATAAACCCTATATACAATTATTTTATATTGAAATTATCGTATAATTATTTTTTAGTCTTAAGAACTAGAATATAGTTTATTGAAGTAAATTATTTATTTTAACTGCGTTATAAGACAATAATTGCAGTTCATCTGACATCAGTTTAGTTCTAATTATGGTTCGGCATTTCCCTGCAACTTCTGGAGCAAAGAAGATATTACTTTCCTAAGAGACTGGCATTATCGATCGGTCTTATTCAATAGTTTCCACAATCGTATAAATTTTGAGAAACAATTATTTATCACCTATAGATTGTTCCTGAAAACTGCCTTGTCGGTATCATAAACAGAAAAAAATGTATTAATTTTGGGTTACTCCGCAGATACCTACATTAAAATAGTTCTTTAAATGTGACATAGGAAACCCTCTATGATATTTTTGTTTTAATGTATTGTTTTGTATGCGCGCTAATGAATTATTATGTTAAATTTATTTAAAAAGCATTTAAGATGATAAAACAATTTTGTCGCTTGCGATGTTTTGTCAAGAACTCATTTTTAATTTGATACATGTTGAGATGAATTATACACATATTTATTTTTTATTGTTGGACAAAATGGCATACTATTTTCTACATCTTGATTTTTTTAGACAAATCCAGCTAAGAACACTCCCGTGATACAGACGTACCGCTTGATGCCTCTCTATTGAGAATGGGTCCAGGGGTTTAGGAATAAACAATGGACATATACATACATACATGTTTACATGACTGTTAAATACATTACCCTCTTTTGATTGCATAGTAAATGTAGGCTTTGCCATGTACAAGATGCTTTGCCTGTAAACTTTAAAAGTTAATAATTTATATAGTTGCAGTATTCTCAAATATAGAACTAGAAAACTTACATTATTATTGTTGTTTTTGTTTGTTTATATAGACCTATCTATAGGTCATCGTTAGCGACAAAATTATTTTATCATGTGCAACGCTTTTTAAACAAAAACAACATTCCTGTGAATTCTAAACCTTAAGGTTTGTTGTCCAAATTTCGCATAAATATACAAAAATGCGGGAACAAAACAAGGGGTGTTCACCGTTTTCACATCCTTGTGATGGGCAAAATTTGTGAAAAAAAAAAGATATGTTCTACTAAGCTGAACATGCCCATATTTACGTTTTCTGTATTCTTAACATTCTGCTACCGAGTACAGGGAAACGCGCGTGTAACGCATGCCGGCGCCAATCTAAATGGGCGCAAATCCGGGAGGGTGCATTGGGAAAAAATAAAAAGAACATTTATTTTTATACAACTCGAATTTTTAAACAATTTGCAACGATCAAGGCACTAAAAATTTCCTACTGAAGAAAACGAGATCCTATCCATCTAATATTGATTCCATATTATTGGTAAAGTGTGACTTAATTTAGTTCGATACATAGTCATTTAGTAATACATAGATACTGTCTTCTCAAAATTTGTATTGTGCGCCATCTTGTTCCACCATATTATAGGGCTGCCTAGCATGTGTACACCATCTGTGGGATGCACGATGTAAATGGTTGAATAATCGATAGGCTGTCCTTTTTGGCAAGAAGGTGGAATCACATTTGTCTTTATACATTTTCTTTGTGTAAACGTTCTTTTTTTTTGGTAAATAAAACTATTTAAATTTGAATATTGGGGATGTGCCACTATTTTACCAGTTTTCACCTTTGCCACAATTGATTTTTGAATATAATGTAAAGTAGGTCCTAACACTGGAACCTGTGGTGGAAGATAGACCAAAATACAAGAGTTCTAACCACACTACACCACAATTTGTTACGTTCTGGACGCGCGTTTTGCTAACCAAGTTAGCATCATCAGCAGATGATATAAACTGAATTCCATTTCTATATCATACTTAATTCCCGGACGAAATTTGAAGTAAAACTAGTAAGTAGTTTTTCAGGTTGATTTTTTTAAATTTTATTAGCCGTCATTTTATCTTGCTATCTTGAATTCGTACCAAAATTTTCCTTCTAATACTTGATTTTTGTGCAACATTTGAGGTAAATTGGATAATTAGGCCACCATTTTGTTCCGCCATGTTGGATTATTAAATATTAACAAGTCATCCCAATATGACCAGTCAATCGGTTTTTGAACCATGTGGGAACTGACAGACAGGCCGGTGGCATTGAGAAACCTGTTTTTTGACGTGAAGATCCCAGGAGTGTTACTTTTTTTTGTCGCAATTTTATTCCGCCATCTTGAATTCGTACCACGATTTTATCAGCATTTCTATATCACACTTTATTCTTGCAAAAAAATTAAATCAATGTAACCAGCAGTTTTTTCAGGCTAATTTTTGAAATATTTTATTATGCCGCCATTTTGATTCATCATCTTGGATTCATACTAAAATTTTACCAGTTCATTCCTACATAAAACTTGATTTTTGTGGAATATTTCAGGTAAATTGGATAAGTAGTTTTTAAGTAATAATTTAACAATTTACTAGGCTTCCATTTTGTTTTACGTTTTTGAATTGGTACCAAAATGTTTTCGATTTATTCTTATTTGATGTTTTTGCACAATTTTAGGAAAATTGCGTATTTAGTTTTCTGAGTAATATTTTTTTTACATTTTACTAGGCTGCCATTTGTATCCCTTTAACAATGTATTAAATTTTAGATTTTGGAATTTCTGTTTTTTCATTACAAAAGTAAAATCAAATATACTTGGGTGTTTTAAAAAACATGGGTCTGCAAACAGTACAAAATATGACTTTATTTAGTTATACCGAAAGTATAAAAGCTATTTGATTTAGATTTGGAACAATCTCATTGGTATCTAAGGGCTATATTTTTAAAGTATTTTTTACTTTAACCACAGGTGACTTTCTTTTAAAAAATTGTACGCCAATTATTTTTTAAAAATTACTGGCTTTATCGTTTAGGGCAAGTAAAAATACACAAAATATGTATCGGTAAGTCGTTTTCGACTCTAATCCAGTTTTAGTTGAAGTCTCAGAACTGCTCAAAATTCTATTTGGATCATTTCAAGAAAAACATTCTTATTAAATATATGTCCGCAAATGCCTTATTTTTGAGATATAGAATGCGGTATTTAAAAAAAAATTCTAAATTTTAACACCCTGTACCTCAAAAATAGGGCATTTGCGCACAGATATTTATTAGAACTTTTTTTCTTGGAATGATCCAAGGAATCAATTTTGTAAAGTTTTGAGAAATTCTAACTCTAGCTAAAACTGGACTAAAGATGCCCTCACAGGCGTGCATCAAAATAGAATTTTTTTCTGGAAAATACTAAGAACCCTTTGTTGTGTATTTTTACTTGCACTAATCGATAAAGCTAGTAGTTTTATTTTTTTTTTAAATGAGTGGCGTAATAGTGTTTATTAAGAAAGTTAGGGATACCTGTAGTCATGATTGAAAAGTGAAAACTGATGAATGCTATAAAAATATAGCCTTTAAATATCTATGAGGTTCTACCAAATCTTAATCAAATAACTCTTACTATTTCGGAGTTGCTAAAGAAATGATATTTTTTTTGTAAAATTTTAACACCCTTTATCTCGAAAAACAAATATCTCATACCCATATTTATATGACCTTTTCGTCTTATATTCTTACAAAAAATCTCGCTTTAAACGTTGGCGCATGTTTCTTAGAACACTCTGTATATTTCATCAAACATTTTAAACTGTAAAAAAAATAAAGCGAACAATGAAATTTAAAAATGTAAGTAAAAACTAAGTGCTTATTCTTAAAATATTATTTACATACAATATTTAAAGGGGCCTTGATTGAATATGTGTGGTTGGTGATAATATGACTTGAGTTGCTGCAAGTTTAAATACGACTCCTTTTTCATGGGTAGCATTTCAAGAAAAAAATTATAAGATTTAAGAGTCTAAGAGACCACATATGCTTACCAATATATTTTGCATTAGGAATCTCGAACTCGTTTTCTCCCCGTCTACGTCCTTGAGCTTTTTTCTTATTGTCATTGTCAGTACAACTATTTCTGAAGGAGTCATTATGACTTGGCCAAAAATACATTAGTTTTAGATGATCCTTGAAGCAGTAAATTTCACATATTTCTTGAATTGCAAAGGGGCATTTTGCTCTAAACTTATCCTTAAAAAATGTTGCCCAGTCCTTTACCATGTGTTGCTAAACCCTTATCATAGAAAATTAAGTTGGTTTCATTCTATAGTGTTTCAGTAAATCATAGTAGTTTTTTGGCAATTCCATTTGTGTCTTTGGGTTAACTAATCCCATATTTTTATCACACCTGGAGTGTAGTGTAGACGGATATAATCAAATATTCCAATAGAGTGTACAATATAATGTATAAAGCGGAAAATAGAATCGTTTTTTTCTGCCATCCAGCAGAATCACAGAACAAGTGCGAGTCTGATGCTGTTTACTGTGTGGTTCATTAAAAAGTCAAACAGAAACGAGCAAGCAAACCTCATCAGACAGATCCCTTCTTTGCAATATTTTCGGGATATGCATAGAATAGTGATTGTGCTATACCCAAAACATGTATATTAAGAGTACAATGAAAGTTGGAAGCTAGAACACATCGTTTGTCGGTATGTTCAGAAGGTACACGTTTTTCTGGTAGTACATTGCAACGGCGATAAAATTATTGTGTTCGTTTTCTCTCATTGAATTGAAGTTCATGTATCGCTTCGCGGGCATCCGAAACTGATATTAAATTTCGTATTAAAAACACTGCGGTAAGTTTCGTAAATCTTCCCTTGAAATAGTTAATATGGTCCAAAACGTGTTGGTATTTAGTGTCAGGTAGGCTCTTTACCTTTGAGATATGTAGGCCTCTCCTGTTCTTAGGTGCCGTTTTTCTGTAATTATGAAGGAAAATACGCTATCATGAAAATTGGCTTCCTCTTCTGACTTTCGATTTCGGCGCCTCTGGACCGGAGTAACCGAAATTAAACCGTATAAATAACTATTCTGTTGCGCATATTGTTAAAATGTGATAAAAACGACTTACCTTGTTCGTTTGAGGTAACTTCAAAACGTTTCAACCGTTTACAAAAACATGCAGCACATTTGCTCACGGGACGCCAGTTGAATTTTCTTCATCACTTCTTGAATGCGTCAAGTTTTAGGCCTCTTTTTGTCCGTTTCACACACCACAGTCCATTTTTTTCCATAAACCGTGTATCTATTATCGATAAAAAGTCAGGCTCGCATGGCATCGCAAATTGCTTAAGACTGACGCCGTACCGGCGACAAGCTTCACCCGATCGGTGTTCAGCCTGATTTTTGATACATTTTTGAAATGTGGCCTGCACTAATTTTTTTGTTTGCTTTTAAGCTTTCATAACTGCATATCCGTACCTCGTGAGACGATAGGTCAAAAGCTTTATATTTTTGCTAAGGCATAGGTTTTCATTTTTTTTATCCAGTTCAAAAAACTGGGTAAAATCGAAGGTAGAAAAAAAAATCTGGATTTCTTTTTTAAATGAGCGCGTCGTTGGTTAGCATAAACATTTTGACAAGACGTACTTTTTAGCCCGACGTGGATCCGGAAATATACAAATATCTGCTCAATTGTTTTTTCGGGGCAATAAAAATTATTATAAATCAAAATAAAATAAGTTTGAGGGATCCTACCCAAATTTTAAACAGTTCTAACATATATTTCATGACAAATGTTATTTTCCGAATAAAGGTAATTACAATAAAAACAATAAATAGGTTTCTGATGTCAAACATTTCATTTCAGTAGATTTTTTTTTAGTATGGGGGGTATTCAGAAATAGTTTAATTTTTATTTTTGGCCTTATATGCAGTACCGGGTACCTATTAAGTGTTGCTAATTTTAGTATTTTTTTTGTTTTTTTACATATTAATATACTAGTTCTAAGTAGACGGTTTTTTAAAATAATATATACTAGGTTTGTCTTTGTTCCAAGTAAAGAATCAGAGTTAAATTAAGCATTTAGAAGCATAAGTGTTCTCACTGGCTCCAATCTTCTTTTCATAGAGAACGAACCATTTCTGTCTTTCAGCGGTTAGCTGACAGAACAAAGCCCCTGCACCGTTTCGTGCATTAAGGGTTAAGATGGTACAGCCTTTTGTATTTATGACAACATTGTTGAATTTCAGTCCCTAATAGTCCGAAAATGAATTCCTGTTAGCTAGAGCAGAGGAAATTTTCGCAAAATCACGTTTGATGTTTATAAACATCCCGAAGGGCTTCTTATTGCCCAATTATTTGTCATTCCGAACAGTAACTAGGTAAAGAGGTATGCTGCATTTCTATTGGTTGCATGTTGCGGGTGCGAGTTAATAATAGTTGTTTTCCTTACATATTACTCTCTAGGCTCCCCCATGGGTTTAAAGAGGTTACACCTGAAATAACCACATTTGTTGAATTTTTAAATTGGGGTCTTTTTTTTTAATACCAAACATTTTAACCAAGTTTTAATATACAGTTCCTTTTTTGCAATTTTTCGTTTTCTGGATAAATTATATAGCTTATTTTTTATATAATGGATTAACCAAACCTATCTGGTTGGTATTTCACTAACCTCTCCGTTTCTTTTTTTTTTTTTAAGGAAAAACGTCGTATGTTTTTATCGAGTAACTTTCTACTTATACCTCTTCTAGGACAAACACCTGAAAAATTTTAGTATACAGTGCGATAAAAAAGTTCGAGTTAAAAAGCAAATTAAAGTTTAAGGGAAGAAAACTTAATTAATATTACATAACGAAAGTAATTTTTCATTTAAAATAAAAAATTTGTTTGGTACTCGCACCAAAACCCATATTTTAAACAGGGTTTTTTCTTTAAAATTACTCTCAGTGTGACTGTATGCGGCACAGCTGAAAAAGTACTTATCCTTTTGACTTAAAATCAAGGATCAAGGATTATGAAATGATTAGATTTCAGTAAAAATCTAATATGGCGGAGGAAAATAGTGTTAAAAAAATTGTTACTAAAAACTACTTATCTAATTTACCTAAAACTTTGTGATATACAGGGTGTTTCTTAATTGATGAACTTAATTTTTTGAATGATTTTATGAGTAAAAGTTCATATAAACATGTGTCCGCAATGCCTTCGTTTTTTGGATATATGGTGTCAAAATTTTAACTTTTTTTTAATTTTTTTCATGGACCTCGTACGTTTCTCATGCTGTAACAGAGTCTACGAAATGGCTATAATACATTTTACAAATTTAGAGGTCAAGACCACTTTTATCTTCCGAAATTTTTACTGTGACGTCACGTAATGTTTTCATCAGATTCCTCATTTTGTTTTTTAACTTCTTGGTTTCTTAATTTAATCCGATTTTTTTAATTTAAAATTTTACGATATTTTTTTGTTTTTATTTTGATTGCTAAAAATGCAGGATGTAATTTTTTGGTTCATTTTAGAACTAAAAATTCATGTTTTTGAGATACAGGGTGTTAAAATTAAAAAATTTAAATTTTAACACCATGTATCTCAAAATCTAATGTCTTCTGAACAAATATTTACCTGACCTTTTAGGCCTAAAATGAAGCAAAAAATTATATCTCGCAATTTTAACAATCAAAATAAAGACGGAAAAAAAATAACAATTTTTAAATGTGTAAAGCCTGCCTTATTTTGCTGACGTCTAAACAGTTCAAACTATCAGATTAAAGAAAGAAGTGAAAGTTAGAAAACAAAACGAGGAATCTGATTTGAAAAGCAGCCAGTGACGTCGCAGTAAAAAATTTCGCGGGTAAAAGGGATTCACAACCTAGAAGAAAGTAACACCCAGCAGGTATTCATAAAATGTATTAGTCATTAGACATTGCTTACAGTATAATGTGTGTCATATTTGAATGATTTATCTCTAGAAATGTACTAGATCTATGGGAAAAAAAATTTTTGATACCCTGTATCTCAAAAACGAAAGCCTTGCGGACACATGTTTCTATGAGCTTTTTGTCTTAAAATAAGGTAAAAAATTTTGTCCATTTTTAGCCATCAATTAAAAAACACCCTGTAGAGTAGAGCTGGTAAAATTATGGTACTAATTCAAGATGGCGGAACAAAAAATGGCGACCAAATAAATTGTTTGTAATCGTGAAAAATCCCTCACCAAGGTTATACATACCTTCAAGTTTTAGCGTTTCTAGATGCCCAAAAACATGTGTTCTCAATTCCGTCGGACTGTCAAAAATACTACTTACCCGCTTGATTTTTTTAGTAAAAAAGGTCTAATGGGGATAACTTGGTAATATTTGGTAAATATCTAGTATTGCGGAACAAAATGGCAGCCTGGTGAAATCTTAAAAAATTGTACTAAAAACTAATTATCGAAATTACCTCAAATCAGGCACAAAAATCAAGTATTACAAAAAATGAATTGGTAACATTTTGGTATATAGTTAAAAAAATCAGCCTGAAATACTACTTCTTAGATTAATTTCAAATTTTGGGCAAGCCTCAGTACAAGCATTAAGTGTGATATAAAAATAAACTAGTCAAATTGTAATACGAATTCAAAATAACAGAACAAAATGGCGACCAAACAAAATGTTTGATATAGAAATAAATGAATTCAACATGACGGGTCAATATGACGGGTTTAAAAAAATCAGGGTAAAAACTTTTTATTCAACTTATTTATGGAATCTGTTTCTGGGGATCAGCTAGCAATTACCTCATCCAATCCCTCTTCGTATTACAAAAGTGTGCTCTTCGGTATATATGCAAAACAAAGCAAAGCCTAGGGATTCATGAAGACCTTTGTTTATTCGAGCGAGCATTCTCACAGTCACGTGTATCTATATATTGGAGGTCGCTAGCCTTTTATTTAAAATTCGTCATAAATTTACAATAAAAAACTCCAGGTATGTTACGCAGCAGATAAACAATTTACACCTGCCTATTCCCACATCAGCATTGACGCGGAAATCTATTTTCTATGAGGGCAAAAAAATATTCAATCACCTCCTACGCGACATTAAGGAGGCCGCATCGCTGATTATTTTCAGGCGTCACCTGAAAATGATCTTTGTAGGAAAGGCATATTATAGTATTTTAGAATTTTATAATGACATATTTTAGCTGTGTCAGTCTCCTGCTTTGGTTGTATATGTGGTTTTTAAATACTAGTTAACACTGTAAATTTTAAATTTTAATTCTATGTTACTTTTTTATGTTTTAGACTGTAATGTTTTTGATTTAGTTTTAGGGGAGTGTTTCAGTTGTACAGCTTTATAACTAACTTGTATTGTTATCACAATAAAGCATATTTTGACTTTGACTTTAAATTGTGAAAAAATCAAGTGTGGCGTAGGTAGAAACTGGCAAAACATTGGTGCAGATCCAATATAGTAGAACAAAATGGCGCTCAATACAAAATTTTGAAAGACAATATATGTATGTATTACTAAATAACTATGTGTGGAACTGAGTCACACTTCACTATTCTCAAGAAAAGGAAAGAGTCATAATAAGGGGAGTTCCGGGTATAGGAAATTTGCCGATTTTTTCCATCGCGGCTAATATTTTAATGATTTTTTTTTTGAAATCCTGTATGAAAATGCAAACACAATATTTCTTTTTATTCGTGAAATAATTCATTTTAAATTTCAACCCAGTGTTAATCACTTGTGACCATAATTTAAAATAATTTATAATGTTTTTTACTCATATAGTCAAACTTTTAATTAGTTTAATGACTTAATCTTTTTTTAAGGATTATTGTTGGCACAGCTCCTTGAAGTCCTAGCAAGGGGAGAACAACTAGCAAAACAACTATCTATGACTGCAGGCATGATGCAGACATTGTCAGCAGCTCAAATTTCAGCAGAATTAGATAATGTAGCTCATTATAAACTAGATAAACCAGAGATGTTAAATATGTAATACATCAAAATAAAAATGTTACTATTAACAAAAGTATTTTATTTATTCTAATTTCAGGTAAATGTTATACTATGACTTAACTTCCTTTTTAAGAAAATTAATTTGTTAGATTATAAATTCAAATGATTTTCTTACATAATAACATTCATTGTGTCAAAACACAACTAAGTATTTCATACTTTTACCATAAATAATGACCTAGGTATAATTTGACGTTACACTTTAAACAACGCAGTTCACACTTGGAACTTCATCAACTATTATTGTTTTCTTGAAATATTGTCTAACCGAAGTTGTATAGTTTCTAAAGTGTTATATAGTTGTTGCAAGTCATCTTCTCCAAGTTCCAAAATAGCTTTTTCTGTTTTATCTTCATCATTTATCTGTAAAGTATTAACCCTTAATTATTATGCAGTAGTATTTTAAAAATAATTATAATTTCAAATTGATTTTCATATTATATATTTGTGTTTTAATGTTCTACAAATTACTGTAAAATGTGGTACTGTTTACTAACCATTACACAAAAGTCGGGTACTGCTAGGTATGGGTTTTTGAAATTGTAATATTTTTTAAGATTACCTATTATTAATTGTGCAAGTTTTGCCAGTAAGGTTCTGAACTTGTTAAAAATGTGAAACCTATAATGTGCAATATGTTAAATATTTTGGAGGCGAGGTATTTTCAAAGCGTCTATAAGGATTCCAATAATATCACCCACATACTTCATCAGGCACGTATAGACATAAAATTAACATCCCCAAATGATATTATTAAATCGAGCAAGTCACTCAAAAATACACTAACTTTGGGACTCAATAGTATCCCAAGTTTTGTGACTGTGCCTCCATTCTGAGCTTTCCACTATGTCACAATTTTAATGTTATCTTTGAGTCTAGTCTATTTCCTGAAATTTGGAAGGAAGCGAAGGGGTGTCCCATTTTCAAAAAAGATGATGTTAGTTCCATTGAGAATTAGAGGTCAGTATCTACTTGGAATAATTTTTCTAAGCTGTTTGAGATTGTCCTCTACAAATTCATTTTTCCAAAGGTAAAAAAAAATACTCTCTTCTGAGCAACACAGATTTCTTTCTGGTACATCTTGTGTCACAAACTTGGCATCTTTTACTCAATTTGTCTGCGAATCATTAAATGAGAGAGTCGATGTAATACACAGTGCCTTTCAGAAAGCCTTTGATCAAATTGATCATATCTTTTTGCCAAAAATCATAAAATCATCTGCTGGAGCCATATATAATTATTAAAAAAGCTAAACAGTTGGCAAGTCAGAAAAGCATCGAAGCGTCCGAAAATAAAACCAGGGCATCCTGGTCTCTGGTCAAGGAAATTACTCAGCAAAACATTAAAACACAGTGTCTATTTAAATATTTTTCATATGAATCCGAAAACGACCTTTTAAATTCAGTAAATGAATTTTTTATAAATATATGTCCAGACATAAAAGGGAAAGAGGTGATAGATTATTCAAAAATTCCAGTAAATCAACATAGTATATTTTTAGAGCCAATTACATCATATGAAGTCATAAACATTATAAAAACTTTAAGAAATAAAAAAGAAAGTTGTAAATGTCATCGCTTTACCACTGACCCGAATAATAAACCAAATGTTGCAAACTGGAGTGTTTCCTGATTCCCTGAAAAGGGTACTAATAAAGCCGATCTATAAGAAGGGTGACACAGATAGCTTTGGCAACTATAGGCCTATCTCACTCCTCTCCAACATTAGTAAGGTGTTCGAGAGGGTGATTTATACCAGGTTGGATAACTTCTTTGAGCAGCATCATACGATCTCAGACAGGCAAAATGGTTTTCGTAAAAAGAAATCTACAATTCGTGCTATTTAGCAGACTTTGGAGCAGATATTAAACTGTACAAATGAAGGCAAATTTACCACAGCCATGTTTCTTGATTTATCTAAGACATTTGATAGTGTTGATCATTCTATTCTGTGCAGCAAGTCTTATCTTCGGGGACCTGAACAATGTGTCATTGAAACCAACTCGGGAGAACAGGTAGTATCAGATAGCACTATCATAAAACGAGGTGTTCCTCAGGGATCCATCTTGGGACCACTGCTTTTCATTATATACACAAATGACCTTGTTCGCATTACTGATTATGGTGCAGTTCTTTTTGCTGATGACACTTCTCTGATTTTCAGTGAGAATGATCAACCAGCGTGTGCAAGTCATATGACCGTGTCCTTGAATGCATTGGGGGTTGGTTTGTGAATATCAACCTTCTCCTCAAAGTGCCTAAATCACAGATGATGCATTTGTCAAAATCGGCGACTGATTTTTCTTTAACATATAAAAATACAAACATTCAAATCAACTGAGGAGGTCTCTTTTTTGAAGGTAAAATTAGATCAATGGGTAAATTGGAAGTCCCATGTTAAACAGCTTGCAGCAGAGGTCAGTAGGTAAGACTATGCTCTTCGAGTTATTCATAATAATATTGGGTGGCAAGCATCTCTCATAGTATATCATGCATATATCCAGTCTCATATTGTCTATGGTGTAATATTTTGGGGAAATTCTGTTGAATCAGATCAAATATTTTTATTACAAAAAAATGCATACGTTTTGTATTTGGCATGGGATGTCGAGACAGCTGCAGGGAGGTATTCTGGGAAGCTGGTATAATTACCTTATACAGCCTCTATATTCTCAAATGTGTTAAATTTTTAATTAATTACTTTTACCTTTTCTCTGATTCAATCTTATGATACAAGATTTAAAACAAACCTCAAGAGGGAAAAACCAAATTTTACATTTGTACAAAGAAATGTTGTATTTAACATAATTAAGGTCTGGAATATGCTCCCTCTGCCTTTGAGGCAACAGCCATCTGATAAGGTTTTGCATAGGCTTAAAGCATTTTTGAAGTTGAGAGCACACTAAAGTCTGAGAAAATTTTTTGAGGATGTTAACACTATAAATGAAGCACTACACTAAATATAAGCTTGCTCTTTTATAGATTAGTTTTTATTATAATTTTATCGTACTTTTAACTAAATTTAAATATCCAAGATCAGTTTCTGGAAAGGCTTCCATATGTTAAAGATCTAGAGATTATATCTGATGGCAGTTTCTTATGTTTAAGGAAGACACAATATATCCTTTGTGAGGGTTCGAGCATAATCAAATCCTATCTCATTTCTCAGAATGATCACTCACTAAGAGAACAGAATAATACTGTATCAAATTTCTTTATAACCTGCTTCTTAACGTGATTGACTGCTCTTTTCTTCTTGGCAAATATCATTGCAAATTCCACATCCTGGGGCTAGATATTTTGCAACATTTAGGATACCTACTGTTAGATTTGATATTTTATATCAAGGCCCAATACATTTTTTGTTGGGCTTATGTTTCTATTTTTTCCTTTTTTTTGACTTATCACAAATATTCAGAATATCACAGCTCCTCACAGTAATGTATCACAGTGTTTATACCACAAAATTCAGATATTTGGGCGATATGTCCATATCTAAATTGTTCTTGAAAGAATTTTTGGAAACAGCACATACTGTTTCATCTTGTAGGGCATTCCATGGATATACCACTCTGTTGCCTCAAAAAAATTCCACCTTGCGAGAGTTGTGCACTTCTCCTTACTCAGATCAGGTGAGTAACAGTTATTCAGGATTTTCTAGGTCTCAATTAAGTCTCCATGTTCTCTTCTTGCTTTGAGAGTTATCAACCTGAATCTTAGTACTTTCTCATTATAGGGGTGATTCCTCTACTGCTAATTTTGATATATAAAGCACAAGCTGTGACCAAACTTCAGTTTAGGCCTGATAAAAGATTTGTACATCTTGGTCATTGAGGTAACTGACCTGTCAGAGAAAGATCTTTGTACAAGATAGACTAGAGTTACCCTTTTCTTCAGGATTGAACATATGTGTTTTTCCCACATAAGGTTGTCAGTAATGATAATGCCAAGATCTTTTTGTTCCTTTACTGCTTTCACTGGGGGGTTGTTCAGGAAATAAGTATAATGTGGATTATTTCTGCCAATGTGAAGAATATTACACTTTTTGAGGTTTAGTATTAATTGCCACTTCAGCATTAATTTTTCAAGAGGTTGTAGTAGATTTGAGTATCATTTGCGAAAAAGTATATATTAGTTTTCATTGTTGGATAAAGGTCACTGAGGTATGTGATGAATAGGAATGGACCAAGCACAAACTCCTGTGGCACACCACTAGTGACACTGTGCCATTGCAAATATTGTCCATTCACCCTTAAATGGCACGTTCTGTTACTTAAGAAAGCTGTGATCCATCCTAAAATGTTGCCTCTTATTCCGAAGTGTTCTAATTTGTAAAGCAAACTCTTCAGTGGTACCTTCTTGAAAGCCCTCTCACAGTCCAGATAAAGCACATCTACAGGGTGACTGTTGTCTATTTCTGGGGTCCAAGCATTAATACATGTGAGTAGATTGGTTGTTGATCGCTGTGGGAGAAATCCATGCTGAGTAGGGGAATTGTATTATTTTGAATCAGGAAATTGGTTATCCCAGGAGCTATTACCTCTTTAAGTATTTTACACATTATGCAGGTCAGGCTTATAGGTATGTAGTTTCTTAGGTGGAATCTATCTCCTTTTTTGTATATTGGAATAACAGAAGCTTGGCACCATTTTTCAGGCATCAACTGCTGATCTAAAAGCTTCAGCAGCATTGCGGTTACTGTAGGAACAATGGTCAGAGAACAGTTAATCAAGAAGATTGCTGGTATCAAGTCTGGGCCTGGGCTGAAGTCCTTCTTGAGGGAGGCAACTGCTTTGGAAACTTTTTCTTTAGTAATAATAGGTGATGTTAAGACTAGGTTAGCCAATAGACTGAAAAAAGTATTTATGTTACACAACACATCATTTTTTAATGGATTACTGAACTAATTTTAAGTATGATAGGAGTAATAATATTTGTATTATATTAGTTTTAACTAATAATTTCTTGTTACAATAAAATTATATAATTACACTTACATTTTTTTAAAAGCAAACCAATTGGGACTTTGAGATGGAATACCCCATAATATACCTAATAGAAATATAAGAGTAGACCATAATACTGTAAGTTTATTAATAAATAAAGGTGCTGAAACACCTTTTTGTTGGCAGCTTCTATCATTCCTTTTGTTAATTAAGATAATATGTAATTATAATCCATTATACAAACACCTGAAAAATGATAGTAAAGAATGTTTCAAATCACAGAATGGAAAAGGTGTGATTTTAGTATGTACCTAGACCACAATCCAGGAGAAGTCAATGAGGAGGACTTTATGTAACATAGCCTATGAAAATAATGTTAAGATTATACAGATAAAAAGCTTACTTTTGACAAGTCCAACTGAATTCTTGCACTAGGGATAGCCAATTTACTACCAGAGTCACACCCAATCTGCAAATTCAAATCCCAAGACATATTATCCAACTTCAATCTATGCTCAAAATTACCCAAATCTTCCTTTACCTTCGTGGACCATTCTCTAATAAAAATTTCAGCCTTTTCTTGTCCAAAACCCAGAATTTCTATTAGCTGTCTTTGGAGCTCAGTGGGTTTTAGAATAACTTTGCTAATTTGCTTATGAATATATGAGATGCTTTGCACAAGAAGCTGAAGCTGATTTTCATTAAGTTTTAGTGATTCCTGGAGTCTTTTAAATTCACTTTCAGTAAAAAATTCATTAGTTGTTGAACTTATTATATGGGTTAAGAGAAGTTCATATTTTTTGGTGCTTAAACTGTTAATAAGACATATTCCTTGTTGTAATCTAAAAGGTTTAAATTACTTAATATGTAGGAAAATATTTTCACTCAAAATGCTTTATTGTCCAGAAAAGGTATTCACTGACAAAGCTAAAGGAAAAAAAAAGTTTTACAATAGTAAAAAGTTAAAAAGCATAGCATATAAATTAGGTTTACCAACTGTACTCTTTAAATTCAGTTTCAGTAAAAAATTCATTAGTTGATGAACTTATTATATGGGTTAATAAAAGTTCATATTTTTTGGTGCTTAAACTGTTAATAGTGCAGATTCCTTGTTGTAATCTAGAAGGTATAAATTACTTAATAGTTAGGAAAATATTTTCAAACTCAAACTTAAAATGCTTTATTGTCTAGAAAGGGTATTTACCTCGGTATTCATTGACAAAGCTAAAGGGAACAAAAGATTTTTCAATAGTAAACTTAAAATGCATAGTATAAAAATTAGGGTTACCAACCGTACTTTTTAAAGAGTGTAAGTACTCTTTTTGAACTAAGAATATTAAGTACTCTTACTTTTGGGTTTTTTACACAAATATCCTCTTTTTTTTTTTTAGTGAAAAGAAATATTATAAGTAAAATTCAAGACCAAGAAAAGTGAACGAAATAAATATTTTACTTAAAATAATTGCTCACAATGCACTGAAATAATTGTCAATAATATTTTCTGTAACACCACATTAATGATAAATGTTTGGAGAATTAGTTAACCATTAGTTTTTTTATTTATTAGTATTATAGTCACTTTTTAAAGCTTAGGAAGGACACGTTCCTATGAAATGTCGAATGCATTATAAAATTATTTTCTCTCAGACTACCAAACAGTTTAATACATTATTTGTACTCTTTTCTGTGAGGCCTAGGTTGGTAACCCTAATAAAAATAGTACCAAAAAACCGAAGGAAAAGGTGTTTGTAACTGAAAAATAGTCTGGCTATATCTTAACAAAGAACAACATAAAGTGTCTAGTTATATTCTACATACTAGAGAAGACGAAAGTAAAAAACTAAGAAAAAATAAATAATATATATAAATAAAAGCGAGTACACAAAATACACATAGACAATACACTATAAAAATTATTTTGGGAATTGTATTACAAACCTAGTATTTAACGTTATCCACTGTGTACTACCCATTTTCTACCGGCATAGAAACAAATATCTACTTATAGGAGCTTCCTCAAACCTTTTTAAATAACTATAAATGAGTACTTAATATCCGTACTGTAGTTTTATATACATAATAAAAAAACTGCCACTTTAGAGCAAGCAAACACTGTATTTTTAAATTATAGATAAAATAATTAAATAAAAGTTTTAAATATTGCTAAAATGAAAACAAGGAAAAGGACTTCAACCAACTACAATTTCAAATCAAAAATAGAAATAAGAATATAAATCTTAGTGGACTAGGAATGGTAACGTAAAAATTCGATTAGATCGATGATCGATCACCGATGTTTAAAAGACAAACACTAGGGATACATTTTTTGGAATTTATATGCTGTTACAAAAATCATCTACAACATTGAAATATTTTATTTATCTGGGAAGATATCTCCTATAGGTATATAAAATATCCAATGTTCGACAAAAATTATTTATACACTGCCTACTGTCTCTCGCCAACAGCAACCAATCAAATCTCAGGATTTAATTTGCTTTTACAACTGTATGAGTAGTTTTTTTATAGACTCATAATAGTATTGGCGCGTTACCGCGCGCTTTCTTCACAGAAAGCCTAACCAACCCTGACCTAAGCCAGTCCGCATTTTTATTATTATAAGTTTGTTAAATAAAAAACTTAAAAAAGTTATTCGCCTGCCGCGTCGACGCCCTAGGACGCACATGGCAAATGTTCGAGAAACATTATTTATACACTGTCTGTCGCCAACAGTAACCAATCAAATCACAGGATTTAATTTGCTTTTACATCTATATCAGAAACTGAAATCTAGCTGTTGGCAGCTATTTTGACTTTTTAAATGCTGACACTTTTAAATTTCACTTGACACCGATTCTCAGTTTAATCTAGACAAGTAACAAAATTCGACGGTCGTATTGGGGCCGCTATTTTAAATTGCTAAATTTTGATTAAAAAATTCCGGTAGTTTTATATCTGAAAGTGTATGCACGTCAATTTTGAAATTAACCGGTAATGTGGTGAAAAATCTGTTACAAGATTTGAACTAGACATACAAACATACGGTAAAAGTGTGTTAAAAACAATTGAATCTGGTGCATAAGCGTTAAAATCAATAATTAATCAAAGCAGCAGGCACCGCCTTAAAACATTGATTACTAAATGAGAACAAATTGAATCCAAACTTCCATGAAAAGTATAATTTATTTTGAATATACTTTACCTTTACCCTACTTAAAAGCAAAGATAGAAAGATAATAGCTGAAATAAAAATCTTTTTCTATTGATATTTGACGAAGAAAGTGAAGCATGACCCATTTCTTCATTTTCGTACATCAAATATTTTAATAGGACGTCATTTTGTTCTGCCATATTGAATTTATACCAATATTTTACTAGTTTATTTTTATACCAGACTTAATTTTTGAGCAAAATTAAATGAAATTAAATTTAACCGGGTAAGTAGATGTTTTAGTTACACCAGGAACAGACCGACTAACCGACAGAAATTGAAAAACATATTTTTCCTCATTTAGATTAACGATATTTACTTGTGCGAAAAGCAAAAACTCGCGCCACTGACAGTCGTCAACAAATGTCCACGTGCTTGGACATGGGCCAGCCCCACTTCTTCTTTCATCGTAAACATTGGTCTATAGAATATGAAAAATAGGGGAACCATATTGGCGCATACCCCTAACCATTGGTTTCGTATAGAATACAGAGTATCACCTATTATGGCCATATGATGAATTTCAAAAAAAGTTCCCTATTTTAGTTCTCCAGAACTTTAGGATACTCAACGTGAACCGCCCTGTATATTTTGGTAATTTCGGCACTTTTTTTCAGCAAAAATTTTAATTATTCAAATAAGTTTTGACCCCTGTTTATATATGATACTTTTTTGTTTATAAATGACTCATCTGTGTTAAAATGTTTGCAGATATTTCTCTTCTTAATTACTTGCTGACATGTTAGTCAGGGTGTTTGTGAGTTGAATGACTCTGCATTGTTGTCTTCAGCTGTCGCAATAAACCATTCTAATGGTCAATTTCCAGAACTTCTAAAAAAACCAATAATTATACCACTGCATAAGTATGCAGCGTAAACCAGTTTGGATTTCAGAAAAAGAGTGGAACAAATGATGCAAATTTTGCTTTTATGGATCTCTTATACATTAGTTTAAATGAGGGAGATGGTGCTGCGGTAGTATTTTGTGACTTGACAAAAGCATTTGACTGTGTCAGTCACCGAAATAATGTTGAGGAAACTTAAAGTTTATGTATCTCTGAACTGGTTTAGATCCTACCTGTCACAGAGGGCTCGTTTATTTGGATGGAACATTATCTGATAAAGTTACTTGCTTCACTGCACTTGATATTAGGGGGAGTTCACTCTTTCTGCGAATGACACTGCCATTTTGTGCCGACAGCATTCATCTGATGTGTTAATTGACGTTATAATAATAAAGCACAATTGACAAAATAGAATTAGATTTAATAACTATCAACAACTCAGACAATATACACTTCTTGGGGCCTTATATAGACAAAACACTTAATTTTAATATTCGTGTTTATGCAATTTTAAAAAACTATCTTCCAGCTGCTATGCATTAAGAATGATAGCTAATGAACTAGAACCCTATGCTATAAGAATGGCATACTATGCTGGTTGAATCTGATTTGAGGCATATTTTATAAAAGAGAAAATAATAACCCTTCCAAGTATCTATAATGTCCCTGCTTCCTTACCTAGGGCCTTGCTAGGTTGTCAGCTTTTCTTAGTTTAGTATGACTCATTTTAAATCAGTCCTGGGGTTGATGTTCATTCTGGGCGTTAGTAGTACTGTGTTAACTATAGTCGTGCCGACAGGGGCTTGTAATATTTGTACTCTCCGTGTTAGTTGCTCCGGACTCCTCATTGCTTCTTTTATATTTTTCTGGAGTCAGAGTTTCGCGCTAGGCAGGTGACGGTCGTGTGTGGGCCGCTTCTTAGAGGCAGATTAAATTTGACTATGTCCTTCCTTTCCTGTGCGAAATGTTTTTGCATCCGTATAACATTGATGGGGCGTTCTGGGAACTCCTTCTTCCCGTTCTTGCATTCGGAGTGATTCTCACTAGAGCAGCTAGGTCCATATGGGTCACTTCCGGTCTAATATCTATAATGTTTTATATTTTTCGGCTGCCGGGTCACGTGAGACGTGTGAGTCACCTGGGTAATTTTGTATGTAACCGGATTAATTGTATCATGCAACCGCGCCGTAAAGTCAATATGAACAAATTAATTGTAATTTAAGTCCGGTTCTGAGGTCATTTCAGAATCGAGTAAATCTTGATTCTTGGTCTCGAATATTCCCATCTCTATAACTAAAAGTCTAATTGACATGACATATATTGATTGACAGTCTGAAAATAAACAAAGAAAATAAATACATATCCCATTTTAATCAATTTTGCTTATCACAATGGGAGTAGATACGAGTTTTTTCGATTTTACCATCGGAGGGTAAAACGTAAAACATTTGTATTAGTCGTGATGTTTCGTTAGGTCACTTTTGTTTTACGCGTTTCGCGTATTACATCGAAAATATAAAAGCCGGCTGGAATGATGACTGTCTACCTTGAGGTTTTCGTGTTTGGAGCCCTTTTGGGGCTACCCTTTCTCTACGAAACGAGGCCGACCTTTAGTTATTTTCTCAGATTTTTTGTTTATTCTGCTGTCGTGATGACAAATTCGTTACTTCTATTACCTGTGTTTCTTATGAGGCCCTGGAATGTACAGAATTTGATGTAAGTTGAGTTCTTCCTGTATGTAATTTAAACCGTATTAAAATGACAACATCTTTTTCAAGCAGTGCTATTTGCTATACACTAGTTGCTTATTGATTCTGCAAGTAGACTATGAGTTATAAAATTCTTTTTAACTGAACAGTTTTTGTTAGAGAACATTGTTTAGTCTTACATAAAGAGTTTTGGTATTAAGTGGATGGTCTTCTGTTTCCATTAATATACATTTCAGTTAGGATTCATAGCTAGCTGACTGAACGATAATCGAGCAAACTAATTAAGGAACAATAAAACACTAAGGCTAAGTTTATCCACTATCTTAATACATAATTTTTTATTTTTAGTCTTATTCTTATTTTTTTAACATGAAGTTACACCTTCATTTTAAGAGAATGTTTACTGATATTTTTAATTTGTGTTTTGAAACTAAAAACTAAGAAGACACCTTAAAAAGTTTCCACTTTTATGGTGAATTTGTACAGGCAAATAACATAAAATAAAATAAAAAAGTTAAATTATGCTAATACCACTAGACAATTCATATAAGCAAATAAGATAAAATAAAAATAACAGATGCCCTTGAAGAAGGCCAAATTGTATCTTATTTTTATTTTATCTGAGATTTTATTCAAATTTTACTGTGCTACTACTTAGTTATATGCACAAGATTGACAGAGGCCTGCTTGATTGGTAAAACTGCCAGCAAGCACGCATTTAAAAGGATATCTTATTGGTCAGAGTTACTTTATTCTAATTTGCCTATGAAACGCAAAATCACCAGCTCTTTTATAATTTTTACTTTGTTTTTTTTTTATATATCCAGCATTACTTTTTATCCTTACGAATGATAAATAAAAAATTAGCAATACTTTTGTCAAAAAATTATAATAATATGTTGGTACATTTTTGTTTAGTTCACAAAAAAAAATAGTTTAGTGCGAATCTTTTAATTCAGCTTTTATATTGTCTGTCCTCCTACAAATAATAAATGGAAATTTATAAGAGTGAATTCAGTATCAATTTCACAGTTTCCTGATTTCAGGATGTCAGAAGCGATTTCGGGGCATGAATATTTTTATTATTTGAAGATCTAATTTGAATTATTCTTTTTTCCTTTTAGCATACACCCAGGGTGTCTGAAAGGTCGTAGTATAGGTAAATTTATCGAGTACTGGTAAATCTAAAACGTGTAAAATTTGGCATACACAGGCATACCCAGAACTCAACTTTTTGGCTGCTTAAGCTTTTTGTGTCCCTTCTAGAGGCGCCATGAGAGGGTTGCATAATTGAATTCGAAATACATATTTCAAAATAATATAAATAAATAATATATTTTCATTGATATGAAAAATCCTGTAGGTAAGTTTTGCTTTTAGACAAAGGTTTTTTTTCTCATTTCAGTTCAAATATTCATTTTCAGCTACATGTACTGTGTAAACAATTAAGAGACTCTAGAACTTTATAACTGAGACAGCACCGAACACTGTATGGTGAAAAGTCACATATCAATAGAATAATGAAAAATGGCAATAAATGTGGGTGTGAATTTTTCAGTATGTTGGTAGACTTTCTTAAACATTATTTAATATTCTATTATTAATATAACTTATATATCCATACATTTTACCATTTTAATAGTGACCTTCAGCACAACTTTAACAACATTTTTCATTTTCAAGAGCTTAGTTTGTTATTACGTACTTGATTGTTAATTTGTAATATTTTATTACATATTTTATTTTGTATAGATTTTACATTTAGTACATTATTGTACAAATGGACCTGTATTTTAGATCTCATTTATGAATAAATAAATAAATAATAGAGAAAATCTCTTAGAGAAATTGCTCAATAAGCTAATGGGTTTAAGAAAGTATTTTTATTTGTTTTTGTAATTTGTTCCCTATCTTCAATTCATACCACACTTTTAACAGTTTATCTCTATATCAAACAGCACACTTAAATTAAATATACAAAACATTATAATCATACCAATAAGATTTTTTGTTTAAGGGTTTTAACAATTTTTGCTTATTATATCCATATCTAAAAAATATTCTTTATAAACAGATTCAAATTCAAAAATTCAAAAAACATTTATTGTGTAAAATTCAGCATAAGAAACATATAATAAGAAAGCACAAATATACACAAAAGGACAAGGTACTGTTCATGTACGTCGGGTCAGCAGGAAGACGTTTTACTGAATCAGTAAAAAAGTTATTAATTTTATTAGGGTCACAAAGAAGGGAAGGTAGTAGGTATTTCTGAAGTTTGGCCAGCTCTGTGAATATCCCACCTACGCAAATAGGACCATAGTAATTTGGGACTGTTTCTACATGCCCTGAGAGTTTGAGAAAAATATGTTCTTTGTTCCATTCTAAGAGCAGTGTTATAACATTTCCTCAAAGAACAGAAATATACCTTGTGATTGGCCAATCCAGATCTTTTATACATAAGCCATGCTCTTTCCTTAAGGGTCTTTATCCTGGCCAGGGTATCAGTAAACCAGGGCTTTTTACGCTTCCTAGGGTTGTTCCTTATGCAAATAAGGGGAGCGTACTTATCGAAGAGGTCAAGTAAAAAGCGTTTGAAAGTATAAACATTTCTAATTTATATCCCTCATTTTGTACATTTCAGACCAGTCAATCAAACCAATCTCATGATAGAATTCAGTTTCAGATGGTCTGATACAGTTAGATTGCACTTGACTGCAGCCGACGTGCATGTAGAAACTTCCTCTTATCGTTGGCCATCACTGAACCACCGTCAGTCAAAGAAACTCTGGGATCAACATTCACAATAGCCCCCACCAAACTGGAATTAATCATTGGAGTGGAAACATTTTGAGGTGGTCTGATTTCAATATCCAGTGGCTTCCCGATCATTCTGCTCTTATCAGTTTGGAGATCAGAAAGTGATTTTTCATCGGGGCAAGGTATGGGTGTAGGGTCTAGTGACATTTGATTGCTAGCTATATCGCAACTTAACAGATTGTCGATTCTTTGCTGATAATGCATGGAGATTTCATTGTCAATATTCTCATCTACAATACATTCTATTTTGGAACTTGCCAGACCAACCAACCTCATAACACCAGTATGACCTACCTGTCATTCTGTCAATGAAGTCCTCGAAATCATAATTTGTTCTGTGAGGCTGAACAGCAAAAAGTGTCCTCTGTCAAGTATGTCTTTCAGGGATTTTAAAATTAATATGGCTTTTTATTAATTTGTACAAAAAAATAAGATAGCTTCTCTTTCTTCTATTCTCCAAACTTGGGTATCCAACAAGCATTAATCGAACATCATGAGGTATATTAGAGTACTGAAAATGACAACATAGAATGAAAGTGATGTGACATTGGTATATGTGTGCCCAGATGATTTATCCATGCTCTAGTATGCTTCAAACCAGTGAAGTGTATAAGCATCTTATTGCTTCAGTATCGATAACGTGCTTACAGTTTCTTTTAATCAAACCCAACATTCGAAAACCTTTAACAATTAATTTATATATATGTTCATTAAACCTTAATAATCTATCAAAAATTATACCCAAATCATTAAAACTTAGCACTGAATCTAAAATTTGATCACATATTTGGTAGTTATATATCACAGGGGTTTGTATAAAACCTCATCACTTTGCATTTCTTTATATTAAGGTTTAAAAAGTTAATATCACAACATCTGACTAACATATTTATATTATTTTGAATACATTGGGAATCTCTAATAACAAAAAAGATTTTTAGGTCATCAGCATAGAGTAAACATTGACAAAACTGGAAAACCCTGACAACATCATCAACAAATAGTAAAAACAAAATGTCCCCTAAGTGAGGTCCTTGAGGTACATCAGATGTGACTAGAAAGTTTTTAGACATAACACCACAAAGTTTTACACATTAACTGCGTGAAGTCAGATATGAAGCTATCCATGCC
The DNA here is from genome assembly GCA_030620095.1 of Kuschelorhynchus macadamiae. Classification (NCBI taxonomy): domain Eukaryota; kingdom Metazoa; phylum Arthropoda; class Insecta; order Coleoptera; family Curculionidae; genus Kuschelorhynchus; species Kuschelorhynchus macadamiae. The sequence goes on from JAUTXW010000204.1 coordinate 526,181, forward strand.
AAATAAGACCCGAGTCGTAAGCCTTGGCTAAATCAGTGTATATTGTGTCTACTTGGCTTCCTTCTTTCATATTACATATCAGGTCTTTAGTCTTGGTAGGTTACAAGATTTGTGACTGTAGACTGGTTTTTAAAGGAACCATGACTATAAAATTCCTAAATTCGTGGAAAAGCTCATTAATTACTATGAATTCAAAAATTTTACCCATGGTGCATAGAAGTGAGATTCCTCTGTAATTTTCAATCTGATCTCGATCACCTGATTTGTAAATGGGAAATAATGTAGAATGTTTTCACCTTATTGGAAAGGGGCATTTGTTAAATCATCTTTGAAATATTGCCTGAAGGGGATGAGATAATGATTCCACACATCTTCCAATCAAAGTAGGGTATAGCCCACCAGCTTTGTACAATCAAGTGATTTAATCTTGTTTTTAACTTTGGGTAGTGTGAATGTTCTAGAGGCCAAATATACTATTTCCATAATATCCAATGTATTGGGAAAATCCACATCTCCATAATTGGAATAGTACGATCTAAAATGACTAGTAAATGTGTTGGCTATGCCTTGCGGGCTGTTGAGTTCCTGATTATTATGCTTCATAGAAAGTGGTATTCCACTATCCTGTAGACTGTTATTGTAAGATCAAAAATATTAAATATTTCCAGGAATCATATGCTCCGTGTGCTACATATTGTAAATAGCATAGATCGATGATGTTTGGTTTCTTTCCTTAGAACTGAATATTGCTGATAACCAATTAGATTTTGGGTTCTCTTAAATTTTTTATAGCAATGGTTTTTTTTTATTGATAAATGATTTCACTTCGGGGATGTACCATTTTGGATAGTTGTGTTCAGTTACAAATTTTGAAGGAACACATTTCTTTATCGCTTCACATATCAGTTCGTACAATCTGTCTATAATCAGGTCAATATTGAACATTGTTTCTATGAAATCTCAGGTACTATTGCCTAAGAATGAGTAAATCTCTGTGTAATTTGCCCTGTCAAATAAGTGTATTTTTACATTATTTTTGGTTTGCACTAGACTAAGTTAGATATAGGATGTATCCAATGTCAATTTATTTGATCAATTATGGATAAATAAATAAACATTTCAAACATATTTCAACATGTAAATGTGTTGGCTATGCCTTGCGGGCTGTTGAGTTCCTGATTATTATGCTTCATAGAAAGTGGTATTCCACTATCCTGTAGACTGTTATTGTAAGATCAAAAATATTAAATATTTCCAGGAATCATATGCTCCGTGTGCTACATATTGTAAATAGCATAGATCGATGATGTTTGGTTTCTTTCCTTAGAACTGAATATTGCTGATAACCAATTAGATTTTGGGTTCTCTTAAATTTTTTATAGCAATGGTTTTTTTTTATTGATAAATGATTTCACTTCGGGGATGTACCATTTTGGATAGTTGTGTTCAGTTACAAATTTTGAAGGAACACATTTCTTTATCGCTTCACATATCAGTTCGTACAATCTGTCTATAATCAGGTCAATATTGAACATTGTTTCTATGAAATCTCAGGTACTATTGCCTAAGAATGAGTAAATCTCTGTGTAATTTGCCCTGTCAAATAAGTGTATTTTTACATTATTTTTGGTTTGCACTAGACTAAGTTAGATATAGGATGTATCCATTGTCAATTTATTTGATCAATTATGGATAAATAAATAAACATTTCAAACATATTTCAACATGTAGACTGTCCAAGTTGAATCTGATCTCCAAAGCTGGCTGAAATTTTTCTAATCGGCATAGTTATTGAGCCTTAATGTCTGCAAGAATTAAATCTAAACATTTGTTTTGTTGATTTTTTATATTGTTGAGTTGTTTTAGCAACAAGTAAAACATATGCTCTACCAGTACTTCTGTTGCTTCATTCTGGAATTCTGATGGTACCAATATACCATCCTCCCAATCCCAATTTAGCATTGGGAGGTTGAAGTCACCTGATATAGTTACTTTAGCAGTAGGGTAGTCATTTCTAATATTTTTAACCAGAGGCAATGAATGTTTGATAAACTTTTGGTAGTGAGTTTGAGCAGATGTATACCACTCCCAAGATGATAGTATCAGAACTCACCTTGGATTTAACCCATAATTCCTCAGCACTTTGGGATGACACGCCTTTTATTCTTTCAGAGGTAATAGTTGCTAAAGAGGCAACCAAAACTCCTCCACCTCTGGAACGGTTAGTTACATTATAATCTTAACTTTTAAACTATTGAATTTGAGGTTACCTTTTTTATTGGTTTGACTCATACCTTTTAAAATGTAAACAGTTAGTTGTGATCTATAATCATGTCTCAAAGCCAAGAATAGTTTCATCTGGTGTCCCGCAAGGTGCAGAACCTTGCAATTTTATTATGTAACACTTATTAATGATATCAGTACCTGTGTTTTTGAACTCTAATTTTGTTTTATGTGCTGATTACTTAGAAATATTCAAAAAAGTCTATGATATATCAATATTACAAAGTGGTATTGATAGGTTCTATGTATGGTGCAATACCAATAATTTGCTTTTAAACATTAGTAAATGTAAATATATACAATTTTCTGAGTCACTTAATAATAAGGATAGTATGTACACATTATTGAAAGTATACAGCATATTATATATTTGGTAGTGTAGTAAATTGAAAATTGTCTCTTAAAATGCTAATTTTTATAAAAAAAAACACAAAAGATTTTTCTAATGTCAAAACTATAAAAGTTTTGTATGCCATGTTCCTGAGACCACACTTGTAAAATTGTACTAATCTCTGACGTTCTTATTGTCAAATTTATATTGATAAACTAGATTCAATCCAAAGGACATTTTTAAGATACATAGATTATAAGACATAGCTTTAGTTTGTGATACACTTAGTTGTATCTTAGAATTAGCCATTACAAATGGGCATGTATATATTTCCAGTTTATAAATAAATAAAACGTATCAAAGTCTGAACCCTACAGAGACTAGCAAGCAGAATCTAGTAAAAAAATCAAGCCTTTTGGCACTTCTTGTCCGATATCTTATAGTTACTAGTAATTGTTTCCATTTCTCTGTTGATAAAAGGTATGTTTTATTTGTTCTATATTGTGTTGCTGATTTTTTATTTGTATTAATGTTCTTATTCGAAAAACGATAATGTAATAATTATCGACCAATAACTAAATTATCAGTGTTTTCTAAAATAACAGAAAACATTATTAATAATAGATGAATTCAATATTTGGAAAATGAAAATTAACTGTTTAATAAATAATATGGCTTTTGCAGATTCAGGGATCTGGAAACAGCTGTTATGGATGCCATAACAGATAATCAAATTAAAGTTGATTATAATAAAAAATGCTGTTTACTATCCTTGGATCTGTGTAAGGCATTTGATACAATGCATCTTTTTTATTTCTTTTTCTTCATATCTTTTTACGAAAATAATTTAATATTGGAATAAGAGGTGATATGTATAATTTACAAGTAAATAATACAATAAGCAGTGAAAAAGACATAGTTTGTGGAGTACCCCAGAGATCAATATTGGGGCCAATTTTATTTTTAGTTTATATAAAGTTATAGTTTCCAAGTTAAATTGAAAAGGCAATATTCAATTTTTTATGGATGACAACAATTATTTATTTTGCTGATACTTTAAATGAATTATTTTTTTATATAAAACACAATCTACAATTAATTTGTTCCTGGCTTAAATGTCACACTTTCATTCAATTTTTAGTAATAAAACAATAACTAAATTAAATATTCAAATACAACAAAACTTTTAGGATTAATTATAGATAAAAAGTTAAGTTGGAAAAAACATATTCAAAGTATAACTCCATTAATAATATTATTATATAAAGCAAGATAATCTACATCATTAAAATATTTAAGAAACATATTATTTTTTAATATATTCTTAATTCCAGTATTTAATTTCAGATCTGCTTGTTCGTCACATATTAAACCTTTAAAAAAATGTAAAATAAAACTCTAAAATGGATTTATAAACTACCATATTGACCTATATAAAATTAGGGATTTAAACTTACAAAATATTTATAATTTAAAAATCTGCATTTTAATACACAATGTTTTTAATAATGGAAAAAAATCTAATATTATATTTAAAAAATATAATACTTTACATAATCATGATACAAGACATTGCTTTAAACTACAGACCATCACAGTAAAAAGTAACTTTGGAAAACAATTTGTTCTGCACGATGGTTTAAAAATATACAGTAACTTACCAGAGAGTATAAAACTTAAATTGTTAATATTTAAAAAATAATTAGAAATGTATTTTTTACAAAAATAAAAATGAATAAATTTTTTTGATTATTTATTTCAATCTAGTTTTATATTATTACTAGCGGGTAGCCGCGACTTCATTCGAATATATGACTATAATGAAAGGGATGTAAAGAGGTACTTAAATCGCCTCATTTGAGTACCTCTTTATATACCACGTTTGTTGTTGCATTCTCTGGCTGTAAAATAGCCAAACTACTACGCGAACTTACTCTAGAGCCTGCGACATAGAGTTGACCATGGGAAAAACAATCGTAGCGCAAGTCTCTAGCTCTACTAAGGATTGCCTTTGAGCTTTGTTAATTGTCTTGGCGAAACAAAGCTTTAAAGGAAACTGTACACGTTTAAACTGAAAAGGATAGTCAGACACAATCAAAGGGAAATGTGGTATAAAAACTGTTTCTCCCAGACCAGGGCCAGAAATAATAATAGACTCTATTATATTTGGCAATGTTTTAATCTGTAGCCAAGTTCTATTACACAATTTTGGTGGTTTTAAATTTCAAATAAGCATCACTGGTGCCCCCACTTTTAAAGTTAACTCATGAGGAGGGATTCCTGAAGGATTTAGAGAGTGTAGGAACTCGATAGGATAATTAAGAGCATTTTCTTGGTCTATAACTACATCTATTGAGTGGTATGTCAATTGTAGAGCAGTAACTTTTTCCAATAAAGCTAGATTTATTTATCTGGTGTCCTATTTTTTGGAGTTAATATAGCTCGTTCTTTAAACCAAGAAGTGGTTTTATTTTGACAATTTTCGAGTCCACTATAAACATTTAAGGGGTAGTTTCACCCTCTTGGAAAACTGAGTTTCGAAGAATTCCTTCTTATCGAACCTCTGCACTCTAAAATCGGGCTGTTTGCACAAGCTCAGCAAATGGTTTGAAAAGATCGCAAAAATTAATCAATGACCCGATTTTTTCAAAAACCCTGTATGAATTTTTAAAAAATCTTAAAATATGTAATAAAATAAAATAAAAACCATGTGTTCAAGTGTTTTTCCGAATAACTAACCCTTTAAAAAATATATATATGATATTTAAGGGGTGGCTTAAGCCCTTTGGACGCCCTGTCTGGGTTTTTAAAAAATTTTAAGATATATATAAAATTGAAATAAAAAGCATATTATGTTCAAGCGTTTTCCGAATAACTAACTGTTTTTTAAATAAAATATATTATAATATTTAAGGGATGGTTTTACCTTTTTGGGCACATTGTACGAATTTTTTAAAAATCCTAAAATATGTAAAAAATAAATTAAAAAACACGTGTTCAAGCGTTTTTTCGAAAAACTGATCGTTTTTTAAATAAAAAATATTGTAATATTTAAGGGGTGTTCTCACCCCCTTGGAATTTGAGTTTTGAAAAATCACTTCTTATCGAATCTCTACATCCTAAATTCAACCTGTATGCCAAAATTCAGCCTTTTACCTCGAACGGTTTGAGCTGGAGCATGATGAGTGAGACAGTTAACTAAGTTTTTTATATATTAGTATAGATTAAATTGTAACATAGGAGTTTTTTCATTTATTACAACTTTTTTATTATTATTATTTTATTATTTATTGTTATACATTACATTCCATGTAATAAACTTATAAAGTTGGTTTGAAATAAAAAAGTTTAAAAGTATATTGTTTAAAACAAATTATTGCACCCGTGAAGGTGTGAAAACTTGGAATAAGAAAAAAGTAAATGTTTGTTAAATTTACATAAATATGTAGTTCTCTGCTTCAGAATTTTTTGACAATTTCAGTTTGGTTTTAATGAAGTTTTAAGTTCACAATATGATCGGTATCCAATAAGACAAATTTAACAAATTAGGTGGTGTTGAAGATAATTCAAAATGAGGGAGAGTCCGAATAGTATAAGTTGAAGCCGGCAGTATGTGTGCGCAAAATCAAGTTTTTATCCGCCTCCTAGTTGAGGGTCGTTTGAAATGAAATGAAATGTATATTTGTCCAAGTTTACAAACTTACGATTGATTACATTGTATACAAATAAATATAAAATTCACAAAATGCGATTATATATCCAGGGGGTGTAGGACATGTCAATTTAAAAATCTTGAAAACCATTATGGACTTATATATCTTGTTATAAGTCATTTAGTAGTAGAAAATATCAATAAAGAGTACATCCCACTTTTATCGGAAGATAAATTTCATCCAAGTTTAGAATTGGACTTAAAAATCACGCAGAATTTATGCCACACAACATTTAACAACAAAAATGCAATATAATTTTAAGAGAGGAAATTATGACTTGTTGTAAGCAGAACTAGCCAAGGTCGATTGGGTAAATGTTCTAAATCAAAATAATTTCAGGCGAGCTGTTGAGGAGTTTTATAATAAAGTATATAATGTCGTTAACATATGCATTCCCAAGTCTAATCATTCTAGGAGACAGTATCCTATTTGGTATAACAGTACAATAATTAAAAATATAAAAAAGAAAGAGAAGTTTAGAAAGAAATTTCAGAAAACTCATTTACATTTTTGGAAATTAAAAAATACAGAATACCGCCAAATTGTAAAAGCACAGAGTACAACTGCATTTAGAGCATATCAGGAAAATAATTTAAAACTTTTTGGCAGTATATAAAAAATCAAAAAAGATGCTCTGATATTCCCGATTTTCTAAGTCAGGAAGAAGTTTGGGGCCACAAAATATTGCAAATGGATTTGCAAAATTTTTTAAATCAAATTATAAAAATGCAAATTTTACATATCCTAATTTATCTCATTCATTTAGTACATTGAAGGATATCTGAAATTAGGGAAGCAATAAAACATATAAAAGTTAACAAATTGGTAGATACTGACAATATACCAGCCATGTTATTAAGGGCTGTGTTGATTTTTTTGTCCTTCCGTTCAAATATATTTTTAATATGTGCCTAAAAAATGGTATATATCCAGTACAATGGAAGGAAAGTAAGGTGATACCAATCTTTAAAAGTAATGATATGAATAAAATTTGTAATTACAGACCGGTTACCATTTTATCAGTATGCTCAAAAATATTTGAATTAAATTAGTAAAAGAATATATTGTACTGTAAGAAATAGGCTATCAGATCAACAGCATGGTTTTCTTCCCATGTGTTCAACTATAACTAATTTTATGAATTTTACACAATATGTACATGAATCATTAAAAAATGGACACCAGGTTGATGTGATATATACTGATTTAGTAAAAGCATTTGATAGGGTTGAATTTTGTGAAGTTTTGAGAGCTCTTTAGGATTTTCTAGTAGATCAAAATTTAATTGCATTACTTATGTCATATCTGAGTAATAGGAGCGTTTTTGTGGAACTAAAAGGCTGTTCATCATATACTTATAGCCCAAATTCCGGAGTACCCCAAGGTTCCAACTTAGGTCTCATATTGTTCCTTTTAGTAATTAATAACATAAGAAAAAGCAACACTTTTTGTAGGGGGCTTATCTTTGCGGACGATTATAAACTGTTTTGCAGTATTAAAAGCCAGAATGACGCAGCTTATCTACAAGAGGATCTAAATGCGGTTGTGCGCTGGTGTGAGAATCACAGGTTAAAAATAAATACTAATAAGTGTGCTGTAGTGACCTTTAGCCTTAACAAGCAAAACATTATTTTTGATTATCATATAAACAACACCCTTTTAACAAAGAAAACATCAGTGAAAGACTTGGGTGTGTATTTTGACCAAAAACTAAATTTTGATATCCATATCGCTAATGTCATTTTAAATTCCCTGAAAATTTTAGGATTTATTATAAGAAGCTGCAAATTATTTTACAATATTGAAACAATAAAATCTTTATATAGATCACTAGTTGTGTCAAAACTTCAATATGCATGTCTCATTTGGGATCTGCACTATTCAAATAAAATTAATGCTTTAGAATTGATACAGAGAAAATTTTTGAAGTTCTTACAGTATAAAATGTTTTCTGAGTATCTTCAAAGGGGATTCGATCAGGTTGTATTACACAATATGTTTAATTTTCCTAGCCTCCAGTTCTTAAGAATGGAGGCCAGCCTAATATTTTTATATAAGCTTTTAAATAACAAAGTTATCAATTTGGAATTTTTGGGCCTTTAACCTTTTTCGAGTAGGGTTATCCAATACTAGGTCCACAGACCTATTTTATATAGAGCAGTAAAAACTAATCATATAGGAACTCCCCACTAGTAAGGATGTATTTGAACTTTAATAAATACTGTGGACTGATAGATCCCTTTATCGTAAGTCATTGCAAATTTAGAAAACAAATAAAAATCAAATTTGTTTAGGCAAATAATATAATGTTGTTACTTAGTTTAATAATTTAGTTTTAGGTAATATTAAGGTAGTTGATAAGCTAGTTATGTTAATTTAGAAAAGTAACTATAATTGGCAATCTGCTATTCATACAAATAAATAATTAAATACATAAATTAATAAATAAATAAATATAGCTGCACTGTAATGCTGTCCAATTCCCTGCAGAGACGGGCGCAATTCAAAATCACAATCAAATTTGTGAAGATACAAATTTTCTTGTTTTTTTTTTGCCCAGTGCTCAGTTAAAGTAAGTACTAAGCAATTTTGATGATTTTTCACTACTTTGTACATTTTGTTGATCTAAGGAGCATTTTCCATTAGACTAGAGATTATGTACCTTTGATTAAGAAAATACATAATGTGGCATTAATAATGCAATACCTTGATTTTCCCGTAAAGCCAATAGAAGCATAATATGCTATCCTCTAGATTCTTGCTTAAAAAGGCAAAAACATAAGTGATTAGAAAAACAATGTCAGCAACGAATGGAGCTATAAGTGTATTGATACTCGAATACAATACTGTAAATAATCACATAGAGTATTAAGAAAACTTAGTAACCTATTCCATTTACATAACGCACAACTTCCAATTTGCTCTGTAAAGATTACCATTTTCAATATCATATTCTAATTGTAACACACTTTTAGCCCCATTCTTTGTGGACGTTATGCTTTTTTAATCGCTCTGATTTCTACAATGGAAGATATGTTACTCTAAAATACATGTGTGTATTGCATCTTATGGGAAAAAATCAAGGTTATAACCGGTAAGAATGGTTACAATAATTTTGTGGGTTTTCGTGGAGAAATTAATGAATCGCGAATAGAATTTTCTTAAGTCACTTTATTGACATCCATCATCAAAACTCTACTAAAACTTAAAACTTTTAACAAGGACAAAACATAATATCTTTTTATTGGACGGGGTGATACCATGGAATGGGATCACTCTTTCCTTTCGGAGGAATGTTCATCGTTACAACCTCCCCCTTTGCACCACACAAACGTCCTCGTGCGTGGGGCAACACAAAGTATTAAGAACAGCAGAGGCATTTTCTACTTGAACACATCCTACGTTGTTGACCTAAACAACTGGGAACCTCTGCATTGGAAATTTCTTCTGGAGCAGCGCCAGGCACGGATCTCGGCACTGTATTTGATTTCTAGGAGGTCTTCCTCTTTTTCGTAAGGGATGCACTGGGACAGGGTTGTTTCTTCGGTCTCTCGGAATGGAGTTAAAGCAGAAACATGATACTTTCCTAGTGGCGAGTGAGGATTTTCTGGTGAAGAAATTTGATAGGTGGAGGGACTTACTTCCTTCTGTATCAAGTAAGGTCCATCACGTTTGGGAGTAAATTTTGAAGTAAACTGGCTACTAGCTTTACTGAGAAGATGTGTGTCTACAAGCACCTTATCTCCAACTTCATAAGTGACAGGGCGTCTATGCACATTTTTATAGACGTTTCGTCTATCTTGAGTGTGCTCGTGATTTTCTCGGGCTTCATGAAGAGTATTACTCAGAGTAAGTAGGTAAGGAGTAATTTGTGGAACAAAATTGTCATTCTGGGTTATGGCTCTCATATCACGGCTCACGTCGTCTGGGGTTCGAAGTTCTCGTCCAAATGTTAAGTATGCAGGGGTAAAACCTGTTGATTCGCACTTAGCAGTATTCATAGCAAATCTTACTGCTGGCAACTTACCGTTCCAGGAGGTATGATTTCCTGATGTAAGTATGGCAAGTTTACTTTTCATATCTCTATTTTTCCTTTCTACGGGATTTGATTCTGGATGATAAACAGGTGTAAGACACTGCTTAAAGCCTAGACAGTGAACTACCTGTTGCATTACGGCACTAACGAACTGGCTTCCATGGTCGCTGATGACTCTTCTGGAAACTCCATATCTTAGTAGAATTTCATCAATCAAACACCGTGCACATGCTTCTGCAGTTGCATTTCGTAGGGGAAACATTTCTGTCCATCGACTTGAAACGTCTTCAATTATAAAAATCCATTTGTATCCTTCCGGAGTTTCTGGAAGTGGTCCGAAAAGATCGATTGATACTACTTCAAATCGCTGGGATTGGATCGGAGTCTGTAAGAGACCTGCAGGTTTCAGATTTGTAACTTTAAATCTTTGGCATTCGATGCATTTACTAACATGAGCAGATATAGTTTTTCTCATACCAATCCAATAGTATCTGCGAGCTATTCTTTGGTATGTGCGTTCGATTCCATAGTGTCCTGCAGTTTCGGAATCATGGTATTCTTTTAATATTTCAGGGAATTGGGATCTTGATGCTACTTGTTGAGGCTCTTCTTCATCTATATCGGGATTGTATCTATATAATATGCCATTCGACATGATGTAACCTCTTTCTGCCCAATTTTTAATCTCGACACCAGTAGCAGAGGATTACAATCCATCGATGATTTTCTTTAAGTCGGGGTCTGCTAACTGTTGAGCTCGGATATCGCTGGCGTGTTTGGAAGGTAGATCCACGGATACAACATTGATAGTCTCGTCTGTTTTGGCTCTAGGAGGTCTGGATAAAGTGTCTGCAATGACATTCTTTTTCCCATTGATATAATCAGTTCGTAAGTCATAGGCCTGTAGACGTAGGGCCCATCGAGCTAGGCGACCAGTGGGTGTCTTTAGAGACATAAGCCACCTTAAAGGCTGGTGATCACTTTGTACGAGTATTGTTGCATTTTCCAAATATCCTCTAAACTTCTCAACGGACCATACAACAGCAAGGGCTTCTCGTTCTGTGGTACTGTAATTTTGTTCTGCCGGGGTGAGTAATCTAGATGCATACTCAACAGGGCGTTCATCTGCCTCACCCTCCCCCTGGAGTAAACATGCTCCAAGAGCGTAGTTATTAGCATCAGTACGCAAAATGTAGGGTAAACGGAAATCTGCCTGTCGAAGAATAGGAGCGGTACTTAACAAAGTTTTCAGCTGGTTGAAAGATGCATCTTGAGTCTCTCCCCATTCCCATTTTGCATTTTTACGGGTTAGGGTTGATAGAGGTCTGGATATCTCGGCAAACTTGTCTATAAAGCCATGAACCATGAACAAGTCTGTAGGAAACTAAGTACTTGTTTAACGTTCTTGGGCGGAGGCATTTTCATTATGGCGGATACTTTGTCATCATCGGGATGTATACCATTAGCGGAAATAATATGACCAAGATATTTTACTGAGTCACAACAAAAGGAACATTTTGTTCGATTTAACTTTAACTTGTATAAGTTAAGTCTTGCAAAGACTTTTCTCAAGTCACTGAGGTGGGTTTCAAAACTAGAAGAAATGACAATTAAGTCGTCTAGGTAGACTAGCACAAAGACATCGGGGATACCAGATCGAAATCGATCCATCAATCTTTGGAACGTAGACGATGCTGTAGATAAGTCAAAGGGCATGCGGGTATACCTAAAGGTACCAAACGGGGTAATGAAAGCGGTTTTGTCTCTGTCAGAAGGTTTGACATTGACCTGATGATAACCACTTTTAAGATCAAGGGTGGTCATGTAACTGGTCTTTTTGGCCTCATGTAGGAGATCGTCTATCCTCGGCAAAGGATATTTTTGGGACCTTGTAACAGCATTTAGCTTTCTGTAGTCCACTGCCAAGCGGATGCTTCCGTCTTTTTTCGGGACAAGAACTACTGGAGCTGCGTATGGAGACTCGCATTCTTCTATAACACCAGCTTCTAACAGTTTGTCTAATTCCGTCTTGAGTTGTTGCTTCTTTGGTTTAGACATTCTATAAGGAGGATCGGCAATAGGGCTGTCATCTAGAAGAACAATCGAATGCTCTGCATATGGCGTTGGTTCGTTGCTGGACTCGAAAACAGCAGAATGTTCTGATAACACTCTGTTGAGCTGCTGTTTTTCCACGTTTTGCAAGGAACGGCCTTCGTCTTCACGTAGTGAAACTTCTGATAATTCTATTCGGCTAATAGGTAGGGGTAGTATTTCCTTTTCTGTCACAAAATTATAAAATTCATTTGGCTGTTCACCAAAATAGTATAAACCAAGAGGCCCATTAATGATCAGATTTGCCATTTGAATGAAATCAACCCCAAGGAGTGTGCGACTATTTTCATGTTCTGGGACTAACAACAAACAAATCTTAATATTTTTTCATGTAACATAATATTAATATCAAAACTATAAGCAGTAACTTTCCTTTGAACACCATCAGCAAGAGTCATGTTCATATCCAGCCCACTTTGTCGCGCGGTACTTTTTCACGAATACTTCTGTTCAATAAACCGTACACCATGTCTAACTGAATGTTTTCGGTTAAAGTTCCACTTGGCAACTGCGCCAAAATCGCGCGGCATTTACATATAAACATATCAGTGTTAGTCTTTAAGTCTTGCTCTTGAGAGAAAAGTTCTCGGTAAACACGATACGGTGGTTTACTAGGTCCGAAAGTAGATTTTAACAAGGCTGTGGCATCTAGCCATGTCCCTAAAGAAGATTTAACACCTTGATACCATATCGCGGCGAAACCGTCAAGGAGCATTGGAAGTCCTTTTAACGCGTTATCGTCTCTTATTTGCGTGCAGTCTTTGTAAATTTCAATCGCGTCGATGAATGCATTCACATCTGAGTCTTTTGAGCCGTCAAATCTCGAACTATATTTCGCGAAGTTTCCATTGGAAGCAGGCTGTTGGACAGCTTGTCCAGTTTGAACAGTTAAACTAGCCAATAGTTGTTGAAATTGTTCATTCGACATAGTAACAGACATATTTATTGATGAGTTTGTCTTTGAACGAAGTAGATAAGGGCTTCTTGGATCGTCAGAATCTCTTTCTAACATTCAGAGAAAAATAATAAAATTCAAGTCATTACCTGGAATTCGATGTGTAAAGTCGATTTTGGTTATATGGTATCACCCTTGGAACATCGGACCACCAACCGGCATCAGGCAGAAAAGTCCATCCAGTCGTAGTTAAAATGAAGAAGAAGGTTTGAGCACATAACCTCAAACTTTGAATTTTTTGAGCGGAAATGTTAACGTTTGGAATTATTGAAAAAATGGAAAACAATGATTAGTAAATTAATCAATTTAACAGAGTACCTGATCTTTTGGTTGAGTCAAACGATGAAAATAATTGCAAAAGAGTCCAAATATTTGTCCTACGCCCGTAGAAGCAATATTTCGGTGCGAATTATTCACAAAAACGTAGTTTTTTACAAAGTACCTAGTCACTTTTGAAATTATCGCTGAAAATGATTGCGAAAATAGCCCGATTGATGTTGTCCTAAGTCTCTAGAAGCAACTTATTGGTGCGAATCACTTTAACGATGAACAAAACTTGAAAAGACGACCGGCACAATACTTCACAAAACTTGAGTTTTTCAGGCCTTTTACTCGCGAATACTTTCTCACGGCTACGAGTTGGAGCGCCAATTATAACCGGTAAGAATGGTTACAATAATTTTGTGGGTTTTCGTGGAGAAATTACTGAATCGCGAATAGAATTTTCTTAAGTCACTTTATTGACATCCATCATCAAAACTCTACTAAAACTTAAAACTTTTAACAAGGGCAAAACATAATGTCTTTTTATTGGACGGGGTGATACCATGGAATTGGATCACTCTTTCCTTTCGGAGGAATGTTCATCGTTACAAGGTGTTACATTTTCATTGACATGCCATATATAATACCAGTTCTGTTCATGGATATAGTTGTGATATTACACTTTTTCCAAGCGCATAGTAACTGCTAGTTTGATTATTCACTCAGTAAAACATAGTTTATTATAGTCGTCAACTGTAAAAGTTTAAGTTCACCATCAACAGCCTTTTCATCTACTGCTGGATATCGGCCTACCTCTCGCATATACCTATGCTATACCGACGCCATTTGTGGGTGAGGTGATTTTAGCGTATTACTGATGGAGCGCGCAACCACCAACCCATCAGAAGGCGAGCGCATTATGTATTTTTAACAAAGTTTGCCTCAGCTTGGAATCGAGCCAGGGACCTTGGGCGCTGAACAGCAAACACACAGCCATCAGCGCGACGCGCGCCTTTTAAGTTAGTCAAAATTATATAAAGAAATCATTAAATTTCCTTTGTCCGGACGTCCCTCGTTATCAATCTTTCCTTTTATTAGGAATAGTGAAGTATGACCCAATTTAGTTCAGTAGATACTCATTTAGTAACATATATACCATCTTTACAAACATTTTTATTGGGCGCCATTTTGTTCCATCATATTGGATTCCTACCAATATTTTACCAGTTTCTACCTATGCCACACTTGATTTTTGGGCATAATTTAAAATAAATTCAAATAAGTAGTTTTTACATTGACACACACCGCTATTTTGTTACGCCATGTTGAATTCCTACTAGTTTATCGCTATATAGTCAACTGAATAAGATTTTTTTAAAGTCGATTTTTAAAAAAATATATTTGGCCATCATTTTTTTTCCGCCACCTTGAATTCGTACCACAGCTTTACAAGTTTATCTCTATATTACAATTAAGGCTTACACAAAATTTGAAATTAATCTGATGAGTAGTTTTTTCAGGACGATTTTTTAAATATTTTATTAGGCTGCCATTTTGTTTTGCTATATTCATACCAATATGTTACCAATTAATTCTTATGTAACACTTGATTTGTGTGCAAAATTTGAGGAAATTGGATAATTAGTTTTTTTAGTAATAACTTTTTTGAAAGTCTGACTAGGTCGCCATCTTGTTCCGTCATAATGGATTTTTACCAAAATATTACCAGGTCATCCCCATATGACCCTTAATTTGTGATTTAAAATTTGAAATTACTCTGATTTTAAGTTATGCCGCTAATTGACAGACAGACGGACCGACTGATTTGATAAACATATTTTTTGAATCTTGAGAGGGAGATTTTTTTCACAGTTACAAATATTTTATATGGCCGCTTTTTTGGCTTGGGTTCATACCATAATTTTACCAGTTGACTGCTACTCCTACATACTTGATTTTTGTGCAAAGTTTGAGATAAATTGGATAATCAGTTTTTTAGTAATAATTTTTTTAACACTTCTCTAGGCCCCCTTTTTTTTGGCATATTGGATTTTTACCAAAATGTCATCCCCATATGATCCTTAATTTTTGGCCTAAATTTGAAGTCAATCGCGCATGTAGTTTTTTAGTTATACCGAGAACAGACAGTCCGACGAAAAAACATGTTTTTCGGCATCTAGGGACCCTGAAACGTGAAGATTTGAAAAAATCTCGGAGGGTGATTTTTTCACGATTAAAATACTTCCCTTTTAGAGGAGTTAAAATTATTTGGCCGCCATTTTGTTTCGCCATCTTGATTTCGTCCCATTTACCATTTACATGTTTATATCAAACTTAATGCTTGTACAAAGTTAGAAATTAATTTAATAAATAGTTTTTTCTGGCCAATTTTTTTAAATATTTTATTAGGCCGCCATTTTGTTTTGCTACTTTATATTTATACCAAAATGTTACCAGTTCATTCCTATGTAAAACTTGATTTTTGTGCAAAATTTGAGGAAACTGGATTATTAGTTTTATAGTAATAATTTTTTTACGTTTCACTAGGCCACCATCTTGTTCCGGCATATTGGATTTTTACCAAAATATAACCAGGTTATTCCCATATGACCCTTAATTTTTGACTAACATTTGAAGTCAGTCTGATAAGTAGTTTTTAAGTTATGCCGCGAACTGACAGACAGAGAAACCAAGAGACGGGCCGACATAATTGATAAAAGATATTTTTTGGCATCTAAAGACGCTAAAATTTGAAAATATGTAAAAACCGAGATGGTGATTTTTTTCCCGATTACACATATTTTATATGGCCCTCATTTTGTTCCGACGGCTTGAATTAGTACTACAGTTTTACTAGTTCATACCACAATTAGTTATGGCACACAATTTGAAATCAGTGCAATGCGTAGTTTTGCAGGCTAAATTTTTAAATTTATTGAGCCATTTTGTTCTGTTGTACCAATATTTTACCAGTTGATTCCTACATAATACTTGATTTTTGGGCAAAATTAATAAATTATAAATTATATAAACAAAATCCCGATTGCTTGGAAGGCTACATTTTACTTTATACATGTTCCAGTACCCCGTGTAAAGCATACAACACAAATGAAACTACTTCTGTACTCCATATATACCAAAGAAAGTATCTACTCCAATCTCATGTTTAACACCAGGAACCTATTTATTATTTTCATTATAATTAGCTTTATTTGGCAAACAAAATTCGATAAATATGTAGAACTTTACAGAATTAGGACATGATTCGTGAATTTATGTCAGAATGTTTTTTCTGGGTTTGTTCTGACGTCGCTTTGGCTAAATCCCGGTAAAATTTGCGCTCTTGTTCTATGTCTTGTAGCAGAAATATGAGCTTTTTATCTGTCTAATATTTTTTATCCTAGTAGATATCGATACGCAAATATGAAGGTTCAAAAACCAAGCAAAAACTGGTGCTCACTACATTTAAAAATACGAGCTGTAATTGGCGTTGCTCTTTCTAATTTTTTTTAATTAATTTATTCCCAACCAACTAGTAAAAATATAAAAAATAAGAAGATATTCATAATACAAACAAAATTACAAGGAATACTGTTAAAATAAAATAAAAAATTTTAACATCAAAAACAACAAATGATAGAAATATATAACATAACTTTTTTACGTATTTTTCCAGAAAAAGCTGTTTTAGTACTTTTTTGACCTTTTCCAGGTTATTTATTTCCTTGATTTTCTTTAGTAAATTATTGTAGGTGATAATGTCAGTATATAGAATTGGCCGATTCCCAAAATTATTTGTCTGTAAATCGTCTGTTTGTCTAGTATTGTGTTGGGGTATTGTATTTGTCTCAGATAATGTGACATTTGAGTGTTTTATTTTAAGATTTATAGAATTAATTAATATACAAACTTTTAATTTATAAAGCGAATTTATGTCTAGATATCCTTCAGGTTTATATAAATTGGATGTAGGTTCTAAATATAGTAGTTTATGGATGCATTTAATAAGTTTGTTTTGTATTTTTTTAAGGATTTAGATTATTTAAACAAGCAGTTCTCCAAACGGAAATTCAGTTCTGTAATTCTGAATAAACTAATGAAAAATAAGTAATTTTTAAAAATTTTTAAGGTATATAATATCTTATTTTATACAAAATACCAATTATAGGGGAAACGCTATTTCGTAAATAGGTTACATAAATTAGGTACACAATAAAACTTTATTATTTTAAATTCAATGCCCTGTATATATATTTTTTACTTTGTATAAATAGTTACCTATACCTATCGTTAACCGTTTTTGAGATAAAATTTTGTAAGTAGATATTTTTAAAGCAAACATTTGAAGAAAAATAAAGTACTCTAATACTAAAACTAGCAAAGTATTTAGACACAAAACCTATAGTTTGTATATTTAATTCAGTGGATTTTTAAAATGTGTCGGATTACGTCAGTCACAAACATTAACTTATTTTTTCTTCTCCCCTCTCCATTTAATTGCTTATTTAGTAAGTTACGTATAGGAATATATTCCTATACCTAACTTTACTTATTTTTAAGCTTTAGAGATTTAAATAAAAATGTCATTGAAATTCCGAATATTGTCCTATATTGCGAAGTAAGCTTTGGCAATTTGACGCCAAATATTGTTAACGTTACCAAGCTAAATAGATAAGTTTAAATGAAAGGGCAGGCAATTATACAAACGTTGTTTTATCTTTAAGTTAGTATACATTCATGACGAGCTACAAATTAAATGCCTTTTTTCTGTTTTTAATTGTCTCATTAGAACTCGTATTATCAATATCATTACCTTATTTTCGCTATAATAAGTTACATGCCGGAATAAAATACTAGCTGTATTAAGTTAAAAATTTCTAGATATAGGAATGTATTAAGCAAGTAGATAAATAATTTACTCTGCTAACTTGATAAAATATTAAACAATGTGCTTCATTTGACAATATTGATTTAAGCCTTCATTAAAAATATCAACTTGGTTCTTTATGCAAAGAGTATAATTTATTAAAACTTTATATATACATATATATATATATATATATATATATACATATATATATATATATATATATATATATATATATATATATATATATATATATATATATATACATATATATATATATATATATATATTATATATATATATATATATATATATACATATATATATATATATAATATATATATATATATATATATATATATATATATATATATATATATATATATATATATATATATATATATATATATATATATATATATATATATATATATATATATATATATATATATATATATATATATATATATATATATATATATATTATATATATATATATATATATATATATATATATATATATACACAGTGTGACCCATTTAAAAGCGGAACACCCTTATATCTCAAGAATTAACTTCCAGGTTAGTTTCAAATTTTGGTGATGTGTATGGATTTAAAATATGATTATTTTGACACATTCAACTTTGACATCGGTCATTGGCGTGCGAGCCTAGACGGGGGAGAAAGGTACGATTTAAAAAAAAAAGTTATTAGGGCTTTTTTTTTTCGAAATTTTGATTCTCGATTCTTACTCAGCATCAAGAACCCACTTATAGCAAATTTAAACAAAAGAAGTCATTAATCTTGGGAGATACGAGCTTTCAAAAGATGCATTTTTTTTATTTCAAAGGCAGAAATCTCTTAATCGATTGTCTTGATCAAGAAACACTATTTTCCATTTTTTTTATTATTTTAATGATCTTTATTGAATTTTAGTAAAAATATTGCTCTAGGATATATTTTTTAAAATTTTCATAATGTTAATGAAAATAATTAAGGAACATAACGCAGAGCTGAAGAACATATTTTGAGTACGTCTTGGAACTGTTTTGTTTTCCAAATTCGATAAAGATAGTCAAAATACTAAGAAAATGTAAAATAGTGTTTTGATAAAGGCACTGGTTTAAGAGATTTCTGCTTTTTTGAAAGCTCGCATTTCTCATAGCTAATGACTTATTTTGTTGAAATTCGGTATAAGGGGGTTCTTGATGATGCTGAGTAAGAATACAGAATCAAAAAAGTTGAATATGTCAAAATACATAACCTAACCTAACGTGTATATATATATATATATATATATATATATATATATATATATATATATATATATATATATATATATATATATATATATATATATATATATATATATTTATATATATATTTTATATATATATATATATATATATATATATATATATATATATATATATATATATATATATATATATATATATATATATATATATATATATAGGGTGCCCCACGAGCTTTTGGACGACGAATTTGTGGGTCCTATACATGTCTTAAGAAAATATTTTTGGATTCTCAAAATGCATAACTTAAACACAAGTTTAATTACACAAGGTGCTTCACAAAGTCGTAGCAGACCAAACTTCTGGTTTTTTAAATGGGGCACCCTGTTTATTTTCACGAATTTCAGCAAGACTCGCCGAGCCGTATTCAACGATATAAGGTTTGTGGGTTTTATATTTAACGGTTCTGTCAGAAGTAATTAAAAACTTTTATCATAATAGGAATGTGTTAGATTAGTAATTATTCAACTGCATATGATAGTTTTTAATGAAATATGTCACTTTTGTCTTTTTCAAAGTATATAGGTGAGTAATATTCAAGGTTGGGTAGGATTTGCTAAGTGAAAATGGTGGCAATTGAAGTAATGCCAACATGCCAGCGAAGGTTTTGGTTTCAAGAATTTGATTATTTATTTAAATGGTGGGGGTTTAATGGTTTATATTTAACGGCCAGAAGGGATTAAAAACTTTCCCATATCAGGAATGTGTTAGATTAGTAATTATTCATCTCCATATGATAGTTAGTTGTTAATCAAATATGTAACCTTTTGTCTTTTTCAAAGTGTCAAAGTCATAATATAGTAGTTAACATTAATTTGTTTAAAAAGCAAAAAAATGCTATTTTACATACAACGAATTTGTGGATATGCTTTTAATATTAGGAGAATTCCGAAAAATAGCAGGCAAACTAAGATTTTATCTATTATTTTTATCTATTATTCTTTTAATGTAAAACAAAAATTATGAGGCACTTCTAATTCTTCATCATCATCCAAGAAATTATGTTCAAACTGAAGAAATTGTTATTAACATTTTAGCCTATCTGCAAGTGTACGCACATGTTTCGTTGCATTTCATTGCAAATGAACCAAAAGCACAGTAAAAAGTAGTAAAACCGTAGTGTCGTCCTTTTAAAATGCATTTAGTTCAATGACAAAATTTCATCGCGGAACTAACAATAAAGATTGAAGGTTAGTCTTTATTTTTAAGTAAAATTTTATGGGGTCATGGGAGTCACTTTCACAACAATGGGACAGTGAATCGTCATAACAGCCACTACTGGTCTCAAGAAAACCCCAAATGAGTGGAGGAAACACATTTTCAGCAAATGTAGGATACAAATGTTTGGTGCGATCGATTTATTGGTCGTTTGTTTGGACTATATTTTTACCAAGGCATGCTGAACGGCGAGAGTTACTTACATTTTCTCCAAAATGATCTTACAGAACTTTTCGAGGAGATTGCTTTAAACGAGTGGTGGCAGCAGGATAGAGATCCCCCCATTTCACTCTGAAGTAATCTCAGTATCTGGATGAAATCTTCCAGTACGCTAGATTGGAAGAAACGGTACGATCCATTGGCCCGCGCGGTCCCTAGATATTACGCCTTTGGATTTTTTCTGTGAGAATATTGAAAAGGTATTGTTTATACCGCACCACCTTTCGATATTTAAGATTTACAAAGCAGAATCCTAGATGCTTGCCAAACTGTTATCCCTGATATGATTGACGCAGCATGCATAAGACACCTTAAAAAATGTTTTTGTTCTCGTTGAATTTGGCTCGGCGAACCCTATTGAAATTCGTGAAAATATACAGGATATTCCATTTAAAAAAACAGTAGTACGTATATTTCTCGCAAACTACATGATAAGCCAAAAATCAAGGGCTAAAACTTTATATTTTCATTTTGGATTCTTTTACATAGACACTAAAGCATTTTTTAATCTGTGTGCTCATAATAACTATAGTCATAAGCAATTATTGTTTTTATATCCAAAACTGGGAATTGTCTGCTTTTTAAATACCAGATTAATCAAAACTAGCCAATTTTTTTGATTTTTTAGCATACCATACTTCGTTTATTTTTGTTTCGATCACTGTGAACAAATGATAAAGAGCATGGATGGTGTATTAATATTAGAACATTACCTTGCTCAATTATCTAATAATGATTAACAGTTATATATGTGATCGTCAAAATATTCGTAATGTGTTACATCTTACAATACAAAAATGACGTAATTATTAGTATACAAAAAAAGATTTGCTCGTCTCCACAAGAATATATTCACTTTAACAGAAGAAACAATACATCCGAATACGCGGCTATATTTAAGTTGCAAAAACATTCTTTTTGAGGTGGAGGAAAGATCATATTTTATTATTGCAATGGATGTGATGGTAAGAACAAAACTATATGTTTTTATGTAATAGAAATTGTTAAAAGATGCTTTAATTGCTTGCATCAAATTTGATATTAAGTGTAAGATATTCCTCCCCCCAGAAAAATTAGATATTGGCGTGTTTGAGAATTTTGGGACTAATTGTGTTGATTTACGAAAAATAAAATTTTTATTATAATGAATGTTGTAGCGATATTTCCCAGGTCAAAAAACTTTCGTTATGTCATGCCATTATACCAACTGTTGTAAATGATTTCGTAAGATCTCTTATATTAAGGGTTATTTCCACTGTTAGACTAAGCTTTTTATATAGATTTGTACCATGCCAAGTCTTGCTTTCAAAATACCTAAATAAGTACATTTTATCTCAAAAACGGTTAACTATTAATAAAATATGCGTAGATTTATAAGTGCTAAAATAAAAATATACATTTAAATTATCAAAGTTGTATTGGATGCCATGAAAACCAAATGCGACACAAAAATCAAAATGTTTTAATTAGAAACATCAACTATAATTTTATTATAGGTCGTACCAAATTTTGAAAAAAATTACTTTTGTAATTCGAAAAATTTTTCTAGGCCACTCACTGTGAATAACACTGTATGTTTAGAATCGTTTTAGTGAGCTCTTCAATTTGATAATTATCTCGATAAACTATAAAATGTTTATTTTTTGGACAAAATGGCTTACTACTTTCGTTATTTTTTAAGTTAAATCTAGGTAAGAACACTGGCGATATACAACAATTCATGAAAATAATAATAATAATAATAAACATTTTTATTTGTCAACTACTTATAAGTACGTATACAAAGATATATATAAAGAAATAATATAAAATAGGCAAAAAGGAGGTTGAAAAACAATTTTAAAAAGATCCAAGTTCAACCCCCTTAGAAAGAATACAAACCTTATTATTATTCCGTATTGAGCACCATCATACCTGATATGCAAGAAAAGATAAAAACTAAAAAATAACTAATAAATAATAAAATGCGAGATCATCATGAACGCGCTATTTAACTATTTAGTAAAAATGTTTTATATTGAGACCTAAATGATCCAACAGACAATGTTTTAAATTTATCAGGAATTCCATTGTACAGAGAAAAAACGTTGTAAGAAAATGATCTCTGATACAAAGCCGTGCTGTGAGGCGGAGGAGAAATGCGTCTGCGATGTCCTAGATGAACTGAATGTTCGTCTGTTCTATAGCGAATTTTGCAAGTGAGATACGAGGGGCGATTGCTAAGAATTATTGTGTGAAACAAGGTAGCAGCATGTAATTTTCTACGGTTTTCCATAGAGAGCCAGTTTGTTTGACTCAATTTATGCGAAACAGGTTCTCGGCGACGAATGCCGTAAATAAGCCTCAAACAAGATTTTTGAACGCGTTGAATTCTATCTTTATCTATTTTATCGAGACAGGAGTTATATACAACATCTGCAAAATTGAAATGGCTTAAGACTAATGAATCTGCTAGATTGATTTTTTGAGATCTGGATAGAAGGTGCCTATGATGAAATAATATCTTCAAATTTGCATAAGCTTTTTGAATGCACTTATTGATATGTGACTTGAACCTTAAAGTTGTATCAAAATATAAACCCAAGTTACGACAAGTGTTAGAGTAAGCTATTTTCTCTGCACCAACTTTTATTACAACGTTATTTTGCAATATTTCACGATTTTTCCCGAAAACCATAAAAGTTGTCAAGTTGTTAAGCGATTTAAGTCCTCGTTAATTTTATCCTGAATTGAGTGCATTTCATTGGGATTAAAGGATACGTAGAGTTGTGTGTCATGTCAAGGGGAAAGATTTTTGATATTTTTCAAGCATCTGGATTATATCTGTTCTGTCAATTATAACTCATTAAGTAAATCTTTGTCGATATTTTTTAAGTTTCTATAGCTAATAGTTTCAGCACTTTTTTCTACGCTATGTTGTAACTCGCAATACGTCAGGAAATGGTCAGATATACCAGGATCCCTCACTCCAGAGTCAAAACTGCTTTCCTCGTTCGAAATTAAAATCATATCCAGTAAGCAAGAACTAGTTTTTGTTACCATGGTAGGCTCTTATTATTTGTTGTAAATTTAGCGATTCTATGTAATCATAAAACGTGTTCGTATATTGATCAGTTACATTTAGAAGAGTTATGTTAATGTCTCCATCACAAATGATATCAGAAGGTTGAAAATCAGATAGTCGTTTCTCAAATATATTTAAAAAATTCGAAATATTGCCCTTAGGGGGCCTATAAAGTACACCAATTACAAATTTTCTTTTAAAAACAGACGTCTCAATCCAAATTTCCTCAAGAACATCATTCACATCGGAGTGACAGACAGAAAATTGTAAGTTATTTTTTATGTAAAATGCCACACCTCCTCCTCTAGCAGGCCTATCCCCCCTTACAATAAAATAGCCATTTATATGAACTACATGATCTGTAACATTAGAGATTAGCCAAGTTTCTGAGACACCTATGACATCATACTTAGATTGATTAACCAGGTCTTTGAAGTCAGAGAAATGCGGTACAAGCGATCTCACATTTAAGAAAGCACAACTCAGATTCTTCATTGATCAAGCATAATCAGGCATGGGTACCAACCAGGTTACAAAATACAAAATCAAGCAAAAAATAATAAAATAAAAATAAAAGTATTATAAAAATAAATTGCAAAAATAATGTGTTGTAAAAGTTAAATTTACGTAATCATCATCAGCTTCGTTCTTCAGCCAGATTTTCTTGTTGTTTACTTTTGTGAAAATTTTGCCCCCTGCTGTCCATACCAAGTCCTTGTTCAGTTCATCTTTTGCTAAAATTAGTAGTTCGTGTCGGGTTTTTGTTAGTTCTTCAAATTGGTCCAGACTTTTTACCTGTATGTGGTAACAAACAATGGATAAATAGTAACTTACATACATGACTGAAACACATTACTCTACTTCTACTTTGTTCAGTTAAAATATGTGCCAAATACACCACAACTTTGTATTCATATTTTCTTATTAATGGTTTTTCAAAATATTTGCAAAATTTTGGAATAGGGAATTGTAATAATAATTTATGGTAAGACGTATGACGTTAACTATTATATTTTTTTCTTTTCTAGCGTGGCTTCATATTTCTGTCGATGGGTGACTCATGTGATGGGCGTAAAATGGGAACTTCGAAATGGCGAACGCTTAGAACCCCAAGAACCATGCATTATTGTATGCAACCACCAGAGCTCTCTAGATGTTTTAGGTATTTATTTTCGGATTTACTACGTTAATTAACTAAAAATTAGCACTCTTTGATATTAATCTTTATTTCAATATTTTCTTGACTTTAGTTACTCTGAATTGAATTAAACATCCCTCTCCCGAATAATAAAATTTCAAGATGTTCAACTTTTTCGAGTCAAATTTAATTCCGGTAGATGCTTTTTTTTGTGGTTCTAATATTAAATGCTGAAGTTGCCTCGAGGACTTATGCTCGAAGGTATAGCTGTTTCAGATTAATGCGGATTGACTTGAATAAAAAAATACTTATGAGAATAATTTGTTCACATCCCCAACCCAACGGCCAGCCCTAATATTACCACAAACTGGTACGTATTTTAAATGTTGCTTTTATACTACCATATTTTACTTAGTTTAAACAGAAAATTGGAGTGGTTTACTTTACGATTTTAAAATGTGCCGACCTTGGCTTTCATAAAACAGGGTTTTAATTGAAGTATTATTGAAATTGAGGCGAGTCTACAACACGTGTATGTGGAAAATGCTAATAATACTCCGGGCACTTCAAGACCAAAGACCTTAGAGTAAGAATTAAAGTAAAGATCACAATTCATTCATAAATCATGTTATGGGTATGCGCCAACATGGTTCCCCTATTTTTCACATTCTATCGACCAATGTTTACGATAAAACAAGAAGTGGGGATGGCCCATGTTCAAGTCGTGGCGATTTGTTGACGAATGCCAGTGGTGGCGCGAGTTTTCACTTCCCGCATAAGGAAATATCATTAATCCTGAAAAAAATCATCGTTCCGGGTTTTCACAGATCTTTATGTTTTTCCATTACTCTCGGTCGGTCGGTCGGTCTGTTCCGGTATAGCTAAAAAAATCCACTTAGTCGATTAACTTTAATTTTATTTAAGAAATCATGGTTCTTGGGATTAGTGATTCCATTTTGACACGGTCTAATCCCAAGAACCATGATTTCTTAATTGACCACAGCCGTGAAACTTTCGTTTTAATTTTATTTAATTTTCCACAAAAATAAAAACTGGTAAAATATTGGTATGAATTCAATATGGCGAAACAAAATGACGACCTGTTAAAATATTTGATGTACGAAAATGAAGAAATGGGCCATGCTTCATTATCGTTGACAAAAGGAAGGATTCTTACCTATTCCTTAATGAGGCAAATAGGTATTTTTACAAATATCTAAGAAATAATCGTTCCCTACTTCACTATTAAAATGAAACCAATAAGTTAGGTAAGTTTAAAAGGAAATTAGTTATTTATATATTATTAAACTTTAGTTTTTAGTCATGTTTGCCTTATGTCAACGTCATTTTATAATTGTGACATTTAGAAAAATGATTTTTTCAGTTGTTAAAAATATCAACTTAAACCTGTAACTGTTAAGTTAGATCTTATCTAAATTTAAGCCTCTTTAGTGAATACTATTGTTAGAGTTTTAAACTATAATCAATGCTTTTAACGCGCTTTTATTGACTTCCTACTCGTCTGATTATATGTTTGTATGTCTGGTTCAAATTTTGTAATGGATTTTTCATCATTTCCATTTCCGATTATTTTCAAATTTGACATGCATACGCTTTCGGATATAAAAAATCCAATTTTTTTTAGTCAACGTTTAAAAATCCAAAATGGCGGCACCAATTGCCGACGAATTTTGTTACTTGTGTAGATTAAACTGGAAATCGGTGCGTAGGAAAATTTAAGAATGCATTTAAAAATTCAAAATAGCGGTGCCAAAATGACAATTCCAACAGGTCGGACGGATGATTTTAACATGTGTGGGGATTATTTAAGAATGCATAACAAAAATCAAAATAGTGGTGCCAATATAGCGAACGAATTTTGTCATTTGTACAGATTCGTCTGAAATATCAATATCTAGAAGTATTTAAGAATGAAAGTTATGAAATTTTAGTCAATATTTGAGAATAAAACATAGCGGACTAATTTTAAAATGTTTGCAGATTTGATTAAAATTCGGCATTTAGCATTTATGTAATGCCAATATTGCAACGGAATTTTAACATTTGTACAGATTTGAGAATACATATCAAACATTTTTAGTAAATATTTAAAAAACAAGAGTAGGAATGCCTAGATTGCGAGCGAATTTTAACATTTTTACAGATTTGATTAAAAATTGTGCAAAAGTGTGCAATTTATACATTTTTAGTAATAAATATTCGAAATGGGACTGTCATCAATCAATCAATCCGATAAGTACTTTTTTCAGATATTTTTAAACATTTAATTAGGCCACCGTTTTCTTCCCTCATTTTGTATTTGTCTCAACATTTTTACCAGTTCATCCTTATATAATATGTGATTTTTGAGCAAAATTTGAACATAATCGTTGCAGTAGTTTTCTGCATTGGTTTTTATAACATTTTATTATGCCGCCATTTTGGATTCGTTGTAAAACTTATCCGTTGATGGTCATGTCACCTAATTTTTCTGCAAAATTTGGATAAAATGGATAAGCAGTTTTTTAGTAATATTTTTTTAACATTTCAATAGACTGCCATTTTGTTCAGCCAAATTGGATTTTTACCAAAACGTTACCACGTCATCATCATATGACGTTTAATTTTTAACCAAAACTTGATGTACTTGAGACAAGCAGTTCTTGAGCTTTGTCGCGGACAGACATACAGACTAACCGACGGAACTGAGAAAACATGTTTTTTGCAACTAGAATACTTTCCTCTTGCGAGGAAAGTAAAAAAAAAAACGAGCGCTATAAGATAAGAATAGAATAGCCAACTGTCATATTGTTTTTCCATGTTAATAGCTAAAATTTAAAAAATAAAAGATTTTTTTTATTTTCGATATCCTAAATCTTAAATTCTAACCAGTTTAGAACATGTTTACGAACACATTTTAACTTTTAATCATCATTTAAATTCCTTTACCTGACAACAATTATATAAAAAATTGGCCCAACTCAAGTGAAAATTAAAAAAAGGCGCGGAATTATCGGAAACTTTATTATTTCCCCAGATTTCATCCAAAATCTGGTGATTTTCGAAATCGTAGTACGTTTTTTGAGCGTGAGACGCCTTTTGTCTATTTTAATATAGTATAGATATATTCTATAATTATTTTAATTCTCTGAAAGAAGAAACTATTGTAATCGTCAAAAAATCACCTCAGAGTCTTTTTTGTATCATTTTGCTTCTGAGGATTCTCACATGAACCCCGACGAAACAAACGTTCTATTATACTAAACCAGATTGGTTAATACGTCATGTGATCCAAAATAAGTGAATATGGTATCTTCCATTAGACATATCTCCTGGAAATCTTGCTGTTTACTTAGTGATTAAAAGAAAATTCCAAACTTAAACGGTTATTTTTTTACAAACTCACATTGCCGCACCATAGTTAGGTTACAGAATTGGTTATTAATCTGTGGTTAGGTCAACTAAAGCTCCTAGTTTCGCAATGTCCAAGATAAAGTAAATAAAACTTATTTATTAAATATTTAAAAAATCAACGTTCAAACCGCACCTTTAGAACGCTGCTTTTTGAAGTAAGGCAACATATAATCAGAAAATTTACAACAAATACACAATAATACATTAAAACACATGCAGTAGTGTCGCTAAAAAAAGCTTGGTATCTAATAAAATATTTTTTAACAAATTAATTTCTTTAATGTTAAAATTTATTGTAGTTCCACGACCCGCTATTGGTTTTTAAGCCACGCCGGTCACGTGACCCTGTAACAATCTTTACTGTAGACTATTATACTTTTTTACTATAAGGATCCCTTGTCAATGAAAGTGGGATGGTCTAATACCAAAGTGGGATGGTCTAATACGTGGAGTTGTCGATCGGGTTTGCCATCTCTAACTAAAACTCTTGTTACTGGTGTAATGTGATCTGAGGCTTTGGGTATTTTAGTTTGTATTTTACTGTTTTCCAATAAAAGTAATTTCTTTATACTGCTTGAAAACTAGTACTGGAAACACATTACTATTCTTTGTATCAAAATTGTATTGCATCATGTTTAAACATATTCGCCTTAATATAAATTGGTGTAAATATTGGAGTTCCTGGCTAGGCTTGGCATCGTCGTACGATCGACCTTATACTGTCAGGTAACCTTGACAGTGGCTAAATATGTAAACAATAAACTCTATTTTTATTCTTGCTCTAAGGCAAAGACATTAAGCGAAGATGTAACTACAGAAAATAATTTTAAATGTTTATGAAGGATTTTCGAAAAAAAAATTGTATGCCGTTAAAGAGACCACATATGTAACATAAAATATAATATGTGGGCGGACAAAAATTATCCATCTTTGGACACTATAAAGAGAGAATCAAACAGAATAGAAATTGTCGACAGTTTTAAAACAACTTTTAAAACGTGGTTTTAAGTATAAAGCAATTGACAAACAACAAGGCATAATGGAAAGTCGCAGCCTAGTTAAATGGAGAAACTAATATTTGGAAATTATTTCAAAATGCCGAGAAGGTGGTAAACTAATTTATTATCTGGGCGAAACTTCGTATGACCCATGAAATTATAAAAAAAGACTGGGTCGATGAAACCAAATAAAAATGTAGTGTTGTAAAACTAAGACTTTAGTGATGTCGCGAATACTACTTTTCATTAATCGTCCAAAACCGAATATTCGGCAAAGTAATATCCGGCCGGATCGAGTATTCGGCCGAATAATATCCTTCATTAAAGAAATATCAACAAAACTGTGATTTAAACCGGGAAGCCACCCTGATCCTAGCCGGCACAGATGTTTTAAAATTAGGCATTTCAAGCCAATTTGTCAAAAAATGAGATATGAACGATCGAAAATCCTCAGAAATTCATAGGGTAATAGGAGAAATGATTGCTTTAGATAATCAACCATTCACAGTGGTTGAAAATAAAGGTAGAATGCATTACATATTATGGGGAGTTTTGGAGAATTTGATATATTCAGTATGTGTTATTTTTAGGCTTACGTCTTATAAACAAATTAAAACCTCTCGATGAAATGTCAGGACGTACATATTTTACTGAAACCGTAATCTCACAACTTTTTGAAAAATATAAGCTGACAATAAAGGGATTCCTATCAGATGCCAAATGGGTGTCACTTACGCTGGACCTATGGACATTTCATATAAGATATCATAGTTAAATTCCCAAGTAGCACTGAAGTAGTCATGAATACGTCATTGTTATCACAAGTATTTTCATTAAAGTAACCGGAACTTGGTGTCGCCACGTTCTGTTTAAGCTGGTAGTCATTACCAAAATGGGGAACAATTTTAGGGTAAATATTTCGTGTATAACATGTAACTGTGACTTTGACTATTACGTAGATAGTACGGAATTGTGTAGTTTCATTTAAGTAGCCGAATAGTAATAATTTACCTATTCGTCACTTTCTTATTTCTGTCTTTATTTAATCCGTTCTAAAAATATGTATGGTTCGTTTTAAAACAAGCAACAGTTATGGCGACTACAAACACTCAAATTGGGAATATGGTGTAGAGCGTATAGAATACGTTATTGGTATTTGAGGTAGGATACATGCGTTTCACTTAGTTTTCTGGCTATGCTAAAGAAATAAAATTAAAACTCTGGGAATTTCTCTGGTGAATATGCTGATGATAGTCGTAAAAAAATTACGCGCCTTTAAAATTCGTTAATTTTCAATACATTTTGGTCAAATATATTGGCCAATTTAAATCTTGAAAATGTAATTTTGGACTTTGGTTTAAATAGTAATTATCATTATATATCTTATTATAAAGAGTGATTCTTTTTGTAACGTAATGTTTAATTTGTATGCATTTTTAATTTTTATACTCAAAACAAACATTATAGCTAAATATTTATAGGTTAGATTAAAATAAACAATGGCCTTCTATTGGACTTTTACTTTCACATTGGCTGCATTTCTTTACAGAGAAAATTACTTAACATTAAGTGTCTACGACTGCTCCCATACGCTTTTATACTTTTGGATTCTTTAAATTCGCAACTGTCACTTATACCCAATTACTTTGAAGTCTACTAGTTATCTACAAAGTTCCTATTAACCCATGCTATATATTATTACCAAGCGGTTACGATTTGCAAACATTCTGCCGGTTCTTTAAAATTTAATGCGATGTGTCGTAGCAAGCATTGAGTTGCGGTACTTGAGTCACTAATATAATTCTGCCATCTATCATAACCGTAACCCTTTGTTTCGTTTTTATTTTTTGTTTCCTTAAAATATCGCTTTAGGTGGTTTTGTTTAGGTATCACATAACCAAGTTGTGATATTATTAATTTTTTATAAAATGTGGCTGAGTGACGAAAGCTATTTTTTTTTCTTCTTGGTATGTGAAGCCATTGTGAACCTTTTTAACTTGTTACTCGTAGACGATAACACAACAACACAACATACACAACTAATTAATAGCTGTAAACCGAATTACAATGACTTTATAACGACAACAGTGGCGACAAGAGAAGCCCACCCGCCAAATTGATGTAAAATTTCTAAAGGTTTAAATGGGGGCACCCATATTATCGTTAGTTTTTCGCGAAATATGGCTAAATTAATCTACTTTTATATTGACAACCTCTGTCGGCGTCAGTTGTAAATGTAGGGTTATGTTAATGTTTTACTTTAATAATCTATTAGAACTATCTAGTACAAACTTATTTTTTCATTTAGATTTTTAACAAATAACAATGTTTGTGCAAGCGATTAATGAGAGTTGTCTGCCAAGTGAATTTAGTATGTAATATGTACTGAAGAAGGCCTACAAAATAAAGTTTCTTTTATGCTAATCTTAGAGTGCTTCTACCTCAAATTGAGGTGCAGAATGAGGTAAAACATACATACACTAAGACATGAAACAATATTGTCTGTTATAGCAAAATAAAATCAAAATATAATAATGTGCAATATTTAATAACTTTTCTTGGAGTAAACCTAAACTTAAAACATTTAAGGTTATAGTCATTTACACAATCGTCACAAACACTTTATAATTACAAGCAAAAAACAGGTGAACCAGGCTTAAATACATTTCTCTATATAGCCAATAGCTAAGAACTTCTTGTTTGAATCAATATTCGTTTTAATAATCACAAAAACCAATAAAATGAGTCAGTAAAATAACAAATCTCATAAGAAACCCACGTAGGCGAAAACTAAATAAAGCGATTTTAGCAGCAATATGGCCGAACCAATCAAAAATTGGTTACTCTATTGTTGCCACTGTCCTTATAAAATCACCGTTCGAATCTCGTACCAGCGCCCCCTATCTCCGGAACCTCAAGTACAAGAGGTAATAGTTTACTTGTAGTTAATAATTACTGTAATTCTCACTTCTAAGTTGCAACAGAAGAATAACGACTGGTAATAGCCAGTTTAAAGTAGCAATAGACGATAACTTTTTTTCTGCAACGACTCGTTTTACATTATAGTAATACGTTAAATTTGAACGTAATTAGTCTGCAAAAAAGAAGGTACTGATACTTAAAAGTTGTAATTTAGTAAACAGGTTAGAAACAGTAACTTTGAATAATTACTATTATTCCACGGAAAAGAAATGACGACCTTGAAATCAATTCCTTAAGTAGTTGCTTGGCAGTAGTTATTATATAATTACTTTACATGAAAAATTACTATAAAGTATTATTCGCAGTAACAAATACATATATAATACTTACATATAGGGGAAAATATAAGCAATATGTTAATCGAGTTACTTCAAGAAACTGAAATGCCTCTTAGTAATATACACTTGTTGCTTCTAGATTCGGGAGCTAACGTTGAAAAAGGTACGCGAATTACGAACATATTTCATTCATTCCCTTAGTCTTCTTACTTCTTAGGTATTTTAAAAAGTCGGATATTCGGCCGAATAGTTTAGTATCTGGCTAAATTCGAGAAAAGTAGCCGGTTAGGCCGAGTATTCGTGGTATCTATATGTATTAGTATATTACATTGTGGAGGATATGACGGTTGCGTAGGAGAGGCCTTACTTTTGACTGCAGACTGCTAAAGGCATAACAAATGTTCGTTAGATTACTATGAAGATATGGACAGCTCTCTTTTTGAAAAGTGGTTTACAGACACATTATTACTCAAAAGAAAACATAACGATGTATTTGTCATGGACCATGCCTCATATCATTGAAGACTTTACTCACATCTATAGTGATAATGGCGTTATTTTTATTTTAGCCTAAATAATTACCATTACCTTATCCGTAAATACTTTTTACCAAATTTTGATATCTTCCTTAATTCCGAAAACAGCGTTTCGAATTTAAACTAAATTAGTCAGTATACGAGTTTTGTTCAAACCATAAAATTTGGCATAATCTTCAAAATAAATCCCTAAATTTAATTCAGCCCGCATAAATAAAAAAATATATAGACTTACCAAAAATATGTATATACAAAATTTGATCTATTGCGCCCCTGTATATGTCGTACATATTCTAGATGTAGGTAGTTTAATACAACGTTTACCTTTTTGGAGGTCAATCCGCTTTAATTTGAAACGCACTGGCATGGACATTCCGAGGTAGGAGCGTTTTGAGACAAGTTTGCAATGTTGATATTTAGATACTAGTAATATTTTACTAATAAAGAAAAATTTTCAAAGGTATGTTCCAGATCTGGCCAACAATGGGTAAATGTACGGTTATAGGGAAAAAAGAGCTGTTTTGGGCTTGGCCCTTTGGACTAGCTGCATGGCTGGCTGGACTAGTTTTTATTCCACGTGTGAAAACAAAAGCAAATCAGGCTAAAGCTGTCATAAACGAAGCTGTGAAAAAAATAGCTAAAGAAAAGGTAAGTCTAACCTCAGATATATATATATATATATATATATATATATATATATATATATATATATATATATATATATATATATATATATATATATATATATATATATATATATATATATATATATGCTTTGCATTAGTATATATGCGAAAAACAAACACATATATATATATATATATATATATATATATATATATATATATATATATATATATATATATATATATATATATATATAGAAAATATAGCTGAGAAATATCTTAATCAAACCAGAACAAGTATGAATTAAAAGTCGAATTTATGCCTACGACAAACTATTCGAATTGAAGAGACTGACTACAGAAAGGTATATGGATATAATACGTACAAATACTTATATTTTTTAAAAGGAAAATTCTGTGTTATTTAAACTATTATTGTTGTTCGTATAATTGTTCAGATTAAGTAAATTTGAATAAATAGAACAAGGTCTTCGATATGAAATATTTCCACCATTTCCAGAAACAGTCTCTTGTTATAATTGTTTCCTTACATAATACTTGGGTATCATTAAAGTTGAATAAGTGCCCTGATTGATTTGTGTGTTCTGAAAGTGCACAAGTATTTTTCATTAATCTACAGTCGCTTTTAAAATGTCTTTTTGTTTCTATGTAAATACCCTCACACTCTGAACAAGGAATACTGTATACAATGTTTGATGTTTTTTGTATTTCATCCCTATCTTTTAATTTTGTAAAAGTGTACCTATTTTATTGAGGCGGTTAATTGAATAATGAACAACTTAGTTATAAATTTCGACTTCGATAATTGTTTGTAAAATCAAAGATATATCTCCAGGGGATTATAGTTAATAAATTATTGGGTCATTTACCAAAAGAGTCCCAAAAGGCCAATATTTGGCGAACATGATATATTTGAGACGAAATGGTAAATTTAGTAAATCATAGAATCAGGAATCAGATTTTTTATGTACATGTCCAGTTTTTGAGATATAACACAAACTTATAATTTTTTAAATGGGAAAGATTTCTCGAAAATATATAATATTAGATACTTTTCTATTATATCGCCCAGTATTTTGCATAGACAACTGCAATTTGAAATTTTTTGTTTTAGTAGGCAGAACAAAAGAAAATTGTTGTCATGTTGTTAAATAAATTACTTGTCAAAAACCTCTAGTTTGTTTTTAGGTTAGATTATATAACCGCAACAATTATTTTAAATTTTATAATAAAAAATGGCTAGAAACCAAACGTTTTCTAATGAAGAAAAATACGACATGTTGCTCTGGTTTGCACAACCTAACGAAGATGTTAACGAGGCTTCGGAACTAAATTTATTAAGGTATGCTTAGCATTGGTCGTATTTTATAATCAATACATTTTTATGAAGCTGTTTGCGTTTTAAACATAGGTATCCAGAACGAAGACAACCCTGTGAGATTACATTTCTTAAAAAAAGAAATAATAGTTGATTTCGGATCTTTCAATAAGCCACGAAGCAAAACCTATAACAAGAAAAATGAGGAAGACGTAGTTAATGTTCTGGCGTCCATTGATGTAGATCCTTCAGGTTCTCGCAGAAAAATCCATCAGAATGTTGGGGTTCGTTCCAAAAAGCTTTTTGAGATATAACACAAAATAGTTTTTTTAATGGGAAGTATAAGGTTATAAACCATTTAAATTCATATATTGGTTAATACTTACATCCGGGCGACGCGCATTTTTTTCGATATGATTTTCTGTAACTGGAACCTCTGGTTCGTTTTCCACTAAAAAATGCGATAATGTCCCTGACTTTTATAGAAAAGTAATACGGTCCGATGAGGCATATACGAGTATAAGTAGCGCCGGAGTATTAAAGCCAGCATAGAATATTTCCTCGCGAACGACAGGATAGGTTTGGGTTTAATATTTCTTGTTTCATATTGGGTTCAAAAATAATATATCGTATATACCAGGGGAGCTTAGATACAGATCAGAAGGTACTTCCAAATACTGGAACAAAAATTTCTACCGGAATTATCGATTTGATTCAAATTGCCTGCAACCAATTTACGCGACATATATTTTCAACTGGGACTAAAAAAAATGCGATAATGACACCTGACTCATAATTCCGGTAGCATATATAAGGCAGTATTTGGAAAATAATTTTCTTGGAAAATGGATAGGGACCAATGGTCCTGTAAGATGGATAGATTTGAGGTTTAAGATCTCTCGGTCTTGGATAATGTATCGTATATGGGGTACTTTAGAAAGAAAACAAAACATATAAGACAAGATCACCTGCTCATAATTCCGATAGAATAAGGCAGTATTTGAAAAATAATTTTCTTGGAAAATGGATAGGGACCAATAGTCCTGTAAGACGGCCGGCGAGGTCGCCAGATCTCTCGGTTTTGGATAACTTCCTTTGAGGTACTTTAGAAAACAAAATATATATAGGACAAGACTTGACACCTTAGCAGATTTAATAAACGCCACAGTTAGTATTTTCAGTGCCTTAAGAATGATACGGAAATTATGTAGGCTTTGTGGAAGGCAAAATGGACATTTCGAGCAATATCTTTAGGGCATAGATTTAGTTTTCTGTTTATTTTAGTGATCTTTAGTGGTAGGATTAGTTTTTGTTGTTGTTGTTAATTGCTGTTTAGAGGTATTAGAGGTAGAATTATTAACATGTTCATTTTATTCAAATAATAATACTTTTCAAGATTGATGGATTCACCGGTTTAGCAGCGAAAAACAGGTTAATAACAATTATTTTTATTATAAAACCCAGTTCTCGGTCCGATTTTGAACTCTCTTCAAGGCAAGAGGCTAAAATTATAACAATGTAAGATAAATAATGCTATGATAGTTATTAGAAATCTACTTACATTTTACATTATAATTATTGAATTATTAAATTGCTAAAATTTGAGCATTTTTTGTAAAATAGTATAAAACAAGGATATACAAGGTAATAATTTATTGTAGAATTTTTAAAAAAAATCTTGTTACTATAAATAAAATATAACTGAAAAATCCATTTGTTTTGTAAGAAATCCCAGCCTACTACCAAAAACTGAGTCTATCTCTCGCAAATTACTGGGCGATTCGAATAAAAAAGTATATCCTATTGTATATTCTCGAGAAGCTTATGGTGAACTGAATAATATAAAATAAAAAGATACGGGGTTGTCCCATGGGTTGTCCCATTTAAAAAATTATAAGTTTGTGTTATATCTCAAAAACCACAGCTCACATAAAAAATCTTCGCCACTGGATTCTACGTGAAAAACTGTATCAGAGCTAGTTTTTACCTTTTCGATTAGTTAAACAACAACCGAAATACGAGGGGGGCCCAAAAATGCAATATTTTCAATTTCACACTGTATCTTAAAAACGAAGGGGGCTATGAAAATTTTGTTTAGGTCATCTTTCGTTTCACAAAAAAAAGTAGCACCATGTCGCGAAAACCGCAACCCTCTATCTTCCCTAATAAGAGAGATACCCCATAAAAACAACAAAAACGGGACATCCTGTACATAAATATATTTTTGGTATTAAGTAATTAAGAATAAGATAAAAAAATTTTCCACGTAAAATATACATATATATATATATATATATATATATATATATATATATATATATATATAAAATAATTAAATATAATTTTTTTTATTATTACTAAATTAAATATCTGAATCAGAATTAATCAAAGGTCAGATTCAGTGGCGGTTTGTGGTTAACTTTTCAGGGGGGTCCATATATATACAACACAAAGAGTCATCTGAAAAAATCAGACACACGAAACAATAAAATGTCTTTGTTACTTCTCAACCGCATGTCCAGGCAGATAAATTGTACATACTTTTACAACAATAATGATTTACTTATTTGTATTTGTCTTTACATGTTTTCTGAATTTTAAATTTCGGCCAACATCGACTACTGGTCTTAAATTCGAGTCGTTTGCCAACGTAAGCCGTATATTAACTATGCGCCCCTGTGAAAATTTGATCGGGAACACTCGGGAAAAAACTCGCCTCCGTTTATAACCATGAGGTTAAAGCGGGCCGCCAGCCGTGATCGATGCCAACGAAACGAAACCTCTGGAGATCGCGGTGCGAGGCATCGATAGTGTGTCGCGGAATTAAGGGAACGGTCAACGAGTTTATACGCTTAGAATAATAAAGGGAATTTTCAAATTTAAAAAAAATTGATAAAATATAAATTTTATATTATTTTATTTATTTGTTTATGTTTGGAATATTTATTGGAGGTCATTGACCATATGACCTAATGGAGGAGCCGCCACTGGTCAGATTCCCTTTAAATTAACACACAAGAATTTTTAACAATATAAAACATGGGCATCATATCTACTTCCAAAGTATATATATATATATATATATATATATATATATATATATATATATATATTTATATATTTATATATTTATATATATATATATATATATATATATATATATATATATATATATATATATATGTATGTGTATATGTATATGTATATGTATATGTTGATTTTTACTCCTTCACGGATGGAAAAATACAGTGTGTTTTCATTCCGGGTGTACATCCGTTCACTACTGTCGTTCAGAACGACAGTAGTGAACGGAGGTACATATATATATATATATATATATATATATATATATATATATATATATATATAATATATATATATATATATATATATATATATATATATATATATATATATATATATATATATATATAATATATATATAAATAAATCATAAACGAGATTTTGAAGATTAGTTAATAAATAACGTTTTCACCCTAAAGTTGTTGAAGTTTACTATTTATAATCACTAGGCTTAGGATAATTATGCTTTAAGTATCTAAAAATGTGCATGCAAATATGCTCCGAAACAAATACATTTTTTTAAGGTCGGACGTACAGAAAGTTTCTTCTAATACGTAGGTACCTTTTCATCTTACTTTGAACTTGACTAGACCTTGTCGCTAGTTTTTCACTTTTTGCGTGCAGTTCTCCCTTAAAATATTATATTATTTACACTTCAAGGTATCTTTAAGACGCTATTTTTACCAGTAATTATTACATTAATACAACTATATAATAAAAGTATTTTTTTAAATAAAATTTTAATATATAGCTAACTAAACAAACTAACTAAATAATAAACCTGTTTAAAATTTATTGTTTACGCTAATCAACAAGTTGCGGTTACATTTTATACCTAGATTATCAAATTCAAATTTTCTTCTATTATCTGACAATAGTACTTTATACTCAGAAAATACTCGTTCAAAATCACAAGATACAATTGGAACAAATTCAAATCACTGTTAATTAAAAATTGTTAATTATCTGGATTCAATGTCTCTTTATTGTCCAAAACTGCACTAATATTTTTCAATTTTTTGTAAAACTCTAACTAATTTTTGAGAAATTATTTTTTTAGTGTTAGTTATAGTTTCACTCACTTTTTCTATCATTTCGACGCTTTTTGACAAAGAAAGTCTTTTCATCTCCAATTTTTTTATAGTATCAGATAAGCAAGAAAAATTGTTTTTAGTGTAAATTAAATCCTCACGTACATCTTCTTGTGCTTTTTGTATACAATGTGAGTATTCCGCATTAAATTGGTTGACTATGTTTTTTATTGCCTCGAAATGATCTGCGTAATAAATGGCAGCGTTTATCCAAGTTCCGCATCTAGTTACAATTGGTGATGGGAGCAGGGGGGGTTTCCTACAGTTTCCCTAAATTCTTCTACCCGAGTCGGAGCTTTTAGAAATACTTTCT
The DNA here is from genome assembly GCA_030620095.1 of Kuschelorhynchus macadamiae. Taxonomy (NCBI): domain Eukaryota; kingdom Metazoa; phylum Arthropoda; class Insecta; order Coleoptera; family Curculionidae; genus Kuschelorhynchus; species Kuschelorhynchus macadamiae. Next base: position 566,358 of record JAUTXW010000204.1, read on the forward strand.
TCACCGAGAAAATCAGATCTTTCACTCGTGGATAAAAAGCACGAACTTGTTCTGCAACTCGATGAAGTCCATGGGCAAGACATATGGCATGTACCATTTTGGGGTACAATATTTGTAGACCACTCATTGCTTTACACATGTATGGAACAGGATCTGTTATTGCCACTAACACTCTATCATATTTAATACCACCGGGCCATAAAAGAGTGTGAGAGTCGTTGAAAAATCCAGCAACAGTTGAATGATTTACTTTGTCTAAGGTCTTCATTGTAAGTAAATATGATTTATCCCTTTCTGCGTTTACACCCAACACACAAAAAACAAAATTAGCAAAACATCTCGGTACCACATCAGTTGTTTCATCTAGTGACACCCAAATACTTTTATCTTCTACTTTTTCCCGCAATTCGGTAACTGTCTTATTGTATAAATCTGGAACATAGTTTTTTCTTAACGAGGATTCATGTGAAATTGAGGTCTTTGTGTACTGCTCTAAAAATGACTTCAGGGCAGGATTACTTAATTTATTTAGTGGAATATCCGCACGAATAAACGCCTTGCACAAATCCTCATTGAACTTTGATCGTTTGGGTCCCGGACCTGGTGAAAATGGTTCTATGGTTCCTATGTGTTGTGTCACTAGGAATTTCTTGTTCGCAGTAACAGGAACCTCACAATATTTACAAAACAGCACAAAATCGTCAGTCGTAAAATCATGAAAATCCTTCACGAATTGATTTAATGCCGCACTTAATGAATGCTTTTCTTTTGGAATATTGGAAAATGTTCACGCTATAATGTGTAAACTAAACTGAATTGAAAAATTATTTCTAACATTCTTAAAACGCGCGTATTTATGATTGTAAATCGGTGGTAAATCTATAGTTTTTAAAGCACAGATGTTTTATTGGGCATCTATAACAATTTTAAGACTTTTACATTTTTTATTATTACGAATTATATTTGAAATACATCAAATTTGTCTTGGGAAATAAAAATATATTCAGAAAAATTACAATATATGCATTTTTCCTGTAATAACTGCAAAATATGCATTTAAATACAAAAATTTCCAAAATATGCATTTGCATATGCTTTCATGCAAATGCTTATATATCCTAAGCCTAATAATCACAGATACAGTATACTGTTCTTTCTAGCAAATTAAAACCTAAGTGAAAGTTTTTAATCCGCGAAAATATGTTCCCTCATAAATCATTAAAGTATATACGTATATTGATTCTGAGAACAAAGTGCTCCTTACTACTCGTCCTCGTTGATTATCATTAATATATTATTTACATAAGACTTTTTTATTGATTATGGGCTTCCAGTTATAAATTATTTTCATTGTCAAATTCTGCAGGTGAGTTTATTATCATTTCTATAATATTATCATTATTAATCAATACATGTCAAACATACTTCTATCTTTGGAAGTGGATATGATGCCCATGTTTTATATTGTTAAAAATTCTTATGGTGTGTTAATTTAATGAGAATCTGACCTTTGATTAATTCTGATTTAGATATTTAATTTAGTATTAATAAAAAAAAAATATTTAAATATTTTTGCTCTTTGAGATCTGCATAATAAAAAAATTGAACAAAAATATAATGATTGATCTTTACCTTGAATCTGGTAAAGTGTGGGACACGAAAGAAAACCGGGCGGTCCTTAAAATAAAGGTTCATAGTCTTAAGCAACCGGAAAAGTAAAATTTGTGTACGCAAATACATTTTATGTTATTTTATTTGTTGTAATAGTCTGCCGCTTCATCTATAAAGTGCGCCAGCTAAGCAGTACGAAAAATTAATCGAGGATTTAGTCAATTTCGCACTGATCCACTTGTAATTTGGATGTGCCTAGAGTCTCCATGCATTTGCCGCTAGAAGGTTCTAGCTATTTCCAGTGGCGCCTATACATTTCGAGCATTTCTTTTCATTTCTATATAAATGCGTTGCGTTGAATTTGAATTATTATTTCGAAGTAGCGATGGCGAGCAAAAGAGGAAAAACAATTCGAAGCGGTGCACGTGAAGTTATTGCGAGCGTTATAGAGGCCTGTACTAGAGAAGCTGAACATAATAGTTTGACTATTCCAATTCAAAATCGAACAGAACGCGCTGCATTTTACACTGGTGTTTCGGAAGGTAGTGTAAGAAAAATTCAAAGAGAATATAATGATTGCTCATGTTCTACCTCACCTTTAAAATCTCCTGGTAAAAAAAGACTCCGATTATCATACAAGGATAAAATTCACGATGTCGATTTTCAAGTAATTGGACGAACAATAGAGGATTTTTATATAAACTTGAAGAAGGTTCCGACCTGCAAACCCCTACTTCATGCTGTAAAGAATAAAATAGATTTACTGTACGGGTATAAAAGCTTAAATCGGCTTTTACGATCAAATGGTTTTGTTTGGCGCAATTTCCAAAATAAACGAAAATTGCTCATTGAGAGATCAAATATTTTTCACTGGCGGGTGAAATCTCTATGAACGGTAAGGTAATATAGGTAAGAAGGACGCAATATTGTGTATCTAGACGAAACCTGGGTAGATTATGATATGACAGTGAACAAATGCTGGCAAAGTGAAAGTGTTACAGGTGTTGTTCAGGGAATCCGCTCTAGTAGCTTTATTATAGTTCATGCTGGTTCAGAAGCCGGATTTGTTCCAGGTGCTGCTTTAATTTTTTGCTCGGGACTAACAACTGGAGACTATCATGGACAGATGAATAGAGATAATTTTGAAAAGTGATTGCTCGAGAAGTTTCTACCTAACATTCCTCCCAAATCAGTCGTGGTAATGGATAATGCGTCTTATCATTCTCACATAGAAGGTAAAGTGCCAACTAAATATTCTACAAAAGCTCATATGATATCGTGGCTTAAATCGAACAATCTTGTATTTGATCCAACATGGAGAAAATATCAATTATATGAAGTAATATCAGCAAAAAGCCTAGGAAAAAAAGATATAAAATTGACGGTCTTTTACGTAACCTCGGTCATACACCTTTAAGGCTGCCTCCATACATGTGCGACCTCAACCCTATTGAACTTGTGTGGGTAGGAGTAAAAAAATATATTCAAAAGCGCAACACCGGTGAACTTTCAATTAAAGATTTAAATAAAATAACATTAGAAGCGATTGACTCAATATCGGCTGAAAATTGGAAATCGCATGTTAAACATGTTCGTTCTATTGAAGATAAATACTGGGAAGTAGATGGCAAAACTGAAACGGTTATTGATGATTTAGTTATCACAGTGGGATCTTCAAGTAGTGACGACGAAACCTCATCATTTTCAGAGGAAGACAATGATTTAGAAGGAATCGAACCATTAGAATCACAGCCGACAACCTCAAAAACGACTTAGTTTTTTTTTTTAATATTTTGTAAAGTTGTTCATAAAGTAGCTGTCAATAAACTGCTTCAAAATAATTAATTTTCTGTTCAATACCGGGTGTCAAAAACTATCTAATATTGGAATTAATATTTGAAAAACTACAGAACTCATATTTTTCCAAAATTAACACATCAATTTTAGTTTTTAGTTAAGTTATAGTAGGGGAGAAGATTTATCAACATTTTAACTTATGCAGTTCGACTTTGTGCTATTCGGGTATGCCAAAAGTGACCGTTTGTCTCCGTCTGTCATATTACTTTGTACAGGGGGCGTCATTGTGAAGTACTATACAGGGCCTTTCCTAATTGCGTGTTAATGTTAAAGGGGGTGATTCTTGGACCTTTTTTAGAAAAAAGTTTAATATGAACCTAAAAGTCTTAACTTTGGAGATACTTTGGGTTTTAAACACACGTTTTACTCCTAATTCTGATGCTATTACAGATAAATAACTGTGTGAAATTTGATACACGTCTTTTATGCATAAAAGGGCATTTTTTATTAACAATCAGTTTTTGAAATTTCTACCAGTGGCATGCATATGTAATTAACCTGGGTAAATCCGTATGCTCCTTAATGCATAGAAGACGTGTATTAAATTTCATGCAGTTATCTACAATAGCGTCAGAATTGGAATGAAAAAAAATGTTTTCTCTTTAAAATTTACCATCCTGTATCTCAAAAGTTAAGACTTTTAGGACATAAAAACACCCCCTTTAACATCAGCACGCAATTAGGAAACGCCCTGTATAGTACTTCACAATGACGGCCCCTGTATAAAGTAATATGACAAACGGAGACAGACGGCCACTTTTGGCATACCCGAGTAGCCCAAAGTCGAACTGAATAAATTAAAATTTTGATAAATCTCGTTCACTGGATCGGATGCTGGCTGCCCTTGTAAAATCTGGACTTGTAAATCGTATATTACTATACTGGGTGGCCCAATAACAGTGGACGTAGGCAGTAGCCCGGGAACCGTTAATGACAGAGCTCAAGAAAAAATATATTTATAGGTAAATGGATCAAGAAAAATGAAAATTAAATAATTTTAAAATTCGAAAGTTTGCCGTTTTTGCAACACAAAAGAGATATAGAAGTCCGGTACACGAAAAAAAACAGACAAATATAGATAAAGGTTCATTAAGCATAGTTACATTTTTTTTAATTATCTGTCAAAAAAGCTATACAAAAGGAGTGCCATATTATAGTCAAAAAGTTTAAAGAGATTTCTTGGCCGACCTTCCTAAAACGATTGACTCCGCCCGGTTTTCTTTCATGTCCCGCACTTTAATAATTATGCACAGGATATTTGGTTATATTTTGAAAGTTTTATTTTAAAATTTTGCAAAACATTTAAGTTTTTTATCCAATATGGCGAAACAAAATCCATTGAAATGTTAAAAAACTGCTTATCCAGTTTGTCTCAAATTTTGCACAAACATCAAGTATTATATTCGAATCCACTGATAACATTTTGGTACGATTCCAAGATGGCGGGCAAAACGGCGGCTTAATAAAATATTTAAAAATTCAGCCTGAAAAACTAACCAATTCAATATGGTTGAATAAAATGACGGCCAAATAAAATGTTTGTAATCGTGAAAAAATCACCTTCTTAGGTTTTACATATCTTCACGTTTTAATGTCCCTAGATGCCAACAATATGTTTTATCAATTTCGTCGGTCTGTCTGTGTGTTAGTTCGCGGCATAGCTCAAAGACTACTTACCCAATTGACTTAAAATTTTGTTAAAACATTAAGGGTCATATGGCAATATGTTTTACCAATGACCTGGTAATATTTTTTTTACCAATCCATGATGCCGGAACAAAATGGCGACTTAATAAAATATTGATTTCAAATTGTATGTGAAAGCTAATTGTGGTATATTAACTATTAAAATTGTGGTTCTAGTTCAAGATGTCCGAACAGAATGGCGGCCAAATAAAATATTTGTAATCGTGAAAAAAATCACCCTCTCAGGTTTTACATATCTTCACGTTTTAGTGTCCCAAGATGCCAAAAAATATGTTTTATCAATTCCGTCGGTCCGTCTGTCTGTCTGGCAATTCGCGGCATAGCTTTAAAACTACTTACCAGGTTGACTTCAGATTTAAGTCGCAAATTAAGGGTCATATGCGGATGACCTGGTAATATTTTGGTAAAAATCCAATATGGCGAACAATGTTAAAAATATTACTAAAAAACCTAGTTATCCAATTTACCTCAAATTTTGCACAAATATCAAGTGTTACTTAGGAGTGAATCGGTAACATTTTGATATGAATCCAAGATAGCAAAACAAAATAGGGGCTTAATAAAATATTTAAAAAATCAGCCGGAAAAAACTACTTATTAAATTAATATCGATGTTTGTGCAAGAATTAAGTGTGCTACAGAGATAAACTACTAAAGTTGTGGTACGAATTTAAGATGGCTAAACAAAATGGCGGCCAAATAATTTTTTAAAAAAATCGACATAAAAAAATCTTGTTTAATTGACTTTAAATTTTGCAGAAAAATTAAATGTGAAAATGGGAAAAACTGGTAACAACATGGACGTACCAAAATGGCGGATGTGTTAATGTAAGAACTATTATTAAATTTATTTTAAAATATGCCTAAAAGTCAACTGTGTCATAGGTAGAAAGAAACTGGTAAAATATTGCTAGGAATCCAATATGATAGAATAAAATGACGCCCAAAAAAAGTGTTTGAAAAGACAGTATATGTAACACATATATACTGGGCCTATGTGCTGAACTAAATTGGGTCCCACTTCACTACTCCTAACAAATGGGAAAATGATAACGAGGGAAATTCCGGGGAAAGGAAATTTACCGATTTTTTTCTGGTGAAATTTTATCAATTAATAAACTTCACGTTTGTTAATATTCCGAATAACCACGAACTAATGTATGCTGTTTTACAAGTTCGGACAAATTACGTTATCGACAACCTGTGTTCTGATAAATCTCTGGGTAGCATTTTTATATTGTTTGTATTGGAAACAAGGATTTATAATATTTCGGTCATTTAAAAATTATATTTATCGTTTTTCAACTCCAGTTTGGGATTGATAACATCTAGATGTAAATATTTAGTAATATTATATTTCACGTAGCGAATTTTAGGGAAATTTAACGTAGCTTCATCGAAAACAAAACATCCTGACATTTTCTCTATAGTTATTTTCGTTTAAGATATATGTCACTAAGTAAAAAATGTTTACTTAAAACTACCACTATATTAAACAAAATAAAATTAGCGAACAAAACGTTCTTTTACCTGTTTTACGAATGGGTTTTAGCAAAACATGTCATAAGTTTGTTTTGTTTAATATAGTGGAAGTTTTAAGTAAAAATCGTTTTTTTTTTACTTAGTGCTGTATATCTTAATTATGGATTAAAAATAAACATACATTTTGCTGATGAAAATACCATAATTTCCCTGGATATGAACAAGTGTTTTTCTGCAAAATATAACACTAACAACAAATTTTGCAATTAAAATAAATCATAGGCCTTTTTTAATACCAATGGAGGGGGGAAGAGTTAAACCTCAAAATCCGTTCTCCAGTGATACGCCTGTGGTTCAAGTAACATTCTAAGCGTTGTTAAATATTAGCTGAATAAAATTAAGTTTTGACTTTGAAAAAATTCCGACTAAGTTCAATTTTTTGTGGGGACCTTTTTTTTGAAGTGCTGAGAAAATTCTAAAAAGTACCCTACGTTTTAGCCGTGGATTTTTTTTGTTTTAGGGTGTGAAAGAAGGTGAAATCTAGTTTTTTGCAATAACCTCAAAAAGTAAAATTTTTTCAAAGAAAATAGTTATGGTCAAAATTGTAATTTATTTATCTGTACAAAAAAGGTTATTAGATTTTTGTTCTCGTAGATTCAGTTATTTGTGCAATATCTGAAAACCAAACTAAACAAATATGACCGGTTGAATATTATAGATGAAAATACAATGTTTGTTATATGGCAACATCGCATTTTTTATTAAAAATTGAATAGGTCTCGTTATTCTATTTTAAATCTTTAAGAAAATTTAAACATAAATCAACTGTTTCCCAAATATGAAAAATCGGTAAATTTGCTTGCCTTTCCAGTCTCTCATTACACTGTAAGTTTCATACACAATTCTATATAAATTGGATCGTGGCTCTGGTAACAGAGGTGTTATTTCTGCGTTTTTGGTTGAAGTATCACTGAGGCGTATTGTTTATTTATTATAGATACATTTTTTATATCAACCCAAAGAACAGTCTGATATTTAAAACACGATTGCATTCAAAATTATAGGTTTTAATATAAAAAAAAACATCAACTATAGGAGGTGGAAAACAAGCCCTACACACAGTGCAAGGAGTTCACACCAGAAAGCAAACTTATACTTATATCTCAGAAAGATTGCGATCCCAGACGCTCCATATACATAAGAATTCGACGTTTTGTGATTCCTTATGCTGATTGCAAAGATGCTGCCTCGTAACCGTAACAAATTTTACCACACTCAACTTGCACAGTTTATCTATAGGTGTAGTTATTTGGTAATAACTGTAATCATACTATTTAAGTTGTAATTTTACTTTTTATTATAAAAGGAAAATATTAATCATTAAGAGAAATTATCAGGTCTACCACCTACATTTGGTTCGTCGTAATAGCATTTATTTAGAGTCTGTCTTCAGGTTTGAAAATACCTTGATAAAGAGTTAAGAAATATCTAAATTTGTTATTTGACCGCCCCTAGTCTTCAGAGAACGCTTTGATCGCAGAAAAATAGGTCACCGCTGTTCTTCAATAAGAGAGCATTACCATGGACAATCTTGTTAAAACGTGAAGCTAAAGAAAATAAAAGTAAATACCGATAAAGAAATAGACCTAAGGCTTTCTTAGTTAAAAAAATGGTAGAATTAACACATGAAGGTTTTATTGCAATCGTTGAGAAAGTTCTAATAGAATGGTGCTTTATTCTTATAGAGTCGTTTTCTTGATAGATTAGACGGTAACAATCAAACAAAAAGTTCTTTGAAGAAGGATTTAAAGCAAAATGTGTAGTAAATAATTCTAAGAGTAATTTATTAAAAAATAATGGCGACAAAAGTATTGCAACAATTTTTATTTTGTTGCAATACTTATGTCCGATAAAGTAGATCTTGAAGAAGATTCTTAATAATTAAAATTGGTTTTCTTTATTATATGTCGATGTGGATTAACAACAATGAGGATACCACATAATACATCAGTAAATTGGCGTTCATTTGGAACTTTTCGGGGATTTAATAATACTTCGATAACACGGTTTATATGTTCATATAGTATATAGAATGATAAAGCCTTTTTATCAGAACATTTTTGACAATGAATCTTTTTTATCAATTAAAAGTTTGATAAGTGGAAAAAATGTATTTTTCAGACAAAAAAGCTGATATTGCAAAAACAATTGGGTTCACGATAATAAATCTAATTTTTACTTATAAGTAGTTTTCTGGAAAAATTGATAATTTTTGAGCCAGTTGCAAAAAACTTGAATTCGCTGTATTTCACCTTCTAAAACAGGAGAAAAAAATAGGAGCTGAAATTTAGGATTGTACTTTTTGTGTTTAGAAATAAAGGTAACATACAAAAAATTTCCAGCTTGATCAGAATTTTTTCACAGTTTTGCCCTTACTGTGATTAATGTTATCGGGTTTTATCGTTTGAGTAGTTTTTTTACATTAATTTTTTAGTAAATTAAACCTGTTTTACATTTGTTTTTCCACCATAGATCTAAATGATGTATTTTATTCAAATATGAGATTTTCCTTGAAACTATACAGGGAATTAACGAAAACATTCAAGCAATGGCAGCTTGTTTTTCTTCATCTTGAAAAGCCCTTAGGACTCGTGATTTTAAATCTTTGGACACAGCAATTCATTTTCCAATTTCCTTTTCTGCACTGGCGTTAACAAATTCTAAGTTGCAAACTAGGATTTACTCTCATAACCACTACAAATGCAATTAAAGAGGTTTCTTGCAATACTTTTGACGCTTAAAAACAGAAAACTACTAAACGTTAAATTATAAAATTATAATGGAATACTGCTTTGTTATGTCAGATATGATATCGGCGAACTCGAAAAATAATGTCATACTTCTGTATGGTTCTCGGGTGTTGTCCGATATCAAGAAAATTTTTGATTTTTTAATTTTTCCTCAAAAATGAGGAAAAAATTAAAATTGGTAATTATATTTACCATATGAAACATCAATAAAATGTCTTTTATTTGTTGTAATTTAATAATACTCAGACAACAAATATATGATAATCACGTAAAAGTAAATTTCATACGAGTGTTTGTAAAAATGTTAAAGCCCTTTTATCGGAAAATTTTACACAACGAAGTTTTTTTATCATTAAAAGGTTTGATAAGTGGAAAAAAATTCATTTTTCAGATAAAAAAGCTGATTTTGCAAAAACAATTGAGTTCACGAAAATAAATCTCCTAATTTTTAATAAATGGAAAAATGGATAACTAAGAAATTCTTTATCTCCTAAAACAAAAAAAAACAGGGCTAAAATTTAGGGTACTTTTTAGGATATGCTTAGAATGTTAAAATAAAGGTCTCCATAAAATTCCAGCTTGATCGAAATTTTTTCGCAGTTTTGCTCTTACTGCCATTAATGTTATCGGGTTTTATCATTTGAGTAGTTTTTTTACATTAATTTTTTATCAAATAAAATTTTACTTCCACCATAATTGTGAAAAAAATCATCCATTTTACCAGTTTATCTCTATATTACTTTTGAAATTCGATTTTTCTGATTCCGCCACATATAGAACATAACAATAACACATGTACCTACATATTGTGTTTACTAACGGCACTTTTTGAAAGGTACCTGAGGAAACCTTGGATTGTAAAATTCTTCAAAGAAATATTTGAATTTCCTCAAAAATAAAAACGTAAGTAATTTACCGCCACATCTAAGCGGGCTGTTGCAATGCAAATATAGATAATCTCGTGTCATACGAGTGTTTGAAATGTTATTCAACTTTAAAATACAATAGGGAACTTGCAAACCATACCATTTGCTCAAAATGCGCGTAATTCAATAAATGAAATTCTTCTCTTACAAAAAATAATCAAATATTAGCTTTTTATAGAATTGTAAAAGAAAAGAAAATGTATTGTGAGTTGCAGATCCTGGTTGAATAATTGTGATTGCGCACGGTACGGCGTTTTTCAATAATAACATGTGTTTTTTACTTCCCTCGTAAAAGAGAATTATTGGAATCGTGAAAAAATCACCCTCCGAGGTTTTTACAGATCTTCACGTTTCAGGGTCCCTAAATGATGAAGCTAAAAACCTATTTACCTAATTGACTTCAATTTTTGGGTAAAAATTAGGGGTCATATGGGGATGACCTGATAATATTTTCGTGAAAATTCAATATGGCAGAAGAAAATGGCGGGATAGTGAAATGTTCAAAAACATATTACTAAAAAGTACTTATATTTACTTCAAATTTTCTAGTATTACGTAGGAATATACTGCTAAAATTTTGATATGAATCGCAGATGGCGAAACAAAATGGCGGCTCAATAAAATTATTTATTAGACTGATTTCAATTTTTTTTGCAAAGTTTAGGTGTGATATAAAGATGAACTGGTAAACTTATAGTACGAATCCAAGATAACGTAACAAAATGGCGGTCAAATAAAATGTTTGTTTTGTTATTATTGTAATCATGAAAAAATCGCCTTCTCTGGTTTATATATATTCATGTTTTAGGCTTTGTAGATGCAAAAAAACATGTTTTCTCAATTCCCTTGGTCTATCTGTCTGCTGTCGCTCTGTCTGCCTTAAATTTTACCGTACATCGAAAAAAATACATACCCGATTCACTTCAAATTTTGAACAAAAACGCCTTAATTTTTCATGATCCTTATCATATGGAGATGAATTGGCAACATTTTAGTAAAAATCCATTATAGCTGAACAACGTGTCAGCCTAGTGAATTGTTAAAAAAATTATTGCTAAAACACTGATTATCCAATTTACCTCAAATTTTGCACAAAAATCAAGTACTACGTGGGAATAAACCGGTAAAGTTTTGGTACGAATTTAAGGTGGCGAAATAAAATGGCGGCCTAATAAAATATCTAAAAACTCAGCTTGAGAAAACTACTTATTAGATTGATTTCAAATTTTGTGCAAGGTATAATTGTGATATAGAGATGAGCTGGTAAAATGGAGGTGCGAATTCATGATGGCGGAACAAAATGGCGGCCAAATAAAATATTTGTTATCGTGAAAAAAAATCACTCTTTCAGCTTTTACAATATATCCTCATCTTTTAGCATCCCTAGATGCCAAAAAATATGTTTTCTAAACTCCGTCAGTCTATCTGTCCTGCTGTCAGTTCGCGGCATAGCTAAAAAAAACTACACACCCGATTGACTTCAAATTTTGGTAAAAAATTAAGGGTCATATCACCTGGTAACATTTTGGTATGATAATACAAGTTACTTCAAATTTTGTACAGAATCAAGTGTTACATAGAAATGAATTAAAATATTTAAAAAAATCAGCCTGAAAAAAATTATTACTTATTATATTAATTTCAATTTTGTGCAAGTATTAAATGTAACATAGACATATACTAGTAAAATTGTGGTAGAAAATTTCAAAGTGTTTAGACATTTTAATTTGCAGTTTGGTACGTTTAGTGCATTTTAAATTTAAGGTTATTTTCGAGACATAGATTTGTATAACGTTTTTTATAATAAAGGGTTTAAAAGTGGTTTCTTAGTTTGTGTTATATTACAAAATTTTTATAATGTTTAACCTTCTTGTACGCATGGTTCAAATCCAAAGACAGTATTTTGACTTTCGGAACATTTTTTTTTCGTTAATTTAATAAATTGAACAGTCAAATGACCGGTCAATTAACCGAAAATGTTTTGACCGGTCAAAGGCGCAACCCTAGTTTTTTAAATTTAGATAAGTTTAAGCGAAAACTGCACGCAAAAAGTGAAAAATCAGCGACAAGGTCTAGTCAAGTTCAAAGTAAGATGAAAAGGTACCTACGTATTAGAAAAAACTTCCTGCACGTTCGACCTTAAAAAATGTGTTATATATAGGCAATTTAAATTACATTTCAGTAAAAAATGGGTTCAAAAGGGTTACGCCCTGCAGAAATACAAAGACATGAGTACGATTTACCATTTCAAATTTTGCAGTTATGTAGACAAAGGATCAATGCAAGGCGGTAAAGAGCCATTTTGTGGGAAAAAAATTATATGCGACGGCATTTGCGTCAACAGTTTATCTATTTTATATTTCTAGATTTGATTTTTTCATAAAAATTCAAATTTAACGACTATACATATTTCCCTAATTAAATTACAGTGAAGCTAATAAATATCTCTTACAGCTTTAAGATAATATTGCAGCTTCGAAAGGCTTGCAAATGATCCATAATACTGCATGCAGTTCCCTCTTAACCCGAGGAACATATTTTTTTTAAAACTGTTTGTATTGAGCTTAGTTTATTTGTCTTCCTTATTACATAATCTAATTTTAAGTATTTTTGGTGATAAGATGCTTAATTTGTAAAATATTGGTTTTGCTCGTTTACTAAATGCCGCAATGATTTAATATTAATTAATTCAATATTTCCTAATCTGTCACAATTTTTATGACGAACCTTAAAATATTTATTCCAATTATATAAGCAATTGAATGTTAAAATGTTTACTAGTTCCTTTATTTCAAGGCCTACTAACTTTAGTTTGACATATTAGATTTGTATAATTCGTTTACTATTAGTAGAAATTAATAATTTACATGAGAAGTTTCAGAAGTTCAAAAAGTTTTTACAGTTGGCTTTAAAAATGAATTATGTCAGTGGCTCACTAATCATAAAGAATTTTTTTCCGACCAATCTAATTTAGCTATAACTTTTATATTAATGTTTGTCTCCTATTAGGTATCTCAGATTAACTAAAGTATCGCATTAGTAAACCAAACCCTACGAATTACCATATTATCTGTATCGGTCTTTCTGTTTTTGCGCGCCATAGTTCAAAAAGTACTTATCAAATCTCCAAATATTGGTAAAAAATCAAGGATTTTATGGGGATGGAATGTTTACATTTTGGTAAAAATCCAACATGGAGGAACAAAACGGCGGCCTCACAAAATGTTGACCCTTAATTTTGTATAAAAATTAAATGTGATGTAGAAATAAACCAATTCATTTTGGTTATGGCTTATCAAAATTCCCGCTTAATGAAATGTTTAAAAATTCAGTACAAAATACTTATTCAGTTCACTTGAAATTTTGCCCAAAAAGTGGAAGACATAAATAAACTGGTAAAATTTTAGTGCAAATCCTCTATATTAAAACAAAATGGTGGCCTAATAAAATTTAAATATTCGCTAGAATTTCATTTCCTGGAATAAATCCTTCTGTTCATGGAGGAAAATAATCAATGACATAATTTATTTTTAATAGGCTATTTAAAATAAATTCTAAAATAAACATTTTGTAAAAATAAAACCTACTTCAAAAAATGCACTAGAAAGTGAAAAATAATATTTCAAATGGCTATTTGTTAAAATAAATTTTAACAAATAGCCATTAAGATCCACTACATATTATGTAACATCATTATATAATAACATGTCTTATTATACAATATACAGTGGTAACATACATACTTTTTTTTTGGCAGAATGGTGAATGCATTAGTGAACGCATATATTGTTCAATGTAACATCGAAAGAACAGTTCAAAATGGCCTCATTCCGTCATTTTTAACACGCTTGCTATTGGGCCACTCCGGTAACATACTGAATATTTCCTGACAGTTTCATCCAAATTGCTCAAATCATCTCGGACTAATCGATGTATATACATAAAAAAATACATAGGGTCGAATTGACAACCTCGTCCCTTTTTAAAGTCGGTTAAAAACACTGGGAACAGCAAACATGTTTCCGAGAACAAATTTGCAAAATCTATACCTAAAATTTCTATACCTACTATATAAAATCTAAATACCGGGTGTACTTTATAAGGGGTTTAAATGCATGTTACATAAATCCTAAATTGTTAGTTGTATTTCAACAACCAGTTGGTCGAGAGCTGTTCGTATTTGAGAAATTAGAGAGTTTTGAGCAACATGTCGTGCGTTTGTGTAAATAAGCTGGATCATTTTTGTCATATATGTGGTGAAGTGACTTTTGAGAGACAAAAACCTACTTTTAGCCCTTTAATAAAAAAGGCTTTTCACTTGTATTTTGGCTGCAAAGTTGCAGACCAGATTAAAAATTGGGCTCCTTATAACTGCTGCAACAAATGTGCGTTCAACATTCGTGGCTGGCTAAGTGAAAGAAAAAAGCGTAAGATGTTCCTATGATCTGGCGAGAACCGAAACACCACGTTACTGACTGTTACTTTTGCTTGATACCTCTTATCAACGGAGATAAAAAGGTCTGCGATACAGTATCTAAATTCACAATCCGCCATGACTCATAGTGACGAATTTGCCTGCACTTAATCCACCTCAGGAATATACCCTTGATTCTGATGATGATCAAACGGATTCAAATGTCGTCGGCCCATCATCAACGTCGCTGCCAGACTCCGATTTTGTCTGTGAACTTCCCATTAAAAAGCCTCACAAAATAAATCAAAGTGAATTAACTGACCTTATAAAGGATTTAGAATTGCGCAAGAAAAAAGCATAACTATTGGCCCCTCGATTGCAACAGTGGAATTTACTTCATCAATGTGTTAGCGTAGAGGGACATTGAGGGATTAATGGCACCTTTAAGACTGGAGACTTTTCCTTAAAAGTAAGTCTTAAAGCTGTGGTACTCCATAATGGAATCAAGTTGCTTTCGGTCCCATTTGGTCATGCAGTTCAAATGAAAGAAGCGTATATCAATTTGAAATTATTACACAATATGAAAGATTTAAATGATATATCTGTGGGCATTTAAAATTTATGGTGATTTTGCTTGGAATGTAGCTAGGTTCTACCAAATACTGTTGCTTCCTCTGCGAATGGGATAGTCGAGCACCATCGGATCACTACAAAAAGAAAATTTGGCCACCGAGAGAGCCTTTTGAGCCAGTAAAGAAAAATGTAACGAGCTCACCATTAGTTCCCCTTGAAAATATTTTACTACCGCCACTTCATATAAAATTGGGACATATGAAACACTTGAAAAAGGCATGCTTTCAGTTATTTAAAGGAAACGTTCCCTAGAATCAGGGACGGTAAAATTAAAGAAGGAATATTTGTGGGTCTCCAGATAAAGAAACTTTTCGGAAGTGCGCAATTAGATTCCATCCTTAAAGGTAAGAAAAAAGATGCTTGGAATACCTTTAAAATGGTTGCAACAAATTTTTTGGGAAACATAAAAGCAAAAAATTATAAAGACCTGATTGCCCAACTTCTTTTGTGTTACTAAAACTTAGGGTGTAATATGAAAATTCATTTCCTGGATTCTCATCCGGATTACTTTCCGGAAAATTGTGGTGCTGTAAGTAACGAGAACGGTGAGAGGTTCTTCCAGGATATTTCAAACATGGAAAGAAGGTATCAAAGAAAATGGAACTGTGAGATGTTAGCCGATTACTGCTGGACTACTACGAAAGATGCATCTAGAGGCTGCTTTCAAAAGCCTGCCTGCAAAAGCGCAAAAAAAGTGTCTAAACTTTAAATTCAATTAAATTCTTTAATAAGTATTAGATTTTTTTGCGTTCTAACTAAATTCTTTAATAGGTATTTTTTAGTTACTTGGGTGAAGTTGAATCCAAAAAATAGGTTTTGTTCAATAAAACAAAAAGAATTCTACCATACACAGATAACACATTTGATGAATCCATATAGTTGTGTGGTAATAACTTAAAAAGGAAAATGCAGTTTATATAGTATATACAGTTATTATTAAATAATTATATGCACATATAATTTGTGTTATCTGTATGCTGTACGTAGTGTAATTCGGCACCAATGAATTGCGGGTAAAGGTCAATTTACCGTTTATTTTTTAATTGAAAATGTTTAAATAATGTATATTAGCCATCCATAACACCACAAACAAAATTCTTTTTATCTAAAAGCATAATATTTAAACTCACTGTTTTCCTAATCTATTGATCTACTTAATGATAAATTGCCTGATAATACCTTTAGCGTGTATTCATTAAATACATTTGTTGGTTTTGAAATGTGTAATTTATGATGACATTCTAAAAATCGGACTTTGGAGGGCACTGTTGACACATTAATATATATCGGGTACAAAACAAATAAAAAACCTACTTGAATTTTTACCCAGTAAACTGGGATGAAATGACCATTTTAAAAAAAGAAAATGATGGAGAAGGATTGTCCATTCCAGCCATAAGCACAGCAAAATTTTTCAAATAGAAATATTGTTTAAATTGGTGATAAGTATACGTTGCATTGTATATTCTATTTTAACATTTTGGAAGTAATTAAACAGGAAACATAATCGACTACTTAGAAATTGAAAATAAAAAATCAGTGAACTGAAATAATATAAGAAAATTAGAAATGAAGTAAAATAAAAATTAAATACATAAATACTACTTTTCCTGGTTAAACATTGTCATTCCTCTGTGAGTAATGTAAACAAGTCTATGTCATCATGGGAATGTTTTTATTTTTCCACATATCCTTCCATGTAAGACATTCTGCCTCAAAATTTTCAATATTGTACTGCTCTATTATATTTTTTATGATTTCATCATTTAAATTTAAAATATTTGATGGATGCAAATTTACCAGCGAAAAAGCAGTTGTTGTATCTTCGGAAAATCTTGTGGTTAATGAGCTGATCAGGGAATCTAAATACGGATTAAAAATAGATATTCTAAAATATGCCTCAGGTGAATCCGATAAGACATTTGTTCTCATTGTTTGACGCTGTGTTATTCTGGGCATTTTAAATTCTATGTCAAATATATTTTTGAAATCATTACATTTTTTAAATATTTCTAAAAAAACTACATTTGAATTTTCCCGGTCTCTTTGAAAAATGCCTAATAAAACGTCAATATGTTTTTTTACAGAAAGAAGATTTATAGACACTCCTTGCAAACTATTTGTAATTGGTTCCAATTGTGAAGAATATTTTGAAATTATCGTCAGGCATATCAAAAAAAACTGGTTCTGATGTAGAAATAAATAACTGGTGGGCTTTTTGTCTAGTTTGGGTATTGAAATATAGATCCAAAGAAATATTTTCTAAAATTTCCTTTATAGTTATAAAATTTTCAGAAAATATTCTTATTGATTTATATTTGGCTGACCACCTAGTCTCTGATAGAAGAGGAATATAAGGTAACAAGTGACCTTCGCTTTGGACTTTCTCTAAAAAATTTAATTACTTCTTAGATTACAGCTATACTGTTTTGAATTTGTGGTACTGCATTAAGGTCATTTACAACAAGATTTAGCCGATGAGATGCGCAATGAAAAAATGTTGCCTTAGGATATATATTTCTTATTAGGTTTTGAACACCATTTTCCTTCTCCGCCATAGTAGAACAACCATCAAACCCTAATCCTACTAGTTTGTCTAAATTCAGACCACATTCCCTAGCATAATTTAGTAGAGTATCCGCTATTGATTGTGCAGTCTGTGATTTTAACTCGGCAAATCCAAGAAATTCTTCTTTTACAATGTTATTTTTACCTATATATCTGACTCCAATAGATAATTGTTCAATCCCGGCAATATCTGCTGTTTCATCCGCCAATAAGGAAAACGCATTGCAGTCATTTACTTCACTAACCATCATGTTTCTTAAAACTTCACCACATATTCCTATTATTTCGTTTTGACACATATGAGAAGTATATTTGGCATTTTTTTTGCAGGTGTTCAGATGTTGTTCTAATACTTCGTTTCCGCTTTCTACTCTAAACTTAAGAAGATCTTCGAAATTTCCATCATGTGATTCTTTTCCTCTAAGAGCTATATCGTGCATTCCACAAAATAATATGGATGAAATAATAGGCACCAGTTTTTTTCTATTATTTTCAACTAATAATTGTTCTTGCGTATTTATTTGTTCTACTACGGCACTGGCTTTTCCAGTTACAATTTTAATGAAATTTGTTGCTTGAACTACAGATTTCTTATGCCACTCGCTTTTTTCGTGTAATTTTGCACATTCATGTAAATCTTTGTATTTATTAAACTCTTTTTTTATAAAAGCCCCCTGAAAACCTCTATGGATGGCTGGTTTATAAACTACGCAATATTTACAGAGAGCACCTTTTAAGGCTTTTGAATAAACCATCCAGGTATATTTTTGCATCCATTCTATCCTAAATGCTCTTTTTCTTTCGCCAAAACCAACATCATCCTTGAAGTTATAATTAGAAAACGGTGTAAAAGGATTCACTAAAAGATTGTATTTAGTCATATGGCTTATGTTGACAGCCGAAATAAAAAGTCCTAAATCATATTTTTCAGGTTCACCAATACCTGATTCCGGTGATTTGTTGATTTGTGTACTACACGAAGACCTAGTGCTGGAGCTGGCTATCGAATTTGGGTGTTGATCTGGTTCTGGTACTGGCAATGTGTCATTATTTTTTTTGTTTGTTAATTTTATTTTTTTTTCACACAATTATCACTAGAGCTTTCAGAACCAGAAACAGGTATTTTTGTTTTAGTTAAAAACTTTCTAATATCCATTTTAAAATTATATTCTATTGATTCTATTGGTAATAATAACCACCACCTTCCACCTAATGACAAAATACATACAAATGAAAAACAATACTAATAATAATCAAAATAGGCTTACCAAAAAAATGTAGGTACACCTCACTTCTTTAAATCAAATCAATAAATAAGATCGAATAGGAGGTCTTCGAGGTCGAATATCCTATTGTCAATATATTTATGTATATATAGTAACCACCACCTAACGATAAAATTCCAATCAAAAAAACAAATACTAATAATTAAAATAAACTTACCAACAAAAAAAAAATCGTATTCTCAAACTAAATTGTATTGGAAATACACTGAAAGTCAAGCTAGGTATATCTAAATAAAATCTTACTTCCAGAAGAACTAAAACAATGCCGAATTGAACGATGCAATTTCTATTAGACTATTAGGCTGTTAAAAATCACATCTACAAGTCGTGGTAATCTCCGGCGTGTCGTGGGATTCCCCGGCCCCGGCGCGGCGCGCGGCGTTTCAAGTTTAGACGGTAACTAGTGATGTCGCGCTTAATTAGGGAGTTCCTATACCGCGTGTTGTGTCGAACACAAAACGGTATTATGCAATTTTGCTCATTGTCTTTTAACTGTATGATTTTCCAGGGGGGGGCAACTGCCCCCTCTTGCCCCCCTCTGCCGGCGCCCATGAACATTGTGGGTACTAAATTCTATTAGACAAACTAATGAATTTCTTTTACTTAGGTTTTTTAGATGTATTACAAATAAATTAAAAAACATCACAGGCTAAGGCATAGACTGTTTAATGAAAAGTAGTATTAAATAAGGGTCTTTGCCAGAAATAGCAACTTTATGTCTAACTAATTAAATATTTTGACGCCACAATTTCTGATTTCAATATTTATGGGTTTTTTTACTTTCCACATGTTTAAATTCTGACACATCCAGAAGCAGTCAATTTTATTGACCTCAAATTTTATGAAGCAACTTTTGCTACTCGACCTATCCATTTAATTTTTCTAATGGCTCCCAAACGCCATTATGAACATTTTAAATATAAAAAAAAATAAATTTTAAATGACACTGTTTGCTTATATTCATCTTAATTTCGGGATTAAATTTCTCTTGGTAATTTTTTTAAGGGTTACATTCTATTTGAAATGCTGTAACAACCTTAAGGGTATACACCTTTTAGGATATTGAAAAAGAGTTCATTCCATACATTTATTTCCACGAGTTGCATCTGTTAAAGTATGCCCGTTTAAAACATGATTCTGACTTTATTTTTAAAACGTATGTCGTGTGTGCAAAATATACTTATTATATATCTTGTTCAAAAGAAACGCACAAAATTCAAATGTGGCAGCCTGTAGGGACATTGAGGGATTAATCCAAAAGACTGGAGACTTCATTGATTCCTCAAAAGTAAGTGTTAAAGCTGTGGTACTCCATAATAGAATCAAGTTGCTTTCAGTCCCAATTGGTCATGCAGTTGAAATGAAAGAAACGTTTAGCAATTTGAAATTATTACTAGAGCTCATAGAATATGAAAGATTTATATGATAAATTTGTGGGGATTTAAAAGTTGTTGCGATGTTGATTGGAATGCAGCTAGGTTATACCAACTACTGCTGCTTCCTCTGCGAATGGGATAGTCGAGCACCACCGGATCACTACTGTATAACGAAATTTGGCCACCGTGAGAGTCTTTTGAGTCAGGAACGAAAAATGTAACCAGCGTGCCATTAGTTCCCTCTGAAAAGATTTTACTACCGCCACTTCATATAAAATTGGGACATGAAAAACTTTGTGAAGGCCATAAACAAAGAGGGCCGTGCTTTCAGTTATTTAAAAGAAAAGTTCCCTAGAAGCAGTGACGGTAAAATTAATTGGAGAATATTTGTGGGTCCCCAGATTTGGAAACGAGCGCAATTCGATTCCATACTTGAAGGCATGGAAAAAGACGCTTGAAATGCCTTTAAAATGGTTGCAATAAATTTTTTGGGAAACATTAAAGCAGAAAATTATAAAGACCTGATTGTCCAACTTCTTTTGTATTACTAAAATCTAGGATGTAATATGTCTTTGAAAATTCATTTCCGAAAAATGTGGTGCTGTAAGTGACGAGCACGGTGAGAGGTTTCACCAGGATATTTGAAACATGGAAAGAAGGTATTAGGGAAAATGGAACTGTGATATGTTAGTTGTTTATTGCTAGACTATTAAGATAGACTCACTAGAGGCTGCTTTCAAAAGGCAGGCTAAGAAGCGCAAAATAAGTATCTAAGCTTTAGATGCAATGATAAAAATGTGCTATTTAATTGCTTCGAGCCGGTGCATAATCGCCTGTTGGATATCTGTAATTGGCACTAAATGAATTAAACTTAGGAAATCTAAACGTAAACGGCGTATTTTCGGTTCCATATCACACTACCAAAATTCAATTTATTGATTACAAAAGAATTATATATACAAATAATTGACTTGCTGTTCGTAAACCTGGAGTTTCTCCGCATGACGTATCCCAATATCCTAGAGGCTTGATTTACGACTACTGAATCAATGTTTATCAAAAATAAGTCTCGAGTCAATAATTATTCCCAGGTCTCGCACCTGGGTAACCTCTGGAAGCGTAGAAGTGCCTATTTTGTATTCAAAGATATATTCGCGTTTATTACGAGAGAAAGTGATTGTGGAACATTTGCTTAAGATAGGATATTTTCGTTGCAAAATACAACTACTCTATTTAAATCACTTTGAATTCTCTCGCAATCTAAAATATTTAGAAGTTTTCTGAAAATTTCCCTCGATGACGGAAACATGTTTTCTCAATTCCGTCGATCTGTCTGTCAGCCTGTCTGTTAGCGACGTAGCTAAAAAACTATTTACCCGATTCACTTCAAGTTTTGATCAAAAATTAAGAGTCATATAGGGTTGACCAGGTAACATTTTAGTAAAAATTCCATATGGCGACACAAAATGGCGGCCTAGTCAAATGTTAAAACAAATATTAATAAAGAACTCCTTATCTAATTTGTCTCAAATTTTGCAAAACCATCAAGTATTATGTTGGAATTAACTGGTAACATTTTGGTACGAATCTAAGACGGCTCAATCATCAATCATCACTAGCAAAAATCAACTAGCAAAAATTAAGGGTCATATGGGCATGACCTTTTAATATTTTGGTAAATATTCAACATGGAGGAATAATATTAAAATAATTTGTTAGAGTGGTGTATTATTTAGGGTTAAGGTCCAGTAAAAAGTCTTTTTAAATTGTCGACGTTTTGTAACTTTATTGTTACATCAGGACACATATATAGATCCTATATCGTGCATGAAACCCATATTATCAGTCTTTACCTACTCCGTTGGTCCGCATATATTTTCCAGATATCAAGTTTCTAAATGGTTTTCGCTAACAATCCTCTTGTTGTTATGTTAGAGTGGTTTATTAATTGGGGTTAGGATCCACTAAAAAAACAAAAGACTTTTTATAAATTGTCGATGTTTCTTTAAGCTGCATGAAACTTGCTTGAATATTAAATTTAAGAAAGTCGCCGATCTCACTGTCAACCGAAATAAGGTTTTAGTTCGGCTTTTCCTCAACGACCTGGATCTATGTTACAAGATCTCAAAGAATATACAATATTAGTAACTTTCTTACCTATATCAGTTATTTGAATTTTCTCAGTTCAGCATGTCGGTTATTTAAAGTAATCATTAAGTCTAGATAGTTTTCCTTTAAAGTCTGAAACTTTGTCGGAGCAGAACTCCACTGTTATATTTTTTTTAGTTTACCCACACATTTAAGTTCTAAGCAGTCTCCGGTTTAATTACTTCCAAAATGATAAAAAATATACAATGCGATGTATACCTATCACCAATTTAAACAATAGAAAAGCGGTCTTTCATCTGGGGTAAAAATTCAAGTAGGTTCTTTATTTGCTTTGATATATGTTAGTATGTCAAGAGTGCCCTCCAAAGTCCGATATTTAGAATGTCATCATAAATTACAGATTTCAAAACCAACAAATGTATTTAATGAATTATACGCTAACGGTATTATCAGACAATTTATAGTAGATAAATAGATTAGGAAAACAGTAAGTTTAAATATTGTGCTTTCAGATAATAAGAATTTTGTTTGTGGAGTTATGGTTGGTTAACGTACATTACTTAATCATTTTCAATTAAAAAAAACGGTTAATTCACCTTTACCTAGAATTTCCTTGCTGCCAAATTACTCTAGGTACAGCGTACAGATAACACAAATTATATGTGCATAAAATTATTTAAAAATAACTGTATATACTATATAAACTGCATTTTCCTTTTTAATGTATTACCAAAAAACTATATGGATTCATCAAATGTGTTATCTGTGTGTAGTAGAATTCTCTACCGGAAAGTTGTGGATAAAGACGAATTAAGATTTTATTGGGGAACAAATTTCAACTTTTTTTTTGTTTCTTTCAAGTAACTAAAAAATGCCTATTTAAGAATTTAGTTGGCTCGCGAAAAAAGTCTAATACTTATTAAAGAATTTAGTTGACTCGCAAAAAAAATCTGAATTGTTACAAAATTTTAACACAACATACAAAATACAAATAACAATATATTGTTGGTTCATTTAGTTTATGGTTCATTTAGTGCCAATTACAGATATCCAACAGGCGATTATGCACCGGCTCGAAGCCTGTTGGATATCTGTAATTGGCACTAAATGAACCATAAACTAAATGAACCAACAATATATTGTTATTTGTATTTTGTTGTGTTAAAATTTTGTAACAATTCAGATTTTTTTTGCGAGTCAACTAAATTCTTTAATAAGTATTAGACTTTTTTCGCGAGCCAACTACATTTCCTTATACCATCCTTATTTGTTAGAAGAGCTATCTCGGATATTTTTGTATAAAATAATCAATAATCTCATAAGTAACCCGCACCTTTTGTTAATAAGGTATAAATATTCTAGAAGCAGACCTTCGAGAACTGCAATTATTTCAGGTTCCTTTTAGAAGGACAAATTGTTTACAGAACTCTCCATTGTGTAGAATAGGCAGAAGTTGCAGTATTGCCATAACATAGTAGACTTTTTCTCCTCCTTGTAACCAATGACTGTGAAAAGAGTCTTGCGGCAAAATATTCAGTGATTTGGTTTTGTTCGGGTTTAAATTTTTTGTTATAAATTATTTTACTAGTTTTTAATTATATTAATTTCTTCTTTTTAATTATAGCTAAGGTATTCAATTATATAAATTTGTAGGTCCTTCTTTGGGTTCACACCCATCTGTAACCCTGTTGTACACAAATAAATAAATAAACCAAATTAAAAATTAAGTAAAATCAAAAATAAAAATCAAATAAATAAATAAGTACTATTTTTACCGGGAAACACTGTCGGCAGTAAATATATTAGATAAAATATGGTATTATTTTCTTTAGGCCTTTTTAGATAAATTTAAAAAACATGCTTTCTGCTATATCAAACACATTGGCATGAACCCGTCCTAGCAATGGCATTTCTAGAAAAAAAAGGCACTCTGCCTAGTGAAAAACAGCATTAAATAAGGGGCTATGCCAAAAATAGCAATTTTATGTCTCCAATAAAAAGCTGTAGAATTTAACAGAATATATAACTAATTAAGTATTTTTATCCCACAATTTCTGATTTCAATATTTGTGAGTATAAGAGGTTTTACCTTCCACGTGTTTAGATTCTGCCACATCCATGAATAGTCACCAAAACCAAACAGAACTGTTTGTTTATATTTATCTTAATAAAAGTAAAATTCCTGTTGGTTGTTTTTTTAACAGTTAAATTCTATTCCAAATCAGTGGCGGCTCGTGGATTTAAGAATGGGTGAAGCGCAGCGTAGGTAGATGCATAGCGCCGCAGGCGAAAATGTTTCGGGGTGCCACGCCCAAAATGGTTATTATTTTAACCTTTTTATGATGTTAATTATCCATAGCTTTGGAGCGTTTTTGAATACTTAGGGGAAATAATATGAATTTATTAGATTTTGAATATGTTCTTAAAAAACAGTTATGTACCTATATCTTAAAGCTAATTTCGAATCGATTCGATCGATGCAAAACTGCTTCCGCCTCAGATGATCCGAACGCACTAATTTACATTAATTCTATAGCAAGCGAACAAGCGCCTGCAGCAGAAGTTTTATGCCGCTCCCATCTCTATTTCCCTTGCGGATATTCACCATTGCGTTGCCATAGCAACAACCGTAAACAAAGCTGGCATGCGGGCGGAGTCTGATGCGGAATTGTGATTCCTCAACGGGTCGCTCTTATAAAAAGGTGTTCAGCGCACTGTGTTTTTAAGTCCTTATTATTTTTTGGTATATAACGCACTAGTTTTGATAGAAAATAATGGTATAATTAAGTAAATAATGTGAACTTATATAAAACATACTACATTTTTATAATACAAATGTAGCTTATAAAATGCTTAATATTTTCAAAATATTTTTATTTTTAAGTAAATCGAGGGAAAATACAGGGTTGTTCAAAGGAAACGCACAAAATTCATTTTCTGTACGAGTCATTTTTCACAAAAATACACAACCCAACTTTTTTTTCCATGGCAAACTAGGTTTTGTAAGGGATCTTTGAGGTCTTCTAAAACTAAATCTCCGGTACTAGCAACAAACTAGGGATCTGCTTATTTCGTTACAGTAAAAAGTCAACATAAGTTTTTTAATTAAAATTAATATTCGAGGGTGATCCTTAGCACTCACCTGATTTGATTAATGTAACAAATACTAATAGTGATCTCTACCTTCGACTTGACATGTACCGAGGCTGTGCTAAATACTATCCTCCGCACTTCGAATATTTCCGGCTGGTAAATTAGTAACCTCCATCCTTATTCTACCTTGTAGGTACTCAACGATGTTTGTTCTATTTTTAAACATTCTCTCCTTCAAATACCCCCATACAGAGAAATCCAATGGTGTAAGGTCCGGAGACTTTGGTGGTCAATAAATGGGAGCCCGTCGACCTATCCATTAATTTGCGGTGGTGGGCCATTTTGTTAAAACCATATTCTTTCATGGGGAATATCGGGATCACCCTCGTTAGGAAACATTACTGCTAATGCAGGTATTAAATCAAATGTGACGAAATCTAAGTAACGTTCTGCAGTAAGATTTTCTTCAAAGAAATATGGTTCTAAAATTCGTTTATTTATTATGCCAACCAACACATTGACTTCTTGGGGATATTGTGTATGTTCTTCACGTATCCACTGTGGCTTTTGATCAGACCAGAATCGATAATTATGTCTATTGATCATTCCATTTAAATAAAATGTAGCTTCAACGGAGAAGATAATATTTTGTAAAAATGGTATTTACTTCCCATCATTAATTTCTTCACAGAATTGTAATCTCATATCTTAGTCATCTTCAAGAAGTTCCAGTACAACACGTACTTTATACGGGTGACACTTCTGGCTTTTTAATAACATAACAGCTGTACCAAGCTCTACTGACATCGTTATTGAGCGCTTTGGTATTAGTTCAAGAATGTGGTCTTTCTTGTACTGATAGGAGTATATTAAGGTTTTTGTCTTCAGTTAAAGCGGGTAGTCGGCCCGTTTTAGGTAAATCCCTAACTGTCCCAGGCTCTTCAAATTTGTGAAATTTTCTACTCACACGTGACCGCGTAATTGTATTCTCGGGATTCTTTTCATTGAACAACACACAAACCTCATCCTGGCTTCGTAGTATATAGACAACCAAATGTGTGAAAAATTCGTTCAAATTGGTCAAACCATCCCGAAGTAATCTGTGTACATACAAAAAATACATAGGGTCGAATTGGTAAGATTTTGAAGGGCAAAATATTTATAATTCCTGTGAGACTAGAGGTTAGCCTTAACGCCACATAAAATTTCAAAATTATATTTTTGTTGGAATTGTATAATTTATTAAATATTCTATTAAAAATCATTTCGTTACCCTTACTCTTTCCCTCTGCGCGGCCAGGTTGTTCGACTCTGGACGTTTATATTTCAATTTTTTATTGAAGTTTGCGATTAGAAACACATTTTTGTTTCGTATTAAGCAATACAATTTTCTTTTTTAAATTGCAGTTGACTTTTTTAAATTTTAAGTATGGCACAAGTGAGCTTGCTCTTCATGATGAACTCCAAATTTTGATAAGAACGATATAAATCTCTTTTATTTGAAAGCATATAGTTCCGTCGTTCTGATACATGAATTGGAGTTGAGTTGAGGCTAACTTCTAGTCTCACAGAAATTTAACTTCTTTTTAACCGACTTCAGAAAAGGAACCAATTCGACCCTTTGTATCTTTATACGTATATATACCGACTACTACGGGATGGTTTGATCAATTTGGGAGAATATTTTCATGGTTCTGGCGGAGTGTTCCTATAGCAAACATTTAGTATATTGAAAAAAAAACTAAAATGGCGGAATGGCGCGAGCAATTTTGCCGCGCGTCTTGTAACTCCATTATCTTACTAAAAATCTCGATCCTGGCAATTGGATTTTAATAGATCGAAAATTTTCTGAGAAGTTACACAATTACCTTTCATTTATAATTTCGATGCGCTCTACAAGCGTTCAGATATCTGTCTTATGACCCCCCCCCCTTTTCCTGCTATCATCGCTCCGCCTGAAAGCTGTTATTACAGAAAACATTTTTAATAATAGGATGTTCTAACCATATATTAGTCTTCATCAACCAGCCAGTTGACAAAATGAGAGTAGTTATATATTTGGCTTACCTAATTTAAGGTAATACGATATATATATATATATATATATATATATATATATATATATATATATATATATATATATATATATATATGGATCGGTCATTTCAGAAAACGACACATGTCAAGTTATGAAATCCAAAATTATAGCAGAGCGCTTTTGACTCATTAATACCCCCTACAAATAATTATAAGGATGGTGGACAAGCCCAAAAACCCAAAAAGAAAAAGGTCGAATCAAGAGATATACTTACTCGCCAGGGAACAGGCAGAAAGATACATGATTCTAAAATGAATGCAGTTAAAAAACTTTTTACATGTAATAAAGACAAAACAAAACGGACGAACGCCAAATTACATTTAATTTTTTTTAGCTTTAAAAGCAGCCTTATTTTATGTAGGCATGCTGCAACAGATAATTAGATGAATTTCTTTAACAAAAGAAACAAATGGTCGTCAAAGGGGTTGCCAAGTTTACGATTAAAAGCAACTATAAATATTCAAAAAGTTATAATATTCAAATCCTTATATATAATGGGCAAGTTTGGAGGAAGGAAAATTGTCTTAATTCATTTAACCAAAACACGAATTTAAATATAAAATAAATTGTAAACTTGTTAAAAAAGAAAAATAACCATTATAAATTATTAATAATAATAATAATAAATGCCTTTTAATGAGAAAATGTACAAAATATTTAAATACGTACAAAAAAGTTAGCATGTCGATGATTGGCGCAGCTTTATAGCTACTCTACTGAACCAATCAATGACAAAGAATATTCTAAATCTAATCTAACAGTAGTCAGGGTAAGCAGTGGTATTTTTATATATTTAATAAAGTTTGGGTGCAATAAGAACAGATCTTTTATAAATCATAAAATTGTGCCCCTGATATATCAACTATTATTTTAATAAACAAAATTACCTGTGTTCTGCAAATCAAAAAGGTAATTACTATATTTTACTTGGAATACCGGCACTTTTAAATTTAAAAATTCGACAGGAAGCCCATTATAACATCTAACAGCATCGTATGAAAAACATCTCTGAAACATGGCGCTTTGGTGATGAGGCATAGTTAATTTATTTCTACCTCTTACATCTCTTCCGTGTATTTCACCACGAAAAATTAATCGTTCGCGAACAGAAACAAGGGCGGAAGGATCACTAATACATTTAATTAAAAAACTACAAAAATGAAGTTTCTACGAGCATCCATACGTAACCAGTTGACTTCTTTATACAAATGTGAAATGTGATCATATTTTCTTAATCCAAGAACAAATCGTAAACAGTTATTTTGTATTTTTTGTATAGGAGACCGACTCTTCCGATCCAGACAAATTGACTACAAATCTGATTGGAAATCCCGGTGTGTCGTCATAGCGAGAAAAAGACACTGTTCAAAGATAAACAGTTAAAGACTGGCTTGGCAACCTGGTTAAAGGGGTCTATTGACTAAAAATTAGTAAATACATTGGAAATAAGTGGTAGAAAAGGTACAAAAACTTGTATAATGTCAACAAACACACCAACTGTGAGAAGCAACATAAACGTTTAGATTTAATACAAAAATGGGACTAATCTGTATTTTACTGTCTAAGCAAAAAAGCAACACTGGTAACGGGTTGGTTTGGACCAAAATAAAAAACAAACACTAAGTGGATAAATTGAGAGAGCCGAGGAAATTAGATCAGTACAAAGTAGCTTTCAAACAATTGGCGAGTAAGGACAAAAACAAATGCGTTGTAAGCAAATGTGTAAAAGTTAACTGACCTTCCAAACAAGAACAACCTGTGGTGTAATAGAAAGATTTGAAAAATAAAAGTGGGGGGGGGGGGCTAAATATTCTTTGTAAAAAATGGCAAATTATTAACAAAATATATTTTGATAGTAATGATAAGTTGGCATTTAAGAAAAGGAATACATATTTTAATTAGCTGTTAAACAAAAGATTGGTTGAAATTCGGAAATTTTCACCTCGTTACTCCTCGGGCAATACTTGTCACCCACCTACCCTGTTCCTTTTTTTCTTGTATGGAAGGTCAGTGAATTTTAAAGTCGTTACACATCTATGTTAGTTCAGATATTTTGATCACAATTTACTAGCCATTCTTTTAAAGTATTGTATTGACTTTTAATAATTTTGTACAGATACACATTAAATTGTAACAGATATTTTTGGTCAGCTTGTCTATCTTCCTGCAAGGACTTTCTTTGGGTTTTCATAGTTTTAGTTTCGTTTGCATTTCACTTAAATTTTATGTTAGGGTTAGTAACAGCGCGTTTGTTTGAAAACTACTTTGTGCTGACTTTTTTCTCGGCTAATCTATCCACATAGTTTTGTTTTTTTTGGTCTAAACCAACCCATTACCAGTGTTGCTGTTTTGCTTAAACAGTAAAATACATCTATTAGTCTTATTTTTTAATTATATCTAAACATTTCTGTTGCTTTTGACAGTTGGTGTGTTTGTTGACATTACACAGGTTTTTGTACCTTTTTTATCATTTATTTCCCATGTAGAGGATTATTTTTTCAAGATACAAAGAAATGTTTCCTACGAAGTGTATAGGGAATTTCTTAAAGATTTACATGGGTGCAATTTTAAAAACAAAAGACGATCGGAAAATCAAAATCAACTTTGTTATTTTAAATGGGAAACCCTGTATTTTTGACGGATTCTCCTCATTCTCCCCTTTTCAAAAATATATAATTTGTCTATATTCGAAACAGTAGTTTTTGACTTATTCCACTTTAAATTTACCACTTATGACAATTTCTTAGATATGTAGCCATACTTAAATCGCGGTACCCATGAAATGATGAAATCGCTTTACCCATGGAATGTCACCAACAAAAACAAAACACTTACTTTTATTCGTAAGTAAAATATTTTACTGATTTTACAAAATTAATAAAATCTAAAATGCAGTTTACCGAAGAAGAAAAACTAAAAATTCTTTAACTTTATTTCGCAAATGCTGATGATACGTTAATTGCAGTGTGACAATATAGGCTGCTATATCCTGGTGCAAGAGTTCCCTCAAGAAAAACTTTTGCATATATAGTAAAAAACCACGAACATAGAAAATCCTTGCAGAGACAAAGAAGACGAGCAAATTTAGACTTGGACGAGGAATTATCCATATTATTATATTTTGAAGGTAAAAAATTCTTTCTTTAGGTAGTCTAAAGTGCTAAAAAAAAATCGATACCACCCGTGTAAAATTAGACCAGTGCAACTATTAACCCACGATCATTTTAACTAACGCCTCCACTTCTGTGAGGCTATGTTGATCACACTGAGGCAAGATATGATCTTATTTAGAGGAGGAGCTTCCTTTAAATACAACATTCGAGAGGTCACAGATTTTTTCAATGCTCGATATAATTTGTGGATTGGCAAATATGGCCATATTCATTGCCCCGCGAACAGTCCCGACCTTACACTAAAGGATAAAGTGTATCATAATAGAACGGACAGTGTTGACGAGTTGCGACAAAAATAGTGTATGACATTAGGGTTCTAAATACAGGATGTCCCACCTTCGTTACCCAAGCAGTTAGGAAACTGGAAACAGTGTTTCAAAATTGCTTGGATAATGGAGGAAATCACGTAAATAGGCTGTAAAAATATTATTTCCTAGTTTTTGTTATTTCGTTTGTTATCGTTGTATCAGTGTATATAATCACATTAAATATGTTTTCTTTTACAAATTACTGTATTGTTTTTGTTGGTGACATTCCATGGGTAAAGCGATTTAAGTATCTGTGGATTGCATTCACGTCCAACAAGGCTTCTTGTCAAAATGTCAAAAAATACAGGGTGTCTCATTTAAAATAACAAAGTTTATGGTGATTTAGTGACTTTCCGATCGTCTTTTGTTTTTAACATTGCCGCCATGTAAATCTTTAGGAAATTCCCTATAACTTTCGTAGGAACCACTTCTTTGTATCTTTAAAAAATTAGCCTCTCAGGGGGGTGGCAAATTATAAAAATAACCTTGTATTTACTTATTACTAGTTAACAGTCCCTTTTGACCAGGTTTCCAATTCAGTTTTTGACTGCTTATCTTAAACAGTGTCTTTCTTTCGCCATAACTCCACACCGGGTTTCCAATCAAATTTGCAGTCAATTTCTATTGGCTGTTTTTCTTTTTTGCTACAAGTTTAT
Organism: Kuschelorhynchus macadamiae; assembly: GCA_030620095.1. Taxonomy (NCBI): domain Eukaryota; kingdom Metazoa; phylum Arthropoda; class Insecta; order Coleoptera; family Curculionidae; genus Kuschelorhynchus; species Kuschelorhynchus macadamiae. Next base: position 598,465 of record JAUTXW010000204.1, read on the forward strand.
AATTTCTTTTATATTCAAATTCCTGTTTTGGTTAAACGAATTAAGGTAATTTCTCAAATTTCAATAACTTGTCTATTATACGTAAGGATTTCAATATTATCATAACTTTTTGAACAGCTATAGCTGTTTGTTAAAGAAATTCATCCATTTCTCATTTTTATCATGCCTACGTAAATTATGGCTGCTTTTTAAGCAATATATTTTTTTAATGTAATTTGGTGTTTGTCAACATTGTTTTGTCTTTGTTACGTGTAACAAGCTTTTTTAAATGCATTGATTTTAGGACCACGTATCTTTCTGCCAATTCACTGAAGAGTAAGTATATCGTTTGATTAAACTTTTTTCTTATCGGCTTTTTGGACTTGTCCATCATCTTTATAATTAAAGTGTTTTAGTACTCGATGTAATTATTTTTAGGTAAAATTGATGCTGTAATTTTGGATTTAAATAATATACAAGTTATACAGACAGACCATTTTGTTTCATATTTGAAGACAACTGATTTATATTCTGTTTCTTATTACAGACAAAATTGTGGGTATTTCCAGAAGGTACTAGAAGAAATACTGGAGAAATCCACCCCTTCAAAAAAGGGGCCTTTCATGCAGCGGTCTCAGCTCAGCTGCCGGTGATGCCTGTAGTTTTTAGCAGATATTACTTTTTGGATCCGCCTAGTAAGAGATTTGACCAAGGTAATTTTTTAATAACCCGACGAAGTCAGTTGGCGGCTCACAGATTTGTTTATGGATATTTTCTTAAATTTTTGATTACTTGCGCAAATTACAATTGTATAGAAAACTTCATCTGTCTAAATATTATATCAGTTTGCTATTGTCATAATCAAGGATTTGGTAAAGAACTCGAACAATGCCGCTTATACAGGACGATATAAACCGATTTTTAAAAACTTTGTTTTGCTGTTAAAAATTTTCTTCTAGTTTTGTAATGTGTGTGCGTTCCGACTTAGATGTTTTGTGTTTACCATATACAAGATGTGAACTTAAATCATTACTAAATTCAAAAATCCCACAAAATTGAAAAAGTAATTTTAGAATTCATATTCTGTTTACTCCGACCCTTCCCAAAAAAACATTTTCAGATTTTTCTTTTTATTTTAGCAAGTGCTGAAGTTACTTATTTTCAAAAATTATGATTTTTTAACGATTTTCTTGGTGCCAGAAAACTAGCAAAGATGATATTAGCTTGAAAAAGTTTTTATTGGATAAGCGAAGTTTGCTAAAAAAGTCTCAGACTTTACATTGTGTATGTAAGGTGTTACAAATTCGTATCGAAGCTAGTGTGCCTATATTTTGAGTTTCTGGGTCATTAGTAAAGATGGCATATTTAGGTTTTGCAGGATATTGTTTAATTTTTGTAATATTTATGATGCAGTTAACAAATATTTCATAATCCGCACGGTTTCTGAGATTCAGGGTATCACTGAAAACTTTTAAGGGGAGTTTATATTAGGAGACTGCACAGGCAATGCAATGAAAAATGGCCCGCATGCATACGAATAAGTGATTTTGCGATCAGCTGGTGCAATTTTATTTGCATGGCCGAATTAGAACCGGCACTAATTTTATTGCAAATAGCACGCCATTTTAGGATGAAATGGGAACTACCAACATATAAAAATGGCCATTGTTATTATTGAGAGGACAATTTGCATATCCACTATATTTTCACGTTCAGAATCAAAATTCATTTTTCACAATTTTTTTTTAATAACACAAAGCATCAAGCTATCAGGCAAAATTAAATTAATCAGCTGTATGTCAAATTAATTTTAGTTGCCACATCTGCTCAAACGTTGCGTTCAATTGTTTGCACGATATGTAATGGGCTCCAGTGCAAAATATGTTCATGGGCCCCCCTATGCTGTATATAGATTTGTTATATCATTTTTAAGGTCAAGTTTAGCCATCTCCCACAACATAGCACACTGGTTAGGAAAACAATTACATAAAATTTTCGGAAACTTAGCACATAAGCTATCACGTTTGTGTAAAGTTACTAAAATACAGTTGAATTTTACGAATAAATTTCGATGTTCTAAGAACCTTTTTTGGTATAGAAAGCATAACAAACCTTTCTTTTAGGTGAAAGCAAATAATATCAATAATATAATAATACATAGTAGCCCTAAAATAATTATCTCTACTTTTAAATTGAAAGTCTAAGCAAAACTGAAAAGTTTACTTGATTTAGACTTCTAAATATAAAGAGGATATTAAAAATAAATTCAGAATTCTTGATTTTCTTTTTTAAAACCGAAACTTCTTGATTTTTTTTTAAACGATTTCAATCCATTTTCTGTGGGAGCGTTTAAAATGTCACAATATCGAATTTGTATTGCTGCAATTAATTGTACTTCTTGACAAACGGGTGGTGTTAAGCTTGTTGAGAGTGATACATAACTCAGCTGTAATTGAAATCAGGAGGTCGCACCTTTCAATACTAAGTTCAAAGAAAGTATAAATGATTTATAGTGTAGAGAAAAATCACGAAATTAACATTATGACCGGCACAGTGCACAACATTCAGCATTTGTTAAAACCCTGCTTCATTATTGCTTGAACGCTATTGTAAACACCGCTCATTAGGGTGCATGAGGGGGTTGAGGAATATGGGGCTGCAGCGACTTCCATGTGTGTCCCCTATAGGTTGTAAATGCGATTAAATAATCCTTTATTATTCTTCTGTTACTAAGATGTCAAATGGGCTTTAAGACTGAAATAAATGACCAAGAAAAACTCTGATTTAAGTGAAATCATCTCTGCCCTTCCCACTTTTTCCTAACGTATAATCTGGGTTCAGCGTTGAACGTTCTGACAAAAATTCTTAATTTATCTTTTTTGAGATTGTCTTGAGTCGAGTCTAAAAGAAAATAGCTATATTTACTTCAGATACAAGTTTGTCCCAGACATATTTTGCATAATTGTAAATTAGCTCATTGTTTGCCTTACTCAAGTATCGCGTAAATCCAGTAGGCATTTTTAAAACTTAATTAATATAATAATGTGATAGAAGCCCTACTATTGCCAAAAAAATCGTTTTAAATTTTCATTTTTTTCTCGATGAATACGATGACTATTGGCTAATATTAACGTTATGGGAAATGTTCTGTTCTAAAATTAATTTCATATTTTCTTTTTTCAAGTCTTTGAGAAGGGTTCTTTGGATTTGTTAAAGGTAAACTTATTAAACGTTTTTCACAATGGGAAGTTTCTTTATTTCAGCCATTTATTCGAGCTGCTGAATTGATTTGACTGTGACAGATTGCAGGCCTGTTATTACAGGAATAAGTGAATAGTAACTTATAGAAAGTTAAGGAATTGTTTTTCTTGTTTAACAATATTTGTAGTCTAATTCAGATTTTAGCGGGGGTCCTCGCTCTGGGACCCTGAGCACCGCACCGAACTGCCCGGTGATATGTCCGCCACTGAGGGTGTTAAGGGTGTGGTTACAGATATTTTAACATTTGATAGTTTGGATGATTTTAAACAAAAAATTCTTATACATCATGGGTAAATTCTATGTTTTGAAATATTACAGTTTAAAATACTTGCCAAGGTCTGGTTTTCATGATACAGAGTAGTTTACTTTTATAATAGTAATAAACCTTTGTCATTGGATAGGCCTGTCTGAAAGTTTTACAATTGGCTTTTGCCTATCTACGGTAGTAAAATGTTGTAAATGCACAAGACAGTTACCTTGTTTAGTCTTATTTCAACCACGATATCGTTTAGTGCCATATTTCAGCATCCTGTTAGTGAACTATGTTGTTACTAAGCCAAGCAACTTTTGTTATATTTGTGGCGATGTTACCTTCTAGAGTCAGCAAAGAAATATCACTCCTTTAATTAAGTAAGCCTACGAGCTATATTTTGGATGCCAGGTTGGTGACCAAGATAAAAAATGGGCGCCCCACATTTGCTGTAACACTCGTGCCAACTGTCTTCGAGATTGGAGTAATGGAAAAAGTCGATCAATGACATTTGCTATACCTATGGTTTGTCGGGACTCAAAACCTTGCTATTTTTGTCGTACACCTCCAATCAGCAAAGGTTCTGTGCCCGATAGTGATACCTTGCTTATTCCTGTTCCGCTAGAGGAAGAAGCAACGAAGAGTTAACTGTCAGAGACTCCGATTCCTCAGATCTCTCAACCTCTGAGGACCCAAATTTCGTTCCTGACTAATTGAATAGTTAGGAAACACACAAAATAACGAAATCCGAGTTAAGTGACCTCATAATAGACACACAAACAAAAGGCGGAGTTGTTAGCATCTAGAATACAACAGGGGAACCTGCTTGCTGATAAGGTAAAGGTGTCTGTTTATAGAAGGCGTCATGAATCCCTTATGCAATTTTTTAAAATGGAAAATAACTTAGTGGCTTGCCATGATATTGAATGATGGTCCAATGAAAGTTTTAGGTGTAGAACATATGTCTCATAAATGGCTACATACTTCGTTGAATTCCCATTTATGCCGTTTATATGAAAGAAACATACAGGAATATGAAGCTGCTACTAGAAACGTTGCACTATAAGAAATATGAGTGACAAATTTGTGCAGATTTGAAAATAATAGCTATATTGCTTGGTATGCCGTTGGGATATACAAAGTACTGCTGCTTTATTTGTGAATGGGATAGCCGAGCTAAAATGGATCACCATAAAAGAAAAGTATGGCCACAAAAACAATCTGGGAGTGAAAAATAGTACAAACATTCATTTGTTCGAATAATATTTTACTTCCATTAATCCATGTTAAACTTGGCTTAATGAAAGACTTTGTTAACTCTATGAACAGAGATGGTCTAGCCTTCATTACCTAAATCAAAAATTTCCCAGAATAAGTGAAACCAAAATAAAGCAGGGAATATTTGTGGGGCCCCAGATGAGACAACTTCTCAGGGATCCTGAATTTGGCATTGTACGGGCACGAAAAAGAGGCATGGGATGCCTTAAAAATGGTTGTAACCCATTTCTTAGGAAATACAAGAGCAGATAGTTATCCAGAAATTGTAAACAAACTTCTAACATCTTTCGAAAAGATGGGATGCAATATGTTGTTGAAAATAAATTTTCTAAACTTCCACCTAGAATACTTCCACGAAAACTGTGTTACTGACGAACATGGAGAACGATTTCATCCAGAAATTGCCAATATGAAAAAAGCTGTCAGGGGCAGTGGAACGTTGCAATGTTGGCGGACTACTGTTAGACACTTTTTCGAGAGAACCCGGAAACTGTATACAAGAGGGAAGCCAAAAAACGAAGGAAAATTGATTAATTGAATAATTACAATGTGGTTAAGTAGTAACTAGGGTAATAGTTCATAGGAAGCCAGAATATTAATTTAAAATTACGGTTACAATATACTTTAAGTTATCAAATTGTGCGTGTAGTACTCCTGTTTCTTATTTACGATCTTCGGAAAAAATTTCAAAACATATTTTGGGCCAATTCAAAATACTTATTTTTGCGTAGGCCCTATTAAAAAACTTTAAATTTGTTGGTCAGTGTTAATAAAAAAAAAATATTGCATATGGCAGCAATGGTATTTAATAAATTAAAAAAAAAAGGAATTTTTATTTATTTTTTTTTAATCGAAAACACTCTTTCAAAAAGAAAAGCGAATTTTTAGTTGCATCTTGTTATCGCTTACTAAACAAACATTTACTGCTTTTAAAGACTCCACTGAATCCATTACTAATATCCAAATTTCAAAACATAGTATTTAAATACCGAATTATTAAACTGTATTGTGGTAATAATATTTGTATCTAAAATCGAACAAATAGTTGGCAGAACGCCGTTGCCAACATATCGCAATTTGAAAAATAAACAGTAGTCTATTTTAAACCAGGTTATTCAGAATAATTGTTATGAGATCTACAACATTCTCACATTTAACTCGAATATGCTTTTAATTTAGGATGCATTAGTCTTAAATCGTCAACCTAATAAAGGAAACATTTTTTAAAAGGATTATTCCCATTATATCTTTGAAATGTAAGCCTTCGGAGATAGTAGACAGTATATTTTCTACAGTATGCCACATACAGAGTGTCCTAGAATATGTGGAAAATCTCTCGAATTTGGGCAGGGCCGCGTTACGGTAAATTGGTACCCTAAGCACATTTTTTTGCTCTTTCCACTAATAATTTTTTTTAACAATATATTTTTTACTTTAAAAAGTTCAACTTAAAAACAACATTTCAAATTCTAAAAATAAAAAAAAATACAATTTTTTTAATTTGAAAGGGTTTCTTCCTTGACTTTTCTTAGCCAAAATCGTTAATAATTTCATCATAACTTATTTTTTCGTATCATCGCATTCCAAAGATAAAATGAAGAGGGCATTTAGACGTTCTTGCTTTATGGTCGATCTAAAATTGTTTTTATTTCTTGATAGTGTTGAAAATAATCTTTCAGATGAAGTATTAGCAACCGGAATGAATAAAGAAATTCGCAGCGCCATGCCGAAGTTGGGAAATATTTTTTTTAATCCATTTTCTCTTAAATACTTGCAAATTTCCAACCTATATATTTAAAACGCTAAGCCAAATTTTTCTGCAAGTTCGTGAGAGAGTTGCATGCGCACCAATTTACATGACTTTTTTTTTAAATGGTCGTCTAATTACCGAGACCTTTCAACACTGTTTTTGGTATTGTTTTATTGCGTATTTTTTTCTATTCTGTTTTTCTTCAGTAACATTTCTGGACGGTGTGGAATGCGCCCCATATTATAATTCCACTGGAAACTCATCGCCCCATCTAACGGGAAGGCAGAACAAGGTCTCCCGGACCAGCTAGTGGAGATTTAATGTGCTTTTAAATGAATGCAGTACTGATAAACGAAGCATCTAAATCATTTTCGTAATTTTTTATTTGTTGTGTCCTTTTTAAGTGTTGTGTATTTTCCACGTTCCACAATCATTAGTGGTCAGTTGGAAATTTTTCTTCGTATTCACTAAAAAGGTTTAAGAGTTAGACCAGGCCTATGGTACTTACTTAAAACTCTTTTCGTTTGTCAGTTGTTTCACTTATGTATTATATATAAGCTATTGAATGTAGTTTATCAATATTTGATAATAAGGACGTCAGAGATTAGTACAATTTTACAAGTGTGGTTTCAGGAACATGACATACAAAAGTTTTACCCCTGTATTCAGTAAAAAGGTTTAAGAGTTAGACCAGGCCTAGTTGCCATGGTACTTCAAACTCTTAGTTCGCCAGTTATGTTTCGCTTATGTCACTGTCATTTTGTAATTGTGACATTTAGAAAAATTATTTGTTCTGTTATTAAAAATGCCATCTTAAACCTATAACTGTCAAGTTAAACATGGTCTAAATTTAAACCTCTTTAATGAATACGGGTGTTTAATGTCATTATACCCATCATATAGAGCCCTTGCTGGCCACCTAGTTTCTGATAGAGGTTTCACAATAGGCGAGTTTATATTTTTTGATAAAATTCCCCATTGTGTCTTCACACGACTCTGCTATAAGAGCGTATAACAAGTTGAGCGAAGGTGCTGAACAAGGTAAAGGGTTTTTCCTTATAATTTGCCACCCCCTTAAATCTTTTATTTCAAAAGATGTAAAAAAGTGGTTAATACGAAAGTTGTAGGATTTCATCTGAAGATTTATACCACGCTAAAATCAAAAACAAATGTCTATCGGAAAATATAGAAATTACCATGAACTTTGTTATTTTCAATGGAACACCCTGTATATTTTTAAATTTTTAGATTTTCCTTATTGTCCTCTTTTCAAAAATATGTAACATGTCTATATTTAGAACAGTAGTTATTCAGCTATTCGTCTTTAAAATAACCCCTTATGAGGTGTTTAACTTATTTTATCGGATCTAGATAACCGTGAGTGGCCATGGGCGCAATTCAGCCATTATGTTAATCACTCTAGCCATGAAATCTCAAATGAAACCAAAATTATTATTTTTGAATATCAGTAATATATTTTATTTACGTTTTACGTCAAATTAAAAATAATGCCTAATAATAATGCTTTTCACTGAAGAAGAAAAAAGAATAATTAAGTTATACTACGCAAATCAAAATAACGAGCGAGGGTGGTGCCTCAATACCGGGAACAAAATCCAGGGGTACGAGTGCCATCTAGAAAGACAGTATCATATATAGTAAAAATGTTTTTGGCAAGGAATAACTTTTTCAGAATGAAAAGAAGATCAAATGCAAATTTAGAGGAAGAGTTTAATATTTTATTGTATTTTGAAGGTAATTTTCTATTTATTTAATAAACATGAAGTTTAAGAGAATTATTTTTTAGAAAATCCGCACCGGTCAATTCTCGACATTTCAAGACTTACAGGGAAATCATGGAAAACAATTCATAGGATTTTGAAAAAATATGGTTATCATTCCTATACAATTAGGACAGTGCAATATTTAATAGAAAATAATATAAATGAACGGCTTCAATTATGCCAACAAATGCTCAGGAGATTTCGAGAAGATGACCAATTTTTTAACAAAATTCTGTGGTCTGATGAAGCTACTTAGAAAGGAAGAAGCAAGGGCGTAAGTCGTTGCATGTGTGGTGAGGCATATTAGGAGGGCAAATTATTGGGCCAATTATTTTTGAGGGTATTTTGACAGGCGAACGCTATTTATATTTTTTAAATAGCGAAATAGAGCGCCTTTTAGAGACACTTCCCATTCGTCAGTACACTAGATTAATTTGGCACGAAGATGGCGTACCGCCTCACAATGTCCAACCGATAACCAATTTTTTAAATAATCGCTATGGTTTATGGATCAGAAGGCAAGGCCCAATCCGGTGGCCAGCCAATAGCCCCGACCTCACACCCCTAGATAATTTTTTGTGGGGATACTTTATTATGACTGATAATTTACAAGAATTACGGCAAAAAATTGAGCAAGAAATAGTAATTTTAAATACCGAGTATCCCTTTTTTGTTAGCAAAGCTGTGTTCCAAAATTGCTTAAACAATTGCGCTGGTCATGTAAATAACTTATAATACAGATTTTATAAATGTTATTGTTATCTTTGTTTATTCTCTAACATTTGTATTCGTTGTTTGTTATGTACATATATTATATTTTATCGGAATAAACTAGTTTGTTTTTTATAACTTTTTATATTTAATTTGCTATAAATATATAAATTTAACGTAAAACGTAAATAAAATATATTATTTTTATTCAAAAAGAGTAGGTAATTTTAGTTTCATTTGACATTTCCTTGCTAGAGTGATTCACGAATCATAATGGCCGAATTGCACCTACGGCCACTCACGGCTATCTAGATCCAATAAAGTAAGTTAAGCACCTCATAATGTGTTAGTTTGAAGGCGAATAGCTCAAAAATTACTGTTCTAAATCTACACGTGTTATATATTTTTGAAAAGAGGACAATGAGGCGCATCTAAAAATTTAAAAATATACAGGGTGTTCCAATTAAAATAACAAAGTTCATGGTGACTTCTATATTTTCCGACAGTCATTTGTTATACTTTCGTAACCACTTTTTTGTATCTTTTAAAATAAAAGATTTAAAGGGGTGGCAAATTATAAGGAAAATGTACATACATACCCTACAATTTTGCTATAATTTTTAAATTTGGCTTGCAGCCCCAAAATATGTAGTGGACATTTTTGATGTATTGTCATAAGACTGGCCGCGACAATCCATAATAAAACCTTTCAATGGGTATACCTTCAGGCGAGACATAGTGGACTAATTAATAATGCCAGTTGATCAATATGTGCGACATCTGGTGTTGAATCTATCATTAAGGAGTAATATTTTGACCCTTTTAATTCATCAGTAATTGTTGTTGATCCTTATTCCCCATTAAAACCACTAATTCTTTATATATAGCGTTTGATAAATAATTGCAATTGCCATGGCCTACATTTCCAAATTTAGCAAGATGTTCCTGTAAAAACGTTGTTTTTATTTCTTGATAGTTGCTAATGTAACTATAGTTACAACGACACGTTTGAAAACATCACACCCACACCAATACTGTACTTCATCTACTGCAACTATTCGGTTAACAACTTCACTTCTGGTAAATAAACATATAAAGCTAGATCTATGGTTCTATGATTCTTCATGTTGTTTTAATCTTATACTTGCATTTTTCCAACCATTGAATCCTATAGTAATAAAAGAATTCTCTTCTTGCAAAAAAAAACGACCAGGAATACAAAACACGCAACATTTTGTAGGGGAATAAAGTAGCCAATCTCTGAAATGTTTTTCCCAATTTAACATTTTCTTGTAAAAATGTTGTTTTGTTTAATATCTATTTACACCTGTAGAACGCTCTTTAACAGCAGAGGCTATAAAATCGGCATTAGGATTTTGTTTTGGAGGATTTCTTATAATTGCTTCTATAGTGTTATCGTTAATTATCCCATCAGCTGAGTCATAGAATATAGTATATTCTACTACCAACGATGGTGGTGATTGTATTTGTATTGCGATTATTCCAGCGTCTGTGGACCGATTGAGTGTCATCATTTTTGTTTGGTGTTTTTTGCTTTGTTGAGGTTGGATTAAGCGCAGGTGGCTCAATAAGTGTAGACAGAAAAGGAAAAAACGAAAGCATTTTTGTAACTTTTGGTGCTTTCTTTGTATAGGTCGCACCAGTACGTTGATTTCGTTTTTCGATATTTTAAAATTCACTAAAATGATAAAATAAAGTTACTCACCAATAATTAAATAATATAATTTTACGTACAAAATTTAATTAAGAAAGCTCACATTACGCGAACTTCAAACTTTATGCGTTTAGTTGCCCGTGTGCTATTTTTGTGCTGTTTGAGCACCCAAGTCAGAGTAATACTAACATCAAATTTGAATTTATCATATCAAAAAACCCCCATATACAAAATCAAATATTACGATTATCTTAAAAGTTATTCACATAAAACAAAAATAAAAATTCCCTTTGACACCCTGTATCTCCGTTAAAAAGTTAATTAAGAATAAAGTTTATATGAACTTACAGCCTTTTTTTTAACAACCACCCAAATCCGAGAGATTGCCCACGTATTCTGTGACACGCAGTATAGGAGGGTGAAATACGTAAAATTTGTTTTATTACTTTTTTTGAAAGATTTTTTCCCTATACAGGTCAGCCCTAGGGGAATAAAAGAATCTCTTAAAAACGAAAATATATTTTATTTCAAAAGTGGATAGTTTTTTAAAAAACGGTGAAACATGTCACATCTTTTTGTATATAAAACACTTTTTTCATTCTACAGGTTAGACTAGAAGGGTAAAGCAGTACCTTAAAAACGACAATATTAATGTCAAACCCATTCGTTTCAAATTTATATCGAAAATAGTCTAGGGGAATACGGTTTTAGAGGTACAAGTTTTAACGAAAATTTGATGTGTTTAAGGATGTGAACTATATTGAGTATAGAAATTGTGTATTTTCTTATTTTAATATCTAGATAGACTTTTTCTTTATCAGCTGGTGATTATATCTTCCACATTCGGGTTTAAGCAGTCAGGTTTTTGTTTTTAATAATTAGTTGATTACTTAATATTTAACTGACCAGAAATTAATTTCCTTATGTGTCGCGAATTTTCTGCTATCAATATTTTTTAGGAAAACCATATATTTTTTAGTTAAGGTACAATAAAATATACCTAATTGACCACGGTGATCCGAGGATATTTACGCACATGACTTCCACATTTTTACACATTAATAGTATATTGAATAGCAAGTTTTGAATGGCTTGAAGTTTTTTAGAAAAGTTTTTGGTTTAATTCTTTAGTTTCGAGAAAAATTGATTTGAAAATTGTCTTACATGATGACATTTATACATAATTTTCAGTTGCAAGTAGAAGCGAAATGATTTAATTATTTACTGAACCTAAAATACTTTTTAATTTAAGACAATTTTCAAATCAGTTTTTCTCCAAATTGGTGTATTCAAACGAATTAAACCAAAAGTAGCATCCTTTTCTAAAAAACCCCAAGTTTTTATAATTTAGCATTGTAAATTGAAAAAATGTATGCAGACAAAAATTGGGTCGACTTTTCCCTCTCCCCCTCCCGTTCAGGACGCCCCTGGTTATTACTGTTATCTTTGACTTCAGGATTCGACTCAGAGTACAAAAGTTATCAAAACCCTCTAATTTTAATTAATATGGGTTAGCGGGTTCATAGGTTTTTATTATTTGTAAATACGTTATCCAAAGTATACCCATGGTTCCGAAAATTTCGAAAATTGGATGAAGTTAAGACATTTAATCAAAGAAATTTTATTCTAAACTTGAGCTAAATCTATTTTTTTTCCTTTTTATTCTTAATTATTATTTTATTTGAAAATAAAGATCTATGCTCATGAACTTGAAAGATATAATTCCTGCGATACATGATGTTACCTATTTTTGATGTAGATTTAACACCAATCGGATTGCGGATGTACAGACATAATTAATAATTTTTATTACCCGAATGTGCAAGCAAAAAATTAATGTGCTTGACAGTCATACAGGGTGGCGCATCAAAAACGAAACAGGCATTTACGGGCATCTCATTATTTTTTCCCAAAAACCCTCGAACCCGTCGATTTTGTTTTCGAGGGGAACACTAAATTATCATAAAATCACGTTCATACCTGCAGCACCCTAGGCGGCGGTGGCACCGCCCCTAAAATCTTAAATGGAAAGGGGAGTCGAGTGATACTTCATTTTAAAGGTTTTTCGATCCCCTTCAAAATGAAAATAAAATTCATGTACTTTAGTTCAGTAGTTTAAGAGATTTATTCATTTAAAACTTAAAGTAGACTTTAATAAGATTGTTAATGGAAATACCTCCGAACCTCTGAACGTTACAACTGGCGTTCCCCAAGGGAGTATATTAGGCCCACAGTTATATAGTATATGCACTTCACAATTTGAAAGATGTCTAAGATTTTGTACATGTAATCACATGTACGCTGACGATACTCAGATTTATTTTCCTTTTAAGCCCTCTGACGTCGATATTGCTAATAATCGCATAAACTCCGATTTAGAGAAGATTCTGAATGAAAGTAAAAGACATCTTTTAAAAATAAACCCTATGAAATCTGTTGCTATTTTTTTTTTGTACACTTGAAAATAAATCTATCATATTTAAAAATTCTGCGAAAAATTTAGGGCTTGTTTTGGATAACAAATTAAGATTCAACGAACATGTTACATCGAAATTAAAAATTGGATATTCTACCTTAAAAATGTTATATTCCCATCGAAATTATCTTAGTTGCGAAACAAAAAAAATGCTCTGCGAATCTCTTGTCTTGTCACCATTAAACTTTTGTGATAGTATTTATGGACCCTGTTTAAATGCCTTTTAGACGTAAAAAGAATTCAAACGTTACAAAATTCTTGCTTAAGACTAATATTTGGAATTCGCCGAAGACAACATATATCACATAAACTTAAAACCATAAAATGGCTAAACATGTACAATAGACGCATTTTAGATTCGACTTGCTTTTACTATAAAATTTTAAAATATAAATCTCCTCCTTACCTTTTAGATCGTGTTGTTTATCGAATGGATGTACACAACTTAAATATCCGTAGGAAGAACATTTTGACAATACCAACACATAATAAAGAGTTATTTAAACGTTCTTTTTCGTACAATATTGCTTTATGTGTCAATAAATTTGAAATTACTGATTTTTCACTTGCGTTTATAGTTTTCAAGAGACATTTGAAAAACAAATTACTTGCTCAGCAATTATAATACTTTGCTGAATTGAGTTTTAATTTTTTTTTTAATTGTGCCCGCCTGACTTTTTTTTTAATTCTAGTTTTGACGATTGTTTTGTCATTGCGATGGTTTTGTAATTATATGTCCATATAAGCCATTTTTCTCCTTTCCCTTTTCCTCTTCAATTTAATATTTTTAACATTATTTTTCTTATCTAGCCTTTCTACCTCATTATGTAAACCTCATATCTTTAAGTGTAGCAATCAACTCCTATTCGACCAGATTTGCATTGGCTATAACAGCACCTAATATGAGCATTTTTTATTTTGTTCGTATGGGGGGCTGGAAACAAGCCATTTAACCCTCAAAATTAATGATTTTTTTTTTACTGCTACATTGTACATCCTTATTTGGGTTAATAAACGTTTAATTATTATTATTATTAATACATCAGGTTAGTGAAGATCAATCAAAGCATGAAATTTGTCAGCAAGTGTCATAAAAATACACTGAAGAGTTTTATTTTCTTAGTTTATGCATTTGTATCTCTTACGACTATTTAAGGATGGCAAATGTAAAGCCTAAAAATAAATAAAATTGGATTGGTTTAATTATCTGTGAGACATCTTCAACGCATTTTTGTAAAATACGTATTGACGGTAAATTATTTATAAACAAACTAGTTTGTTTATCATTTTAATGTTGAGAATAGCGATTTGAGCGTTGTTGTGGCAAAGTTGCTATTGTGCTAAATTTTTTCTTGAATAAAGATAAGAGAAGGAATTCTTCTTACTGATTTTAAATAAGAATTTAGTTCGCGATTGCGGTTTGATACGACCAAACCTTGTTGCTAAAATATCTTTCAATGCTTTTAAAATTGACCATAGTATACAGCACGGCAGAAAGGATTGAAATGATCGAAATATTTTTCGGAGATAATCAGTGCTCTAATAGAACATCACAAATATTTAATAAGAACAGCAACGTGCATCGAAAAAATGTACTGGAATTTGTGGCTAAATTTCGGGAAACTGAATCAGTGGCCAATAAAAAACATTCAAAATCCCATAAGGAACGGAAGCGATGATTTTAGGGCAAGTTTATCTAGATCCTACGTTAAGTAGCCGCCAATTGGAAACTTTCTCTGGTGTTAGTCGACATAATATCCAAAGGATTCTTAAAGCCCATAGTTTCCATCCGTACAAAATACACCTTGTTCAAGAAGTTAATGACGATTTTGATCTGCGATTACCATATTGTGAAGTTATAAGTGAACGAATTATAAACGATGAAAACCTATTCAACACTTGTTCCTTTGATGAATGCTCTTTTTTCTGAAACGGCTTGATAAATCATCATAACTGCCGAGATTGGTCCGATTCTAATCCCCATTGGCGATCATATAGTTGGTCTTTTTTTCCAGCCTGGAAATTTGACAGGTGAAATGTATTTACAATTATTACAAGACGCCATAGAGCCAGCGTTAACAGCAATAATTGAATATCACAATGATCCACCGATACGTCGAGGATAGGTTGATGTTCCAACAGGACGGTGCCCTGCCACATTATGCAATATTATATCTCTAAAATATGTGAACTAAAGTATATGATATTTTAATCATTTTGAAGGGAATCGAAAGACCTTTAAAATGAAGTTTCACTCGACCTCCTTTCCGTTTAAGATTTTAGGGGTAGTGCCACCCCCGCCTAGGAGGCTATATTTATGAACGTGATTTTTATAATTAAGTGTCCCTCTCGAAAACAAAAACGACGTTATTCAAAAAATATGAGCATAAATGCCTCTGTTTCGTTTTCGATGCGCCACCCTGTATATGTATTATATGTTTGTATAATGGTTGTTCGCCAAGCACCTGGACCGATTTACTAAACACTTTATAAAGCATAAAAGGCTTCGTCTGTATTTCGCGAGTGTACTTATCTGTGTTTGCGTTAAAAATCAAAGTGTCGGAAGCAGAGCGCAATGTCCAATATAAAACAATAAATATTCTCATACCTCATCGTGATAGGTATCAAATTAAAGAGCTCTTTAAGGCGATTCTAAAAATATGTAAACATGTACAGGTACTCTTAATATATACGGTGAGCCAATTAGAAGTAATTACTAAAAAACCTCCTACAACACAACCTTGAACTTTAATATTTTCAAATATGTGACGACTGAATGTCTCCCACATTTGTCTGCCAAAGTTAAAATTTGCGTATATCACACTGTATATATTTGTTTTTCTTTTCATTGTTACTGCATAACATACTGTACATATTTATTTTATTTTACATTTACTTTTTTAATTTAGGCTAATTATCTATTGCTGTTTATGCTATCCGTTAATTTTTATTTTTACAACACTTCTTTGGACCATCGCCGATAGTAAACTGTTTATTGCATTTAGGGTTTATGATAGGAAAATACCGAAACGACCCTTCTTAGTAAAGCTTTCTCCAAATTCTCATTTTACTATCTGTAATGAATGTTTCTATTTTGACCATGGGAAAGTTTACGAAGATAGAAAAAAACCTCTTTTGCCAACGAATAGGACCAATCAAAGCGAGGAATTTTGGCACAGGGGGTGGAACTTTATGTTTCTTGAAATTTGTATTAATATTAGAGGAGGACTCTGTTTTTGGATTTGCAAGAAGTCGGATGTGAATTTTGTTGTTCTAGTTCAATAGATTTATTTTATTTCGTTTTAACAGTGTTTCAATAAATTCTCACAGTTCATATAAAAAAGGAATGTACTGGATATATAGCTAATCAAGCACACACATACGTTCCTAAAAATATATATATAGATATGCATATATACTATTCAGCGTGTCAAGAATATACGTATTTGGAATGGAGGGAGGAAAATGTCTTGCACATGTATGAATGTATGATAATTGTAAATTCTATCTAAGTGACTATACTCTCTCTGTTTAATAGCAGATAGTAATATTCTGATACTTCAAGTTACGTTTACAAATAATAATAGTTCAAATAAATCAAAATAATAATAAACAATTCAAGAGCAGTTAATAATAAGAAGGGGTAGTGATACTCAGTGGGCAAACACTAACCGGTGGAACTGCGAACTCCACAATTATTATTATCACTAACGAATGTATCTAAACAATGAAACTAATGTTTAAAACAAAAGTTTTAAACACTCGTTTTTTAAATATATGAATATGAAATTGAAATTTGACAAGCAATAAAGATACAAGTTTTGGTAAGAACTAAAATATTCTGCTTAATTCAAGAAGAATATGACATGTGATATAATATTATTATTAATACCTAATAAAAGTCGCTTAGCATCTAGACTTAATGTGACGAGTTAAGGAACACATTTAGAAAATAATTTTCAAGAACTGTACAGTTTAAGGACTGGTAATAAGTGTTACTTGTATTGAAATATTGTAAATGTAGATTTACTATTCAATTTGACATATAATTGGTACCAACCAAGTATTCATATTCAAAACGTCAAAACGTGATCACGCATTGCTGCTTCTTACAAAATACTTATCTGATCATATATCAGCTGCCGGTACCCTCAGTTCTTTGATGTCCAGAACTTAAAGGGCTACATAATGGCTGTGAAATATCAGGATTGACTCCTAGACGACGTAAAAGTTGTTTCCTTTTTTCCTGAGTGGAGTATCAAAATATTTCCAAGGGAAGCAATAAACGTCCCAAACAACAAATTAACAAAATATGTCGCTTCCAATTAAGACTAAACACAAGGCACCTTTTAAATGTTGATTTCTAACTAAGAATCCCTAATTTTGGATTTGATAATCCAAATAACTTGGAAATCGATGAGACCGGTGGCCAAAATGTAGTTCAGCCCTTTTAAACCTAGCTGAAAAGAGGTATTCATACTTGAAAACTCAGGCTCACCACTTCTTTAAACATACCACATACCATCAATGTGCCAAAGTTAGCAAGAAATGAGATATGCGATGACAAGTTAAAAAATTATAAAGGGTCAAATTTATTTATATTCTAACCCCCGGTTGCACAAAACTTAATTGCTGTTTAGAATATGTAACCAAGCTTTCGGATTTGACAAGCTGCTTACAGAAATCTAGGAACCCGCTGTCAAATTTGACATTCCGTTAAACATTCTAAACTTTAAATGAGCTTTCTGCAACCGGCCATATACTAAAAATTCTAATAACTTTAATTATTTCCTAGAATAATCATTAGTTACTCGGGCAAACATATCAATTATAACTTGAGACTTCAAGGATTAAAAACCAATTGCGGTGCAAATTAAAGTAAATGAAAGTGCCTATTACGAGACAGTATCGGGTGGACATTTGACTAAATTCTATAGTTGTCAGATTTTTCAGTTCGGAACCACTCTAAGTGTGAACTGTGACAATTGGTAATCATTAATACCATGAGTGCTTTATTTACAAGTTTCGTTTAATTAATAGTTTAGATATACAATTAAATTACTATTAAATACAAATTAAAGAAAATACAAGAATTACATTTTACTGAAATTAAAATGTAATAAAGTAAAACCTTAGTTAGAATAATAAATATGTTATCTTATTTTCTTCTTTTACTTGCTTTATTGCAATTAGGATATGTTCCATATGTAGGGCGTTATTTAAATCCTGCAGCATGCAATATTGTGGAAACACATCTAGAACATAATCTTTACTATAATAGTAGAGAAGGTCTGATTATGGGAAAAATTGATTCATCAGCATACATTGAGTAATAAACTTGTATACTGGTATCGGTATGTGGATGACATTATTATATGTTTTACAGACACAGACAGACAAACACATTTTTGACTTTTTGAATTCAATTCATAGGAATATTAAATTCACGTTAGTGGTTGAAGATAACGGCTCCATTAACTTCTTAGATTTAGCAATCAAGAGAGAATTTCATAAACATTCGCTTCAAATTTACCATAAATCATCACATACAGATATCCATTACAAGTCTTCACATCCTATAGAACATAAATTAGCAGCGTTTCACAGTATGATCCATACATTGATTAACATCCCGTTATCAGAAGAAAGTTTTAATGATGACCCTAATTTAATTAAATAAATTGCAGTTAATAATGACTACCCAGTTTCAATAGTAGAACAAATAAAAAATAACAAATTAAGGAAATATACCCCAATCGTTTTTTAAAATAATAACATATTGCGTTATGCAATAAATGTTTTAAAATACTAACATATTGCGGAAAGTCCTGTTTAAAAATTAAACGTTGTCTTAACAGGGAGAATGTAAAAATCGCTTTCAAAACTCATAATTTCCTAGGAAAATTTCTGAAAAACACAAAACCCAAAAGTAGTAGAAATGCAAAGTCAGGGGTATACCAGTTAACATGTGGTTCATGCCCAAAAACATACATTGAACAGAGGGGTAGAACTTTTAAAAAGCGGATAAACGAACATAAATGTAGTTTTATTCACAAGAAACATAGCTCAACATTAGGAAGCCATATTATCAGGAAGCATCATGTGTTTAACGACGATTTTAAGATCCTTCATTTAGGAAGTAAAGGTATTAAATTAAATTTATTGTAAAGTTTAGAAATAAACCACTTAAAAGATACAAATTTATTAACGACCAAAGCCGATTAAAGTGTTTATGGGGGTTAAACAAAACAGCTTTTGTACCTTAAGATAATTAGGTTATAAAATTTAAGTAAAGGGACCGTAGGTTAGACAGACATTGTTAATTCCAAATGTAGAATTATTTTTGAACTACATCTGTTATGTTTACTGCAGTCTTTTCTGAGTGTGGGTACCGCAGGACCATTAGGCGTTTTGACGTATCCTCTGATAGTCGAGTTAATTTAGGTCCTAGTTGATTACCTGCACTGTTAAAATATGATATTAAGTAAATCGCATTATCATTCCCCCGATAACTACATTACTGATGATTATGTGTAAGAATTTGGGTAAAATTTATCGGGTAGTTTTACCTGGTTTTAGCACATTGGGGCCACAAAATCAGAGAATATTAAATAACGTTTGAACCTTTAAACTTCGAGCAGCAAGTAGCTTTAAAGGGTAAGTCTTCGATCTCCATAAATAATTTTTTGTAACCATTTTCTCAGCGATAATATACACATCTTTATATAAAATTTTGAATTAATCGTTAAAATGTATAAATTCTTAAATAATAAGCTGTATAATAAAAAAAATGTAATATCTTATCTCAATTTTAGTATTTTTATCTTAATTAGATGTGCCATAATTTTTTTATTGCCTATATCTTCATAGAAAAATTAACCGTGCTTATAAAAATATTCCTTACTGGAACCACTTTTCTTGTTATAAAATCATAACTGCTCTCTAGAAGCGTTATTTTAGCTAGGGTTGAGTCAAATACCTTTTAAATATTTATTTCATGTCATCTTCTGGGTGAAACCTGCAAGCAAAGGATATTACTTTATTTTTATATAATATTAAAATGATATTGGGATTGTTTACTAGTAACTAAGAGCTAACCTAAAACCCAAATTATAAAACTATATACAGAGAAATTTGTCACAGAATTTTAAGAAACAGTACACATGCCCTGGAGATTCCCAAGTAACAAAAAAAAAATATGTAAAAAAGGCTCATTTACAAACTACTGAACAGAAAGCTTGAGGTTTTATTTCAAGTGTGATGAGGTTTCACGCTTCAAGCTTTTAAGAAAATATTAAAATTTTTAAAAGTTCTGTCTTATCTTATATAAATTTAATTATTTTTTACTTTTCAGTTCAATAGTTATATATATATATATATATATATATATATATATATATATATATATATACTGTTTTTTACTTTTTAGCATTATTTTTTACGTATCTTGTATGATCGATTGAACAACATAATATTGTATTGTCATCGGATTTATGTATATATATAAATGTCAGTCAATTCCGATAACGGGAACTGCTTTTTACGTTTATTTTAATTTAAAATTTTTAGCATTTTTTACGTCATCGGGTTTATATGTGTATAGCAAATTTCAATGAGTTCCGATAACGGGAATTGCTTCAAAAGTTACTTGCAAGATTTAACCCAAACATACATACTAACTAATTAACATACAAGTGAAGATAAATAAAAACTTCAAAATATATGAAATATTACCTAAAACCTATTCTTTGAATGTGTGAGTTTGGTTTTATTTAGGCGCTGAAAAGTACTATTCATGTTATAAAATTAAACTGACATTTGCGCTGTCAAGGCTCATCGGTAAGGGCAGCTGCCGGTTACGCGATGGTACCTCGGTGTTAACTGGAATTAAGTCCGTGGTACTTTTTTTTTAAAAGAGGATGTTCCATTCATTTAAATGATTTGAGCCGTTGCATACACAGACATTGACATTTCAAGCGTACACGACTCTGGACTGGGCTGATGAGATCCGACCTTCTTGTAGCTAGAACAGATCCTATCATTCAGGTTTCGGTGATCTCTTAGAAGTTTCGTATTATTGTTACGGGGATCAACCTAGGACAAGAAACAGTCTTGCTCTTAAACGTTTTGCGATTATATATCAGGTTGATATTACAACATTATGGCATGTGTACAGGAGATCCTTTCTAGAGGTTATTATGACAGGCATATTAAGGCTTTGTGCTCCAGCAGGGTCAACTAGTTGCTTACACCTAAATACTGGAGAGCTCTAGATTGGCTTTATGAGTCCAATAGGGTTAACCTCAACTGGATGTCTCCGGGGTTATGAGGAGCAGACCAGTTGGGTCGGGAAGAGAGTAACACTGCCTTCACGTGACCAGAACCTGCTCTTGGAACTGCACTATTGAACAGTTCCATGTAGAATGGCATGAACAAGCAGAACTCAGACAGCCCAGGAACTGTAGGATCTTCATGTCAGACCCTTTCAGTTGTTCTGAAACTGGACTGAACAGAGTCCAACTTAGAGCCATTACCGGGGTCCCAACTGAACACTGGCTGATAAAATATTACCTTAGTAAGATTGGGCTCGGCAACGAACAACGAAATATCACATAAGCTGTCGAGGTACATCTGTACTGCAGGTTTTGTGGTGCGATAGACAAAACTACCGAGAATTAGATCTGTCGAGGTGGCAAAGCTTTAGTCAACTGCAGATTGCCCCAAACATCTAAGTGGAGCCCGCGAGCTTATAAAAGGTGCCTGATAGGATCATGTCCTTTCTAAAAAGAGAGTGACATTTTGGTCTGAGGCGTCTCCGTGGGGTGAAAGCGCGATGGGCCCCCGCGAGTCCAAGTGCTGTCCTTGTCGGGGTTCCCTATTAATGTCTAATACAGGCCTCACAGATCTTGGACACGAATCTAATGTAGTTTTTTTAAATATGATACTATAGATTTTTAAGTTCCAAGAATATTTGATGTTACCTAATTAAAATTCAACCGTTTTCGAAATAATGAGATATTTATACATAAATGACTGGCCAGGAAAGTAAGAGCGCCCACCCTTTAAGCTTTTAAATTATTTAAGACTAGAAATAAAGTCAGCGACAAAACTTATATGTGTATTCTGCAGATATAGACTATGATGTAGGGTGGCTTAAAAAATCTTGGGCACCAACCATGTGCAGATTGTTAGATAGAACTTTATACATATTATTACCACTGATGTAGCGTGGCTTTTTATTATTGGTAGGCCAATATTTATGATTATTGTTGAATTTTATTTAATTTAGCGAAACATATAGTATACAGGGTCTTTGGGATTTGACTATAAATATTTTAACACGTGATACTATGGACCATTTTGATCAAAAAATCTTTTATATTATTTAATTTTGAGCACAACGTTAATCCTTATATTTATTTTATTGTGTAAAACGGTTATTTATATTATTTTTACAAATTAATTCTTTCGTAAAAGGGAAGTATTGTAATCGTGAAAAAATCACTCTCCGAAATTTTTTCAGATCTTTACGTTTCAGGGTCTCTAGATGACGAAAAACTTGTTTTCTCAATTCCATCAGTCTCCCTGGCTCTCTCTCGGCATAGCTAAAAAACTACTCATCAGATTGACTGTAAATTTTGTCTAAAAATTAAGGGTCACATGTAGTTGACCTGGTAACATTTTGGTAAAAATCCAATATGGCGAAATAAAATGGCGGCCTAGTGAAATGTTTAAAAAATTATTATTAAAGAACCACTTATCCAATTTATCTTAAATTTTGCACAAAAATCAAGTATTATGTTAGAATCAACTGGTAAAATTTTGGTACGAATCCAAGACGGCGGAACAAAATGGCGGCGTAATAAAATTTTAAAAAATCCGGTTTGAAAAACTACTTAATGAATTAATTTCAAATTGTGTGCCATAACTAATTACGGTATAGGGATAAACTAGTAAAATTGTGGTACTAATTTAAAATGGCGGCCAAATAAAATGTTTGCAATCGTGAAAATAATCACCTCCTCAGTTTTTACAATCTTCACGTTTTAGCGTTCCCAGATGCCAAAAAACATGTTTCGTCAATACCTTCTGTCGGTCTGTATGTTTGTTTGTTAGCATAGCTTAAAAACTACTTACCAGAAGATTGACTTCAAATTTTACTAAAAAATTAAGGGTCATATGGGGATGAACTGGTAATATTTTGGCAAAAATCCGGTACGCTGGAACAAGATGGCGGCCTAGTGAAGTTAAAAAAAACTATTACTACAAAACTATCCGATTTACCTCAAATTTTGTACAAAAATCAAGTGTTAATTAGGAAAGGCACAGAGTATACAGCCTTGCTTGACCTCGTTTTTCACGGATATAGGGTTACTTATGCAAATCTTATGGGGGATGTAACTGGCCATCATATAAGGCCCGTATTAATTTGACAAGTTTAGTAGGGGATACCAATCTCACGTAGGGCCTCCAAAATCTTTGCGTGTTTGATCGTGTCAAATTTTTTTTTAAAGTCTATAAGCGTTGAGTGGATAATCAAATTCTAGAGATTGTTCCAGTATTACCCGTATTAATTTGGTCGACGCAGGACCAGTGGGGTCTAAAATCTGCTTGTTCATTCCTAGGGCGAGGTTCGACGGTTGGTGATATTCTGTTGTAGAGAATTAAAGCCACAACTTTGTTTGTCGTATTGAGCCAGGTTATGCCGCGCCAGTTGGCACATTTGCTTAAATTGTCTTTTTTGGGCATTTTAATAACGAAATCGTTCCTCCACTCAACCGGGAAACACTCTTCATTCCAGGTGCGCTTGATGAAAGGATGTAAAAGTTTCGCCGTTAGTTGAGGGCACGCCTTAAAAAGATTTGTGTGATTTTAGCTGCTTAAGTGCTGCTTTTATCTCTAAAAGTGGATGAATTAAATAGTAATCGTGAGGTTGGTGATCGGCTTCTGGCTCGAGCGGCTCTTCTGGGACCAGCTGGGTTAATGTTTCTCTAAAGTACTCTTCCCAGCGTTTAAGTGGTTCTTCCTTGGGGAGTAATACACGTTGGTTAGCAAGTTGCTTTGGTATTTTATAAAGACTTCTGAATCTTTGAACTCTGCTGGGTTTTCAGTCTCTCGTGACACCGTTTCATTCGTTTCCTCTTGTCTCTTCTTGGGCTTTTTTTACATTCTTGTTTTCATTTCTGTACTCGTTTCAGCCTCGCTCTGGTGTCTTAATTATTGTCGTTGTTCATTCGGTCTTTCAACCGTTTCCTCCTGTCAATGTGGTTCCACGTATCCTGAGATATCCAGTCACTTGCGTGGTGTCGTTTTGCGCCTAGTGTTTCCTCGCAGGCTCTAGTGAGTGCCTGTCTAATTGTGTTCCATTTCTCAGTTGGCGTAGTATTTGGTATTTTGCCTATACTTACGGCTTCAGTAACCTTCTACTCTAGTTCGGTGCGGGTAGTTTGGCTTTGCAGACCTTCGATGTTAAGTTTCCTCGTTTACAGTGTATTATTGTGGGGCTTTGAGACAGTTTTTATTTTAATCTCACCTACTACCAGATGATGATCAGAGGCAATATGGCGTCTCGATAGGATCTTGTATCTAAAAGTGCGCTTCGCCATTTTCGACTTATTGCTATGTAGTCAATTTGGTTTTTAGTTCTCTCATCACATGAGATCCATGTCACTTTATGTATGATTTTATGGAGGAAGATAGTTCCACCTATAACAAGTTCGTGATTGCAGCGTAGTTCTGTAAAAAGTTCTCCATTGGTGTTCATTGTGCTAGTTCCGTGCTGTGACTGTTTTAAGATTAAGATTGTTATTACCAAGCTTCGCATTACGTAATTATAATGTCAGATTTCCGGATTTCATTTAGAGTAGAATTGCTTCATAGAAACGTTCTTTTTCTTTTATAGCTGACACTTCCATTGAAGCTTAGCATTGCACTAAAGTGATTTTTCTGAATTTTCCAAGGATTCAAGCTACAATAATTCTATCTGAGATAGGTTTCTATGACAGAAGTCTTTTTTTTTGACAGGTTTGCTAAACAGGACCCAACACCTCTTTCGTGGTTATCTTTTACGTAATAAGTTACACATAACTACCAAATTTTAAATTTTGATTGCATATCGTTTCTAACATAATTAAAAAATATTTTTTATGTGAAAAATATCAAAAATCTATTTAATTATTATTTTTAATAAATGCGCAAATTGTTCACTATTTAGTAATACCCTAATCGCAATTGAAATTCGTTTTAAAGATTTCTTATTATTTGTAGGGAAATTAGCCTACATTCATGTCTTATTTGTGTTTTCAACTCGTCAATGCTTGCTGGTATGGTTTTGAAACTTGAAAATTTTGCTTTTCAAATATCCCCATAGAAAGTAATCTAATGGAGTGAGATCTGGGGATCCCGGTGGCCATTCAAAGAGTCCCTTCCTCCCAAGCCATCTGTCTGGAAATACTGGAAATGGGGGAGGGGGCGTACCATCTTGTTGAAATCAGATGTTTCTATTTGGGAACTATATCAGCTTCTATCTGATCAGGAAATAAAATATCCAAATTCAGAACTAGTTCTTCTTGTAGGAATTCCAAGTATCTCGCTCCATTCAAATTTTTCTTCAAAGAATATTAGTCCTATGACTTGCTTAACTTCAGTCCCGGTCCCAAACATTATTTTGGTGTATTGTATGGTCTTCCCCTCATCCAGCATGGATTCTCGTCTGCCCAATAACAAACATTTTGTCGATTTTCCTCTCCATTTAACATAAATATTGATTCATGAGAAAAGAGAATGTTCTCTGTGTTAAGATTATTAGTCTGTAGTGGGTTCATAAATTATTCACAAAATTCGAGTCTTCGATTGGGATCATATTCACTCAGTTCTTAAAGCATTTTTATAGGGATGATTTTTTGAGCGTTAAGTACTCTTACTTCTAAAGACGGACTAATAAATCAAGTTCGCGCGCTACCTTCCTAGTAGTGATATTAGGATTTTCTTGAACAGATAATATTATATTTACTTTGACCTCTTCATTGAGCACATTTTGATGATGAATATTTGTTCTTCTTAAATGTCCATTTTCCTGAAACTGTTTTTTAATCTTGCGGGGTGGTAAATCAGGATATCTGTCTCAATAAATTAGTAACTTCATTCTGTTTTCTTGCTCCATCTCCGTATCCAATCGTCATTAAGATTTCACTCTTGTGCTTTTCAATTAGGTAAGGTTGGATGATTTTTTAAAAGATCTGACTTTGTCAAAATGACAAAATAAAAGTAGTCGCATCGCGTCGCTAAGAAGTGTTTCAATGTAATGGTAATGGTAGGTATTTCTCTTTAAACAGAGTTGAAATACTATATCAGATGAGATGTTTACGTTCTAAATTTTTTATCGAAATAATAAAAATAAGAAATGTTTAAAACGAGTTTCAATTGCGATTAGGGTATTGCCAAATAGTGGTTGCCTATTAAAAAAATTATCTTCGTATCTCTAATTATGGACATACTTTATGCCTACAACTCAGCAGCATTCCTTACATTTTTATGACATTCTCCAAATATTAATAACATATCGACTTTTTCACTTTGAGTATACATTATCTTGACTTTTGAAAACAAAAATAATACTGAAAATCAAGAAAAATAAGGAAATCTTATGTCTACTCAGAAAGAATAGGTATTTGTCACTGTCAAAACAAAAAATCCTACTTAATATCCAGCATGGATATCCATGGCACACTTGATAAAAGTAAATAATTGATTATCGATTTTTTTTCTTAGTAATATTTAATTTTTGAGTTTATTTTTAATCCAATCGCCAAAAAATTAGTACCGTTAGATTCGCAGAAAAATCCTCTTTTCAAAAAGGGTCGCCATTTGAAAAAAAAATAGTTAGACACAAAATTTTGATTTTATCAACTTGTCTTGTTCCTGGCTATCAGACTAATCACTAAAACGTAGCGATTGTATTATTCTGTCGTTATTTCAGGTCCTTAGATTAATTTGCGTCCGGTCGTGGCCACCTAGATGCAATTTTAAAAATGGCTATAAAAAATCAAGTAGGCGTGAAAAGTTTTTAAAATGTCACACTCTGATTCAGAATTGTCTCAGGAATCCAAAAATGTAAGAATATACAGGGTATTCCATTTAAAAAAACGAAACTGGAGTAATTTCCGGTGAAACCGGAAGTCACCGGAAAGTGAAAAATATGCGAAAACTTTCCTCTTTATGTACGATTTACCTATACCAAATTTCGTTTTGATACATCAAATGCTTTAAAAACTGTGGTCTGTCTAATGTTTGTGTATATATATATATATATATATATATATATATATATATATATATATATATATATATATATATATATATATATATATATATATATATATATATATATATATATATATATATATATATATATATATATATATATATATATATATATATATATATATATATATATATACATTAGATTATATATATATATACAAATATATATATATATATATATATATATATATATATATATATATATATATATATATATATATATATATATATATATATATATATATATATATATATATATATATATATATATATATATATATATATATATATATATATATATATATATATATATATATATATATATATATATATATATATATATATATATATATATATATATATATATATATATATATATATATATATATATATATATATATATATATATATATATATATATATATATATATATATATATATATATATATATATATATATATATATATATATATATATATATATATATATATATATATATATATATATATATATATATATATATATATATATATATATATATATATATATATATATATATATATATATATATATATATATATATATATATATATATATATATATATATATATATATATATATATATATATATATATATATATATATATATATATATATATATATATATATATATATATATATATATATATATATATATATATATATATATATATATATATATATATATATATATATATATATATATATATATATATATATATATATATATATATATATATATATATATATATATATATATATATATATATATATATATATATATATATATATATATATATATATATATATATATATATATATATATATATATATATATATATATATATATATATATATATATATATATATATATATATATATATATATATATATATATATATATATATATATATATATATATGTATATATATATATATATATATATATATATATACATTACTTTTTTAAATTATTTATCAAATATTAACAATTTTTTATTTTGTTTTAGGTGTCGTAATAATGCAAGTTCTTGAACCAATAAGTACAAAGGGCGTATCTCTAGATGAGGTGGATCAGTTCACCCAACGCGTTCATGAGAAAATGGATAAAACCTTTAGGGAGATCAATACGGAGGTACTAAATCATCTGGAAGTTAGCAGACATCGATCCGTTAACGTCAATCCTTTGAAATAGTAATAAAAAAAAGCGGGTTTTAATGAGTTTATCCGGGTTTTTGTCGACTTTAGTAATGACAGAATGATCAAAAGAAGTTGGATTAATCATTGTTTTTTTTAACAAAATTTAGAAAGGCTTTCCCAGAAAAGCCATTTTAGTGCAAAATTACTACAAATGTGACTTTATACCACATATTTATGGATATTTTTAGCCACTAACTATAAAAATAACAGTTGTAGTATAATTTTAGAGTGCTAAAATTAGATTTTTTTTTAAATGTTAAAAGTGAGTATTTTATGAGTATTCAATTTGAAATTTAGCATATCAGTTGATAGGCTAAATCGCAAAGGTTGATTCCAATATTGTCCAATTGTACAAGTTGGGAAAGTATATTTAAGGCTCATTTTTTAAATTGTGGTAAGGCCGGGTTTGGTTAGATCAGAGTTGATTAGATTTTATTTGAATTATGGCCGCGTAGGTACCAAAAACTCTTTTGTACCCATTTTAGTTAGGTTAGACGATTTAACATGGTACGAAAGCTTTTTGCTGGAATAAATTAAAAAATAATTTTTTGGGTTTATACTATTTTAAATTGGAATTTCTTTCCGAGTTTCACCTGGGATTGCACGATTAATTGATTCAAAGGCCTGAAATATATCATGCATTGAGAAACCTGAAGATGCCTTGTGTAGTCGCAAGCGAAACGTCGAAATGCTATTCAAATTTAACATGGTCTAAACCCAAGAACAATGGTTTCTTAATAGATTAGGTTTGGTTTGCCTTATACTGTAATATAGGCACTTAAATAGCAAAAACATCACTTGTAGATTTTTATTCATTTGCTTTGGCTTATGTTTTAGAAAAATAAGCGGGTTTGTGCCAATCTAATATATATATATTTTCTAATTAAATGAACTCCAGTTAAGAAAAAACAAGTAAGTAAACCCTTGTTTTTTTTCTGCATAGTGCACCAAAGTAAACACAAATATGTGGTATCGAGTTATATTATAGTATTTTTTGCAAGTATTTTTGTCTCAAGGTGATCTAAAATTCGTCATACCTAAAGTCATATACGAAGACCCGTTTATGCGATGAGATTAATTTTTGAGAAGTTCTTTGAGTTTTTTGCTGATACATTTTTAATTAAAAAACAAGACAAATCTATTAATCACCTATTAAAATCGGAATATGGTTACGGTTTATCCGTAGCAGGTATAGGCTGGTTATTCAATTCATTCAACTACGAATGACCGCAGTATTTACTCGATTGGTCTAAAATATTTTTTTACTACTGCATACAAGGTGACCCGAAATTAATGGTCAATATTTTTACAGAATTATCTGTGACATTAAAGAAGACTAAAACATCATGTAAACATATATTGAAAATTGCTTTGTTAGGGGGCTACCTCTGCCCCTCTGAAGATGGTTTTCTAAGTATTTTCGAAACGTTTAAATACTAGATTGTGAAATTTGGGTATTTTGGTAATCTTTATTTCCGGTCGAATCCTGAAGTCAAAAATATCAATACTAAATTAGACGCATCCCGAATGGGAGGGGAGAGGAAAAAGTCGCCCTAACTTTTTTATGTGTAGGTTTTTTCAATTTACAATTTTAAATTAAAAATTTAGGGTTTTAGATATGAAAGATACTCTTGGTTTAATTCGTTAGGACACACTTTTTCGAGAAACATTGATTTGAAAATTGTCTTACATGGCATTAAAAACACAATTTTTAGTTGAAAGTAGATGTAAATATTTACTGAACCCAAAATACCTTTAATAATATAAAACAATTTTTAAATCAATTTTTTCAACCATCGTGTCAAAAATGACAGTTTTTTAAGTTATTTTACCACTTTTATGTTATTGCCATATAATGATGAGTGGGGATAAGAATAGTTATGATCGAAAAGTGAAATATCTGAAAAATGTGTAAAGCCCACTACCCACTATTCGATTCTTCCGTTCATTTTGTTCATTCGATTTGTAATACTCGAATAAGAGAAAATGCTTTGTTTACATTTCTTCGATTATTGTCAATCGCAAAATAATTATCAAGTATGTAAACATCCCCTCTCATTAAGATATGGTTATTGTACGTTGTCCTCGACAACTGCAATAAATATATAAAAAACATGCATTTTGTAATTCGCATTCACTATTTAATTATCAGGAAGAAATCAACTTAAAGAAAAAAATAATGGTAGATATTAATTTTTTTATGAAAGTTAATATTAACTTGGTAGTTAGAATAATTCTGAACATTAATTGCCATTGTGACTGTACTGGATGTAGATTCTTGCAAATTGATGAACTGTGTGTGATTTTCATTCACATTTTACACAATCCCAGGGACACCATTATCATTTTCTTGTCCTAGAATTTGAGGGGCAACATTTGTTGTGTTTTGAATGAAATCTTGTACATAGCCTTCAGTAATCGTGGATGACCGCCAACCACCATGACGCTTTAGGCTTAAAAGATCTGTACCAGTATCGGCGGATGACCTTCTGAAACAGTGGCCGGTGTATAAATGTGAATTCTCTAAACCAAAATATTTTGCTATTACGTATGGTATTCACTCCCACAACCTGTCTTGTACATTTCCCATTAGGATAGTTGACAAAGAGGCGATCGCGAACTACTGGACGAAGGCGCACATATTTTTGTCAGATGTTTACAAGTTGAATTTTTTGTAATTTTACATTGGACACGACGAAACTACGCATCCTGTTAATTTTTGTTTGCGGAATTTTAACTAACAAAACTATTTCGGCGTTTTAAACATCGTAAGTGGCCATTTTGACGTCTCTACGACATGCTCCAGCAATAGCTATGATGGAGATAATTTTCAAAAATAAGTATTTTTCATCGAGAGCTTGTTCTAAACAGTTAAATATTTGTTCTCTACTAAATATGTTGATTCTTTTTTAACGATATCCAACGGATTTTCATTTCAAAAACGCTATTAATGTTGAATATTTTTTAATATCATTATTTTCTTTGACTGCTAACGTAGCTTTTACCATAGAGTACTTTGACCACAAGGATGAATGTTCACGGAAATTCTTAATTTTTTAATATAAGATATAAAGTTTACCTTCTTTCAGCTATTTTAGAACAAAAAATAAATAGATGAAACGCACAGGCTGTCTTACAATATTGCCAAACTTACAGTATAGTAAGCACCTTAAACAGACTTTTACAACAAATAACCAATTTTACCTAACATAACAAATAACAATATAAAATATACAAATAAAAAAGTCTAACATGTTTGACTTCCCCCGGTGATGCACTTCGCTGTTCGCCTTTTCTGTTAGTGCTTTAACGATGATGCCTACGGCATAGCAACCTAGTGCTAACCCGGTACCAATCCACCTATATACAAAAAGTCAAAATTGGCGTTCAAAGTTTTACGCTCCAAAATTTATGATATTAAAAATAAACTTGGCAACGATCCACCGATGGTTTTTCAAGATGTCAAGATGCTAACATTAAGTTAGTTAGAAAAAACTATCATCTAATCAATCTTTTAAAAAATATGAAAAAGTATGCTCCAAAAACGGTTAAATGTTTTTTTTTGTATTAACAAAAGGTAATCATTCAAATGTATATTTCAAACTTGTCAAATTTCGTGGCTATAATTCTTAATAAGAAAATAAGCAAGCACAATGTTTTCTTATATATGATTTATCGTATTTCGTTGACACCATTCCTTAAAATTCTTGTAAACATTTTCGTATTGCTTTTTTGATTTTTTCTGGCAACAAATCTAGCGTTGTATCTTTCGCCTCGTTCAGTATCTCACATGACACTATCGGTCTCCTCATTTGAAATCTAGGTTTAATAAATATTAAGTACATGATTGAATGTTTAAACTTGGTTTTCAATTGACTAAATAACGATCGTACAAAAAAAAATTGTATACAACACGTGTAAAAAGTATGTTTATGGCCTTATCATAATTTTTATACTGCGTGTCATCAATTCTTTCTTTTTGCACGAGATACATAAATAACTGTTTCTCGAAAACGGCGAAACGAATTACCAATAGTACCTTTAAAAAACCCTACATTTTTGTAATTTGTCGCATTCGGGACCCTCCTGATGTAGTAATGATATTTTTGAGTTCAAGATGCAACTCCGCGTATAAAAATTAACAATGTACCCAAAATTCATAATCTAGTCCTTAAACGTTTCGAAAATATTTGAAAAAAACCCTCCTCAGAGGGGATCAGTTTCGGGGTTGCAACCCCCTAAAGAAGCAATTTTCGATGTATATTTATATGACATTTTAGTATTTTTATGACATAGAATACTCTGCAAAAATATTGTCCATTAATTTCGAGACACCCTGCATAATCCACATCATGATATCACACTGTGGCAAATTATATTTCTCACGGTCTATCGCGTCGGCACACTGTAGCTAACAGCTGAACTAGCCATGATTTTGTGATATTAATTAAAGTTCAGCTTTTGGCTGCAGTGTAACGCCACGGTAGAGTGAGAAATATTATTTCGCAACTAGCCATAATGTGTGATATTAATTTAAACTTTTTAAGCCTTTTAAAAAGTATATATTTCGTCCTATGAGATTTATAAAAAATTACTCTGAATCCCTTTTTTTACAAAAAAAAATTTATATACACACCATGCACATATATCGTATGTGCAGTTCTTGGATTCCCTTTTGTAAATATTAAAACCAATTGGTGCCAATCTTTCTCCCACACACACTGGGGTTACATTTTGATCTAGATATAATTAATCGATTTGTATATTTTTTTACGGTGTGTCATACAGTATTCAGATTATTAATTTACTACGTAAACTAAACTCTTAAAACCTAACGGTTGGAACATGTCTCATTACGTCGAAATAGAATCAGTTTTACATGACTAGCAGTTCGAAACCAAATTAGAAAAGTGTTCTGCAAACCAGTGTGATAGAAAATGATAAAAAAAACGTAATATGGTTTTGGCCATGCCTATACCTATAACAGCTTAACTCTTATTTTTTTAAGTTCTAAGCTGTAGAACTAAAAACTGATTTCCCATGCAAACATTTCTTTACATATTGAAAGATAATTTTCACTTTTTTATTGTCAGTTAACTGGCTTATATCATAATTTGATGGTCCTTAGGTAAAAGTATTTTTAATTTTGTACTGCCGTATTTTAAATTACAACTTGGCCTGAATCTTAGAATATTGAATGACTAGAATTAGAGTAACGTCAGGATATAGGCCCATTTTTTGGGTTATTAAGCTATTTACAAGGAAGTAAAACGGGGTAATATTTATTCCAGGAATGGCGAATAATAAGCAAGATAAAAATAGGAGATTTTGTCTATTCCATCTGACAAATTGTAAGCAAGAATTATTTCTTGTAGAGATATAGAAAACACAAAACCACGTAAAATGATGAGGAAAATCGCAAATAATGACTGTGTCTTTTTTTACAAGTGTAAAAACCAGCCATTCGGGATACTTATTGGTGGACAGTAGTCGCTATTTTCTGCCAGAGATACACGAGCAGGGACACACATGCATTTCTTGACCGTCCAACTGCATAGACCCAGGATATTCCACTTTGTTCGCTCCTTTATAATCAGAGTGTCCCGATTATGGAATGTGTTACCAGCAAATGCCCTTCCCCTTTCTCCTAATATGCAAGTCTTTATATGCCGCATCACGGTAAATAGTACTTAGACCTTCGCCCTTCGTGGTCTGCATAAAGATTAAAAAAAAAAGGAATACAAAATTTATTTTAGTGTTACTGATCAAGAATCTAAATATCATTTCCAGTTAATAATGAGAAGGAAAATTATATAATTATAGGTATTTTTCTTTAGTAATAAAGAGCATTTTGGTAATGTTTTAGATTTCATATTGTGATATGTTGAGGTGTTTATCTCGTGTATCCCTGCAGATGCGTCGAGCAAGATGTTTGTTTAGATTCCAGTTTTTCTTTTATGGCGAATGATTAATTGGTCAAAAAGATGATCTTTTACAAATCTTTGTTGTATATATGTCATGCAGTCCAACCTTTTTATTTTCTTCTTTTTGCAATATATTGCACTATGCAAATAGAAACAAAAAGCCCGTGATATGACCGTGTCTTCTAATTTTAAATTAAGTATTTGCCGAATTCCTTTGGGCTACTATTATTCAAAAGACATTTCTTCGCCTCAAGAAGAGTTATAATGCTTTGATAAACTTCACGTTGCTATTCTTTTAATGCTATTTTTGATAACTTTTTCTTCCAGACACTTTCTAGGTATCATATGTTAAAACATACCCATTAAAAAAACATCTATATAGGACATAAAATTTCGTAGACAAATATTTCCAATCCTATCTCTGATCTTGAGAAAATATATTCTGTATATTATAGAACCTATATACTACTGATCATAAATGAACAGGGAAGTCCTTGTTTCGAATCGTCGATTACCAGTAGTGTAATGAACTGAAAATTGAAATTGGTTTGGGTCATGTGTTCTATCTATGGATCTATGTATCACTACCATTCGTTTTTAAATTTCTGTTTGTACAGCATTCATTATGACCAATTTAAATTCAATGGTATTCATCAGAATTCTGTCCTTGGTGCTTATAAAATAAAATAATCTGGGTTGAATTATTTTGCATTTTCCTCTATTATTCATGATTCCACACTTATTGCGTCACTTCTCTGCTGTTGATAACTACCTCGTAGACATTGCTCAATATTCAGTAGATTCTTTCTTGTTAGAATATGTTTCCGCTCTTATTTTTATGTACAATAAAATAAAACTTGTCACCAGTCTGTGTGCTCGAGAGTATGCCCCATAGAGATGATTTGGAATAATAATAAGTTACCTTCGTGTAAAGTGATTATCTCACATCTCTAAAATAATACAGTGATATTCCTGCAGCAAATTGTTTGCTGTATCAGTTTTATCAGTGTGCGTCCCTGTATATTTTACGTTAAAAATACCATCTACTTCCTAAAATACATTGATTTTCTAGATCTCAAAATGTCACAACGTTATTTTAATGTATGTAAAAAGGTCAAAACCACAAAAGTTAAACTTAAGTATATATTTTTTATTAAGTAATAAATGTTTTCTGTTAACCATAAATTTAAGTCCTGCTGAACAAACACCATTGATTTTACAGGTTCTTGCAATTTTACTGTTCTTTTGGAATATCCTCCAGGAATATAAAACTAAGATCTGTGACAGATAAGTGTCTGACTCATTGCTATTTTGTGATTTCCTCCTGTCGCAACAAATTGACCCTGTTAACCGTTCTATATCCCTCGACCATTTGAAAAAATCCTCTTTAGATTTCTGTGTAAGTTCAGGAAATACATCAGGGTTATGATTTTCTGACAAGTGGAAGAGGATTTCACTTTTATTAAAATGTTTAAATTCGAAAAAATACATTTATATAATTGATTTGTCTTCACATATTGAATATTGTGTTCCTTTCATGCATGGGGAAATTATACTTATTAAATTGTTTTCCACACTTTTTCTCTGGTTGTGAAACTATACCTTCCAAATCAAGAGGGTTCTTTAAGTCATGTGACATAATTACGGTAGCTAATTGGCCGGTTTCAAAAATACACGGCAGGGGTCTAGAGGCTTGTGGAAAAGATTCGTCGCGCGTTCTCGTTGGCCACCCCGCATTGCGCAACAAATTAGCCTTTTTTACATCAGTTTACCAGAATATGATTGGGCGTGCAGTCATTTAATTTGAATTGAACACAGGTTTTTGTTTACATTATTTCAATATTGGTAAAGAAAGGGACGCCCATGTTCTGACAAATGTAAAGGTTTTATTTTCTCACTCTCTTTTCTTCAACTATTGGCACAACGCTGTCAATATTGAAACATCTGTTGTATTTGGTTAATGTATCAACCATCCATCGGTGACTGATGAGAGTGGTGTCTATTTAAACGCAATCTTCCAGTTGCTGCAACTGTTGAAAGCATCAAGCAAATATTTTAAGGAGATTATTTTATCGTTTTTGGATGTGTTTCTGCTGTCAAAGACCAATATTAATTTGTAATTTAGAGTTATTCAAGCTTTTCAGTCATACTTTAATATTTATTTTGTAAATGAAATAAAATGGTCGTAAAAATAAATCTATAAGAAAAGAAGTAAAAATTTTAAAAACATTTTAAAACATCCTTAGAATTTTGAGGAAAA
This sequence comes from Kuschelorhynchus macadamiae, assembly GCA_030620095.1. Classification (NCBI taxonomy): domain Eukaryota; kingdom Metazoa; phylum Arthropoda; class Insecta; order Coleoptera; family Curculionidae; genus Kuschelorhynchus; species Kuschelorhynchus macadamiae. Next base: position 635,373 of record JAUTXW010000204.1, read on the forward strand.
AAGTACTATGTATTTATTGTTGTAGTATACACGTAGAGCTGCCAGGAAAATCTACAAAGATAATATATTATTATATACTATTAGGTAAAAACATTGTAATATTGAAAGAGAATTTTTTCTTAAAACATGACTATTGGTACAACGTTTTTCCATTTAGTCAACGAATTTCCATTTCAACAATTATCAACGAGGAAAACAATGGGAAGATAGTGTTTTTTGGTGATATGATCTGGAATTTTTACTTTCAGTGAAAATCGGACAAACATAACACTTTTTGGATACTATGAAATACACAAGTAAGGCACTAAAATCTAGTTACACTAAAATATCGCTCTATTTCCGTTCACTTCTCAAGTTCTCAATAAAACGTTAAACTTGAATTAAATTTTCCACGTCGTCCGAACACATCACTACATTAAGGTGCTATCAATTTAGGACGACTTAAAAGTAGATAATACTGATTACCTTTTCAGTCTTTCGAATCGGCAGACCTCTGTGTTTTTAACATAAGTGGTTCTACGTGTTCCGTTTTGCTGTTTTGTTTCGTGGGATGCGGGAGATTCAACAGCATACGCTGTGAACATGTAAAGCCTAGTTATTCATGCATTCTACCCTTTTCGTCTGCCCGGTTCTACGTATAATATTATCGTAATGGCCTCAAAGTAGCGGGAGTAGGTGGGTTAAAGGCTTAGCTTAAAAGAAAAGATAATCTCGTGATACGAGGAATGAGGAGTACTCTCTCTAGTTGAAGCCAAGATGCATTAGAAAGATTTTTAAAGACAGTTTGATAGATTTAATAACATATTTAGAAAGATAATTGGGGTGGCCGGGAGTTTTTAACTAGCCACCCGAACACCCCACCGTTAACGTCTTCAAACTGGAATAAAGTGTAAATCATCTGGGAGGGTCGCCCCAGCTCAGACTAAGCCTCAGATGGAAAATGAGCTGGATGATTACCTCGAAGTAGAGCTAACAAAACCCTGCCAGAAACAAAACCAGTGAGTCTTTTTATATTTTCTTATGTGAATTTCTCCCTTCCCCTCGTGTTTACTTGGGCTATCTGGGACATAAACATGTTTGCTGATAAATCTAGTCTTTGAATATTCTAAGTCCTGCATAAAAAAAACAATTTTCTTTCTATATAAAAATATGAATAATGACGATGTACTCTGAACTGAAAATTTAATTATTTTATTCATTTACGATTGCTCATTTTAATATAATTGAAAAGTTACACACATTTTTACCTAACCGATAGTATTTCCGCAGCAGTAACATTTATTTATAAACTGATAGAAATTATCTCTCTATGTTGAGATTGGCGATAGTTTTTGCACAAGTATTTTTCTAAAATGATTAGCATGTAAGTTTAAACATTTATACACCAAAGTTTAGACTAAGTTTAGTCATTAAGATTTATATTTATTATTTTTTAGCCGTAAGAAAAAGCCATATTTCATATTAGTTTTAAAAAACGTACTATTTTTAGATTATTCTTATATGGGCCTAACTTTTGTAATGGTTTTTCTAGTTTTTCTTACAGAAAGTTACATTTGTAAATATCCGCACACTGGTTAACCGTAGTGGCAATTTTAGCAAGCTGATGACGATTGTATGCTTTGGCATTTTATCGACAGTGTTACCATGACCAACAATTGTTTTCTCAATTGATTTGTGTTCGATTGAAGTGAAAAGACCAAAATTCCAGTTTTGAAATATTTTTAGGTTTCATTTTCTCCTGATATTTTTCTTGATCCCAGCAAATACATCTATGTATATTTACCTGATCTCAAGTTACCTCATATTTACTCAGTAAAGTTTGTCTCTAGCATCTCATTATGATATCAATTTAACTCTTCGCACGTGGTAGTTATATCAATGTTATATTAACATCAGAATCAGTTTTATGTAATTTATTACTTAACACTTCATGCCATATATATATATATATATATATATATATATATATATATATATATATATATACATATATATATATATTAGAAGCATCTGGAAAATAGATTATTATGGATATTCCACTCATGTACAAATTTTCCCGTGAGACTGGTGGTGTTTTCGAAAAATTATAGCGGAAATACCACGTCGTCTAGGAAACATGGTGTTTCTACTTACCTGGTTAGGTGTGGTTACATACCTAACCAAAAAATGAAATCTTGACGATATGAAACCTGCTTTTTGGGACGCTAGAGTCCCTAGAAACTGATTTTTTTTAAGTATCTTTCAAACATTTTTGAAAAGTTGTCAATATGAATAATCGCTTTGGGCTAGTTCAAGAAGAGGAAATTGATGAAATATATAATTGGAAGCGAACCAAGAAACACCGTTAAATCCAAGAAGAGCATCTGGAGACAGTTTATGTCATTCTGCGACGAAAAATACTGTACGTTTGACCAAGATACTCCAGTATCCCAACTAGCAATGATTTTGAAAAGCTGGGCCTACAATATGCGAAAAATGAAAGGGGAGCAATATAAAGAAGGCACGGTAAAAATTATTTGGAATGTGACGGCGAAATTATTGATAGAAAGGTATTTCAGTGAATACAAAATTAAAATAAATCTCTTCGAGCAGATCGAATTCAAAAAATGCCAAAGGGAGACATTTGCAAGGTATTGAAGGCAAACGCAGAGAATCGGCCGTTTTTTTAACATACAATGAATTAAAAAATCTAATCGAAGCTTGTGATGAATCAACTCCAGAGGGTTTACAAAAGAAGTGTTTTTTTCTGTTGTCCTATGAATTAATTCTTCAAAGAAGAAACTGACAACTTCAGAAGAAAAACAGGTAGAATTTAATACAACCTTGTTTTTTCTAAAACATGTCAAGGTGGTGGCCGAAAACTCGCCGATTCGAAGTGGTTGGTGAGAAACGAGAGAAGTCCCAGCTTTTGCCCAGTAAGAATTTATAAAGAATTACAAGATAAAAGGAAAAGTATCTCCAACACTCGACTATTTTTGACGCCAAACCCCCATTGGAAAATTTCTGGAAAATGGTTCGAAAACAGCCCAGTAGGAGAAAAGGAGATTTCAACTTGGACAAAAAAACAAGCACAGGAATCAGGCCTCAATACCACAAAAAAATTTACCAACCATTCCCTCAGAGCTACTGCCGTGTCCAAGCTGGCCAAAAGCAGAATATCGGAGCAAAACTTGATAAAAATTACAGGTCATTCGAATGCGAAATCCCTATCAAGTTATTTGCAAATGGATCCAGATCACCACAAAAAAATTATTGAAAAAATGAGGGAACCTGGAAAAGAAATACCTCAACAGCACGTGCATCCAGCCCCTGTAGCAGCATCACCCAGCACAAGTACAAGTAGTGGTCTGACGGCATCTTCTACGTCGTCGCAAAACAACAATATGGTTAATAATTATCAGAACTGTACCTTTTATTATACAATCGATAATTAAAATTGAATATTTAGATGCATTATATTAAGTACTTTTCAATATTTAGACAAATAATTTAATTAGTATATTATTACAATTTGTGTTCAATTTGTTACAAAATTCAAATTTCTGAACTTGAAATAGATATGTATTTAATATTCAGTTAATAAAGAATATTCCTCCTAAATACCATTCGTGCTTAAAAATTAACCAGATAATTTTCCACTCATGCGTGTTTTCTCTACAAATTATATTATCCCCGAAAATTCGGCTCTGGCCTTCTACCTTAAACCGATGGCGTTTTCTAAATGGAATGTTATGTATATTATTGCATATTTGTGTTGTGTTGCCCTGAATATCCTAAATTCTTTTTATGTTGTTTCCTATACCTAAATTCAACTGTTTTCGAAAAAATGGCACTTGAAGATTGACATATTTCAGGAGATACGTAACTAAAAACTAAGATAAGAAAGCGCAATCCATTTCATTGAAAGTGAAGTCGTTACACACCTACAAAGTTCAGGATAATATAGAAAATGCAATAATATACAGGTCATTCTATTAAGAAGCGGCAACACCGCACAATTTAGGAAATTACAGTTCCTAATATACTATTGACCATTTCAAGAATTTTGAAAGAATTTTCAAAAAGTTAATATATCGCACCAGTGAACAAAAGAGGACTAGGTAAAGTTTTTTGAACCTGTTTTGTTTCATTACTGGGTTTAGTGACCCTCTTTTTAATATCTCGTATTGCATCTTCTTGCCGCATATGAAGGTCGTATTGAATTGTAGCATTTGTCTTCTGTTATTGTATGTGTATTAATTTTTCCCTTAAAATCGTCACATGTTTGGGCAAGTGTCTTTTTTGAGGATGATGAAAATGTAAGTTCAATTTTGTGTTGAATATGTGTAGAAACATGTACAGTGCAGTGACTCTTGTACAGATCATACATGATTTCCATATTTATTGTTCATCGTTTGGACTGGTTTTATTATGTGGTCCATGTTTCTCCTCGTCGATCCAGTACAGGAGTTCCGATTTTTGTCTGTTCAATGCAACTTTTTGCAAACTACTTGGTCCTTACCCATATCATCTTGAAGCATGTATATTTGTCATTTTCCTTTACTACTATTTTCATGTTTAGTATATTTTCTGGCAACATTTGAAACCTGTATTTGACCAGCGAGAAATGCTTGTTTCAAAAATCTGCTTCTTTCTATTTTGAGAAATTTTTAATTTCTGAACAACGAAGATGATATTCACAATCAGTCATAACACAGCTCTGTTTTGGAACGACTTTTCCTGTGGTAGAAATATTATTCAACTGATGCACGTTTCTGTTTCTTTATAAATTTCTTACGTGTATGCGGCTTTCTAATCCTCTTTTCTCTTTTAATCTCCTTTCTGCACATTGGCTGGAGTGCTGGCCACCTCATCCTCACTTTGACTTTCATCTAATTAGTAAAATAATACGCTTAGAAATTTTAATAGTACGAAAACACGTGTTGAAACTCTCGCAGAGTATTCAGGAATAGACATGTAGCTCCAATACCTATCAAACAAAATACTAATCCAAAGTATAAACAAAAAAATTACATTGTATTTTGTTTGTTTTAAATATAAGTTTTCTACATTTTTTGTCAAAAACAATATGCTTAACATGACATACATGTTTTGGTTTCAATAAGAGCACATTATGCCTAACCCACATTTTGTTTGGAAACAAAAACATTTGTGAAACTTAAAAAATAAAAACTATATACTGAAAACCTGATAAATTAGATGAACTCGACGTTTAAAGCTGCCATGTTTTGATGTTTAGGCAGGACTGGCTCAGACATGCCTGGTTATGACTGCTAAAGTTGTTCATAGATGTCAGCCTTGTTTTACGATAAATTGTGTGTCAGGTAACTTCGGTATAAACTGATATGTGGCTTTGAAAAAAGAGAGAAATTTAAAATATTGTTGGTTGGATAAGTATGGTACCGATCCACTCATAACCGTGACCAAATACGTACATTTTCGTTAGGCAAAACTGACATACGAGGTAATAGATGTGTTTGCTGGGACTGTTTAGCTCAACCATTTCCATGAAATATTGAAATATTTTTTAGTGTATTTTCACAGTATATCACTTAGGTATCTATCTAAAAGGAAGTCCTTAGGTTTTAACATGATTTAACCGGACACAAAAATCAGTGCATACTTTTATATTTTATAGTAAATGAATACTTCATGAATATCAGATTATCTTAATCTGATTACAACATGAACCTTACGATACTATATTTACATCACACTGTCGGTAAATTGCAATCGCAATTTGTAATTTAAAAGTATTAACGCCATATATATTAAAAGCTTTACCTAGTGCCATGCTTAATAAATATTTTCGTATTTTAAGTTTATATTTTTAGGAATACACCTTTAAGTAAGAAATTAATTTTCGAAACAGTATTTAGTGGAATTATTTGATAACACACATTTTTATTTGAAAAAAGTTGCAGAATGTTGAGGTAAACATGCACAACAGACATACAAAATACAAAATCTCCATATTTATTTGGGACTTTTAATTCTAAGTGGTTATTATGGTGCTGATTTGTTTCGATAACTATTTTAACTCTTATTGGGTTATAAATTTTAAAAAAATATCAGTAAAGGCTCAGAAATAGAGGCTGCCTTAATACTTTTTATTTAATCAATAAAGACTGTTCTAATTTATACTGTAAAGCAGTTGATCATACTGTTCCTATTTTTATGTGAGTTTTTTTAGCTAAGGGGAAATATTAACAATTGACTATATCGAAAGAAGATTTTTAAGTAATACTCTTGTTTCAAAACATTCTGGCATTCCTTTTATTATACTCGTATACCAACAATAGGAAATTGAAATTTTTAATTTAATTATGAGGAAATATTAGTTTATGTTTTAGCTGTGTACCTCTTTGTTGTTAGTTATTTCAATCTACAAATAGTTATAGTTTATATTTTTTAATATGGTATGAATGTCAGAATTATTTTGGCTCTTGCACCAAAAACAACCCTGGTAAGTATTGTAAAGACTTTTTACTGCACAATTTTTTGTGACGCTATAATAGACACTTTGCTCAGAAATGACATTTTTACACTCGAAAGTATTTTATTTAGTGGCCATTCCTATTTCGGTTGTGATGTAATATTTTGCGAAAAAGAAACTGATTTTTAAGTTTTTTTAATTGTAGGCATGCATATATGTTTTTAGGCAATATTGATAAATATATGTTTTAAAAATACTTGTTTTTTTTTATCCATTGGTTGTATGGTATCGTAAACTTTATTTTTGCGGTATAAAATATTTTTTGCTTCGACTTTTACACAGGAAAAAATAATGTAAAAAAATAAGTTAATTTTAGGTGTTTCGCCAATTTTTGCAGCAGCTAAAGGTTTTTTGAATTTAATACTTTAGTTTTTGGGAAAACCGTGTGGTGTGTAGTGAAAAAAAAATTTTTTTTGCATTATGTTTTCATTTTTAAAAGACTCCTTAACCTCTTAAGACTATCCTGTATAGTAAAAATATGTTTCAAGAAAATAAAAGAAAATTGACGTGCTTCCCTGTTTATTAGAAAATCTTGGTTCTTGGAATTAGAACGTGTCAAAATGGAATCACTTTCCGAAATTTCGCCTTTGATTACGTTTTATACCATAACTACTGACTACCATGACGCTTAGGGACCGAATTTTTTTTTCATATATCATTATGAAATGAATGATTAGGGATTGACAATCTTTGATCTTACCTATCAATAGACGACAGCACTTTACCTATGATTAAATTTTATTTATTCACATATAGATAAATAAATATTACCATAGGTAATGTACGGGGTTTTCCCGTATCTTTTTCCACCCACCTAGAGAGTTTATTTGGATAGATACGGAAATGTCGTAAATACAAAAGTTGTTGGGTTTTTTATGAAGATTTAGAATATTATATCATTAGTGCGAAAATATTATAGGAAATGTCAAATTTTGACAGGTTGTCAGTTTTTTTAAATGAAACACCCTGTATATTAAATCATATTCTTGAAGATCTTTTTTTTTCTAATTTCAAATATATATACTTTTAATATATTCTGTCAGTTAGTTTTGGATATATAAGCGTTTAAACATTAAAGAAATGGTAAAGTAATTTGCGCTAAAACATAGTCAGCCATGATCAAGACAATTACAATGAACGACGCCTTTGTGACGTTTACCGGTCAGAAGTATCTATTTACGAGCATTTTTAATATCTAATACGTTGGACGATGGGTTATTCGGAAGAAGAGAAACTCGACATGATAGAATTATTTTATTTACATGGTAAAAATGCATCGATAGCTCGTAACCACACCGACTCGTAGCATAATATTAAAAATCGTTAAACAATTTAAGGAAAAAAAACACTTAAGCGAAAAGTTAGAATAGTGGAAAGAAACAATACCATAAAAAATCAATAATATAAAGTAGGTAAATAATAACATTAGCTTAAAGAACTAAGTTTTGATTTTCTATATAGCCTTCTTGGTTTATAATGCATTTCTGAATAGATGCGTAGACAAAATGAGGTGATTGGGTGTTTAAATCGTCGTTTGGACTATATTTTGCTCTAAGCTTGGATGGTTCTTGGCCTATTGTAGTGTATCTTATTTTTCAGATAACCCCACAAAAATATGTCCAATGGAGGGAGATCGGGACTGTTTGCTGGCAATCTTAATGGTCCATGTCTTTCAATCAAAAATGGTCATTTAAAAAATTGGAGACCGGGTGGACATTATGAGGAGGGTCACCATCTTGTTGCCATATCAAATTAAGATATGAATTAATTGGTAGTTGTTCTACATGCCCCTCGATTTCGTTTTCTAATAACTCCTGATACTTTTGTCCAGTTAAATTCCCATTTAAAAATATAGGTCCAATAACATCATTGTTAAGAAGGCACACCAAACATGTAGGGATCTTCTTCCCTGAATTTTGACCGCCTGAAGAGCTCGCGGGTTTTCTTTTGACCAAAAATGCTTATTTTTCTGGTTAAACATGTCTCCAGTGGTAAATGTTGCCTCGTCAGTGAAAATTATGTTCGACAGATTTAGTTGGTTCATCATTACACGTCTTTCTATTTCTTGGCAGAAGTGTAATCGGTCTATTTTATTTTGATCGGTTAATTCTTGAGTAGGTAAAAACTTATATGGCTTATATTTATAATGTTTTAGAACTGAGTGGATTTTATGCCATGATTTGTTAAAAAAAGTGGCTGCATCGGGAATTGAGCGCTCAGGATTTTCTAAAACTGAATAAATAAGATACATAAATTATTTTAATACAAAAGTTTCAAAATTACCTTCAAAATATATCTAATAAAATACTTAAATCTTCTTAAGCGTTTCTTTCCACTATTCTAACTTTTCGCTTAAGTGTTTTTCTTTCACTCAATTGTTTAGCGATGTTTAATATTGTCCTACAAGTCGGTGTTGGTCTATCTGGAAACTGTCTATGATATTCGTTACGAGCTATCGATGCATTTTTACCGTGTAAATTAAATAATTCTATCATGTCGAGTTTCTCTTCTATAATATATTATAACCCATCGTCCAACGTATTAGATATTAAAAATGGTCGTAAATAATTACTTCTGACCGGTAAACGTCAAAAAAGCGTCGTTAATTGCAATTGTCTTGACCATGGCTCACTATGTTTTAGCGCAAATTACCTTACCGTTTCTTTAATGCTTAAACGCTTATATATCCAAAACTAATTGACAGAATATATTAAAAGAATATATTTGAAATTAGAAAAAGAGATCTTTAAGAATATGATTTAATATACAGGGTGTTTCGTCACTTATGATATAATATTCTAAATCTTCATAAAAAACCCAACAACTTTTGTATTTACGACATTTCCGTATATATTCAAATAAACTCTCTAGATGGGTGGAAAATATACGAGAAAACTCTGTACTATCGCCTATTGATAGGTAAGATCTAATATCGTCCATCCCTAATCATAATAAGCGAAAGGTCTACTTGATAACATTTTTTGTTTTTGCTATTGCTATTATAATATTGATCATTGTAACAATTTTGAAAATTTGTATAAAGAATCAAAAAGTTATCATTTGTAAAGCATTTGGCACTAACAGGAGTTTTTCTAGAGAATTATTTTTCCGTAAACAGGCAAATAATAAAGTTTTTCCTCTGCGGAACAAAATCGCGGAACACGTTTGTTCTTATATGGAACCTACTTTATTTAAATAAATTCATGATGTTGGCTGAAATGGAGGACTAAATATTTTTTTATGACTAACACCAAAAAGGAGGGAAAAAACTTGTTTGCTTAAGTAGCAAACAATTAGCTCTCAAAATTTAAACAAAATTCTATTGAAACATGGTGTGGAAATTCATCCCTTAAGTCAAGGGTCTTTAACCCTCCGCATGCGGCTCGACTTCTAATTTCTTGCGGCTCTCAGAGGTTAAAGAAACCTAGTTAAGGCCACTAGATGGCGTTGCATGTCTATTGAATATTTCTAATGATTCTAGAAATTATCACTACCAGTCCATTTTCGTAGCTGCTCGAAATTTTGAGAGATTCAAAGTTGACGCGCTCGGTCTATATAAAGCCGGCATAACACGGCAGCGGCCAGTTCTAATTCCAAGAGCGAACGAAGCGATACAAGCGGAAGAGTGCTAACTAGCAGTGAAGGTGCGATAAGTGATTTGAGCATAGTGTGTTTTGACGCGTGTAAGGCGGATACTGTATTGTGACGTGAAGTCGCGCAAGTTTAGTTTTGTCCTGGACATTTTTATAGGAGATTTAAATTCGTTTCTTCTACTTTGACATTAAAAATGGCTTCTACTACGGGTAAAAAACGAAAAATTAGTGAACAAAAGCGCATATTTCAAGAAAAGTGGGCTGAGTTGCACTTGTTCGTTAGTGTTAATCAAAAACCCGTCTGTTTGGTGTGTCAAAAATCCCTTTCAGCCTTAAAAGAATTGAACTTAAAAACACATTACGATACAAAGCATGCCACAAAGTTTGAGCCATTCAAAGGACAATTACGGCAAGGTAAAATGAGAGCTCTAAAAAGTAAGCTTCAACGACAGCAAGATAGTTTTCAAAAGCAGAATATTAAAAATGAAGCAGACACTCATTTACAGCTTTACCCCGTCTAAAGCCAAACTGACCATTTGGCAATACGTTTTAAGATTCACACCACCATTCTAGACGATATTTGATAATGCTTTCCAATGTTTTTAAAATGCAGGATGACAGTGAAATAGGCCTAAATTCATTAGGTTTGCCTGATTTTGGAATAGGAACTATTATAGAATTTTTAATTAGGCTTTTGTCATCACCCCTACATATAACCTTGTTAAAGGCTAGACATAAAAGATGTTTAGCAGAATTCGGTAAATTTTGAATCATGCTATATGTAATTCCGTGCTGTCCTGGAGAAGTATCTTTGCATTTTTTAATGTTATTTTCAAGTTCTAAAAGGGAAATTTTGTTCGTTAGAAAATGTGAACTGGTGAGTGTAGAACTAAGGATTTCTTGAGTTACGTAATCCGGCGATAGCTTTCTCAACATTATTTCAGAATAATCTTGTGACATAGGATTAAGAAAGCTAGTGCTTAAACCATCTTTAACTGCATTAATTCTTTTCCAAATTTTTGAGGGAGGGCTTTGACTATTTAAACAGCAACAAAATTTTCTCCAATTCAATCGGGCTTTGTTTTTTAAAATTAGTTTACATTTAGCTGTAAAATTTTTATATTTGATATAATTTTGTAAACTGGAACAATTTCTAAATTTTGTAAACATTTCCTTACGTACTTCGGAAAGCTGTGGGCATTCATCATCCCACCAAGGTACGAAATATTTTCCACTTTTAGTTTTTTTCTTAGGAAAATTATGACTTGCTGTTTCGATAATAACGTTAACTATTAGCTCAACTATATTATTTGCATTATCCGTCCTCATCTTGTGACCGATATTCAAGAAACATATTCGAAAAATGATTATTTGGCTGCACTATTTTTGGATATATCAAATGCTTACGAAAATGTCAACCCACATATTTTAATAGAAAAACTAGTAAATTGTAACATCCCAAGAAGTTTTGCTAATAACTTGGTGAGGCTTTTTCTAGATCGTAAAATTTCGATACAAGTAGGTAGTACATTTAGTAAAATGAGAGCTGTGTCTTCAGGACTTCCTCAGGGCTCAGCTTTGAGTCCTCTGCTCTTTAATCTTTATACGGCAGATTTTCACTCACTAGACATAAGTGCTTCGGTGTTACCATTTGCAGACGACTTATTTATTGCAAAAATAAAACAATCGAAGAATGTAAAATAACCCTTAACCGAATTATGTCTAATTGCAATTTATATTTCCTTGAAAATGGGTTTAATATTTCAAATAAGAAATCAGCTTTAGTTGTTTTTTCTAGGCATAGACTTAACAGAACAGATACAATTATACTCAATAATACGAACATACCCTGGTTAAATTCATTTAAATATTTGGGTGTCATCCTAGATCAAAAATTGTCATGGAACGATCACATTAATCATGTCGTAACTAAAGCTGAGAAAAGTCTTAATATACTTAGAGCAGTTTTGGCAAGATCATGGGGTGCAGATCCCAAAACCGCACTTTTGTTTCATAAATCATTTACAAGGGCGTTGCTGAATTATGGCTCTATATTTTATGGTACAGCGTGCAAAATCCGTCTTAAGAAAATAGACAGGATTCAATATAAAGCTTTAAGGCTCGTAGTAGGTGCAGTGAAATCTTGCCCGATTCAGGCTCTTCTATCTGAATGCTCCGAATGACCATTACATATCAGAAGAAAGATGTTAGCAGAAAAATTTATTCTTAAGAACATGCAATACAAAAATAATGAAATAATTGATAAAATTTATAGATTAAGTATTTATAATCTGACCAATAAATTTTGGGTTTATAAAAACAGCCCGCCACTGGCGCCACAATACATATTTCCTGTTTGAATCTTAATTTATGATAAAATATCTCAATTTAGAAGTTGCCTTTCCTAAATTTACTGATATCACTTCAGTTAACCAAATGATTTTTTGTGATATTTTAAATGAATTTAAACATTATTATAAAATATATACCGATGGCTCAAAAAATGAAAATGGTGTAGGATGTGCCTTTACTATACCTAGTGTTAATATTACACGAACGTATAAGTGTAATTCTATGACCTCTGTGTTTACCGCCGAGGCTGTAGCTATTCTAAAAGCATTAGAATACGGTTCCTCTGAGAACAACTTATTTAATATTGCCATATTTTCTGATTCTCAGTCAGTCTTATTGTCTTTAAGGAATTGTGATACATGCAAAAACCCAATTATTGCGAATATGTTAAGTGTAGTCTCTACCTTATATAGTAAGAAAATAAATGTTAAATTTGTATGGGTAAAAGGCCATTCTGGACTGATAGGTAACGAATTGGTTGACAAAGCTGCGAAAGAAGCTATTGTATCAGGAATACCCTTCCAAGACATTCCCTATTCTGATATATATCCACATATCAAAAACATTTCCTTAGATTCTTGGAAGCCATCGTATAAAAATATTCAGTTGATTCTCCCAACTTATATATAACACAATATATCCTGAGTTGAACAGCAGACCTTTAATAATTAGGGAATGTTTATCACGGCACATTTCTGTGTCCTACTGTAGATTTCTGGTCGGGCATGGAAATTTTAATAAGCATCTTTTTAAAACGAAGTTAGCTAGTAGACCATTGTGTTCATGTGATAATGTATCTATAGATGATTTAAACCACAAGCTTTTTAATTGTAAGCATAACAGCACAGCGGTCTCCTATTTGTCTACCGAACTGAGTAAGGTTCACTTACTTCCTATGAATAGCACAATTCTCGTAATTAGTATTATATCAAATAATAATTTGGAAAAAATATTTTTAAAATATTTAATGATTTCTAAAATAAAGATATAGGATTATATAATATAAATTAGGTAAGGGTAGTATGGTTTTAATTAGCTTCGACATCATTTGTATTTAACCTTATGTGTTTTTCTTACCTTCCCATCCGGGCCCATCGTGTGATGTTTAATATTATTAATAAAAATCGTCCTGAATTGGCCCCAGGGCGTGAAGTGTGTATCCCTGTCTTATATCCTTTGATTCTTCGTTAAATCTCTTATGGACGGTAGGATTAGGATTAGGTAATTTTTAGAGTATTACACTTTAGACTTACACAATAATATGTTATAATTCGTGGCTAAATGAGACTTCTCAACTCCAATAAACTAAACTAAAAAAAAATGAAGCAAGCGTGAAGGTTAGTTACATTATATCTGAAATAGCTTTGTAATCAAAACTTTTTCCTGACGGTGAATTTATCAAGGAATGTAAGGAGGCCGCCTCTGAAGTATTATGCCCGTCTCAAAAACAACTTTTTTCAAAAGTTGGATTGTCCGGTGTTACTGTCGCCAGAAGAATCGAAGAGTGAAAATTCCCTAAAAAACGTGCATCGAAGTTCGTATACTATTCTGTTGCGCTCGACGAAAGCACAGATTTAACCGATACCGCTTAATTAGCTATATTTATGAAGAGGTGGTTGCCTTTTTCCGATTAAAGGAACTACAAAAGTATGTGATATTTATATGTGTTTGGTGACAGTACTGAGGCGATATAATTTAGAATTGACAAACCTTTCCGTAATTGTAACAGACGGTGCACCATCCATGGTAGGAAAAAATGAAGGGCTCGGGGGTTTGGTAAAAAAAACAGCAGAAAGGTCTTCCTTTGATGCATTACCATTGTACCGTTCATCAACAAAATCTTTATGCAAAATCCACAAAAATTGATGAGGTGAGGAAAGTGGTCGTAAAAACATTAAATCACTCGGCTCAACCACAGAGAAATCCAAACTTTTTTACACGAAATTAATACCGAGTATGGTAATGTGACATATTTTTCTGATGTTCGTTGGCTGAGGAAAAATGCTAAAACGGGTTTTTGCACTCAAGAAGGAAATCGCCTCCTTCATCGAAACCAAAGGGAGACCAGTTCCTCAATTTAGTGACCCCGACTGGCTGCGCGACTTTGGATTTCTCACAAACATCACGCTGCACCTCAATGACTTGAACACCAAACTACAAGGAAAAGGAAATCTCAACAACTTACTTAACACTGTATAGGCATTTGGGTTGAGACTGGATTTATGGAAAACTCATTTGTTAAAAAGAGAGCTTACGCACTTTCCTAAACTGAAGAGTTGCGAATGTACAGATGTGGATAAATAAGTCACAGCACTAGATTTACTCAAAAAAGAGTTCCAATCTAGGATTTCTGATTTCAAGGATAATGAAAATTCCATCAATCTCTTTGCCTGACCATTCAGTGTATCCGTTGAAGACATGCCAGAAAATTGTCAGGTGGAGCTTATCGATTTGCAGTACAATCGGACTGAAAGACAAGTTCGACATGGGTCTTCTTGATTTTTTTTCAAAATATGTCGTTCAAAACTTGTTTCCTGAAATCCGAAAACATGCCCAGAAAATGATGTCTCTGGGAGCACATATGTGTGCGAACAGCTGTTTTCTCAAAATAAAACAAGGTCGAGAGTTACACACGCACATCTGGAAGACACTTGTCAAAAATAAACAATGTTAAAAATCACATTGATTTATTGAACTTTTTAACCAATAAAGATTATTACACTTTGAAATTATATGTTTTTTATTTTATTGATATGGTGGTAAGGTGACGTGGACCATTGTGGCCTTTCGGACGATTTGAAATCGATTTTTGGCCCTTGCACTAAAAAAGCTTGAAGACCCTTACCTTAAGTAATTAAAAATTTATGTATATAGAAATATTCTGCTTAGATAGCAAACAATTGGCAATCAAAATTTGAACCAGATTCTATAGGACATGGGGTTAAAATTGATCCTTTAAGGATTTTACAAGGATAAGACGAATGCCTCATTACCAAAATTTTAGATTAAAATTTGCCTTCAAAATTTGAACATGTGGTTGAAATTCATCCCTTAAGTAAAGAAAAAAATATTTTATTATGAAAAAGCGAGTGCCTCACTACCAAAATTTAAGAGTAGTCTGCTTAGGCAGCAAACAGTTACAAAATTTGGACAAGATACTATGGGGACACAGGTGGAAATTCATCCCTTAAATAATTAAAAGTTTATTTTACTACCAAAATACAGAAGTAGACCATTGTGGCCTTTCGGACGATTTGAAATCGATTTTTGGCCCTTGCACTAAAAAAGCTTGAAGACCCTTACCTTAAGTAATTAAAAATTTATGTATATAGAAATATTCTGCTTAGATAGCAAACAATTGGCAATCAAAATTTGAACCAGATTCTATAGGACATGGGGTTAAAATTGATCCTTAAGGATTTTACAAGGATAAGGCGAATGCCTCAATACCAAAATTTTAGATTAAATTTTGCCTTCAAAATTTGAACATGTGGTTGAAATTCATCCCTTAAGTAAAGAAAAAAATATTTTACTATGAAAAAGCGAGTGCCTCACTACTAAAATATAGGAGTAGTCTGCTTAGGCAGCAAACAGTTACAAAATTTGAACACACAGGTGGAAATTCATCCCTTAAATAATTAAAAGTTTATTTTACTACCAAAATACAGAAGTAGTCTGCTTAGGTAGCAAAAAATTAACAATATTGCATGGCGTCATGGGTGGAAATTCATCCCTTAAGTGAATAAAAATTTATTTTACAATGAAAAAGAGAATGCTTCACTACCATAATCTTAGATTAACATATTTAGATAGCAGGCAATTTGCCCTAAAAATTTCAACAATATTTTATGAGGACATGGGGTCAAAATTCAACCCTTAAGTAAATAATTTTTTTTTTAATATGATAAAGCGAATGCCTCACTATCTAAATATAGGGTTAATCTGCGTAGGTAGCATACAATTAGCCCTCTATCGGGACGGTGGGTTACAATTCATCCCTGAAATAATTGAAAATTTATTTAGTATGATAAAGCTAATGTCTCAAACAACTAGCCCTCAAGATTTGAAATTTGAAAAGTTAAAAATGTATCCCATAGAAAATGAAAAATGTATTTTACCATGATAAAGCGAATGCCTCACTACCAAAATATAGGAATATCCGAGTATCCTCCTTAGACAGGAAACAATTAGCCCTCAAATTATATACAAGATTCTATGGGGACATGGGGTTGAAATTCATCCCTTAAGTAATTAGAAATATGTTCTACTATAATAAAGCGAATGCCTCATTACCAAATGTTAGGAGTAAGTTGTTTAAGTAGCAAAGACTTACCTCTTAAAGTTTGAACATAATTCTATAGAGAAAGGGGGTTGCAATTCATCCCTTGAATAATAAAAATATATTTCTCCTTTAACAACAGATTAGATGCAAAGACTTTGGAAATGATAATGCAAAAAATATTTATTTAATATTTTTATATTAGCAAAAAATAAATGAATTTATACGTGAAAATTGGGAAAGCAAGTGTCAAAATAAATTTCAGCCATGTGCGTTTAAATAGAATCATCAATTTTATGGTATAATAGGTGAATATTTTTAGTCATTAAAAACATTTCGGAAAAAAATGTTTATTGCAGACACCACTTCTTCGTAGTAACATCGGCAAGAACATAATCTTTTCCCTCGGACGTTGCTTTTGCTTCCATAATTTGTTGTTCTTCTGTCATTGTTTGCCTTATGCCTTACTCCCTGAATGTCCTTACGACTTGCGGTGGCAATTCTATTTACAAATCTTCCAACAAACTTGGAAAGAAAATAAATAATGCCCGAGCAGTGGCGCTTCCAGAACTCTGGTCTGGGGAGGGTAGTGGTTGACGGGGGGGGGGGGTTGTGGCGAACACCCGTTTAGGCAGACAAAGGTTAGGAAATTAAAAAATTATTAGGCACTCCAACGATCTGTCACTGTCATGTTATTTTTAGGTTGTCTTGGGACAAACAAACTCATTTAGCCAATGAGGCTTAAATATTGGTTTGATAAGTCCCACAATATTCGTCAAACAGCTGTCGTAGGACAAGCAACTGTTTTGTTGGACTGCCTAATTATTTACCCGTACCTAACCTTATTTTTAAAATTCAGTCCCCGTCTTCCATCCTGGTCGTGGTTTTTCGTGTATAAATTCTGACAGTGGCGAGGGGGGTAACACCGCCTCGAATATTATTCATACATCGAAAAATTATCACAATACATATCTAACAAATTTTCCGTTTAATAATTTGTTGATAAAAATATTACACATAATAATTTTTAATATTTTCAATATTAGGCATTGGGTGCCTGGGGGGGTAATTACTCCCTCTACCCACTTAGAAGCGCCCTTGTGCCCGATAGAGAATATTAAGTTCTTGCTGGCGATACTCTAAAAAAGACCCTTGTTGCCTTCTTTTCGAAAGCTTGACTATACGATAAAGGGTTCCAATCCTTTATTTGGCCTTATATATATATATATATATATATATATATATATATATATATATACACACATCTTTATCAAAAGTTCTTGGCTTTTCACACGCTGTATAACTAATCATTGTTTATTATTTACTATAGGAAATATTGCCAGTCTACTTAAATAAGTATTTATTAAGGACACTACTGAGTAGCTTTAGCTGTCAGTACGCCACAAAACACTAATTTAAATAATATCCAAACATAAAAAATCCTCTTAACTCAAGGAAAAACTCGAAATAGAACTAAAGCTACACGAGTAATAAAAAACCAAGAAAAAAGGTCATTCACAGGCAAGGTCTTCAAAACGTTGTCTATTAACTTCATGGCACATACGAATTCTGTTATGAAACTCTTGTAAAATGTTTTCCATCTGCCTTGGAGTTATTTCTTCTATCGCTCTTGTAATTCGATTAATAAGGTCCACACGATTTTCTAATAGTGTTTTGTAGATATTTTGTTTAATGTAACTCCAATTTGAAAAATCTAACGGGGTGAGGTCAGGCCATCTCGCCGGCCATCTGACTGGCCCATTTGTACCTATCCAATTGTCGCCAAATTTTTCGCTCAGGTAGTTGTCACTACTCTGGAATCGTGTGCAGGCGCCCCATCTTGCTGAAAATATACTTGTTTGTAATAAACAATTGGTAAATTGTCCATAAAATCCTCTATTGTATTTTGGAGGAATTGCAAATAATGTTCTGCATCCAGAGGCTCATAAAAAAAATGGGACCTATTTTTCGAGTTCCTAGTACTCCAAACCAGACGTTAACACCAAATCTTTCTTGGAATGCCCCTTCCCTTCCCAAGTGCGTATTTTCGGTAGCCCAGTACTTAGTGTTATTGCGGTTAAACATTCCCATATTGGTAAATCGGGATTTATCTGAAAAAAGAATTACTGTCCGGAAATTGGGCTGTCTTTGTTGCATATCAAAATACCAGTTGCAAAATTCTAGTCTTCTCTGATAATCCGCTTCATATAAGTGGTGATGGATTTGGTATTTGAATGATTTAAAGCCATGCTTACGTAAAATTTTTCGTGCAATTTCACTGCTTATTTGTCATATTGATATTCTAGGATCGATTGCTATACAGGGTTATTCACGCAACCAGTTCATTAAAAGTTTTTGATGATGCCATTTAGATAAAAATTTCAAATTTTGGGATTAAGGTAAGGTCAAGGGGTACTTCTTTTTTGAAATATTTTCAACTTCCTGTCACTTCTGGTTTAACCGGAAGTTGGTATCAACTTGCTTATTTTAGATGGAACACCCTGTATTTTATGATATTTTTGGATTCTACGGAGAATTTTAATGCTATTTTATGTAGCATGTCCTATACCTAGGTTCAAGGGTTCTTAAGATACTTGACCTTGAACCAAAAATGAGCCTTCGGGGTACCAAATTTTAAAATCTCATATTTTTGTAAGTTTTGAAGATATAATCTTCATATTTTGCAGACGATCGGTAAATAATCTTAGGTTTCTATTTTTTTTATTGAATTTGTCTATTTTTATACAGGGTGTCCTAAATTCAGCGGCAAACATTCACATTTTCAAAGCCGCTAAAGTCCGTTTTTTTAAATGGGACACCCTATAACTTTATGCACTATCAAATGTAGAATTTAATTTTCTATCGAACTGTATTAAGGTTCCCTATACCTATTCGTAACCATTTTCGAAATAATCAGGTTTTTATTAAACTATCATGTGTATTTGCTAAATGCTTACACCTTCCCGTAGTACTCCATGGAAAAACAATTGTTGTGATTTTCTATTCAACATGACAGCTGATTTGAAACTTTTAAGTTAAAATAAAATAACACTCAAAAGCTGATATTCTCAATTTATTTTATATTCGCGGAGAATGTTACAAAATATTGTAGAGAACGTGCCATGTTTTTAATGAAAAACATCCTCATTTATCGCCAATGAACAAGAGAAAATTAAAGAAGATTGAAACGAAATTTTTTCGTTTCGGAAAAGTTAAAGTTATTAAAAGTGTAATAAATTGTTTACATTATTTTTAACCATATCTACTAAGTTCGAGACTGTTCTAAACTTGTTTTAGTGAATTTAAAAATTATAGCAATCTAACAATCAACAATAAATAAATAAAATAATAAAACTGAATTATAACAAATGTTCTATATGCTGTCCGTTCATTTGAAGACACATTTCAATTCTACTTTGTACAGTTGCTGTGGCCCGTTGAATTTGTCCGTTTTCTAATTCGGCAAAAGCTGTTCGTATCCTGTCTAGTAAATCTTGTTAGTTATTTACTGGGGAAGCATAGATTTTACCTTTGATAAATCTCCATAAATAAAAGTCTAGTGGTGTGAAATCAGGCGATCGCGGAGGCCATCTCCAAGGGCCATTGGGACCAATCCAGTGATCTTCAAAAATTCGAGATAATTGGAGATAAACTGCAGCGGAATTATGTGCTGGTGCCCCATCTAATTGATACCAATAATTTTGCAGCTAACCAATAGGAATTTCTTCTATAAATTCAGAAACCGTCCCTCGTAGAATTTCCAAATACTTATCACTGTTTAAATTGTCTTCATAAATACAGTACCGCACCAGATCATTTAATACTATACCGAAAACATTGAAGCTAAACCTCTCTTGAGAACGCCTTTCGCGTAAAGCGTGCGGATTTTCTGCTACTCAGAAATGTTCGTTACTTCTATTTGTTATTCCTTCTCTAGAAAATTTCGCTTCATCGGTCCAAAATATTTTTGAAAGGAATTGAGGGTCCTCTTGAATTTTCAAAAACATGAATTCGCAAAATTCTACTCGTCGGACGTCAACACCAGGTCTCAAGGCTTACACGTTTTGGAAGGAATAAGGGTGCATATGATGTTCACTCAAGATTCTTTGGACAGATAAAGAAGAAATTCCCAAATCGTTTTCTGCAGACGGTATTGAACTTTGCGGGTTTGCGTGGAAATAAGCTAATGTGTTTATTACGTTATCCTCGGCATTTGTCACTGGTTTCGGAACATTTTTTGTAACTTTAACCTTGCCAAAACGCAAGAAGTTCGTTTCAGTCCTCTTGAATTTTGACTTGTTCATTGGCGGCAAATCAGGGTGGTGTTCATTAAACACACGACACGTTCTCTCCAAAATTTTATAACATTCTCCATGAATATAAAATAGATTGAGAATATCAGCGTTTGAGTATTCTTCCATTTTGATTTATAAGATTTAGTTTATCACTGACAGCTTTCGATAAATAACACATACTAATCATCTGTCATATTGGATATTGGATCTCAATTGTTTTTCCATGGCTCACCATTGGAACATGTAAACATTTAAGCAAATACATACGATATTTTTATAAAACCTAATTATTTCGAAAATGGTTACGAATAGGTATAGGGAACCTTAATACAGTTCGATAGAAAATGAAATTCTACATTTGATAGTGCATAAAGTTATAGGGAGTCCCATTTAAAAAAACGGACTTTGGCGGCTTTGAAAATGTGAATGTTTGCCGCTGAATTTAGGACACCCTGTACAAAAATAGACAAATTCAATAAAGAAAATAGAAACCTAAGATTATTTACCGATCGTCTGCAGTCAGTATCTTAAGAACGCTTGAACCTAGGTATAGGACCTGCTACATAAAATAGCATTAAAATTCTCCGTAGAATCCAAAAATATCATAAAATACAGGGTGTTCTATTTAAAATAAGCAAGTTGATACCAACTTCCGGTTAAACCAGAAGTGACAGGAAGTATATAGAAGTTAGAAGAAGTATACAGAAAATATTTCCAAAAAGAAGTACCCGTTGACCTTACCTTAATCCCAAAATTTGAAATTTTTATCTAAATGGCATCATCAAAAACTTTTAATGAACGGGTTGCGTGAGTAACCCTGTATAAGCCTCTTCACTAACTATGAAATTCTCGCCCTTCCGATTTTAAATACTTTCCTAACCAAGGAAAGTATGACTCTGATGGATATCGGCGATCCGGAAATCGCTGTACGTGTCATGCTCTAACTTCCTTACAATTTTTTCTAGCTTCCCGTATATCATTATCATATCAATTTATTCTTCACGAGTAAAATATATCTTCAATAATTAAAATTTAGAAGAAAATCTCGAAAAACGTAGTACTTATAATTACCGTTTAACTCTCAAAGCGAACCATCTGCATATTATAAGAACGATGGTCATATACTTATGTATTGTTTCAAAGCCGCCTTAGATCAGAAATTTAATATTTGTCATTTATCAGCCTAAGCGTTAAAAAGGTAATTGCACTGTTCAATTGGAAATATCTCGAAAAGTACTTGATATAGGCATAGGGTGTGATACACAAAAGTATTTAAAATTGTTTGAAGATTTAGATATTGAGTTGGTTTATAGGTCGTCCCATTAAAATAAAACGAGAAAATATCGTTTGAAAGTGATTTTTTCACTACGTTTCCGGGTAAACCGGAAGTATCCTAATTGTCACATTAGATGCAATGAGGTGCATAACAAACACTATTTACAGTATTAAATTGGAAATATCTTCATTTGTTTTTCCAAAAAAACGAAATTATTCATTGAAATTTTTAAAGTTTGATTCGCCATTTTCACGAAAACTATCATGATTTGACATAGGGTATGATACATGTTTTATGTTTAGAATTTAGTGCAGAATTCAAAAACAGACCAATATCTAGTTTCATTTAGAAAATTAAAGTTG
The DNA here is from genome assembly GCA_030620095.1 of Kuschelorhynchus macadamiae. Lineage (NCBI taxonomy): Eukaryota > Metazoa > Arthropoda > Insecta > Coleoptera > Curculionidae > Kuschelorhynchus > Kuschelorhynchus macadamiae. The sequence goes on from JAUTXW010000204.1 coordinate 658,026, forward strand.
ATAGCATTTCCGGTTAAATCGGAAACGGCAGTCGATTGTTTATATAGCGAAAATCTTCCTCATAAATAACCATATATCACTGTAAAATCTCATGTTAATAGTACTTATCTTAAAAGAGTTACAGCCTTGTTAGTAATTTCGTGGTCACCCGGTATATAAACTGCATCCACACTATCCTGGAGTTTATAACATAAATAAAACAACAAATAATATACAATTTTTATTTATTTAGTATTTTATCATTTTACAAAACATAGAAGATAAAGTTGTACACTTTACATATATCTTTACATAAAACGTTAGATGTATACCAGTTGGATTTAAACTCAATTTTTCAAAATTAATTTAAAACCAACTTATAAAGTCACTCCACTTACAATTGCGAGAGCTGAAATTATTCCGTTAAAACCTCGCAGCCGAAGTAAAGAGACCACAGAGTATTTTTCTACTGAATGAATATTTTTAAAGCAAATTATTGTCATTTCTACGAGCTTTTTTTGTTGGGCGAACGTTTTGATCCGTAAAAATATGTGCAAGGAATGATTTGTGCATTCAGTTTCAAAATGCTAACCAACAGGGTGTTTTTCACACACGGTTTTAGATTTCACAAAATTAATTTGGATGTCGTGGTTGCGTTTAACTTACTATATGACCTTATACTGTGATTAAACAAGTATTAATTATATTTTTAGTTTTAGTACATTACAACATTTGCCAAAAACAAGTCAAGAATAAGTGGTTGAATGACCTAATAATCATTTTAGCTTTTACTATAGTTTGTTCTAGTAGCTAATTCTTTGCTTATACCTAAAAAGAAAATTTGGTTGCTTATAATTTTTCAGCAAATACTATTAGATACTTGTGAAACAATTTGGACCATTCCGTACAAATATTGCATGTTTTTCAAACCCTGTAGGTTTTACTCGAAGCTCGAAGTGACAATTTATTTTGCTCCCTTAAAAATTACAATAGACAGTAGCTTAAGGAAGACATTTTTGGCATATTTGCCTGCAGACTTATCTATATATAAAAATTTATAAGAGAAACCACTTCAGGCTTCTGTAGGACTTGTTCACTACTGCTAATATCGGTTAGATAACGTATATTATATCATTATCGTTTCAAAGAAGATAATACATTTAATGTACACGAATTATTACATTCTACTGGCATTTTTTTTATATAACGAAATATTTTCATTTGGGATATGATAAATTAGACATTTAGAATAGAAAATTGTTATTCTGTTATTTTTTAATAATGTATGAAAATTCTAGATTATGGCGACATGGTTCTATAGGCAATTGTCAGCTTTTTTACAAATTATTTTACGATACGAATTTGGAAACCGGACAATAACAAGGTGCCCACAAATTCTGGGGTCTCTAAATTCGCGTGAGAATGTCGATAATCTGTAAGTAACTAGTCCAGAACCAGTAACTTTCATGTGGATGTCAGGATACTAGAAAAACAGCGGAAAGTTTGTTGATGATGACCTCACTAGAGAGTCAAAAATAAATGAATCTTCATTTATCTAACTGCACAAAAATTAACTTTGACAGTTGACAAGAAACGGCGATTCTGTAATGTTCGTAACCAAACTGCAGACCAATTTTCTGCTACAGAAGGGAGTGAACCAGCTATATATATATATATATATATATATATATATATATATATATATATATATATATATATATATATATATACTATGCCCAAAATTGCTAGAGAATGTATTGGGATCTTGGATGGTCAAGCGGGGAAAGTTGTAAATGTAATGACGGTCTGATGATGGATCTATCTTTTTTCGTTTTTGAGATATTTTGAAAAAACTAAAAGTTTGATTTTCGAAGAAGTGTTGTAGTTTTTCTTATTTCATAATATTTTAAAAATCAGTAAAAACATTATTTAGGTAACTTTTTAAGGGCAATACATTCCTGCATTTAGATTTCCACGTTTAAGTTTTGAGATAACATCATCAATTTTTTTTCTTATGGCGGCCATTTTGTTTTCTAGCAGATTTAAAAAGAACTTTTTTTCCTTTTAAAACGATTATGGTACCTGTTAAAAAAATTGCTTTTATGTCAAAAAAACGACAAAATTCGTTTTTTGTTGGAGTTGGCCTTGACTGCGGAGGCCATGCTTTAGAAAACAATTGCTATTGATTTAGAGAAGGTAAATTCGCATTAAGCGTATTTCTATCTTTTATTAATCTATTCCCCAAACAGCTAGACGGAAATTCACTCAGTGTGCACCATCTGAAATGCCTTTCATTGGTACTTTAGTTATTTATGACGGCTACGTCAGATTAAAAAAAAAAATTTAATGATGACATCAAGCCGTAGGCGTTCTTGGAGAAACAAATGTATGTATTCAAAAACGATTTTTTATTTACTTTAAAAATTAATCCCGATAACAATGTTATGATACGATGTTCTTTACACTTATTACTAATCTACTTACCTATCGAAGTTTTGAAAAAGCCAACCAAAAAGTATCAAAAAAATAATGATAATCGAAACAGAAACACTCAAGATTTCTTTAAAAAAAAACAATAATAATTAAAAAGTAGATAAAATAAATTTGACAAAAGAATTATTAAGACTACAATTCAAAATGCAGACCGTTTTTGTCAGTGCACTTTTGACACTTCTTTACTACCGGTCTAAAAACTCGGTGAACAGTGTTCCGATTAATTTCTGATAGTACATCTTGCACATGTTGTTTAAGTATTTGTACATTTTCAGAGGAATCGAAATCATATGTTTCATTTTTAACATATCCCCATAAATAAAAGTAGAGGGTAGTAATGTTTGGAGACCTGACAGGCCACCTAACAGGACTGCTGTTAGATATAACTCTCTCAGCAATTTTCTGATTAGAAATGTTTGCACCTCTTTAGAATTGTGAGCGGGACATCCATCTTGTTGAAACCATAAATTGTTAAACTCAAGTGGTGGAACAACTTCTCTAATTGCCGGAACTTTTTCTGTTTGCAACATTGCAAGATATCTTTACCCGTTCAGAGTCTGCTCGTAAATGAAAAGCCCAATTAATCAATTTGCTGGAAAAATAGCACAAGAATGGTTTAATAAAAAAATCATGCTAAAATAGGTAGGTATTGTTTTTTTACCATAAATTTCACACCCCACGTTAAAACCAAATCGTATTTGCAGCCTTCGTTGTATCCGTAATTGAGAATGTTCTACAGCCCAGTAATGGTGGTTGTGTCTGATAAACACGCCACAATTGTAAAATGCATTTGGTCTCACCATAAAAAACATCTTTGAAGAAAATGGGGTTTTCTTGGCATTTGTTTCGATACCAGTGACAAAATCGCAGTATTCCATCACCTTCATTTAGCTTGTACAAAGGTGGGTTTGTAAGGACGGCTGCTTTCAAGACTTTATGTTTGGTTGACTTCGGAATATTAATTTCTCTGCTTGCAACTCGTATAAAAGATGTAGGATTTTCGGCAAAATATTTTTAAATGTTTTTATTTCGATTTTCGTTTTTTTTTGATACTTTTGTGGTCGAGGTTTTTTAAAACTTCCGTATGCAATTAGGTTGGAAATATGTGTGGAGAATATTTTCCTCCCACGTTGATGCCTTTGCGGAAAATTTTCAAAATAATCGTTGGCGGTACTCTACGCATTTCTTTGATGCTTAAGCATGTCCAACTTTTCTACGTTTGAAAAAATTTCCGGCATTTCGTTGAATACTTTACAATTTTTGACATCACTTTAATAAAATGTCAGTTAAATGAAAATATCTGACAACTTTAGTACCATAGCAACGGCAATATGCTCCGCTGCCATCTATGCAGTCATGGCCAACTCGAACAAAAAACGAATTTTGTTGTTTTTTGACATAAAAACTATTTTTTTTAATAGGTGTCATACACCAGTTTAAAGGAAAAAAAAGTTCTTTCTAAATTTGCTAAAAACCAAAACGTCGTCTTCAAAATCTAAATGCAGTGTTGTATTGCCCTTAAAAAATTGCCTAAATAATGTTTTTGCATATTTTGTAAATATTATGAGATAAAAAAAAATACAGCACTTCTTCGAAAAGCAAACTTTTACCTTTAACTCAAACCGACATTGAATTTACAATTGAATGGCCTACAACTTTTCCCATTCGACTATCTTTCTATCGCTTATAATTTCCGAAATCCCAATACATTCCCTACCAATTTCGGACTTTACTGTATACCAGAAACTACCTTGAACAAGCTTTATAATTAAGAACTAAAGACAGAGCTGCAGATTTTGTAACGTCCGTAGCCAAACTGCAGATCAGTTTTCTGCTATAGAAAATAGTTAATCAGCTATATACCAGAAATTACCTTGAAGAAGATTTAAAATTAAGAATTAAAGTCAAAAAACATTGGGGCCGGTTTATTTTGGGAAAAGAAAACAAATCAAAATATATGCCTACATTGTCTAGGCTCTGGAATGAAACAGTGCTGTAGAAATAAGGGCAGTAACAAAATAGTGGTTTTTATAAAAGAATCACATCTGTGACTTTTGGGTCGTTGAAAACTTATCGTCGCGATGTACGGCATCAAAAACGAATAAACTTTATACAAGGGGATGATTTTTTTAGGCGATATTTTATATTCTTGCTCTGACCTTTCTCTTACAAGTTGTAGTTATATAGAGCCCATATGTGTTCGCTTATTTGATTAGCGCTCATTCAAAGAAGGTGCATGCCAAAGTCCATTTTCTAAACCTAAAGTTGAGATCTTGCTGTTTTTTAACCTATGTATTAGAAATAATATTTAAGTTTTAAAGCAACAACAAAATAAACGCAGTAAATTCGATGTAGATTAATATTAATAACACGTTGAATGGCATAGAATAAAAAAACATTTGAAATGATACTGAACTATTTAAATTTTGTACATGCAGTGGATACAGTTTTTTTTTTCGCCAAATGTCTTTTACATCAATATTGCGAAATTCCATTTATTTCTGTTTTCTATTAACTATGGTAAAGTAGTTTCTCCTATAAAGTCTATAATAGCTCACATGTATATATGTATATCATAAAATGATCTAATATGGTAACAAATACGAATATATAATTATATAATTTAAATTTCCCTATAATGTTTCATTTAATTTAGTTTTTTGTTAAGTATATAGTTCTAAAAAGAAAATATTCTTGTTAGTTCACAGTTTATTTGTTCAGAATAATCTTAAAACGAATCTGAATAACTGTATTAACTTAGAATTACCAACTTTTCGTTGAGAGGAATGAGAGGATTGTTAAAATCATTGTTTTTATTACTACAATAGAGTGTTATAGTAACACGTAGAGGGCCACTATTGAAATTTCGGAACAGAAACAGAAAGAGTTAAACATTCAGATTAATTTGTAGAAATTGGTGTAATTTTCTAGGTATTTTATATTAACCTTATAACTGCATGCCTGACAAGTGCATAGAGGGCTACTAAAAAAATTTGCCAACCATATCACTCTTATGGTGCGTAAATGTACGATAATTTGGTAGTCGTCGGTAATAAAGGCGAGTGGAAATACAAGGTGTGGATTTTTTTTTGAAAATCTGCCCTTTTTAATTTTATCTGGCTTCTAACTTTTACGATTTCCGATTCCCCAATAGTGACCTTTCGATGATAGATATGTAATTAAAAACAGAAAGTTCTGATTGCGTAAAGTTTGAATGGTTTATATGATCTGGAAATACTCCCAAAAAGCTTATTTAGATTTTAAGCATTCTAAACTAATTTAAGTTATCACATTTATAAGTGAAATAAATTCACTTAATTATTGCTTGGCAAGATATGTTCTGTTACTAATTTATTTAGGCATATGTAAAATAGTACATTTTATAGGTAAAGATACAGTGTGTCCCAAGTTTTAGTATCCACCCTCCTCACTCATCTAAAAAACAAGCCGATTTTTTAAAAATAAAGACCGCCTATTACTGTCCTCAAAGCAAACTTAATTTGATGTTTTACTGCACAAACAATCAAATTATTGCGAACTGATGTAAACAAACTGTTTCGACGTTGCCGATATTTACTAAAAAACTATAGAGAAATGAGACTTTGCAACACTGGGCGAATCATTTCAAATGAAACAAAATGATGTAGTACAAAGTAGTGCACCTATACCCTGACGGTCTGTTAATAATAATAATCGTTCAATGTTCTGTGGATCTTACCCTCACTTGCACTAATTCTGATTTTGATTTTTGAAAGTGTAAAAATGAATAATGTTTTTCTAGTTTCAGTGAAACCAGCAAGAAGCACTATTTAATTATGCCTACTTTTTCTTGGTGAATATGTATTATTTCAATTAATTGCTGCAAAATAGGCATATTGAATGTAGTTTTTTTTACTAGAAACTTTAAGATACAGGGGTTGTAATGAATGCGCCAAAAAGCATTCCTAGATTAAACTCGTCAAAATAATGATAATGAGCCAAATATGCTTTAGTAAAATGTCGCTCATTAATGAGATACAGGGGTTAAAATTTTTTCCTCGAAATTGTTGTTTTTCTATAGCTAGCTCAAGCGGTTTCTGAAATATCGATATAGAAACTGGTAATTGGGAGTTTTCGGGGATGGGTAATACGACTAAATTCTATTTTTCCATGCAATATGTAGATGGCGCTTGTTACACCCTATACACTCGCTATTTCATGTCATAACTTTCTTGTTATTACTGCTTCATTACCTTTTATTTAAAATCGTCATAGAGATTATACCTGGATTTTACTCGCACTAAAATCTCTTCTTCTTTTCCTACATATATAGCTTTAGGACGCCCAACATGATCCTAAGGAAGAAAAGACCCTATTTCGCCTAGTCGACCGTATAATCTTTGATAAATGTATCTATTGCACTATTGGAATATTCTTTATGCCTAGACATTTTAGTTACTATGACGATTTAAATTAACGTTAAAAGACCTTTTATTTAAATTAATGATGTCAATATTAATGTATCCTTGACTACGTTTACTTCTTAACCATAGTCTACTCCATTCTTAATGAACTGTTTTTCAGCCTGCGATTTGACTTGCAATAAAATATTAAAATGCAAATATTTGGAAAACGGTTTGTTTAATCGAATTAAATATAGATACATTTTTTTCTTAGAAATCCTATCACAATTTTTAATAAAAAATAATGAAACGATACTAACAAGAAAGTTATGGCATGAACTAGCAACTGTGTAGGGTGTAACAAACGCCCTCTACATATTACATGAAAAAATAGAATTTAGTCATATTTCCCATCCCCGAAAACTTCCAATTACCAGTTTTTATGTCGATATCTAAAAAACAGCTTGAGACATAGAAAAATAACAATTTCGAAGTTTAAACTTTAACACCCTGTATCCTATTAATGAGCGACATTTTACTAAGGCATATTTGGCTCAATATCATTATTTTGACGAGTTTAATCTAGGATTGCTTTTTGGCGCATTCATTACGGACCACCCTGTATAGGTAATAAATATTTGCTTGGATAGAAAATAAAGAACGAGCTTTAATAACAGCTTCTTTATTAGATATAATAATTATATTCCGCTAATTATGCAGATGACATTCTGCAAATTGTGATTTATCCCTGTAAAAGCTTGTTGTGATGAAATCTTTTTAATTTTTAATAGTGATATTCGAACAAATTCAGTATTAGGATTGGCATGTTATCCTTTTCTATTATGGAAAGATGACATTTTTGAATGAACTCCGTTAAGTTCCAGTCTTTAGAGAGATACTGTGGAACATTACTGGTAAAAGTTATTATAACTATCATAAGGTGATTGTACCAAAATCAGACATCGGCCATAATTTCGACACTTTATGAAAAAGCTAATAAAAATAAGACCAAATATTATAAAACCCCCATGTACGTTAATGGATCGTCAACAGAAAACTGTTGCCAATAAAACGTAAAAAGTTCCCTGTTTTATCGACATCAGTGACAGTTATTCATAACCTTAAATACGCGGGTGTCAGCCGGTATGCAGTCGTGCAGCAGAGAAGGCAATTTTCTACTAAGGTAAGTCGATTTCCTTGTGTTTTATTTTTAATGTTTTTTGTATTATTTTTAAACAAAAGCTTTTGGATTTAAATTTATGGCTTCTATTGTTATGAAATCGCATATATTCAGCAGAAATTGTTGATATTTTTAATAAATTCTTATAAATTCCTAGGTGTCGAAATTATGTACACCATAAATATACACCGACCTAAATCAGACATGTACTGTCGAATTTATGTACCTATTCATAGGTACAAAAAATGGTTCTTTCTCGCTTTTTTTTGTAATAAATTATATGTTCTATTTCTTACTACACTTTAATATACATTTTCAAGCTTTGGTCGTTAATCCGACAGAGACGTCCAATTCAGGATCGAATATGTCTGAATTAGGTTAACCGGCCTCCAATGAAATTATCATATACTTTTAACTTAAGATCTCATTCATCTTTTCCAAATTATTTATTTAATTTATTGATATTTCAAATGCTCCCACAGTGTCAATGTTAATTCTAAAGACTCTCTTAAATATATTATAGGGAGATTTATATCAAAAACCAAATAAAAGTTTATTTTACATAAAATATTACATAAAAATGGGAATTATGATCCAATAATTCACGTTTAATATATGCCCAACTTTTATGTTGCTCCATCTACAAGAAGGGCCTTTTTTCTTTCCAGTATGTCCACAAAGAAGTATTATAAGTATACCAAAGAAGATCTCAGACTTGCATTAGATGCGGTAAAAAGAGGAACTCCTTTTGCAGCTGCAGCTAGGCAATACCATGTTCCCCGAACAACGCTCATTGGTAAAATTAAAGGAACTTATCCTGAAGAATGTCGGAGTGGGGCATCAACAGTTTTAACATCGGACGAAGAATATCTACTAGAACAGTGGTTAATCAGTATGGGCCGTGCGGGATTTCCAGTAACAAAAGAACAGTTACTGGATAGCGTCACAATGCTGGTGAAGCAACTGGAACGCCCAAACAAATTTGCGGACGGAAGACCCGGGCGACATTGGTTTGAGGGATTTCTTCAAAGGCACCCACTAATTAGTCAACGTTTGACACAAAACTTATCAGCTTCGCGAGCATCAATCACACAAGATAAAATAACGAACTGGTTCCGAGAAATTCAAGATTACTTTATTGCAGCAAATGTTAACATTCAGGATCCAGCACGAATATTTAATACAGATGAATCGGCGTTTTTTTTATCCCCAAAAGGCTCTAAAGTGTTAGTTAAGAAGGGAAGTAAAGTAGTACATGATAGATCTGGGGATGACAAGGAGTGCCTGACAGTTTTTGTCACAGCAAACGCAGCTGGAACATTAGCTCCCACTATGATTATGTACCCATACGAAAGAATTCCTAAACACATAATTTTAAAAGTTCCAAGTGGTTGGGGAGGAGGGAAATCTTCTAGTGGATGGATGACGTCAGAGTCATTTTATGAATATATAACAAACCTTTTTTACCCCTGGCTTTTATCTCAAAATATTGAATTTCCCGTAATTTTATACCTTGATGGTCATAAGTCCCATGTGACCAAACCGCTTACTGACTTTTGTCGAGAAAAACAAATTGTTTTAATAAGTTTACTTCCCAACTCTACTCACTTATTGCAGCCATTAGACGTGGGGCTCTTCAGAACTTTAAAACTGAGCTGGAAAAAAGCAGTACACAAGTACAAAGTTGAAAATGGATACAAAGTTCTAAATAGAGAAAATTTTGCCACTGTTTTAAATCAAGCTTTAAGTGCCATCACCAATATTGAAATATTATTCATGAATGCATTTAAAACATGTGGTCTCTTTCCTTTCGACGCTAAAAATATTGATTTTAATAAACTTTTAAAAGAAACCAATAAAGTTAAAACAATAGAAACACCTGCGACTGAGAATCCTGAAATAAAAAAACATCTCAAAGTTTTAGAATCTTATATCGAACCACAAACTCTTCAGCGTTTTAAAGAACTCGAGGGATCTGAGTGGACAGGAGCCAGCGAAGATAAAAATTTATATCACACGTGGTACAAAATATTTAAGGACTCGGGAATAAATTTTACAAACCAGGAAGCACCTAACCAAAATATTATAATTGAGTTTCAAGATGGAGTAGTATTAGAGGACGTATGGGAAGAGACGATTGTTCCTGAAAATGGTAATGCACCAGTGAACAATATGGAAGTGTTACAAGACGAGGATTTAAATATAAACTATGAAATAGCTGACCAAGCGATTGGCATCAACACCACGGACCAAGAATCAACCCTCGAGGCTGTAGTTGTAGAAACCCTAGTTAACACCATGGACGACACAGACTTGGCAAATAAAGCAGAGACATACACTTCAGAAAATACTACTATTACACATACCACAAAAGAATATGATGAGGCTGAAATTTATAACATCACAAACCAAGAATCAACCCTAGAGGCTGCAGTTGTAGAAACTTTAGTTGACACCATGGAGAACACATTAAGAGCAGCAGCTTACCCTTTAAAAAATATCAACACACGTAGCACAGAAAAATATGACGGTGCTGGAATCAATACCCCAGACCATGGATCAACTTTAGAGGCCGAACTTGTAGAAACCATATCTAACACCATGGAGGAAACTAACAATTTGGTAAATGGAGCAGGACCTTACACCTCAGAAAATACTATTGCCCATACCGTAGAAAAATATGACGAGAAATTTAAAGCGAAATCTGCTGAGGCAAATGAGACATCGCAGACGCCACTAACTTTAAAAGAGAAGGACAACCTTAATACTGGTCAAAAAGAATCAATTTGTGCAAATAGTCCAGAATTTTCCAAAGAAGATACTACTGAAAACAACATCAACTTACTAAATACGCCAGTAAAAGAATATGATAACAAGGTTGAAAAATATCAAGTCGGTAATGTTTTAACCCCGGAAAAGGCGACAGGTGTTGAAGATAAGCCTACCTCCACAACAAAGACCAAAACAAAAGAAGATAAATATGCCAATATCATTCCAGGAATATCCATACCAACCCCCTTTAAGAAATCGTTATTTTGGCCGGAACCTTCAACTAGCCAAAAGAAAACAGTTAAAAGAAAAGTTAAGATTCCATCTGTCGGAACATCAGATGCTTGGAGGGAGTATTTTTTAAAAAAAGAGGAACGCGAAAAGAAAATGACAGAAGAAAAAGAAAATCGTAAACGCAAAAGGGAAGAAAATAAGAGAGTACGAGAACAAGAATCGAAAAACAAAAGGATTTCCAGGACATTAAATAAGGAAGATCAGTGGTAGTAGGAGCCGATAAATGGAAATGGCCTAAAACAAAGGACGAAATCGAATACGATTACGATGAAGTAATAGAGAAGATCAATCCCCCACAAGAAATTAATAAAAGAGGTTTCTTTTTAGTAAAGGAAATGCAAAAGTACAGCGATGAAATCCTAGAAGATGTTCACGTTTAAAGAAAGTTATCTTGGCATAACCATAATAATTTTTTTTTAATTTTAAAATTTGTATTTGGATTTTGCGTTTTGTGGAGTAAATATTTTAAACAGTATTTAATTGTTTATTTATTACATTATTATTTATACTTTTTTCAATTTGTTTGCACTTCTTCTATCTGACGGACTTAAGTTCATAAAATGACGAATTTAAAGCCAACGTCTGATTTATGGTCATGACTAAGTCAGACTAGTGGACAAGTTCTAGTTTTCCGTGTCGAATTAATGTTCATTTGCAAGCCAATCAAAATAATGTAAATTTTTCGTTTTTTTTCATATTTTCGACTATTCTTTGGTAAAACTAGCTTCCAAAACTATTGAACAGAACCAGAAACAAAAATTGTTTATTGCTAATGATAAATATGACTTTGGCACAAAAAAGGTAAAGAAACCTTGTTAAACTGTCGGATTTTGGGACAATTACCTTAAGTAAAAGTTGATTGATAATATGATAAATATTTATATAACTATCATAAGTAAAAGTTAATTGATAATATGTTAAATAAATATTTATGTATTATATTATTCTACTAACTAAATAGTGTAAAATATACGAAAAACAAAAAAACAAACTTTGAGATCACGCATTAAATTAATTCTACGATATTAAAGGGCTTCCCATTAATTTAATGGAAAAAGATAAACAAATTCTCCTTTCTCGCAGAAGAGCGTTTTCATCCACCACAGATTTAAAAAAAACGAGTCAATTTAGTGAATTAGAAAATGGGGGTCAGATTAAACAACATTAACCGAGCTGAAGAGTCTCCACACAGCACTGAAATGGAAGGGCCATCGCAGTTACAAGCCCTTAGGGATGCAATTAATTACAGAGCCTTTGCTATCTTATCTTTTAAATGTTGTATTATCACTGGCTTTCTATTGATACAACACACCCAAAAGGCCAAAGGCAATGTAACTAAATGTTGTTTGTTAAAATATGCGGATTTCAGTGGGTGCTTGATATTTGAATAAGGTTTTTTTATCTCCTGTATTTTAAGAGTAATAGTAGTAGATATGCCGTTATTTACAGTTTACTTTAAGTTAAAAAAAAATATGGACACTGCATATTAACCAGAAAATTGAAAACACAATAACTGTAAGTTCGTTTTTCCTCACGCATTGCCGAATTAGTTCTTATGTCATTTGCTACCATTATTTTCTCAATGTTACATTTAATTCATATAACCTGACATAACATAACTTGAAATGTATTTGCCGAATTCAGATGAACTGAATTTTTGAACTTAGACCTTTTTATAATATAGCATTTGAAATTTGTTACTGGAAAAAAAGCAGGCATTGGAATGAGCCAGAAACAGAATATTAAAAAAATACGTGATTTTGCGTTTAGCGAATTGAAACATAATACAACTTCACAAAAAAAAAAAATTTGCAATCTGCAATGTGTTCATAACTTTAATTTTTCACTCTTTTATATTATACATTATAATTGTTTTGTCACATAATGTTTTCTTCGGATGTAATTTACAGTTTAAGTTTCTGTTACAATTACAAAAATATCGGAATTTACAAGTAATAAAACTAATAAAAAAATTAAAAAATTCTCATTAGGCATCTCATCAACTAAACGAATCACTGACATTTGAAGAAAATTTTTTAGAAAGTATGGAAATTAATAAATTTAAAACATCATGACATCATACACGTTTATGAGCAATTTAAGGCGTAAATCATAGAAACATATTTTTTTTTTTTCGGAAAGTTCTTGATATTGGGTCCGTAGAATTTGAGAGACTCAGTCGATTTACACAACAAAAACATCACATACCGATTAGGTTTAAAACAAATAATTTATATGTGTAACATGTCGCTTGTTTGGTCTTACACTCAACTTTTTTTTGTTCTTTTTATTATTTTGGTGGAGCCGGGCAAATCCTTTGTTCAATATTTTCGGAGGTAAAATTTTTATATGGATTTTAGTGGTATATACTGGAGTATATGTTTTGTTTAATAGGTATATTTCTTGAAATTCTCTTTTTTTTTATGTGGTTCGATTTTTAAGATTTTTGTGTGTTCGAAATTTAAATGATGTTTTTTTGGGTTTCGTGTTTTGTGAGGGCGGCTATGTTTTTTTTATCATACTTGTGCCCCTTTAGCCGATTTTCAAGATTTTGTCTTGTTTGCCCTATATAAACACCATTGCAGTCATTACAGGAAACTTCGTATATTACATTAGATTGTTTTTCTTTTGGTGTTTTTGCTTTTAATTTCATAAATCACTTGTTTATTTGATTGTATCTGAATCCTTTGTGAGCTACTTGTATGTTGTATTTTGAAAAAGTGCTTTTGATTTTTTCCGATAGCCTTTCTATGCATGGTAAAGAGATGAACTTTTTATTTTTGTTAGCCATATCATTAATATCCTCTTCGGATTCAGTATGGCTATTGTGGAATTTGTGGGACTTTTTAAATAGAGTTTATTGAATTTTTGTTTTGAAATGATCGTGTGGTGACCGAGACCTTTCAACACTATTTTTTGGTATTGTAAATTTACACAGAGTGTTTCAAAAAATCGGGCCACTGATTAATTACGATTCTGCTCAAACCACTTGTCATAAAAAGCTGAATTTTGGCATACAGATTGAGTGTAGAATGTGGATGTTCGATAAGAAAAATTTCTTAAAAATCAAATTTCAAGTGGATGAACAGCCCCTTAAATATTGCAATATTTTTTTATTCAAACAAAAAACGGTATATTTTATTTTATTTTTTGCATATTTCTTAAAGAATTATACACGGTGTTCCAAAAAATCTGAAATAATTTTTAAACCAAAATCTCCCAGGCCCCTGTTGAGAAAAATTGAACGAAAATGCATCAGAAAACGCGGTTTATAAAGTTGTATTTAAATAAGGCAATTTAAGCACCTCTTTGAATCCCTTTCGTTATCGCCATACGTAAACGAAGTCGCGGGAACTCGCTAGTTGGATTTTAATTGTGTCTTCTACTTTATATAAAGTCATGTCTAAAATCTTTAGTTTGTTGTTTTTTTTATGTTTCAATGATGAATTGCAATTTTTTATGACAGCTATTAAAACTGTTCAGAACAAATGATGTTTGCACTCTATAAGGGTTTCAGAAAAATATTTTTAAACGCTTGTAGTATTGTGTGTTTTGTATTATTTTAATTTGAAAAAGGTGGTCTAAAAAAAGAAGTATTATTTGAACGAGATAAAACCTTTTGGTTCTCCGTCTACCACAAAAGAGAGCGTGTCTAAGCGAATTGTACAGCCTGAGAAAATAGAGTAATAAATTAAAAAAGCTTGACAAAAATTTGTGTCTATATAGTATTTGCAACTGTATTCAGTTCACTTTTTAACTCTTTAAAATTTAAACTTGATATCAGCATTAGGTCTGAGTTTTAAATGTGTTCAGAATATTTGTAGCATTTAGATTGACAAACAAAAATCTTCGCAACTGAATAATAATATTTAACTTGAATTGAAGCAAATTTTATTAAATATTTGCTTCAATTAATTTAAAGTTAAATATTTTTATTCAGTTGCGAAAAAGCCAAAAAAGATTTTTATTAGGTCTGATGTCATTAAATTTCCTAAAAAACATATTTTATAAATTATTCATTTTGCAGTCATTAGGATCTGTTCTTTATTGTTGCTATTGAACGTTGCTATATGCAACCTGCAACTCTATCCGTTTTACTAAATTTGCGATATTAACTTTCGATATGATATAACGTAAAATAAAAATATATTAACAACTTTCGATATGTGAAAATGTTAAGCATGCCCTTGTTTCAGTTTAAAAAGAAGCTGAAGGGAGGGTAGGCTAAGTAATGACTAAAACATTTCAACCAAAGTCTATAGATCTATATTTTTTAGTTTCATACGTCTAAAAAGGATTTAAAAATATTTTTTATCCCACGGTTCTTAGTTGATCTAAAGTTGAATGATAGTGGTATCGCATAATACAGTTTAAATAATTAGAAACCTGACAAGTCAGAATTATTGATATATAACAATATAATCGAGGATATAATAAATAAGATTTGAACTTAAACACAGGATAAAATATAAATAAATAAATAAATAAATAAATGCTTTATTGTCAAAAAAAATTTTACAAACCGTAAAAAAATAGTTTACAAACATCAAAATTAGCAAACAAAACAACAAAAACACATTTTTTAGAAAAATAATATTTAAATCAGTTATTTATTATTTAAAATATAAACACTTTGTAAGTACTATGTTATAAACATTTTCATAAATATAATGTAAAAAAATAAAAAAGCAAAGTAAAAAATAAAAAAGTACGAAAAAATTAAAAAAAAAATATTGGTAAAAATGATTTACAGTTTACATATTGCAAAAACAACAAACAAAGGAATCTATCAGTTTTTATTATTTAATATAAACAATTAAGTACGTACCTATTTTTCCCGCCATAGTATTAAAAAATGAAATAATAACATTTCTGACCATCAGAAAATAGAGTTGGCCGAGAAGCCGACTGAAATGAAGAAAACGTTCAGTTATTACCTGGATACGTTTTGATCTGTATTGTTGGTATTCGCAAACACTATCCGTTTAAACAAATTTGCGATAGCAACTTTCGATTAGATATAACCTGAAATAAAAATATATTAACAAATTTCGATGTTAAAATGTTAAGCATTATCTATGTGATTTGACCCTGTCATTTTTTTAAAGGTTTCTTCTATCAGAATTCTTAATATAGAAGATTTCTTTTTCCTTTTACACAACCAAAATAACCTAGAGATAGGTACGAAAAAACAAATTCTAGCAATTTTGAAATTTTTTCTTCGTTTCCGACGGGTTTTTTCGAAAAAATTAATTTTTTAGAATAACCTGCTGAATAAAGCTCACTTGTGGTAATCAAAGGTATATCTATCAGATTTTGAACAAGGTTGATACACTTAAGTTTTTCAATATCAATATTGTTAAATAGTGATTTGTTAGGTTTGGTTTTTTCTATCAAACTTGAATTCGATGTTGCTTCTAATGCCAGTTTTAATAGTAATTCAACATTTTTACCGAAAGAGTTTTTTTACATTTGGTATTTCCTCTAGTTCTTTCAGATATTGCCTTCTATAATTGTCTTTTTCCCAATAAAATATAGCTTCATATATTATTTTTGTTAATAAAGACTTAATTAAACTATTTACGCATCATTCCGAATTAACTGAGAATATGTACCAATAATACATTGAGTAGCAAAGCTCTAGAATTCTACCTACCTTGCGGAGCAAAAATTGAACATTGTTAATTTTTTGAATCAGTTAAGGGTGCGAACCCTGTTCATAATCTGATAGACCATACCGAATCTGATTGCCACAAGTAGGCGTTGTTCAGCAGAGCATTTTCAAAAAAATCAATTTTTCTAAAAACCCTGTAAGTCGGAAAGGAAGGAAAAACTTCAAAACGGCTGGAAACCGTTTTTTTGTACCTAGTTCTAGATTATTTTGGTTGTACGAAGAGAAAAAGAAATCTTCCACAGTAAGAGTTGTGGTCAAATAAATTTTTCAAAATATGACAAGGTCTTATATAACACAGTGAATAAGACGGTTGCGATGGAGTCCTGAGGCTGTTCTTAGCCGGCTGCATACTCTAGGAATTGGTCAAACAAAGGTCGAAAACTCTAAATCAATATCGCCATCCGTATCGAAGTTCCAGCACTGTATTTTGACAAATAATTTACGGATTCACTGACCAACAGATTCTAAAACATCACATAAGCACACAAATTTAGGTCGTAAGCTGGTACAAAGGCGTGGAAGGGAAACAATTTTTTTTTGTTAAATTCCGACCTAGAATTCGGAATTTATTTAATTCCGACTTAGGTCTTAGTATAAATTTAATAAGTTCAAAGTTAGAATAATTTAGGTTAGTTTTCAATAAATTACAAATTCTGAGCCGGAATTTATTAAATCTGGAGGATAAAAGTAGGAAATCTATTAAAATACAAGTTGAAAATAGAAATTTAAAAAATTCCAGGATAAAAGTAGGAAATTAATAAATTAAAATATTTAAAAACATTTAATAAAATATTCCTCTTCCACTTCCAAATTCGTATGAAAAACATATTTACAAAATACTGCCGCATATACAAATGAAATTAAATTTTCAGTTTCATACATCCATTTTTCTGTTATAAAATAAACTGTGAACTGTCTAAATTCGCTAAAATTGATTGTTCCTTAAACGTATAAGCAGGCTAGAAAAACAAGATGGGGAAAGAGATTATATTAAGGGAGAGTTTTTTTTAAATTATACGGTTTGTGTCGCCTAACAGATTTTTCTATAATTTGTACGTGTTATTGCTAACATGTTTGCCTCTCAGCCTCCCCTCTTAAATCTCCACAGATTCCACTTTAATTTTTATGTTCCAGAAAAACAACGTTTTAAACGTTCTTTTACATTAAATGGAACTAAGTACATAATATTTACGAATAAAGTTTTATTGTCCAAGATCAAACATGCGATAAAATTCTTACAAATCATTGATACCATATTAAAAAAATCTACACGGTTATTCATTACATTTTGACACCCATCTACAGCCGTAATTGTAGGGTTTAGAAAAAAACTTTACATACAGAAGTTGTAAAATTTTTTGTCTATTATCTTTTGGATATTTCAGATTTCAAAAAATAACTTTCGAAAGATAAAAAATTATATGACATGTTATCCTATGCTGTCTATAGATTAAAACAGATTTCAACCACGGAAGTTATTTTTTCGTATTACTATGCACAATTTTACAGCCGCTTAAAATATGGTCTAATTTTTTGGTGTAATTCATCCCACTTAATTCGAGCATTCAAAATCCAAAAAGAAGTGATTCGGACAATTTCTGGAGTATGTAGTTTGACCACATGTAGACCACTATTTAGGTGATACAGGATACTAACGCTACTCTCGTACATTTATGAGGTGTTTCTATTTGTTAAGAAAAATTTTCAAAAATTCTGTCAGAACACTTACTTTCATAATTATGAAACACGTGGCCGTTTGGATCTTGTGTATCCTATCCACTCTTTTAGTGTGGCCGAAAATAATGTCTACTATATTGGAGCCAAAATATACAATAAATTACCAGATTTAAAAGATCTGTCAAAGAATATCTAATATCTCAATGTTTTTATAGTGTTCATGAATATTTAGAATCTTAGGCATATACGTTACACTTTGTATCTTTTAATAATTCTTCTATGTACTCTTTGTCAATGTATAAAATTTATATCTAATTTAAAAATTTTCTATTCCATTGCTTAGAAGCAGTGGAACCATATGTGACTTGATCCATACTTATTAAACGTATTTTATACTATCCAAGGATTCAATAAATATGTTTACGTTTACGTTTATGTTTATGTTTATGTTTATGTTTATGTTTATGTTTATGTTATGTTTATGTTTATGTTTATGTTTATGTTTATGTTTATGTTTATGTTTATGTATGTTTATGTTTATGTTTATGTTTATGTTTACGTTTATGTTTATGTTTATGTTTAGTTTTTAAATGGAACACCCTGTAACTGTACCCTGTAAGTCTTCCTTGATCATCACTATGATAAAAAAATGCGCTGGATGACAATTGTTTCAACAGCTGTAGTTATGGCAACCAAATACATAATTCTCCACTTTTCTATTATTTATGGATTAATGTGTTTGATATTACTTATTTAATTTTGCTAAAAATAGTTGTGATGAGATTTTCTGAGGAAGAAAAACGAGAGGCAATAAAACTCTATTATTCAATTCTTTGCAAGAGTTAAAATCGAATATCGGTGAATGTACCCGGGAATAAAGAGTCCTTCAATAAATACAATCAAGAATATAATTAATCATTTCGAACAACAAAATTCCGTTTTAACGGAAGACCAGAAAAATAGAAAGAAATTTAGATGAAGAACTTAACCTTTTACTTCATTTTTAAGGTAAACCTGACTGTTTTAGTTTCGTGAAAAATTACCATAATATTATTCCGTCTCTTCAAGAAAATCCTGAATATTCCATACGCTCAAAACATTTCCGGCAAGTCATATAGCAAAATTAAACGAACGCTGAAACGTCTTAAATTCCATCCGTATAAGTTCCGTCCAGGGTACGAATTGACTGATGAAAATATGAGGCAAAGGCTTGAATTTTATAATGTAGTGCATCAAAGAATTTCGTGAACAATGTCAACCCAGTCTTCCACCAAATGCGAAATACGCGGCGTCATCCGTTATCTCCTTTGGAAGGGAAAATCTCCATTCGAAATTAATAATGAGGTGAAAACTGCATATGGTGATAATGCTACGAATCGTACGAGTGTGTATAAGTGGTGTCGCGAGTTTAAAAATGGTCGTACGTCTGTGCATGATGATCAGAGCAGCGGAAGACCTACAATTGTGACTGAGGAAATTGTGTAAAAAATTGAAAATGCACTCCGTGACGACGCAGATTGATTGTGGATGAACTTTCTGCGATGAAACAATTACAGAAATACTAGGATATCGAAAACTGTCCGCGAGGTGGGTCACAAAACAACTGACAGACCAACACAAGTTGAACCGAGTGAAGGCCGGGCAAGAATTTTTGGAGGCGCTGGAAACTCCATGGAGATACTGGAGATGAAACTTGGGTAGCACACTACACGCCTGAAACCAAAAGACAGTCTCAACAGTGGCGTCACACCTATTCATTCTCCGCCAAAAAGTTCAAAACCACAATTTCAGCCAAGAAAATCATGACATCCGGGTTTTGGGACTGTCAAGGCATAATTTCAATCGAATATCTGCCTCAAGGGGAGACCATCAACTCTGCAAGATACTGTGCGACCCTAAAAACATTGCGGAGGGCGATTCAGAACAAGAGGAGATGTATGCTGATGACAGGAGTCTGCATGCTGCACGACAATGCCAGACCACACACGGCCAACGCCACGAAGGAACTGCTCGCCTCGTTTAAATGGGATGTCCTGAACCATCCCGCGCATTTCCCTGATCTAGCACCTTCAGATTACTATCTCTTTACCTCCCTGAAGCAGCACATGGGTGGGAAAAGGTTTTCAACCGACGAGCAGGTAGTATCACGCAATTTTTTGTGTTTAAATAAAAAAATTTAAAACCTACAAAAGTTCAGTACACTTAATTTCTGGATATGCCTCGTATATCAGGAATCTCTGACTGGCCAAACCGAAAAACATTTCACATTTCACACAACAGAAATAGACCAATTGCTAAAAGTTAGTAGTAAGTAAAGGCAGTATTTTGAGCTAATAAGGCATCAAGATGGTGCACCTCCACACAATATCCAATTAGTCCACTTTGGGGATAGGCAGACATGAAACTATAATATAAATAACAGAGAAACTAAATTGTGAAATTTCAGAATTAAACATAGAGCACGCAAATTTTATCAGTTTAAGTATAAATAGAAAATTGTTAATAATAATAATAAATATTCGCACATGTAATGAAAATAATAGAGGCTATGTAGAAAATATGTAGTTGTATAAGCATTTTTCAAATTTCTTTTAAATAAGTTAATTTCGTTAATTATTGTTAAACATTTTTTTTTGTTAATTCGTTAAATGGCATTTCATTGTTAGAATTGTTTTTTATTTTTCTGGTCTTTCGTCGAATGAAATTTTGTTGTTTGAAACGATTAACTATATTCTTGACTGTATTTATTGGAGGAATTCTTTTTTTACATCTCGTTTTCCTTCCTCAGAGAACCATTTGAATTATTTTGAGCAAAATTAAATATTCCATAAATCCAGAAAGAGTGTAATTGGTTGTTGAATACATTGACATCAAGCGCAATTTTGTAACATAGTGATGACCAAGGCAGACTTGATCATATCACCGAGAATATTGCTGAAGTCTCGTTTACCGAAACGATAATGTTTAAACTGAAATAGCTCGAAAACGGCTGAACCAAATATCAATAAACTACATATTCTTGAAATCAAGATGAAAAGACCTTTCAGTCTAGCTAATATTATACAGGGTATCCTTATTGAAAAAATACATGTCATATAATTTTTTCAACTTTCGAAAGTTACTTTTTGAAATCTGAAATAACCAAAAGTTAGTATGCAAAAAACCTGAAACTCTTGTATTTAAAGTTTTTTTCTAAACCCTATAATTACGGCTCAAAATTCCCAAAACTTATTTTAGTCAATAGATCCGTATCGAGTACTTTTTAATTGGGGAAAAAGAGATTAATATCAAAAACCATCAAAAATATCTGCTGGTAATACAAAAAATCCTTAAATAGCAATTTTCAAAATGCCACCAGCAGTGGCTAAAGAAGAAACAAAGTTGTTTACAACTTAAGTTTTGACAACTTGTTACAATATCAAAACCTTCATCACTTTTATCTAAACGTGCTCTCTTTTACCATCTCGTTTTTTAGCTGAAACTCACGAAATAGATCCTTGGTTCTATTTTTTGTTCATAAATATATTTTATAGATTAAGACTAAATTTTTTATACTAAACTCTTCTATAATAGAAATTAATCAACCTTCACATTAAATTGAACCGTTATTCCCAATCTACACTTCTTATAAAATAATATAGTACTAATTCTTGACATTTAACATCTTTATATTGAACATCGATACTTATTTTCGTATACGAGGCAGTGTCAAAAGCAAAAAAAGCTCAATTTAAAATAAGATATATTGAAGTTTTAACTCTGATCACAGCTATAAATATGTTCAATCTAGCCTAAGATATGTTTAAAACTGATCACTTGCATTTTCTGCTATAATAAAACATTTTGACACAACCCCGTCGCTACGATCACAACAAACTTATTTCCTAGTGTGCAAAAGCATATAGCAGTTACTAGTATATTTTTGTTTTTCTTCTCCTAAGAAAAAATTAGAAGAAATAATTTTCTGGGAAAAGAAGTATGAAGTAATATACAGGAAGACCAATTGAGGAAAATAACTTCTAAGAGCCGTAAGCTATTTTTAAAGCATATTTGGTCTACTCTGTATATTGGGAAGTCACCAAAATATAAATATTAATTGACGATTGTTACCTTCTCTTATTAAAAATACAAAAGTCGATTGATCATCTGGATAGTCTTTTTTGTTTTTGTGTCAAAGTTTTTGTTGTGTGTTTAATTACCTATTTTTTATAGCAAATGACGAGTGATGTTTATTTAAGAAAAATGAACAATTAAATTTTTGAGCAATGAAAATTTGATAAAAGTAACTTAAAAATTACTGTTAAAAAAGTCGTAAAAAAAGGGAACACAGAATAGTAGTAGTGCGATGTGTTTGAATATACGCAGTCGTTTTGGTTTAAATACTGGGTGTTTGCCACTGAATTTCGTTGCAAAAACACCTTTTTCATTAGTTTAACATTTAACCTAAATTAGGTTTATTATTTATGGAATTTAGGGTCAATCAAATTAAATCACATCAATTTCTTGCAAGAAAAAAATCAGTGGTAATAGTAGGGCCAATCTACAGGAAGTTTCGTCAAAAAGGAGCCCCGCATATTATGTTATTTACAGAACCCTGAAGAAGAAGTGAATTATTTTGAAAGCTTGGCTTATAAGAAAATAAATGTAATTTTTCCTTTTTCATAATGTTGGCGTTACTCTTTTTTAATTATTAGAATTTTAATTAAGTATTATAAATAAAATTAAATTTACCTTTTGCATAAAATATGTTGATTTTGAGACCAATTCTATTCCTTTTAGAAATTCGTCGATCGGGAGATCAGTATGTTCTCTTACCTCAGTCAATTGTTTCTTTATGATTTCGAATGCTAAATCATTTTTATATATACGTTGATGATATATTTTTAACAATCACACCAAAAGAAAAAAGTGACTATATCCCCAACGCGTTTAATAGTTTTCACGACTAATTAAAATTCACTATCGAAATTGAAAAAGATGCAATAGTAAATTTCCTAGACATGACCTTATACAATAGGGAGCCTGCATAAAAACGAAATGGTATACGAAAGAAGTTGGTCTGGTAGATACATAAGCAATCTCTCACAGCACCCAGATTCCAAAAAAAAAACTGTCATTATAGGGCTCTCAGATAGGGCAATCAAACTAAGTGATCTAGAATTTCGCCAAGAAGCTATCCAAAAAGCAAAAGATACTTATTAAAAACAGTTACCCAATAAAATTAATGAATTCCATCTTTAAATCAATATTCATAGCACCCCAAATAATAAAAATAAATACATTTCAATACCTTACGTATACGGCTTCTAACTTAAAAACAGACTCTAACTATGTCATAAAAGTAACAATACCTTACAAAACAAATATTTCTCTTCTTTAAAATAAAAAAACACCTATGTTTCAGAAAACCATACTATCTATAAAATTCCATGCAACGATTGCCAAAAAGTGTACATAGGCCAAACTACACAGTATCTTAAAAAGCGATTAAATTGTTATAAGTTTGATAAAAAAGAATAAGACAGCAATAAAACAAAACATGAAACAGAGTGTAAACACATGTTTAATTTCAACCAAAAAAAAATAGATTGAATTTTGCAGAAAAACGGCCTACGAGAAGAAAATGCTTTCGATTGTCACAGGATAACCTTGTAATGTAATGTAATCGATTTCTGAACCTTTACTCTCATCAGGCAGGCTTGTATCTGGGGAAACCTCAAATAAAAGATCATCGATGTTGCACAATCGAAAACGTCTATGAAAGTAGAAAAGTTCTACGAGCTAAGCATAAAATAAAATATTTTTTGCTTAAAAATAAACTCTTGTGATTATTTCATTTTCTTTCTGAGTATAATATGTCTCTCTACATATCATTGAAAAATTAAATACTTAATTATTCGGTATGCTTATTAGTGTCCATTAGAAGAAAATCTGAAAATTATTTATCAGACCTGTTTTTGTTTTTGTTGGATATAAATAAGGCTGATTGGAAATCAGGCTTATTTAATGAGAAATCTGAATACGAAAGAATTGGGTTTTTAGTTTCGATCAGACAAATAAAAGTTTGTATGCTTTTGTTAAAAAATCCAAAAACGCCATCTACCAACAAAAGTCAATAAAACATTGGGTCTTTTCGTCGCGCACAAAAAAGAAACCCAGGGTAGGGCAGATCCCTTTTTACGAAAATTTCTTGTAGATTGAGTCGACTATAATAGAGGGATTATGATTTATTTTTCTTGTTAATATAATATCTGCGTAATAAACTCTCTGAATAACTTTTGTATCTTATGCAAAGTACGCGTATTTACGTAATAGATACCTTTTAGAAGAGATGTTTTACCAATATCAAAAATAGGTAGAATAAATAATTACTTTCTGTACTGAGAGCGTAAATGTTATTTTCCGGAAAAATATTAAAAAAACATCCTTGGTTCAGGTTAAATGTCAATCCTCATACATACAAATACCATTACATTATGCATTATGCAAATGCATCTTACAACCTATTTCTTACATTGAGTGTGCGCCATTTTGTAAATTGTTTCAGAGTGAGTTATATATTAAAGTTTTTGTATATTATATTAATACACATGTTAGTTTACCATCTCTCATATAATTATATAAATATAGAATAATATATTTATATTTGTTACATAACACGAAATATATTTTTGAAGTATTTTTTCTCTATAGTAACCCTCCTTATTCTAATTTTTAAAAATAAAGAGTATACCCTGCAAGCTAGACTCATTTCTGAAACAGAAACACACATTTCGCGAATAAACTAGCTGATGTCAATGTGACTTAATATTCTGTGAATTAATATGAAACTTTACATCAGTTTATTATTTAAAGCTTTCCAAATCGAATGGAAATCTTAAAATGATGGATTTGTAAGGCTTAGTGGTTTTTAGTTTCATTTGAAGAGTAACTATTTTTAGCAATTATGAAGTATATACTTTCAATTTATATTTGAACTAAATGGCTACCTTTTGTTTAACGTAGACACATTTAAATAACTATAAAAGTATATTAGATACCCGGCACTGTTTTCAAAGCTTCCTATCTTTACTAGCTTATACAGTGAGGACATAAAGTCCGTCGCTCTCCGTCTAACTTCTGAACCGCTCGGTATATTGCAACGAAATTTGGAACGATAATATATGAGCAAATTCTCCATTTTTTGAAAAAAATGGCAGCTTTAAATGTCAAGAAGACAGCTGGACGCAGGTACTAAGCTTTTTTTTTATGGAAGGGGGAATGAGTGATTAATCATTTTAAAGGTCTTTTTACTCTTAATTCGACCACCGGTTTTTGAAAATATTTTATTTAGCAGTTCTCAAATGATAACCAATAACTATTTTAGATTTGATTCTTGATAGGAGGTTTCGTGCTGCATAATTAATTGTTGTTGCCTTTGTTTTCTAATATTTGACACTTTGAAACGTGCTTTTCAAGTGTTCTAAAAGTGTCCGAAAATATCATTTATTTAATGTTTTTCTTTTCTGCTTGTTTCAGGTTTTTAATATTCGTTTTACCAGTTTTTTATTAACGGTTATACTGTTTTAATAAAATATCTTCTGTTTCACTTTCGTACGTCATTTAACTTGGAGTATTGATACTGATCACTTCAAAAAATATCCCCAAAGTGTAATAATGATTTCTTTACGAAACTTTGTTTTTGGTCATCATTCGAGAACATTGATTCAAATGTTATCATAATAGGGGATTTAATTAAGAATAAAAAGACCTTTAAAACGATGGGTCACTCGACCCCCCTTCCATAAAAAAAAAGTTTCGAAACTGCGCCTAACTATCTTCTGTCATTTTTTTTTAAATGAAGAATTTGCTCATATATTATCGTTTGTGTCCTCACTGTATATAAAATAGTCTCGAATAATAGCAACTTACATTTAGGTAAATAGTAAGTTAGGTACAGTAGTATTCGTAGAACCAAAAATTGCATTAAAATGAAATAATAACGGTCTTTTTTGTAATTTATTGATAACTGATATTATTTAGAAGTTATACTTATAACATTATATACTTCCAGAGTCTGCAGTTTGTGAAATCAATTTTAGATCAAGAGACTTGATATACCTACTATAAATGTATTTCAGAATTTACATATACAGATTGTTTAAAAAAAATATCGGTCATCGCCTAGTGTGAATATGTACAGAAATACACTTTTCTTAATATTTCAACGTTTTCTTTAATACTTACTGGGAATAAAATGTATTGCTTGAATTGTGAATTGATTTTAATAATGTTGGGAGTAGGGAAAAGTCTGGATGTATCGGACAATGGGGTTGTATTGGACAGTACCATGTACTCATGATCCAAAACAGATGACACACATATATTCACAGCAAATGCATAACTTGGCTAGCCGTAGACGTGTAAGTTTAGTTTGGTGTGGACGTGAGTGACAGTTTTGTGAATTTTTAGACCACGCTACCATCCCAAGCTTTTTCTAAATAATTATAATCTATTATGTTTGTTGATGATCATGGAAAAAGAAAACGGATCCATGAGGAATCCTAATTCGTCCAAATATGATTGGCTATTCATTAGTTCCATCTACGCAGTTTAAGTATTATTGGACACACATTTTTCGCGTAGTATCGGACGATCGTAAAACTTCGGCCCTTTTATTTTGGAATTAGAAATATGCGTGGCCAGTGGAATGAAGCTCACATGAAAGTGGCAACCAAAAACGTACTAAATAACATCCTTCCAATTAGGGTTACAGCACAGAGGTACGGTGTTCCCAAAAGTTCCCTTGGGGCCAAGCAATCAAATCAGCTCCAGATTTGGGAAAATTTCGCTTCACTTTCTCAGAAGAGTATGAGGAACAACTTGTTTCGCACGTTAAATATTTGGACAGTAGATTAATGCCAGTGAGTAAAAAAGTTTTGTTGGCTGGCATTTGACTTGAAAAATTCCACACCCTTTTAATAAGACCGAATGGCTGGCAGGGGAACATTTTTATTATGCATTTACGAATCGTCATATCGAGCTATCACTTAGAACTGCCGAGTTTACAAGTCTGCAAAGGTGCAGATCTTTCTTGACTAAGCTTAGAGTTTGACAGATATTCCTTCAACCCCTTCCAAAATGTACAATGCAAACAAGACAGGGGTTTCAACTGTTCATCAAAACCAGGAAAAGTAGTTTTTTTGAAAGGAAAGTAGCAAGTTGGAAAGATCACATCAGGAGAAAGAAGTGGTTCAGTTATAATAATGTTATGTATGAATGCCACGGGAGATCACTTTATCCCGCCACTGGAGGATTAACTGTTCTCGTTCAAGATAATGGCTGGATGAATGGATCCAGATTTCTTAAACCGGTGCATACCTTATCAGTACTTTTATTATAAGACGGACATTGCAGTCACAAAGAACTTGTCGTTATTACCTTTGCTAGGGAGAATAATGTTCATATGTCCAGCCTTCCATCACACTCTACGTACAAGCTCCAACCACTGGATAGAACAGTAATGAACCCTTTCAAAAAATGCATATAATGAAGTTGCCTGTCTATGGATGCGCAAAAGTGCATTTTCTAGAATCATTGATTACTTGTAAACCACGTCCTCCCATCTTTGAAGGACAAACCCCAAAGTATTTCCGATTCGCTCAAATTTAGTCTCATTCGTTAGTGCTTCATTTATTTCGTTACTGCTCCTTTAGTTCCGCAAATAATAGTTTTTTTTTGAATTTCAAGGTCAACTGCAAAGTTTCTCTGATCGACCCAAAGCACGCGTCATTTGTTAGTGTTTTGTTAATGATTTTTAGCGCTTCAAGTAGTTTCGTTATCGCTTGCTTAATTTTGGAAATATTCGTATATTTTGTTTTAAGGTCAGCCCCCAAAGTTTTTCCGACGAACCCGCACTAGGTGTCGACATTAATTCTTATATTGCTGATGCTGAGTAGTTTCGATATTGCATGCTATATTTTGGAAATATTCGCTTATTTTAAATACAAGATTAAATTGTATTCTATACGGTGTGAAACCATAGATGTTATTACACATTTTTACTTGTTATGTTATTTTGAACAATCTTGAATGTATTTTGATATAACCTGATGTTTATTAATATTGGCAGAAAATCATACCTTTCTACATACCCTAATCATATTATGACTTCTGATTAACAAAATGACACTAAATGATTTACATAAATGCTGATATGAGTATGTCGATATGTTTTTTAGTTTTCGAAAAATTTTGCTTTAAACTGATAAACAAAATCCGTTTATTTTGAGCATTAGTTGATACCACGTAAAACATTTTTATTCATGGTTATTGATTCATATACAAAATTTAAAAAACACTAGTTTGGGCCGATCAAAAAATATTTTGGGGGCAGGGATGTATGGGGGAGGGAAGCGCTCCCCCAGTATTTTATTCTAATGGCCAAATCTTATTTCATGTTGGAATTATTTAATGTCTTTTTATTGTTAAAATAAAATTACCCTAATCATATTACGACTTCTGAATAACAAAATGACACTAAATGATTTACATAAATGCTGATATGCGTATGTCGATATGTTTTTTAGTTTTCGAAATATTTTGCTTTAAACTTATAAACAAAATCCGTTTATTTTGAGCATTAGTTGATACCACGTAAAACATTTTTATTCATGGTTATTGATTCATATACAAAATTTAAAAAACACTAGTTTGAGCCAAACAAAAAATATTTTGGGGGCAGGGACATATATATACTGGGGGAAGCGCTCCCCCAGTGTTTTATTCTGATGGCCAAATCTTATTTCATGTTGGAATTATTTAATGTCTTTTTATTGTTAAAATCAAATTAAAAAAATTTGTTCCAAACCGAAGGGTTCGGGCTTAGAAAATAAAATATGAATGAATGATACTAGGTAGCTACAGAAAAGTGAGGACATTTTTTTCATAGTTGTGAGATAGCTTTTTCTAACTTACTTCCCCCAATATTTTCTCTTCGGTGCGTATCTGTTTGGGAGCTGATCTTGAAATAAAAATAAGCGAATATTTCTATAATTTAGCAGGCAATAACGAAACCACTAATATAAAGCACTAATGCCGACACCCAGTTTCGGTCGATTAGCAAAACTTTGAGGCCTGACCTTAAAATAAAGATAAGCGACTAGTTAGAAAAAAAGAATACGCTAATGAAACTAACCGATGTACCAAAAAGCACTAACGAGCACGATGCCTAGTTTGGGTTGATCAAAAAAATGTTGGGGGTTTGACCTTTCAGCTAATAAAAGAATATCTCCAAAATTAAGCAAGCAATAAGGAAACTACTTGAAGTATTAAAAAGCACTAACGAATGACACCTGGTTTGCGTTGATATGAAAAACTTTGGGGGCTGACCTTGAAATTAAAAAGTATATATATTTGCGAAACTGAAGATGTACTAAAGAACCTAAACGAAACACGGGTAATCTTCAAACAAAATAAACGAAGTTTTCCAAAATTAAACAAGCAATAATGAAACTATTTAAGGCACCACTAAAAAGCACTAACAAAGCGCTAACGAACGAAACCTATTATGGGTCGATCAGAAAATTTTTGAGGGCTGATCTTGAGACACAACAAACGAATACTATCAAAATTAAGCATGCGATAACGAAACTCTGCGAAGCCCCAAAAATCATTAACGAAGCACTAATGAACGACGTCTAGTTTGAGCCGATAAAAAAAACTTTGGGGGCTGACCTTGAAATAAAATACACGAATATTTCCAAAATTTAGCAAGTAATAACGGAACTACTTAAAGCCTTAAAAGAACTAACGAATGACACCTAGTTTGGGCCGATCAAAAAAACTTTGTAGGCTGACCCAAAACAAAGGTAAGCGAATATTTACAAAAATAAGAAAGCATTAACGAGACTAATCGAAGCACCAAGAAGCATTAACGAACAACGCCTAGTTAGAGTTGATCAGAAAAACTTTTTTGTCTTATTTTACACCAATATTGTAATTACGTATGCGTTATACTGAATTGGTAAAAATGGCTAACTCATTTGTTAATTTCCCCAAACCACACAGTGTTTTAGAAATGAAGTTCAAAGAAAAATTCAGTCTTGATAGCGGCTCTGGGATTCCTTTTGACCCGCATTTGGATAACCGGCATTTATTTTTAATTATTATCAGACGGATCTTAAAAACACTTGTCACTAAAAAATGAGTCTGACAAAGAGATGTCGTTGAAAATCAAATTGTAACTAAAAAAACCACTAACCCTCAAGTCGTCATCAGATTAATATTAGATACGCATAGTTAATAGATGGGACAACTTTAAATATTAGATAGATTGCATTCGATAATTTAGCTCACCATTTTTATTATTTACTTTAAAAACTGACTTGTGTGATAAAAAAACAATTATACATATAATACGATAAATGTGCTACTGTATCAGTAACTTAAACGGAATTAGCTCTTTTTTAAAGATATACTGCCAATTATTTTAAAATTAAACCGATAAAAAGCATTACACAAGCTAGCAACAACTTCACTTGATTACAGATTTTTGCCACATTTTTATTATGAACGAAACATTTAAAAAAAATAGTATAAATAATTTTAAAATATAAATAATCTCATAGAAACTTAACAATATCATAGAAAAATAGCTTTTGAACAATTTAAAAACAATATATATACTTAATTTCGCAATAATTTTATTTTTAATGAGTCATAACCTTTTAACTTTATAGTAGTGTTGTAATGAGGACAAAGTTGAATATTAAGATGGCGTAAAACTTCAGTCCTCTTGAAGAAGAAGCGGCTTCCACTGGTGATGGGAGTGCTGGAACCTCTTCCATGATTTCAACTAGATAGAAAATAAGTTAATATATAAAGTACCTAAAGACTTGATAATAACTGAAATAATTAATACCATTAACTTTCAACAGTAAAAAAGTTTTATCATATACATCATTAAACTAAGGAAAAACAGTAAAGCCAGAAAAGTTTTAAATAGCATGTTTATGTTGTGATTATTTAATGTTCTATTACATCTTCAAAATTACCTGATGGAAATATATCTTTAACATAGATATTAAGCTTTTTAAGAATAAAAGGGTGGCAGATGCAAGGATATATAACAATTATTTTCTGTATTACTATTGATATTTATTTTTGAGTAACTAATTTTTTATACTGATATAGGGGAAAAATTGACTTTAATATTACAAAATAAAAGCCGCATTCTGGAGTCAGAATAAGCAAATATCCCTAATAATGTAGCTTCCAATTAATTTACGTTATTAATACTTTTTGATGATATGAGGAGATATGTCACTGCAAACAAGAACATATTCAAATATGCTTTCTATTGTACAGATACCGTGGCAGCCTTAATGACACCGTGCCCGTGCTCCATATTACAAGGCGAGGAGGCGTAGTTTCCGTCGACGATTTGCAAATACCCAAACATGCATTAGCATTTCCCGCTATCTTTATAGAGAACGGGGTAGTTCTGCCACTGTCGTCATGGTGTCAGTACAATAACTGCTAGCCATCCCAGGTGGTTATCCGTCAAAGTACTAGCCGTGCTCGTCAACATTTGTAATTAATTACTGTCCGCGACCGGACCACTGCAAATTATCGTCGGACCGCTTAAACACTATAAGGGATGTAAGTAACATTTACCAGTCGAGAACGAGTTTGCGCCCGAGCGACAGCGAGGGCTGGCAAAAAAGTTCGAGACTGGTTAATGTACTTACATCCCATATTGTATATAACATTTTTCCCCCTCCCTGTATTGTATGTTTCCAAGAAAATGCTGGATATATTTTTGGATTTTCATTGTCATTACATTCGATAGCATTCTTATTAAATTTTAAGGGCAGCAGTGATCCGTTGCCAGAGCAACATAAGCAGTTTTTATCAACAACGTCAAGTTGACAATTCATAGCGAAAAGTTTGAAGAAGTCAAATTGTTTTATTCTGTGTGGACAAAATGGATGTTTCCGGCATAGAAGAGTCAGCGAATATTGCTTGTTTATCTCTACTACCTGAAAAGTCGAAAAAAAAGGTATGAAGCAGCATATAAATCCTTTAGTAAATAGTGCTATATTCAAGTCCCCATCAAGCTTATGGTGTGAGTATTCGATGTTGAAGTCCACCCTTTTTATAGAGGAAAATATAGATATTTCTAAGTATCCGAAACATCAAGCATTTTTGAAAAGAAAAAATGATGGTTATCAACCCAAAAAATCCAATGTGTTTAACAGGGAAGATGTGAATAAGTTCATGCTTGAAGCCTCCGATGATATATACTTATTAATGACCTCTCTGAAATGAAAACGGACAATGTTAAAATAAGTCAAGAAGTCATAATTGTGACCATTCCTGACAAAAATGGAATCTCACGTACATTTACAGTGACAAAAAGTGACGACACTCAGGTTTGTCATTTCACAATAATTCAAAAGTACATTGATACAAGATCACACATGACGTCTAATAATCGGCGCTTCTTTATGCGATATCAAAATGGAAAGTGTTTAAACCAGCCCGTCGGGAAAAATACGTTTTCGTCAATTCCAAGTAAAATTGCGAAATTTCTAAAGTTTGAGAACTTCAAAATGTATACTGGACACTCTTTTAGAAGAACGTCGGCAACTTTATTAGCAAATACTAGAGTTGATGCATTAGCTATCAAGCGACATGGTGGATTGGAATGTGCTACTATTGCGGAAAGTTACGTAGCTGAGAGCCGCAATAATAAAAAGGAAGTAGCGAATAAAATTTTATTCAATAAGACCCAGGCAGAAGTCTTTTACAGTGCTTCAACAGTGACAGAAACATTGGTTAAAAATGAAGGATCTGTGGAGTCAGAAAATGTAATACACATCGAAAAGAAACGAGAAAACGTGTTTCCAAATTTTGTTAATAATGCGAATAATTGTACCATTAATATTAATTTCAATTAATATCACCGGATTTTTGTAATATGTTGATGAAATCAAAAATTAAAGCTACTTATAATAATTTTAGATTATTATTTCCCTAGGGATGTAAGTTGACTTACATCCTGTCGTTAAGGGCAACCAATACTTTGTTGAGTAACTTTCACTTACGTCTGTCAAAGCAGTGTCAAAATGGGTTGCTTACAATACAGAGAGGGGGAAAAGAATATTATTATCCCTTGTTTTTTACTCCTTTCGTAAAAGGAAAGTATTGTAATCGTGAAAAAATCACACTCCCAGATTTTTTCAGATCTTCACGTTTCAGGGTCCCTAGATGACGAAAGACATGTTTTCTCGATTCCGTTGATCTGTCTGTTTGTTTGCTGATCTGTAGGTATGTCTGTTCGCGGAATAGTTAAAAACATACTTACCCGAATGACTCCCAATTTTGTTCAAAAACTAACGGTTATATGGGGATGACTTGGCAACATTTTGGTAAAAATCTAATTGGCAGAACAAAATAGCGGCCTAGTGAAATGTTAAAAAAATTATTACTAAGAACTTGCTTATCCTATTTATCTCAAATTTTACACAAAAATCAAGTATTATGTGGAAATCAACTGGAAAAATTTTGGTATGCATCCAAGATGGCGGAACAAAATGGCGGATTAATAAAACATTTAAAATTCAGCCTGAAAAAAAAACCACTTAATGGACAACATAACACTACAAATTGTATGCTATAACTAATTGTAGTATAGAGATGAACTAGTAAAAGTGTGGTACTAATTCAAGATGGCGGAACAAAATGGCGGCCAAATAACATTTTTTTGTAATCTGAAAAATCACCCTCTCAGGTTTTACATTTCTTCGCGTTTTAGCTTCACTTCACATTTTGGTTAAAAATAATTAAGGCTCATATGGGGATAACCCGGTAATATTTTGGTACAAATCCAATATGCCGCAACAAGATGGCGGCCTAGTGAAACGTTAATAAAATTATTATAAAAAAAATAAATTATCCAATTTATCTCCAATTTTGCACAGAAATCAAGTTTTATGTAGAAATCAACTGGGAAAAATGTTGGTACGAATCCAATATTACGTCGGAACAAAATAGCGGATTAATAAAATATTTAAACATTCAGCCTGAAAAACTATTTCATTAACTGATTTGAAATTGTGTGCCATAATAACTGTAGTATAGAGGTAAACTAGTAAAAATGTGGTACTAATTCAAGTTGGCGAAACAAAACGGCGGCCAAATAAAAATTTTGTAATCTGAAAAAATAACCTTATCAGGTTTTACATATCCTCGCGTTTTAACGTCCCTAGATGCCAAAAAGAATATGTTTTACAAGTTCGTCGGTTTGTCTGTCTATCTGTCGGTTAATGGCATAGCTTAAAAACTACTCATTAGATTAACTTCAAATTTTAGTTAAAAAATTGGGTTCATATGGAGATGATCTGGTAAAAAAAAATATTACTAAAAAAACTAATTATCCAATTTATCTCAAATATTGCACATCAAATGTTACATAAGAATGAACTGGTGACATTTTGGTATGAATATAAGAACAAAATGGCGGCCTAATAAAATATTTAAAAAATCAGCCGGAAAAAAGTACTCATTAGATTAATTTCAAATGTTGTGTAAGCATTAAATGTGATATAGGGATAAACTGGAAACTGAGTTCAAGATAGCGGAACAAAATGCCGGCCAAAAAAGATGTTTAAAAAACAGACGTACAAAATCTTCTTATTCAATTGACTTCAAATTTTGCAGAAAAATGGTATGTGATGTAAGGATAAACTGGTACGAATTGAACATGACGTGACAAAAGCGTGGTGTGTGTCAATGTAAAAACTACTTATTAAATTTATTTTAAATTATGCTAAAAAATCAAGTGTGGCATAGGCATAGGTAGAAACTGGTAAAATATTGAGAGGGTATTGGCAGGGATTCAATGTGTTGGATCAAAATGGGGTGCAATAAAAGTGTTTGAAAAGTCAGTATGTATGTGTTTCTAAATAACTATGTACTGAAATTAAGTTGGGTCACACTTCACTATTCCTAAGAAAAGGAAATATGCATAACGAGAGAAGGTCCGGGTAAAGGAAATTTACCGAATTTTTACAAAAACCTCATTTATCTAGTTAGATGCTTGCTATTAAACGAAAGTTCAGTTTATTCAATAAGTAAAACCATTCTTTAATATCGCACAGTTGTGGGTTATGGAACATAGTGTGGCAATCAAATTAGCTTCTAACCGTGCAAATCGCGAGATTTTTCTACATCGCGTTTTTGTTTTATTATTTTTTGACATTTTTTTATTGTTTGTATTAACGGGTGACATCGACATTATTTGAGATTTAAGGTTAAAATCGGTATTAAGTATTTTTATTATTTAAAACTTAAACAAAGCACCATCCAGTTATTTAAATAGTAATAGTCGTAAAAAAGTAAAGTAAACAATTTGAATAGTAATTAGCTTACTCACTAGATTACACATTCTCGTTACTATTCTTGTAAACTTTTAGTAAATTAACATCAGTTTTTAATATATAATATAATGATCGGTTATCCCTTAATACTTATGTTAATATTACTTTTATTTTAACACTTATTTTTGCAATGAGGGCAAATAAATAATTTTGGTAATATCCTACCACGTGCCCCTGGTTAGTACTCTTAAAAATTTTAATATGGATTCGGTAAGAAAATATTATATGTACAGGGTGTCCCATCTTGGTTGCTGGTATTTCGCTTATTTTTTAAGATAGAACCTGAGCTACTTGTTTTTGTGAACCAAAAGATGTTGCAAACAAAACAGTTATAGCCCTCTTAGTTTCCGACCTACAGGGCGATACTGAAAATATTACATTTTCAGTATCTCAGTATGTCAACTTGTCAAACACAAAAAAAAACTAATTCTTTTGGAGCTTTTTACGTAGAATCCAATGGCGTAGTCAGTTTTTTAGATATTAAAATACAGACAAATGCTTGCTTTTTTTTAATGAACTTTTTACGAGCTCTTCAAAAATATATAACAGTATGGGTCTATTCTAATAAACAACAACAAAAATCAGAATTTTCATAATTAATAATAATAATAATAAATGTCTTTATTTGGTAACATACAGGAAATATTTAATACAATTTACATTTAAAAAAAATAGTGACCAAAAAGGGGAAGTTCACACTTGGAAAGTGTGCTTTAACACTTAACCCTTTAAAGTCATTAAAGTCTAATCATATAAGCATCGACACAGTTCAGGAAAACAATGACACAGATTATGATACGGTTGTCACAGCCGGGTATAAAAGTCACTATCAATAGTCTCACAACATAATATTACAAGCGAAATTTATAATAAAACTATTAATTATTCCACAATTATAATTACAGCTTAATAATAAAATAAAATTACGATAAAAGTAAAATAAATATGTATACAAATTAAGACAGGAAGGTAAATAATAATTTTAGTAATATTTAAGTTTAGCTGACTGTTGAACAGCATTTTTCGAGCTTCCATACGAAACTTTTTTTGGCTAAGGGATTTAAGTCTCTCCCGTAACGGACTGTACAGATCTATGATGTCATAGCTAAAAGAGTGCTGTTTTGTGCGCTGGAGGGGTGAGTTGGCTCTTGTATCTAACGTTGGTATTATGGACATTGCTTCGAAAAGAGAGCTTATTAAAAAGATAGCATGGCCTTTGTGTTTGTAAAATCTTATGATAAAGAGTGATAGCAGAAAGCTTTCGCCTGTTTGACATATTAAGCCAATTTAGCTCAGTAATTTTGTGCGATATCTGCTCAAATTTTCTTATATCATAAATGAATCTGGCACAAGAATTTTGAACTCGCTGTATTCGGTAACATGTACTTTGGTGTAGTCCAGGGCCGTAGACAGGCGCACAATAAGTAAATTGTGACAGTACCAATACCCCATAATATTATCTTTGTTTTACGATGAAGACACTTGCGAAGTGGATACAACATTCTTAAAGCTGCATACGCTCTTTGTGTATTTTTTGTTATGATACTTCAGAGTTTGGTCAAGTATTAAACCAAGATTTTTTGCACTATCTACTACGTCGATTTTTTTATTGTGGATTTGGATTTGAATAGAATTTTTGATAATATTACAGTCATTTTTTCTACCAAACAAGAGAACAGAGGACTTTTTGGGATTCAACTTTAGAGAGTGTTGTAATGATAGTTCAGAAAGTTTTTTTAGATCTTCATTGATTCTGGCTTGTGAATCGACCAAATTATTTTTATTGAAAATTTTATAGATCTGGGTGTCATCAGCGTACATATGCAACTGACAGTGTCTTATATGTCTATGAAAACTTACCGTGTATATTGTAAAAAGGAACGGGGACAATACATAGCCCTGGGGTACACCCTTAGTTACATTTCTACTAGATGAGATCAAACCGTTGAGGGCAACTTGCTGAGTTCTATTAAGGTAGCATCAGACATAGCTACTTTAGTTGCTCAGCACATTAGAAAACTGCGCAACTTGATCTGCTGCAAGTGTGAACACCGGGGCAACCTGCAACGTTGCGATCGCAGCTTGGTTGCGGAGGCTACTTTTTTGTTGCGCGCAGTTTAAGAAATAGCTGTGTGTGAACAGTTGTTGAGGAAGGTTGCAAGCCCAGTAAAAGATTACTAATCAGTTGAAACTTTCACTGCGGACATCGGTGCAGTATTCTGTTGGTATGCCCGAAATGTATACACTTTTTTTCAGTTAACTCCAGGATTTATATTTAGGTATTTAGTAAAGAATTAACCGACAAATTGCGATGTCGTCGAAGTCAAAACAAGCGAATTGAAACAGAGAACAAGTAAAATGTTTAATAGAAGCGGTAGAAGCAAAGGAGTGTTTATGGAACGTAAAAAGTCCATTCTATCATAACCAAACGAAAAGACGAGCCGCTATTTTGGAAATTTCTTCTGAATTACATATGCCCGATGAAGACACAAAAAAGAAAATTCACAGGTTGCGTGCACAATATTCAAAAGAACGTTCAAAAATGAAAAGTTCCAAATCTGGTTGCGGAGCAGACGAAACCTACAAAACAAAATGGGAATTTTACGACATGTTGCAATTCATGTTTTATCACAATGACAAAAAAACAACAGATTCAATGGTAAGTAAATGTTTATTAAGTAGGTTTACTTAAGGTTTACATTTCAATATAGTAGATATTTTATTAAATATGATTGCATTGCCAAGGAACCTCCCCTTCACGACAAAAATAATCTGGAAATTCTTCTCTAACGTTCTTTGCCAAAACAGTTGGGTTTCTGGATGTATTGTTCGTTTGTAATCCTTGTAGAGGAGCATCAACTTCGTTACGCCAATTACCAAGGGTAATGTTACCATCCTGATCTTCGTAATCGAAAGTTCCATTTGTGGCATATACTGACGCAGACTGTGTGCGAGACATTATAAAGTTGTGTAATACACAAACAGCGCAAACAATTTGCGTAACTTTTTGTTCAGACAGTTCCACACTTCTTCGTAAAACCCGAAAACGTGAAGATAGAATACCAAATACATTTTCGATTATTCGTCTGGCACGAGATAGTCGATAATTAAAAACTCTTTTGGCAACACCTTGAGATTTAAAAGCACATGGTTTTAGCATATATGGTTTTAAAGCAAATGCATCGTCTGGCACCACAACGTACGGCACACGCTGCTGTCGACCTGGTAATGGTTTTGGCTGTGGAATGTTTACGGAATTATTTTCAAGTGCATCTGAGAGTTTAAAATTTTGGTAAACACCACCGTCTGAATTCTGGATCCAACGTTGATATAGGTGAATCGATAATTAGCATCGGCTAATCCAAGCAGTATAATGCTGTGTGCGTGTTTATAATTAAAATTCAAACTTCCGCTATTTGCTGGTGCCTTCAGGTTTACATGTTTTCCGTCGATGGTCCCCAGACAATTAGGAAAATTCCATTTCTTCATAAAGTCATCAGCAATTTGTCCCATTCCGCTTCTGTATTCGGCATGTGTAAAAATAATTAAAACGTTATTGGCACTTAAAAATTACTCGTACAGAGTAATTGGTTATAAATGGACCTCCACTTAACTGTTTTATTTGACGTTTAAGAAAAAAATGTTAATACAAAAGTTTTATATTTCGAAATTAATTCATAAGTACAGGGTGTTTTAAAAAGTCTGGGTGTAGTCCAACTTTCGAATACTCTACTTAGAATCCTATAAATATCATCGCACGTCACTAGACTGAAATTAAATTCCGAGTTTGAAACTGTATTTCCATTATAAAATCGAATGAGATCATTATTGTTATTGTTAATAGAAGGAATACTGTCGACAAAATAGTTATTGATTAATTCAGGATCACAAAAAGTATTTGGTAACACCCTGTTATTATTTTTTTTATTATTCAATGAGTTGAATTATTTCCACATAGATTTGGGATCTTTGTTATTAGCCATATTTTCATAATAGGCTCGCTTTCACGTTTGTCAAATTTCTTAGCCTTTTGTAATAGTTCCAATGTTCTATGTTTTTAGTCTTTCTATACTTTGCTTTGGCTAGATCCCTAAGCCTCATCATAAATTTTAAGTTATCGGTTAACCATGGAGCTTTTGGTTTACTAATTCGTACATTTCTTAACGGCACATTATAGTTAAATAAATCAATAAGATGGTGATTTAAAAATGTAACTTTATCATTAACATCTTGTATAAAAAATATATCTTGTAAGCGTAATCCCTGCAAGTCTTTATTTAATAGATCTTCATTAAGATTTTTATAATCTCTGAATGAATAAAAAGTAGGTTCAGTCTTTTTAGAGTTATAATTTAACGTACAGTATATGAGATCATGATCCGATAGGTCCAAGGATTTTACATCACACCTCTCTACACTTTCAGCATTACTAGCGACAACAATATCCAGTAATGTAGATGACCGCTGTGCTATTCGTGTCGGTTCGTTAATTATTTGGCTCATGTTTAAGCCCTCCACCATACTTAAAAAGTACTGGGTAGCTGAACTATCTACATTAAACATGTCAATATTTACGTCGCCCAAACAGTAGACATTATCACTAACCTGCAAACAAGCAGACAGCGACTCCTCTAAGACGTCTATGAACTGTCTGCTTCCCAAATGCGGAGGCCTGTAGCAAACTCCCACCACTATTACCACATTTCCAACTTTTACTGATAGCCATAGCTGCTCTATAATGGTATGCATATTTATGATTTCATAGTGTAACGAATTTATTAGATAATAGGCCACTCCACCGCCTCTACTCGGTCTATCTGATCTCACGAGACTGTAGCCATCAATCCGTAGTCGGTCACCCGACATCCGATCGTTAAGCCAAGTTTCAGACAATGCAAAAATATCATAATTATAATTAATTAATAGTTCTTTAAAATCATTAAATTTTGGTTGTAGAGATCTGATATTCAGATGACCAACCGTTAGATTGCGTTTCATTCTAAAAAAAAACTTTTAAAAATTAAAATGTTAAATCAAAGGTACTGCGTAAAAATTAAAGTACCAAATATTGGAATACCGAATATCGATTTTTTTTTCTGTTTTTAAAAAGATTTAAATTTTTTAAACCACTTAACAGCTAAAACGGAATACATACAAGGAAAAACAAAATTTTAAGATATTTATAATATAGTCCTTTTAAAGAGAGCAGCGAAAAATTAAAATATTAATTAAAGGTACTGTTGTAGAATTTCAGTGTTACAATCCTTTAAAACATTTTAC
Organism: Kuschelorhynchus macadamiae; assembly: GCA_030620095.1. Lineage (NCBI taxonomy): Eukaryota > Metazoa > Arthropoda > Insecta > Coleoptera > Curculionidae > Kuschelorhynchus > Kuschelorhynchus macadamiae. The sequence continues at coordinate 699,177 of JAUTXW010000204.1, forward strand.
CTACATCTATATTCTTTATTGAATGCTATATTAAAAACATACATTTTCAAATCAGGCGATATATAAAATATGTTAAGATAGGCCTGTTAAAAAAGCAAGCAATAAATAAGTAAATCTTATCACTATAAATATCAGATAAAATGGTCTGGGACAAACTACACGGACTCTACTACTTGTTGGCTGGGCTTGATTTTGACGCCAATCTGGTGCTTCTTAAAAATGATTTTGTTGTCTTCTGCTTCTTTAAGATATTAGTTGAGTCTCCTGGTTTATCGTTTAGTTTCTCATCATCTTGTTTTTTATTTTCCGTTTCTTTGGTTTGATCTGAGCTGGAATTTGAAATGGCTCTGGTTTCTAGGCTTTCTAAGTATGTTGTGTTGTTGTTCCTTTGGGGAAAGATCAAAAACTCACTAGATCCTGGGCGTGGCGGGTGCACTGTTATGTAATGTAAATTTATTGTTAGCGTCTTCACTTGAATCTTTTACAGAGTGGGTCAATGTGCCTAGCTGATTTGCAGCATAGATCTCCCCGTTTATTAGTAATCTATTTCCACTGATGATTTTAGCAGAAACATTCTGTTACACGAGTTTGTTTGAGATGCTATAATAAAATTTTCCGTTCTTGTCGGTCTTCAAAGCATAGGTCTTGCTTTATAAATAATGTTTGGCCCTTTAACTTAAACGCATTTTTTAAAACGATATTCTTTTTAAGAAAAGTAACAAATTCCACTTTTATGGGTTTAGCGCTCTTGTCCTTAGAGCTGTTCAAAATATATACGTTGTTGATATCAGTTGCTTTGACTTCAAACTGCAGCTGATTTTTAAAAAAGGATAATATAAAAGAAAGGAGTTCAGATCCATCTACGTTAAATTCTAATCGAAATATAAGTATATTGTTTTTTCTGATTTTTCTTTCAAATTGGAGCTGCATAAATTCAATGTTGTTGCATCTAGTTTTGTATTTTTTTTCCTTGAATGCTTTCCTTTAAGTTCTTGATTACTTTTCAATCGTTTCTGTTAGTTTTAATAATTTTCCCATTTTCTACTTGAATGTGATCTTATAACTTCTTTGACGAGTGGTGCTAGCACACTTTTCAATCGCTTCTGTTAGTTTTATATGTAAAAGTCAGATAAATATACTACATCGGTCATACCTACTTGTGTAGTTGCCGTTCAGCAAAGAATGTGTTTTAGTTCAATATATTGACAAAACATAAAGGAATAATTTGACTCGCGTTTCACTTTCCTCGGTTCACTATTTCCGTACTTATGATTGTTAATAAAGGAGAAGAACAAAAGTGCGTCTAAAAATTTTCCATTTAGGCTTGTCTAGTATTTACTATGATAGATATATATGTATATATATATATATATATATATATATATATATATATATATATATATATATATATATATATATATATATATATATATATATATATATATACATATATATATATATATATATATATATATGTATATATATATATATATATATATATATATATATATATATATATATATATGTCTTTTTCACAAATTCACATTCAAAATTTTGCAGTAGGCCATGCAAAACAGTGCTGCTTTTTATTTTATACTTGGAAGCAAATGACAGTTCCCAAATTTTGTTCTATGTCGGGTCATTACTTGTCTTATTTATAAAAATATTTTATTTTTAAATTTTACTAGTTTTTTGTATTTATTTATTGTGTAGAAGTATATTTGTAATATGGCAGAAAACCAAACATTCGAACATTTTGAGAAATACGATATGTTACCTTAACAGGTAAATAGTTGGTGTCTAAGTATATTTAAATACTATTGCTTAATTTGTATTTAGATATCCAGAACGGCGGCAACCTAGTATATCCACAAACTCCTGTAGAGCCAGTGGAAAGAGCGTAGGGATTCCAAAAACTAAAGTACAACAAATTCTGAAAATCACAAATACCACCCATACACATTTAGGCTTGTCTAGTATTTACACTCTGGGTATGCTCAAAGTCGGGTAGTCGATTGGTATCGCGAAAGATGTCATATAGTTAGAGATTTTAAAATGGAGGTTATATGGTCAGATACATTTTAGTAATTCTGGTGTACTTAATAGGCATCATTGCAGATTCTATTCCCAGGAAAACCAACACCAAATATTTCCCAGAAGACAGCAGGGCAGGTTTGGTCTAAATGTGTCTTGCTATTAGGAACATAGATAACATTTTATATATTTGAAGGAAATCTAACAGCCAATCGCTGTGTGGAAATTTTAAAGACAGCTATACTTAATTTGTTTGATAAGTTGATGACGTTTCTTTAGAGCATGCAGAACGAAATTTATTTTCAACAGGACGGGACTCTGCACACAATTCTCAAATGACGAGGTTATTTCTGGAGAATAATTTTATCAAAGAATCGGAACCAATGAGCCTATAAGATGGCCACCTAAGTCCCCAAACTTGTCGATATTGGATTTCAATCCATGGGGATATCTGAAAAATAAAATTTACAAAAATCATTATAATAAATAAAATTTACAAAAATCATTATTATAATATTCAATAGTGAGGAAACGCAATTAGAGAAAGTTTTCGCTACTTACTTAAAAAATCACCTCGTTGTTTATACGACAAACAGGAAATCAGTTTGAACAGTCCTTTCGATTTACTTGGTTACTGTAGTGTTTATGTCACGAATTTCAAAGATGGTTTTTGCTTTTGTTACATAGATCTAGGTAGTTAGTACTTTTTGTGCAAAATTATCAATAGATATATTGATAAATAACTGTTATTAAATAACTTATTTATTGTTGCATGCTCTACTGCAATATTTTAAAGCGAATTATGAAAATTAGGATTTTTATTTTTATTTATTAAAGTAGACCCATACTGGTATATATTTTTAAGAAACATGTACAAAGACAATTTATTTTTTTGACAAATATACAGGGTGTTCCGTTTAAAAAACCAAGCATAGGTCAATATTTCAAAAACAGTAATATTAAAAAAAAATAACTACGCCACTTGATTCTAAGTAAAACATTCTAAAAGAATTTGTTTTTATCTTTTTGACAAGTTCTCGGACAGGAGATACTAAGGGTATTTGAAAATGCAATATTTTCAATATCGCCTTGTAGCTTGGAAACTAAGAGGGCTATGACTATTTTGTTTGCGGTATCTTTCGTTTTACAAGAAAGTAGCTTAGGTTCGCGAAAACCGCAAAGTTCTATCTTTAAAAACAAGCGAGATACCCCACATTTGCAATTAAAATTTAAAAATAATTTAAATATTATATTTAAAGCACAAAGCGATTTTTCTCCCTCCCAAGTTTTTTTTCTACCACGAAGGACTGAGGTCTAAGAGTACTGCCCGCCTTACATTAACCGTGAATGTTTTTTTTTGGTGACGCAAGCTCTGCATTAGAGACCGCGGAGTCGGAGTTTCCGTCGACATTCTCCAAATACCAAAGCATGCATTTGCACTTCACGGTACTTTTATAGAAAACGCGATGGTACCTGCCACGGTCGTTACTGTCAATGGCGGCTCGTGGTGAATTATATTGGGAGGTCAATCACAAATTTAAAAATGAGCATACTCTCTAAAATAAAAATAAATATCTTATCTTTAAATTGAGCTTTAAATTCTCTTCTCTTAGAATTGGAAAAATGCTGAATGACACGTTCGTTAAAATTGCACGCACATTCCTTTTATAAACAATTTCTCGATGCTTAACATTGCTAAAGCGGATAGTCTATCTTGGCCCAACTCCTCAATAAAAGCCCTCGAAAAACCCCTGGATTTTCAGAGAAAGCGGTTTTATCACAGCCACGTAGTGCCAGCTCGAATGCCCCACAAAATTTTACACATCTATAATTTTGTATAAAATATAACCATTTTTGGATACATTTTCATTAAAATCTCTAAGATGTAAGATATAAGCTGTGTCTAGCTGAGTGAGAATATCAACACTTCCTACCGTAGCATAGTTCACCGAACATTTCATGTGATCTGCAGAAAACGCGTGTTTTTTTATTTTTTCTTTTAAGTGTTTTAAGCCTTTAACACCGGTTTTGCAGCATAATGAGTCCGACGAGTCCTTAGACAACGACAAACAAACGTAAGAGTAAAATGAGTTAGAGACTCACAACCACATATCCAGTTAGTTAAATCGTACATCCTTTGCGAAAGTTTTCATGAACCTCTTTATTTTTGTCTTTACTAGTTCGTCGTATACTAATTTCTGGCAAATTGCGACCACTTATCTTGAATTCGGTTATTTTCTCAAAATTAAGTTCGTTAGCACTCTTTAGTTGTTTAATTTTTTGCACTACCGACATTTTATTTCATCTACATTCACCACTCAAACATAGACGACCTTGAAATTGGTTATTTTTGCAAAATTAAGTTTATAACCACTTTTTAGTTGTTTATTTTTTTGCACTAGTCACTACCAATATTTTATTTCCTGTATATCTCCGACTCACACATGGATCATAAAAATAAAAAAATATATATTATAAAAACCAGTTTATAAATCAATTTTCATAGATTAAAAACGTCCGAAACAATATCGAGTTAGAATATCGACCGCGCGATCTCTGAACAATTACATTTTAGCATGCCGACGTGATGCCGCGACTGATCGATCGAATTATGAGAAGAGACCGGCTGATGACCCAAATCGCGATTTCATATTCCATTTGGTATCACGTTCGGCTGCCGCTCGTTAGCTGTGAAATATTATCAGGGCAGTTCGGACTGCCCAGCCTAGCTTAGTATAGCGTATTTTATTATGCCCAAGGAACGCAACGAGACCATTCGAACCGCCGCGCGCGGCTAACAGTGTAGCGTACTTCAAATTTTGATAAAAAATGTAGGGTCATGGTAATTTTGGTAAAAATCCAATATGACGAAACAAAATTGCAGCCTCGTGAAATGTAAAAAAAAATTGCCTAATATTTTGCACATAAATCAAATATTACGCATGTAAAATTTTTGTACGAATCGAAGATGGCGAAACAAAATGGCTGCTTAATAAAATATTTTTATAAAATTCGACTGAAAGTACTCATTAGATTGATTTCAAACCTTGTCCAAGAATTAAATATCACATATAGATGTACTGGTAAAATTAGGTACGCATTCAAAATGGGCGGACAAATAAAATGTAATGTAATCGTGAAAAAAATCACCCTCACAGGTTTTTCATATTTTCACGATTTAGAGTTCGCGGCATAGCTAAAAAACTTCTTACTTGATTGACTTCAAACCTTGGTCAAAAATTAAGGGCAGATAGTGATAACCTGATAACATTTTAAAAAACTGATTATCCAATTAACACAAATTTTGCACAAAAATAAAGTGTTGGATAGAAATGAACTGGTAACATTTGGATATGAATCTAAGATGGTGGTCTATTGAAATATTTACTTTAAATGCATACGTATTAAACATATTTTAAATTATTCCTAAAAATTAAGTGTGGCATAAATAAAAACTGGTACGAATCCAATATGGAGGTACAAAATGGGGCCCAATAAAAAGGAAAATTACAGATTTTTTTTTAAATTAAAGCTCTCTGTCCCCAGACGTGTTATCAATACTTTTTTTTAATTATAATTTTTACATAGAAAAACCAAGATTAAGTGAGATTTAAGGCGCTTCCGCGTTGCTGGAGGAAAGTCAGTTCGGAGTTTTCGTTTATGTGATAGAGTATCCAGTACGTAAGGTGAAAATTGGTCTAAAAACGCATCAAAAGTATGTTTTTGATCTAAATATATATGGAATATTTATGGGTTTTTATTAAATACAAATGTTACTACAACTACTACTACTTTCAAAAAGAGGAATTTCTTGAATATTCCTAAACGTGTTTTAAAATTAAATCCGAAATAACTTTTAAGGCGGTGCAAAACTGTGCTCATAGTCATATGTCTGATAGGTCCCGATGCGACAAGTAAGAACAGAAAAATACAGCCACTCTTTCTACCACCATTCGGCGTTTGGATTTGAGTTTAACTGTATTCCTATAGCTTATTCTTTCACCATTCATTGTTTGGACTTGAGTTTAATTGTTAGTATTGATTTTGATTTTACCATTGCGATCGGGAAGAACGACTTGGCTTGTGCAATTATTCTGTTTATTTGCTCGATCAAGATGGCGGCCAAATAGAATGTTTTAAGCCGTGAAAAAATCACTAGGTTTTTACATATCTTCACGTTTTAGCATCTCTATTTGCCAAAAAAATTCCGTCGGTCTGCCTGTTAGTCAGCCTGCCAGCCTTAAAAACTACTTATCAGATTGTTTGACAAGATGGCGATCTAGTGAAACGTTAAAAAATTATTACTAAAAAACTAATTATCCAATTTACGTTAAATTTTGCACAAAAATCAATCAGGAATTAATTGGTAAAGTTCTGGAATAAATCCAAGATAGCAAAACAAAATGGAGGTCTAGTGAAATATTTAAAAAAATCATCAGTTGTGGTAAAAAAATCTTCTTATTCAATTAACTTTTCATTTTGCCGAATAATTAAATGTGATATAGTGATCAACTGGTACGAATTCAACATGACGGAACAAAATGTGTATGTATGTCAATGTAAAAACTACTTATCCAATTTATTTTAATATATACCCAAAAATCAAATGTTGCATAGGTAGACATTGGTAAATTATTGGTCAAAATTCAATATGGTGGAACAAAACGGTGCCCAATATAAATGTCTGAAAAACCATTATACCTATGTGATGAAATATATTCATTATTCCTAATCAAAGGAAAGATTCATAACGAGGGAAGTTTCGGGTAAAGGAAATTTACCGATTTTTTTTTAGCACGCGATAGTAGATCGTTTAGAATAGCTGATGTGACGCAGAACACCGACAGGATGAAGTGTTACTGACCTCTACAAAAGGAAGTTTAATTGTAATATTATTTGTAATGCAATCTACAATCAGCCAATCCCTATAGCAGAATCAAAACAATTTGTAGGAGACACTGTTGGCCCTCACTAGATTGAAAAAAGTCATATTTCTTTAATAAACTCAAAACTAAATAGTGTATCTGCTACTATCCATAGGTTAAAATACTCTATTCGTATTTACTATTTTGCAGATGTGCAGGATGTCCTAAATTACGGAATCTGTTTCTGGGGCTCCTCTAAGTGTGCCATGATGGTTTTTGTTGCAAAGGAGAGAATTAAAAGATCCACTATGAGTCGGTAGATACTACGTAGAGAGGTCTAAACAGCTGAACATCATAATTGTTTCCTCTCCTAAAATTTTTATAACTGGTTATGCTAGTTAAATAAAATCTTTCTACCAGAAATCGTGAATTCTGTACACGTAACATGAAGATGGAGACAAGGGGGAGGACATAATGACCAACTTTTATGAAAATGTTCTTTGCTCCAATTACTATAAAACATACACATACACTTTGTAACTGGATATGCTAGTCAAAAAATCTTTTTACCAGAAATCGTAAATTCTGTACAAGTAACATGGAGATGGTGACAAGGGGGGCTAGTGACCAAGTTTTACGAAAATGTTCTTTGCTTTAACTACGTCTGTTTTTGAGCTAAGATTGATGATAGATCTCAGAATTCAAAACAAACCCTTCACTTTTGAATGTGACACAGGAAGCTCTGTTTCAATTATTTCGGAAATCAATTTTAAACATCTGACCCTAAAATTGCCATCGAAAATAACATCGGCAAGAAGAACGTTTGTGTAAATTTGTACACGAACATAACCTAAAACTTAATACATATAAGTCGCAAATTAAAGTTTTTAACTCGGGTAGAGAAACTAATACCTTTCAAGATGAAGTAGGAGGTAATTTAACCCGTACCGTGAATGAAGCCAAAAACTTAGGCGTTATTTTGGACAGTTCATTGACATTCTTGTCCTATATTTATAAAATAAAATTAAAACATTTTATATACGTTTAAAGCAATTATACAAAGTAGCTAGATCTATGCCTCAAAAAACAAAACATTTTCTTTGTGACAGCTTAATATTATCCCTTTTTGACTACTGCGATACTGTTTATGGGGATTCTTTGACTGTAAGCCTTCAGCAACGAATTCAAAAGTTCAAAACTCTTGAATGATATTTGCTTATGGTATTTAATATAGAGAGCACATAACCCCACACCTAAATAACCATAATATTCTCAATATGAAAAATCGTAGAAGACACCATATGTACTCGTTCATCTATAGAATTATAAAAACAGGTCAACCAGCTTATTTAAAAAAACAGTTCGTTCCTTTACTATATCAACATAAATGAATGAAGATTCTAAATTTCGATTATCCTTTGCTACTAAAATCAACAGCTAAACAAGTGTTTTTCAACCCTTGAAGAAAGAAGGTATTATCGAAAAACTGAGTCACTCAGAAAAGGGAATATAATCAGTCATTGTATCAATAAGAAAAGGAAAGGTTAGAATATATGCAGACTACAAAGTAACTGACAATCAACTTCTAGACCATGGTTACACCATTCCAAAAATTAAAGATCTATTCAACAAAATGGAAAATGGTAAATATTTTTGTACAGACATTTACAAAGCCTACTTACATCTTCCAGTTGATGCCGATAGTGCAAAAATTCAAGCAATATCCACATATTTGGCAAAGAAGCTATTTTTTGGTATTAAAATAGCTCCTAACGAATTTCAAATGCATCAACTATATATTCTTCAACCATTTACTACATAAAAATGTGCCTTTCAGATGGAACAATGAATGTGAAAAAGCTTTTCAAAACGCAAAATGTGAAATAGCCAGTGATCGAGTATTAATGCCATTTACATCAGAATATCCAGTCATAGAAGCAACAGATGCCAGCCCCTTTGTCCGGTGTTTTGTTTCACAGGTTACCAGACGAAACAGAAAAACCAGTTGCATTTATTTCTCGTTCATTGACCAGAGCAGAGAGAAACTATAGTCAGCTAGACAGGAAAGCTTCTGCCACATACTAAACATTCAAAAAATTATTTACATATACAGGATGTTCCTTAATGACATGCTAATATTTAAGGGGGTGATTCTTGGACCCATTTTAAGAAAAAATCTTCATATGAACTTATGTCCTAAACGTCTTAACTTTTGAGATGCAGGGTGCTAAAGTTTTCAGAAAAATTTTTTTTTTTTTTAATAACTGTGATACTACTGTAGATATCTTTATGAGATTTGGTACACGTGTTCTATGCATCAAGATGCATTTTCTAATGTACAAGCAATTTTATTCTTTTTACCAGTGGCGTCCGTACGCGTTTTGCTTAGAATATTTTTGGAGAAAAAAATGGTACGCCACTGCTTTATCTTAAAATAAAAATTATTTTTGGAATTCTCATTCATTTCTGAGCAAAGTCGATCTCTTGATTTTCTTTCGGCCGACGCATAGTTTTCGCTTAAAAAAATAAAAATCGTTTTACTTCAGGGTCAAATCGTTAAAAATCTGATGTGGTGACTGTTGTGTGGAAAGCGTTTTTTTTCTTTTTTCGTGCTATTCAGTTCATTTAATAATAAATATTAATTAATTTAGAAATAAGTAATTGATTTACTTTACTTTAGGATTGATTACTTTAGGAAACAATTTTTAAAAAACTTTCATGTGCCAATAAATTACAGCGGGGATTTCAGCTTGCAGAAAACAAAGTTTACAGAAACGGCTTAATTTTATTAATTATTAACAATACTAACATTAATTATAAAAATTGTTGGAAGTGGCCACCTTCACTTAATATGCATGCTTCCGCCCGTCTACGCATGGAATTGCGCACTCGTTCAAATATTCCCGGCGTATTCCGTATAGTTTCACACGAGGCAACTATTCGCTCTCTTAAATCTTCTACAGTGTTAACGGGAGTTTTGTACACTAGAGTTTTAAGGTGCCCCCATAAAAAGAAATCCAAACTATTGAGATCGGGGGATCTTGCTGGCCATTGCTGAGGTCCTCCGCGACATATCCAACGATCAGGATAAACTGTATCTAAATGATTTCGGACAATTACGCTGAAATGAGCCGGTGCTCCATCGTGCATATACCATATGCGATGCCTTAACGCAACTGGTACATCTTCAAGCAACCCAGGTAGTTCTTCTTCGAGAAAATGCAAATAAGACCGTCCATCAAGACGTCCTGGTAGGAAAAATGGGCCTATGAGATGATTACTAATAATTCCTGCCCAAACATTAAGCGAAAATTGTTCTTGAAAATGGGTTTCGGTTATGGCATGCGGGTTTTCTTCCGCCCACACATGATTGTTATGGAAATTTTGAATAGCATTCCTAGAAAAAGTTGCTTCGTCTGTGAACAAAATTTGTGACTCAAACTGCGGATTTAGTGTAATACTCTGAAGATACCACTGAGAGAAGTTCACACGCTGTGGGAAATCCCTGGGGAGTAATGCCTTAGAATATGATATGGATATAACAAAAAGTCAACTAAAATACGCCAAACAATTTGGTGACAAATATTCAAAGCTCTAGCGATCTTCCTCGTACTCGTCTCAGGATGTTCGTCGATTTCTTGCAGCACCGCTTCCTCAACTTCAGGTGTTCTGACAGTTCGAGGTCTGCCTTCCGAAGTACCTTTATTGAAACTACCTGTTTCGCTAAGTCGGCGATGAATATTCGAAAAGGTTCGGCTATCTGGCAAGGCACGATTAGGATATCTTTCCTGATAAATGCGTCTGGCTTCTGTTGCATTACCATCTGCGAGGCCATATGCGTAATGCATTGCCGCCATTTCCGCATTCGTATAATTTACCATATTTAATGATATTATTCGAAAAAACGGCGAAAATAACTTCAATAACTTCAATGAAACACTAAAAACCAAAGAGATGACACACTGAGATGGTTTTGAACACCAACAGCTTACTTTAGGTCATTTGACATCGACGTTTGTAAAAACGTAATTTATTCCAGGACTACTAGATTTATGGGTTTAAAAATTATTATTAGTTGGTATTGAGATATTATGAAGCAATTTTAACTCAATTATTTAATCAAGAACGGACCATCAGACGAGAAAACTTTTTCGTTTATGAACACATTCGATGTCATACTTTTCTTTCACCCGATAAATAAGCGATTTCCACACAACAGTCACCCTATCAGATTTTTAACGATTTGACCCTGAAGTAAAACGATTTTTATTTTTTTAAGCGAAAACTATGCGTCGACCGAAAGAAAATCAAGAGATCGAATTTGCTCAGAAATGAATGAGAATTCCAAAAATAATTTTTATTTTAAGATAAAGCAGTGGCGTACCATTTTTTTCTCCAAAAATATTCTAAGCAAAACGCGTACGGACGCCACTGGTAAAAAGAATAAAATTGCTTGTACATTAGAAAATGCATCTTGATGCATAGAACACGTGTACCAAATTTCATAAAGATATCTACAGTAGTATCACAGTTATTAAAAAAAATAATTTTTTTTCTGAAAACTTTAGCACCCTGTATCTCAAAAGTTAAGACGTTTAGGACATCAGTTCATATGAAGATTTTTTCTTAAAATGGGTCCAAGAATCACCCCCTTAAATATTAGCATGTCATTAAGGAACACCCTGTATATTTGGACGAAAAGTTATATATAAAAAAATTGTCATTAAAAAAGTCAAGAATAAGAATGTTCAATTTGTTAGTGTGAAAAGTTAAATTAGTTTAAATTAATTATTATCAAATACTCAACAGTACAGGTTCTAGCTGCTAAACCAAGATTTTATATGTAATTGATTGAAGGCACAGCATAAAAATCGCTATATTTCCTTTACCCGGAACTTTCCTCGTTATGATTTTTTTTCATTTGTTAGGAATAGTGAAGTGTGATCCAATTTAGTTCAGTACACATTCACAGTATATTTGTGTTACATATATTGTCTTTTTAAACATTTTTATAGGGCGCCATTTTGTTCCTTCATATTGGAGTTTTTTTACCTATGCCACAATTGACTTTTGGGCATAATTTAAAATAAACTCAATAAGTAGTTTTTACATTGGCACATATCACCATAACGTCAATTGAACAAGATTTTTTTACCTTGATTTTTTAAAAATTTTATTTGTACCACAACTTTACCAGATTATATCTATATCACACTTAATTCTTGCACAAAAATTGAAATTAATTTAATAACTAGTGTAATATCTTAGTAATATAGGTTCTTAAGACCTTAATAAAAAGTCACGCCGGTTCTACTACAACATCTTATTTTATCTGATTCTTCTGATTGAGTTGTATGACCTCCTGACAGTGTCGATGCCCCTAACTTGGTCATCGTACTTGCTGAGCAAACAAAAGGATATCGAGACACATATTAGCTAACTATACAAATTGCACCATTAAATGTTATACAAGTGAAATCAGTATACTGATATACAGAGTGTATTTACTATATTACACCCCCCCCCCCGATAATAAAAGAATTTTCTTTCCACTAAATGGAAATTCTTTCTAATCGGAAAAGTAGAGTAAAAATATATTTAAATACAAGTATTAACTACAGATATCTATTTTAATGGATATATAAAATACCAAGTGGAAAAATAAATAAAATACATACGGAATAGAATACATATAGAACATACAATACTACTAGGAACGCCATTACTAAATTAATTACATATTGCCTCATTCTTAACTATACAATATACAGTTTTGTTCTGTTTTTATGAATAATTATAGCTTTATTATTTTTCTTTATTTTCACATTAGGAGATACATCCTCAATCACCAAATAAGGGCCCAAAAAACAGGGATTGGAGATCTTGTCTCCCATTTCATTTTTAATTAAAATCATATCTCCTTTTTTGTAAGTAGTAGGGTTTGAAGTTTTGTCATAAACTTCTTTTGTTTTTGGATTGAATTAAGTTTTTTCTCGCGTCATCATTTGCTTTTTGTAATCTGTATTTTAACTCTAAGGGGTAGTTATTAAAATTATATATAGGATCGAGAGTATTATTTAAGTTACTTGGACTATGACATTTTCGTCCAAATACTAGCTCAAATAGAGTATATCTAGTTTCTGAATGGACCGATGTGTTATAAGAAAAACACCAATATGGAATCCACTCACTCCAAGCGGTATTGTTATTCATTGTCTGAGTTCGAAGGTATGCCCCTAAGTTTTTGTGTGATATTTCTAACGTTCCCATACTTTCATGGTGATAGCTACTTGACTGGATATGATTTACTTTTAAAATTTTAGCAATTTCAGTCATTGAAGAGATAAATTTGGTACCCCGGTCAGTAGCAATCTCTGAAGGGATTCCGTATTTTAAGATAAAGTTATCTACAAAACTTTTTGTAACAGTTATTGAATCTTTATCTTAATGGATATGCTTCAACAAATTTTGTTAATTCGCACTGCAGAGTTAGTATATAAGAAAATCCATTAATATCTGTTGGCAGTGGCCCAACCAAATCTAAATATACTTTCCGAAATGTAAAATTAGCTGTACTTGTAATTACCATAGGTTCTTTAATATAGTGATTTGAATGTTTAATTTTCTGACAACTATCGTACCTTTTTACAAAATTTTGAACATCTTTATACATTCCCGTCCAAAAATAATATCTGTTTATATTATTTACCATTCTACTAATTCCTGCGCTTTTCATCATGGTCAACAATTTTTCTTACACCTCTAATTACATATATACGGGGACCGGTCCAATTATTATTTTTTATTTCCTTCAATATCCGTTCAATAATATCTTTATTGTGTTTATCTTTCAACATAACTAATTCGCGAATTTTTAATTTATTACTAAGAATAATCAAATCTCTCAACAATTCGTCTCGCGTCAATGCTGGTCGAGTATTTTGATTAAAATAAATAGTAGCATAAGAAGGAACAAAATGAAATTCCCCCGAACTTACAGAAACGAGATTTATAAGTTGATTAATTATTTTTAAAGATGTCGGCATTAATTCAATACTATTTTCAAGTTTCTTTAGTATTTTTACAATATCTGGTTGATCAGAACATTGGTAGAACTGTTTGATTCCTGAAAAGTACTTGCACTACACGCACTCTGCGCTCTGGTCAAAACTGCAATAATCCTATCATTCATACCAAGTCGTCAGATGTTAATGTACTCTAGATAAAGCGTCAGCAGTGACATTTTCACATCTTTTAATATACTCAATATAGAAATCATACTCTTTTAAACCTAACCTAAACTTTGTCAAGCGACTTGAGGGTTCAGTCAATTAAACAACAACGACTAGCATATGCAACTAGTTTTTTATTTACATTTGATAAGATTGCTCCAATTGCTATATTAGAAGCATTAGTTTGAAGAATCAATTCGTTTTAATCAGAAAAATCTGGATCATCTAAGACTGGTGGTTGACTAAGTGCATTTTTGAGAAATAAAAATGATTTTTCGCATTCATCAGACCATTCAAAAGTAGCAAATTTTTTACATAGTTTATTTAACGGTATAGTTTTTTCTGCAAAATTCGGGATACATTTTCTATAATAGTTTGCAAATGCTACAAATCCTATGTCCGAGGTAAAGAATTTGTTTTTTCAAAAATTCGCATTTCGAGGGATTCAGTTTTAAATTAACCTTACGAAGCCTGTTAAAACCACTGATTAGATTTGTATTATGATCTAAAAGATTTCTTACAAACACTATTAAATCATCAAGGTAACAAAAACATTTTTCGTAATTTAATCCCGACATAGCAACGGTCATTAGTCTCGAAAATGCGCTTGTATTTTCTACTCTCCTTAGTTAGCTTTACCTGATAATATCCCTGTCTAAGATCCAAATGAGAGAAATATATATAGCTTTTGCAAGGGAGTCAAAAATATCTGTAATATTTGGAAGGAGAAATTTTTTATCACTAATCTTGTTGAGTCTTCATTTAAACCTTTCTTTGGAACTAATAAAACTGGAGAAGACCTCTCTCCTCTGTGCTCTTTCAATTATGTCATCCTCATACATTCTAGAAACTTTTCTATGTATTTCATCCTTTTGAGAAAATGGTAATCTGTATGGTTTTACATAGGAAGGTGTAGCATTATCTTTTAACTGGATTGATTCTTTATAAACATTAGTAACACTTAACTTATCGCATGGCTTGTGAAAACATATTTTCATTTGAATTTTGTTCTTTTGGGTCTAAATATTTTAGTTTTAGAAGTTAAAATAATGTTTTCACATGAGCCGCCGATACGTTACGTGTAGAAAATTGGCAAATTTCATAGTTACTTAACTCTTTTGTCTTGAGTACTTCAAATTTTTTACTGGTATTTTCCCTTCTTTAGGCATCCCATCTATAAAAACACTTCGACATAATTCGTCGTGGTAACACCACATGACAAATGTTTTCACATCTTGGAGATAATATTAAACTATTTTCATAGCTATTAGAATTAAAAGGTAAAACTACGATATTCTCAGATTTTGCTGATGATAATATATTTTCTTCATAGTTTAAAATACCATTATATTTTCTCAGAAAATGTTCTCCGACTATTGCATCGCTAGAACAACTAAGTGAGCTAAAAACGTAAAATTTCCTGTTTTTAACTTTAAATTAACATAATCTGGTGACGTCAACTCCAACTCCTTTAATTTCTATACTATGATTATATAAATGTAAATTTGAATTTAAAACATCTGATTTTATTGCACATACTGAAGCTCCCGAGTCGACCAAAAACTGTAGGTTTTTATTAGATACAGTGAAATTTATTGTGTTAGTACAATTATTCGAATACGTAAATATTTCATTATAGTTTCTATTAGGCACCAAAAAAAATTATTTTCTCTAGAAGATGTAGGTGTTGAGTTATTTGATATATGACCGCAAGTTTCTATTTTGACCAATGACGTCAAAAAGAAATTCTATGTCATTGATCCTGACCTACATTTTCTTCAATAACATTTATATTATGGCGTCTATCTGACCTAAAAAAACGATTACCACGGTTTCCGCGGTTATTAAACCTACCTTGCGAATTCCTCTGAAAACGCTGAGTGTGTTGAAAATTTACATTATTATTTCTGTTACTTGCATTACTATTGAAATTTATGTTATGGCGGTTTGCAAAATTTGTATTTCTATTAGGATAGTTATTATTTAAATAAAAACCTCAATTTTGAGAAGAACCTCTTGTAGAGTACCTTATAAACCTACCTTGACCTCTTCTAGACGCTGTAAAAATTTGAGGGTTACCGCTAAAAAAATTGTTTCCTCGTCCTGCGCTGCCTTAATAGCGTCTTTTAAACACGAAAAATTTCACGAAGATATAATAAAAATAAATAAATAAATAAATAATGTCCTTATTAGGGGCGGGGTTCAGCCAGAGGCTGCTTAGGCCCAACACAAACCATTTCATTACAATATTTTTTTCTCAATACTATTACTGAAAAACAGTACCTAACCTGCTTACTTAAGTAAGTTAAATATTCTGTGATTTGTACTAAATAAGTAAGACTACAAAAAAGATATACGAAAAGATTCATGAAAAGATATATAGCCAGACCAGGTAGAAAGAAATTATTAGAAATGTTATTACATATAATTGGCATAAAAACTCTTAAGATTACGTTTAAATGTATTAATATTTGTAATAGTTTTTAAATGCTGTGGTAAATAATTCTACAGGAGAGAGGAATAATATGAGAAAGATCCCTTGAAAGTGGTGGTAGCATGACGTAGTACCACTAACAACACTGGATTTCTTCTTGTTCTCTCAACATTTTCACTAGCAAAAACCAATTTATCTCTCAGATAGGAAGGGAGCCCAAAGGTTATTATTTTTTTTATTAGAGTGACGAAATGTACATCATGTACATCTCTTCTATCATTCATCCTAAGCAAGCCGTATTGCAAGTAATAAGGGGTTATGTGATCCCGCCTCCCAATGTCTGCAGAGTACCTAAGACAAGAATTTTGAACCACCTGTATACGATTTGCATAGTAATTATTTAGACATGGGCCGTATACTGCATCGCAGTGGTCAAATAATGGTAGAATCAAGGACTCAGTTAACTTGAGTTTAACTTGAAAATTTAAAATATTTTTGAAAGGATACAGATTTTTCAGACGTAGATATGCTAATTATATTTTACTTATTACATGATTAGAAAAGTTCAAGTTTTGGTTTATAATTAGTCCCAGATTTCTAAAATGTGTTTCAAAAGCAACGATATCATTTCCAAGCAAAATTTTGTCTTTTAGGTTGACCTTTTGCCTTTGCTTCTCAAAACCAATCAATAGGGCTACAGTCTTCGACAGGTTTAATATTAGAGGGTTGTTTTTTGATCACGTATGTAAATAAAGCATAAAGATTTTTATTCATAATAGTGACCACGCGTTCCTCTTCGTCGTCAGAGTTAAAAGAGGTATATACTTGACAGTCGTCAGCGTACAAATGGATATTCACATCAACTGATTTTACTATATCAGCCGTATAAAACAACAAAGGACCCAGAATGGAGCCCTGTGGTACCCCACTCGGATTCACTAAGCTTTCAGAAAGGTTAACCTCACTATCACTCACCAATTTCACCTGCTGATGCCTATTTATCAGATAAGTTCTAAACAAATCCACGGACTCCTGTAAGAGACCATAATACTTCAGTTTAGCGATCAAAAGGCCATGATGTATAGTATCGAATGCTCTTGAATAATCCAACATTGTCAAAAGAGAAAGTTTTCCATTATCCATTGCGCGTAATAAGTCATCAACAATGCCCAGAACGAAAGCCTGATTGTATAAACGGTAGAATTTTATTTTCATCAGTATAGCACTTTAATTGGTCATAGACAACAGATTCTATAATTTTTGAGAGTACTGACAGAATACTAATTGGTCTTAAGTGAATCAATTCAGAAACTTTTTCTTTTTTTGGAATGCGTAAAAACAGGCACACAGTAAGGCACACATAGTTTTATCATGTGTCCAGATATTTTGTCTATCCCTTTGGCATTCGATTTAATTTTCATAAGTTTGGAAGCAACAGTATCAGGTGAAACAAGCGATAAGTTAAATACATTATTTGCGATATTTGGATCCCTATTTTGATCAAAGTACTGAAATGTCAGTAAATCTGGTTCGATTCGCACAATAGAAGAAATAAAAAAGGTGTTTATATTATTGGCATTCTTAAGATGATCCGGAAGGTCGCTGGGGGGAGGGGGCACTTCCTATTTATATTTAATTTACTTACGGCATCCCAAAGAGTTTTGGAATTTTTGTGGTTTCGATTGAATTAAAACTCTATGAAAGCCTTTTTTTCTCGATGAATGGAGGATGTTACTAGATTACGAAGTTCTTTGTAATATCTTAATTTTGATTGGGTTTGAGCAAATGACACACTAAGGGATTTTAAGGCTTTACGGTATTCATTAAGAGCATGATCTCTCAAACGCATTATGCGTTTAATGTTTGGGGTTATCCAGGGGCAGTAATTTTTGGTGATTCTAATTGTTCGGATCGGCGCATGTTTATTGAAGATCTCATTTATACAGTTCTCAAATACTAGAACCTTCTTGTCCAGATTAGGCTCAGTATAAACACAATGCCAAGAAATTTTGCCAAGGTCACTGTTGAAACGAGCCACATCCATACTTTTTATATCTCTAAACAAATAATATACTTCCTAAATGTTGATTGCGAAGGCCCTCCGTAAACCTTTTTAGCGCTAATCTTTCTTTTATTGGTTTTAAGACGTTGTAAGCATGTTCGTCTCCTTTTGCCTGAGATATTGTTAAATTATAAAAGAGCTCCTCCAATTCTTTACCAAAATCTTCAATGGAATTATCGCCTTGTTTAGAACGAAATAATTTCATTTATAAGGCACTGTCAGATTTTACAGTAAAAAATGTTTTTTATATCATGCAATAAATCAGCTACTGTGTTGTAGCTCTTATCAAGTCTTAACTTTGCACTGTTTGACAACCTGGTTTTAAGAACAAATTTAATTAATAAGGGTTTTGCCTTATTTAACATTGACTCGTAAAGTTCTATTGAATCGATAAGTTTTTGTGTAGTATCCTCCGTATCATCCATAATAGGTAGCAAATTAACAGCGACTTTAAGGTCGAGTGAAGCCATTTTTGATACGTCAGTTCTTTTATCTTTAAAATTTAAAATTTCGTTGTAACTTTTATTAATTTTTGCTATTAACTCTCTAACTAAAAGTATTTCAGAATCGTCTAGTTCGGAATTTTTAATTTTTTGATTTATCGAGGATACTTCACTTTTTACTTCTGCATAAATGGCGTTTGCCTCATTAAGTTTTTGGTCAAAAATTGGGGTCTTTCATAATTTAACTTAGTAATATAAGTTTTAATTGTTTGCAAGGAGTTGTAACTTTTATGTAGCGCACTATCACCCATTAATTTATGAAATTACTTTAAAAAAAAACGAAAAATAAAAAAATTGCGCGTACCTGTTTTAAGGGTCCAAATTTCGCGTTATTATCAAAATTAGTAAAAATGATCAAATGTAACATAAAATACAATAATAATTATTCCTATAACACTAAAATACAATTACTTACAGTTACATTTAGATAAATATTTGTCCCTTTTTTTACAATTTTAATTCAATAAAATCACTTTTGTCCAATAATTAGGTTTTCATTGTCCATATTATTTCCTCTTGAATGTCTCGTATCCTAAAAAACCTAAAAAAAAACCTAAAAAAAACTACTGCTCTGGGTCTTGAATTATATCATTTTGTGATCGGGTTAACTCGTGCTTGACAATCTCTCTTCTAATGGATCTTCTCATGCTATTTTTATATTTTCTAGTCACAAAATAAAGCAAAGCCCATAAAACAACAGCTACTAGAACTATAAGCAATGCCTCTGAGAGCGAAATTCCTTGGTTATTCTTAGTGGTGGCATCACCTGATGCAGATTGAGCTATTACCACTGTTTCGTCAACTTTGGATTGAGCCTTTCCCATTTTTTCCTCTTAAGCTTAGTTTTTGAAATAGATACTCTTCACCATTATTATGGCTTCTTGCATAGGATCGCCATAAAATATCTTAGTAATATAGGTTCTTAAGACCTTAATAAAAACTCACGCAGGTTCTACTACAACATCGTATATTGTCTGATTCTTCTGATTGAGTTGTATGACCTCGTGACAGTGTGGATGGTCCTAACTTGGTTATCGTACTTGCTGAGCAAACAAAAGAATATCAAAACACATATTAGCCAACTATACAAACTGCACCATTAAATGGGTGAGTGAAATCAAGTTATTGATATACAGAGTGTATTTACTATATTACACTAGTGTTTTCAGGCTGATTTTATAAATATTTTACTAGGCTCCTGCTTTGTTGTGCTATCTTGAATTCATATCAAAATGTTACCAATTCATTCCTATGTAACACTTGATTTTTGTGCAAAATTTGAGGTACATTGGATAATTAGTTTTTCTAGTAATAATTTTTTAACATATTGGAATTTCATCAAAATATCACCAGGTCATCTCTATATGACGCTTAATTTTTGACTAAAAAATGAAGTCAATCTAATAAGTATACATGACAGACAGACAGACAGACCTACAGACGGACCGACGGAATTGGTAAAACCTATTTTTTAGCATCTAGAGACGCTAAAACGTGAGAGGGTGATTTTCACGATTAAAAGCAATTTATTTGGCCGCCATTTACTTCGGCCATCTTGAATTAGTAAAACTATTTAACTAGTTGATCCCTATACTGCAATTAATTATGGTGTAATTTTGAAATCAATCCATTAAGCAGTTTTTTCAGAATGAATTTTTAAATATTTTTTTAAGCCGCGATTTTGTTCCGCCATCTTGGATTCGTACCGAAATGTTACTAGTTGTTTCCAACATAATACTTGAAGTTGTGCAAAATTTGACATGAATTGGATAAGTGGTATATTAATAATAATTTTACTGGGTCGCAATTTTGTTTGTCCGTATTGGATTTTCATCAAAATGTTACCAGGTCATCATCCATCCCTTAATTTTCGACTAAAATTTATAAAATCAATCGGGTAAGTTTAGCTATGCCGCGAATAGACAGACAGACAGACGGAATTGAGAAAGCATGTTTTTCGGCATCTAGGGATCCAGATACGTGAAGATCCGAAGAAATCTCGGAAGGTGATTTTTTTACGATTTTAATACCTCCGTTTTACGAGGGAAGTAAAAAGCTTAAAAAGCGAAAATTTGCCGTGAAAGGTCAACATGGCTTTGACATATTGAAAGCTGATCTAAAATTCACATTATCGTAGGGTTGTAGAAAATAATATATTATGTAATTAGTTCGGAAAATAAGTCTTTACCGCATATGTGAAAAATGTATAATCACTTGGGCATTAGTGCAGTAATATACTACATACCAAGCATATAAATAAAGTTCTAAACAATTCTAATACCAGTAGCAAATGTGATTAAAATGTAACACATTTTAAAGACCGAATAAAGGGTCGAAAAACCTTTTTCTCGTTAAAACATGTGGGGTATGTTTTAATTAAAACCTTAAGTAGTTTCCCGACAAGTTTGCATACAGGCCAAAATAAATATAAGACCGTTTTTACTGACAAAACAGATATTCGGAGACAGTTATTTACCAGAAGAGACGCTTGCTGTTTATATAACCATTGCCAAGCACATTTCGCCTGAAAAGATGTTTTAAATTCTAAGAGGAGCAAGATACTTGAAAGTACGTACAGAGTAAAAGAATCATGAAAATGGCTGAAACTTATTTTTAAATTAAATGTCTCAGATTTATTTTCTTTGAAAAGTTTTCTAAGGAAAGCTGCAGATCGTTAGTCTTGGTATCTAAAACTCTAATCAAGAGTAAGAAAACCGTTATACAAACAATACTATTTCAAAATATCAGTGTCCACAAAATAATTGATCTAGTGGTCAGATCAATGAATGTTTTTCTTTTGATATATATATATATATATATATATATATATATATATATATATATATATATACTTAGGAGATTTTCTTGGGTTTTTGGTCTGAAATATCTTTTTGAAAAATAAAACTTGTTTATTCTTCGGAAATCATTTTAATTTGTTTTTTTTTCCTCTTTTTCCCAAACGTTTCGGCAACATGCCTTCATCAGTGGATTTTAATACAGGTCACTAAAACTAACAAACAATGCTGTTTTGGATTCTTACTTATAAACATGTCTACTTTTTTTTTTTTTTGTTTTGTGTAAGACGATAAAAAGGTTCCTTTATATATATATATACATACATACATACATAAGTACACCCCTGCACAGATATATACATATATACAGAAATTTAATAAACACATATAACCTAATTAATATTACTTTTTTTTTATTTTTAAAACAAAATGTTCAAATTGAATATATAATTATACTATAACTCACCTAAGAAGGTAAATTTTTTTTAATCCATTCACAAATGGGACATATACACTTAAAATTTGTTCTTCATATATGTTACAATACAGTATATACATATTTAAAACTACTGACTGACTGAAATTAAAATTCGTTTTGCTGCTGTTGCTCGTCATATATATTGTTTTTATTGGGTTAAAAAACAAGGTGTTTTATATTGTTATTATTTTGGTATGTGGAACGAGCGCATTTATTTTATATTTTTGTAATTAGTATATCTATTATTATTTCATTTAAGATAAAATGTAGAAAATTGAACAATTTTTTTATTTTTGCAAATTGCCATTTAATTTTAAAATTTAAATTTAGATTTACGAGAAAATTGCAGAATATATGCAGTTATTTTATTACGTTGTAATATATTTGGTTTAAGTTTTTAATTTCCGTTTTGTCATTAATTGAATTTTCGTGTTTTTTAATGTACCTCATTTCCAAGAATTCCCTTTTTTTCTGATTAATTTCAGTTTTTAAGATTTGTGTGTCCTAATAATTAAATTTATGGGATGTTTCATTCTCATGTTTCGTTAATGAAGTTTTATTTTTTTTATCATATTTATGCCCATTTAAGCGATTTTTGAGGTATTGTGTAGTTTGCATGTTGCCGAAACGTTTGGGAAAAAAAGGAAAAAAAAACTAATTAAAATGATTTCCGAAGAATAAACAAGTTTTATTTTTCAAAAAGATATTTCAGACCAAAAACCCAAGAAAATCTCCTAAGAATATAAATCAATTGGTCCAGAAACTCCATATATATATATATATATATATATATATATATATATATATATATATATATATATATATATATATATATATATATATATATATATATATATATATATATATATATATAGTCTTACAATTAATATATATATATATATATATATATATATATATATATATATATATATATATATATATATATATATATATATATATATATAAACACGCTTTAAAATTGGAACAATTATTTATTTATTGCCTACAAAATTACAAATGGACAGGGTGGCCATTTTATGGTGATACAGTACCTTATCTAGAAAACGGTAACAGTTACGACAAAAAGTTAAATACAAAAGTTGTTTGGATTCAATTAAATTTTTATTTTATTTCACTTTTGCTTATACAGGGTGTTTCGTTTTGACGTGACACATGTCAACTTTCTTAATTTAAATGGGATACCCTATATATTATTACATATTTCGATTCTACTGTTAATTTGCGAAAGTTTTTATGATAACATCTATATTTGAATTCTTTATCGTTTTTGAGTAAATTGAGTTTTTAGAATTTAAAAAAAAACATATTTTTTAAAAATAATTTTTTTATCTATAAAACTTTAATGGAACTGACTAATATCCTAAACATACATTACTAAGGGTTCAATTCAACGAGTTTCTATGCTGGTCTTATTAATTAATATACAGGTTGTTAAAAATGGAGAGCAAAACAAACAGAACTTTAAATGTAAAAATCTCCTGTTTTTCAAATGGAACACCCTGTATATTTTTATTTCATCTGATTCAGCGTTCAATTACCTATCATTACTCATATATATGTACTATACCTAAAATGAACAGTTTCGATTTTATTAGCCGTTTTCTGATTTAACTATTTTTGTTAATATAAGTAAATAGATGAAGTGGGCTAAAATAAAAATGTCGTAAACTAAGCCTTATTCTCATTTCCTTAACACAGATAGCGACTATAAATAATGTTAGAAAATACAAATAAAAGTGAAATATTATGTAATTAATGTTCTTATTATTTAATGTTTATGAAAAATATCTTGTGCCACACGGTATAACTAATAACTAACTGAGTATTAAACATGATTAAAACAGATTATAAAAAAATTTCAATATGGCCACCGTCCATTGCGATACATGAAGTGTAAATAGCCTCCATTTTTCGAATAGCGTTCCTTACCGAATTAGATGCATTAAAATTATTGATCTCTTCCCTGATTTTTATTTTTAACTCATTTCTATTATTAGATCTATTTTTATAAACTTTATTTTTAGTGCACCCCACAAAAAGAAGTCTAAAGGGCTTAAATCAGGGCTTCGAGGTGGCCAGGATTTTAAACCATGTCTTCCTATTCACAGTGGAAAATGTTGATTAAGGAAATTTACTACCGGTGCAACCGTGTGGTAAGGGGCGCTATCCTGCTGAAAAATAATATTTTCTCGAATATTTGCTGGCAAGTCGTTGATAAGGGGCATGATTTCATTCTTAAGCAGCTCCAAGTATCTTTCGCCATTTAACGGCCTGTCAAAAAATATTGGTCCGATAATACGGTCGCAAATAATTCCGCACCACATTTACGGTTTGACGGCCTTGTTTTTTAATTGCTTTTATTAGATGTTTATTAGTTTGAGACCAGTAATGAGTGTTTTTCCGATTAAAAATACCCGCCGTATTAAATAAGGCTTCATCAGTCCAAAGTACTTTTGAAAAAAATACATTTTCGAACTGCCGGTCCATAATATCAAAAAGTCAACCTTTCATTAAAGTCTAATTGTGATAATAATTGAGTTGGAAGAAATTTATAAGGATGATAACCATTCACCTGCAGTGTTTTTTGAATAATTCCTCTACTGACAATTGCAATGTCCCCGTCAGCATCTCTTTGGGATCTTTCATCATCTTCCTCGAAATAAAGTAAAATCTCTAGTTGTTTTTCCTCAGTGAGGTCAAAATTGGGACGATTTTTCTTAGAGTTTTTAAGGACATCATTTTCCAAATCACGCACAACTCGAAAAAATATAGTCCTGGAGGGAACTCGATTATTAGGATATTTCCTCGAATATTCTCTAAGGGCTAAACCTGGACTTTTATTATTTTTTATGAAACAGTTATATAATTTCAAACGTTCATCTAAACTATATAAAGCCATTTTTTAACAATTTTCTAAGAAAAAATTTTAAAAATACGACAAACAGAGCAAATGTCAACTTAAGTCAACAATTGCATTAGGTTATTTCCTAAGCCTGATCTTGATTTTTTTAGTTTCTGATCTCATTTACTGGCAAAATTCCGGGATAAATCAGAAAACGGCTAATAAAATCGAAACTGTTCATTTTAGGTTTAGGACATATATATGAATAATGATAGGTAATTGAACGCTGAATCAGATGAAATAAAAATATACAGGGTGTTCCATTTGAAAAACAGGAGATTTTTACATTTAAAGTTCTGTTTGTTTTGCTCTCCATTTTTAACACCCTGTATATTAATTGGTAAGACCACCATGGAAACTCGTTAAATTGAACCCTTAGTAATGTATGTTTAGGATATTAGTCAGTTCCATTAAAGTTTTATAGGTAAAAAATTAAAAAAAAAAAAAATATGTTTTATTAAAAAAAATTCTAAAAACTCAATTTACTCAAAAACGATAAAGAATTCAAATATAGATGTTATCATAAAAACTTTCGCAAATTAACAGTAGAATCGAAATATGTAATAATATATAGGGTATCCCATTTAAATTAAGAAAGTTGACATGTGTCACGTCAAAACGAAACACCCTGTATAAACAAAAGTGAAATAAAATAAAAATTTAATTGAATCCAAACAACTTTTGTATTTAACTTTTTTTGTCGTAACTATTACCGTTTTCTAGATAAAGTACTGTATCACCATAAAATGGCCACCCTGTACTAAAAATGTAAGAAAAAAATGGTGTCAAATCTAATAAAAAAATTTTTAAATTAAAATTCACTGGCTCATATCCAGGAGCTTGTGCATGAAAAAAAAACATAATTTACTTCCGACGAAGATTAAGAAATGTACACGAAAAAATCCAAAGGCAAAAGACTTAAGTTACAATGCAAAAATGGATATTCATAATGCAATTTATGATTTATACACGTCAAAGACTAATATAATCTTTCAGAAACTTTTTAATATTATAGACTAAAAAATATCATCATCACTTAATCTCATCGGCTGAGTCGTCCTCAAATGGCGCAATGATCATTGGTGCTATTTCGACATCTAGAACTCGTTCTCGATTCCACCAATCCCATATTAATTAGCGTATGTTCCACAGATTTCTTCCAATACTCCGGCGTAATATAATTTAATGAATCTTGACAAACAATTTGTACTTCATCTGATGTAAGACCATCGTTCACGTGTTTCTCGTAATATGATTTTGCCCCAGCCCATATTAATTCTATTGCGTTAAACTGGCAGTGGTATGGCGGCAGTCGTAAAACCTCATGCCCATTTTCCCGTAATATTTCATCTACGGCATATATTGTTGGTTTTTAATAGATTTTGCCATTAAAAGAAGTTCTAGTTTCAGCATATTGGGTAAAGGATTTTGTTTTTGTTTTATTAGCCAGTCATAAATATCACTTTTCTTCCAGGATGAAATAGGTTGTTTATTTAAGATTCTTGAATGATAAGATGTATTGTCCAGAATGATTAAAGATGGAGCATCTAAATTTGGAATAAGTTGTTCTTTTAACCACTTTTCAAACAGTTCACAGTTCATATTATCATGGTAGTCCATAATTTTGGATGTTGAAGAAAACAGTAAACTGGCACCTGGGAGAAATCGTGTTGAAGAACCTGCATGCAAAGTGATGAACCGTTTTCCCGTCACACATCCCGTTTTTCTCTTGACACTTTTTACAGAATCGTCCTGCCAAGATTTCGAACCACTTCCATTACAAAATATCCAAGTCTCGTCTAAAAATACCACTTTTCTAAATTTTGAATTAACATTTTCCATGTATTTCTTTAAAAACTGGATACGCTGACTTGTTATATGTGGCAACTCGCATAAAAATCTTCAATTACAGTCCTTTTTATATGGAAAACCCAACATTTTTATTAATTTTGACAACGATTTTAGTCCAATTTCTAATATGCGTCGATTTTTTAAAGCTGCTTTTAAAACTTGAAGGATTATATTAGTTTTTGATGTGTATAAATCGTAAATTGCATTACGAACATACATTTTTACATTGTTACTTAAGTCTTATGTTTTGGCTTTTTTTCGTGTACATTTCTTAATCTTCTTGGGTAGTAAATTATGCTTTTTCCATGCACAATTTTCTGCACAGTCCTTATACCGATTCCCAGAGCTTTTGCTGTCTTCTGGATATTGGCCGGTGAATTTTCATTTTCATAATATTTTATTAGATTTAATACCATTTTTTTCGCTCGTGGATGTAAAAAACCCGAAAATTGTTTTCTATTACTCATTTTGTCACTGACTTGTCAATCTGACTTTGAAGTGACATCGCTCAAAGATTTTTGCAACTGCTGGTATTTATATGTTTATCCTCTTTTTTCATATGAAAATATCATAGGTCTATCCAAATCATCTTCCGGATTTTATGCGGAGGATATGATTACACGTAATAAAAAGTTTGTCGTTGATAAATCGTATGACCCGCACGATAACACTCCTTTTGACTATATCAAAAATTGCATTAAGGCGACGGGGGGAATGCCCTCCTGTCAATAATACTTTGTTATCAAAATTTCATCCTATCGCTATTATAATATATAACTCATTTGAGATTGACACATTTTTAAAAAAAGCTTATTTGTGTTCTAAAAAAATACGCTTTAATTTTTACACGCCCTGCTTATTATGCCTGAATACTGAAAATAAATCTTTTGGTTTTACATCAAAAAGTAATTCATTGATTGCATAAT
Source organism: Kuschelorhynchus macadamiae (assembly GCA_030620095.1). Taxonomy (NCBI): domain Eukaryota; kingdom Metazoa; phylum Arthropoda; class Insecta; order Coleoptera; family Curculionidae; genus Kuschelorhynchus; species Kuschelorhynchus macadamiae. The sequence continues at coordinate 727,280 of JAUTXW010000204.1, forward strand.
ATTTTAAGAACCTTTCATACTATAAAAAAATTAAAAAATTAAAATGAAAAAAGACCAACCTGTTGTGAAATTTCGTAATCTACTTCGATACAAATTTTAAACTATTTTTGTATAGGTCGAGCTGTTTAAATTACATCTGGGTGAATTCTACCTGTTGAATACATATATATATATATATATATATATATATATATATATATATATATATATATATATATATATATATATATATATATATATATATATATATATATATATATATATATATATATATATATATATATATATATATATATATATATATATATATATATATATATATATATATATATATATATATATATATATATATATATATATATATATATATATATATATATATATATATATATATATATATATATATATATATATATATATATACCTATCAACTTTTTCTGTCCAGTGGCAACCTAGGTCATGCGGAGGTTCTATGAAAAGGTCGTCTAAAACTGAATCCGAATCTAGCAACAATTTAGGGGTCTGCTGATTTCGTTACAATAAAATGAGTTCATATAAGTTTTTAATTAATTAACGGAAGATAAAAAACTTGATATACTCCTATCAATACAAGAAAGTTCACATTCTTTAACTAATACCTTAGCGGTAAATAACGATGTCAGTAGAGCTTCTGTACAGCGATTTATTACAGTATTACCCGTATAAAGTGCATATTGTATAGGAAGTACAAGTAAAGTGAATTTGCCTACGGTAGGAGATTACAGTTCTGTGAAAAAATGATGGATGATACAAATTTTAAACTATTTTTGTATAGGTCGAGCTGTTTAAATTACATCCTGGTAAATTCTACCTGTAGAATACATATATACCTATATATTTATATATATATAATTATATATATATATATATATATATATATATATATATATATATATATATATATATATATATATATATATATATATATATATATATATATATATATATATATATATATATATATATATATATATATATATATATATATATATATATATATATATATACCTGCAAGAATTTTTCACAAAAAAACGCTGGAACTTGTGAAATGGTTTTGATGCTTGTTCGTCATTCTGTAATATTTTCAGCCCCCTCCTTGTAACTCCTTAATTGGTAGGCACCCAACTTTTTCTGTCCAGTGGCAACCTAGGTCATGCGGGGGTTCTATGAAAAGGTCGTCTAAAACTGAATCCGAATCTAGCAACAATTTAGGGGTCTGCTTATTTCGTTACAATAAAATGAGTTCATATAAGTTTTTAATTAATTAACAGAAGATAAAAAACATGATATACTCCTATCAATACTAGAAAGTCCACATTCTTCAACTAATACCTTAGCGGTAAATAACTATGTCAGTAGAGCTTCTGTACAGCGATTATTAAAGTATTACCCGTATAAAGTGCATGTTGTACAGGAAGTACAAGTAAAGTGAATATGCCTACGGTAGATTACAGTTCTGTGAAAAGTTATGGAAAGATATGACGAAAATATCATATTTTTTCAAAATATTATCTTCTCTGATGAGGCTACATTTTATTTAAATGGAATAATCAATAGACATAATTATCGATTCTGGTCTAATCCAAATTCACAGTGGATACTGAGGGACATACACAACATCCCCACAAAGTCAATGTGTGAGGGCTGGCATAATAAATAACCGAATTTTAGAACCACATTTCTTTGATGAAAAGCTTACTGCTAAGCGTTACTTGGATTTCTTCTTCCTTCACTTTGGTATAAAAGTTCGAAGGTACTTAGACAAAATTTTTCCAAATCGGTGGATAGGTCGACGGGGTTCCATTGAATGGCCACCGAAGTGTCTAGAGCTTACACTACTGCATTTCTTTCTAGGAGGCATTTGAAAAGGAGAGTGTTTGAAAATGGACCAAACAGCGTTGAGGATCTACAAAATAGAATAGGTATGGAGGTTACTAATTTACCAGACGAAAATATTGAGTAAGAAGTGCGGCTGATAGTATTTACTACAGACTCAGTGCATGTTAAGTAGAAGGTGTTGTGTGGCATTTATTACATTAGCCAAATCGGGTGAGTGCTAAGGATCCCCCTCGAATGTTCCAGAGTTTTTGTGAAAATGAGTAATACAAAAGGTATGAATTTTATGCGTTTCTTTTGAGCAAGCCTGTATATTCGTAAACTAAATAAGAGTGTACTATTAAAAAATAAGATAACTAATTCGTACCCTTCTGACGCCCTAAGATTTGTTTGTTGAAATATGCAAAGAAAAAAACCATAACATTAAAACTACCAAGAACAACCAGATGGGGTTCGACTAGCGAATGTTTCGAGTGATTTACGAAATATAAAACAGGGCTTGGGGTATTAGTTGTGCACGAGGACACAGAGACGATTTTTTGAGGTATACAAAAAAAAGGTTCGAACTTTTTTAAATAGAGATACTTGGGATAAAGTAGGTAGATTTTTTGACTAATTTAGAGCCGCTTTCAAAGTGGATATTACATTTAGCCCAGTAAGTACGGGGGTTGAAAACAAAAAGTACCCGAAGACTGATTTTTTGTCGAGACAATCTTTTTTTGTATGCAGAATATAGGAAGAAAATATTTTTCTGTTATCGAACAGAGAAAATTATTACGATCAAACCACTTCATACCATTTTTTTCGAAAATGCAGTGTTTAAGCCGTAAATTCAATCAAGTACTATCTATGGTAAAGTTATAATAATCTGTTCAAAAAATAACGTAGAGGAATAAAAAAAAATGCAGTCCCAAGGTAAATTATTCAATTTTTAAGCTTTATCATTAGATGACCATATTATTTCGGTACTTATTAAAAACAAAATTTTTTAGAACGAAACTGCCACAACCTGTTTAAAGGGCAATAATGCCTCTTTGGAATAGGCCAATTTGGATTAAATTTGATTACCTGGCCTGAAAAACGAGATTGAAAATCGAGAAAAATAGGGCATGATGAATAATTTCAGTTGTAGGACGGTAAAAATGCATTAAAAAAGAACTGGAGCATATAATCAATTTGAGTTTAATTGAGAATGATAGATACAGGTCTTGTTTCATGAATACATCCAAGTCCAAAATTGCGCTTTTTTCCTTTGATCTCGTTCTTTTAGTCTCTCGGGTATATTCTTACAGCAACCGATGTTGAAAGAATAAGTAAAGGTTTTGACTTAAGAATTCTTACAATTACTTTGACCCTTCCAATGTATAAAGAATGAAGAACGGGATTATACATAGAGCTGCCGAGGCAGCCATGACAGTTGCGAGCAGTGGTCTCAACTGCCTCGCCAGCCGTCGTCTGTATTACGAAACGACAGAACTCAAAAACTAAGAAAGATATCAAAATGCGGTTTGAACAGAATTATCAAGAATTTTTTAAAGTTTTTTTTTGACGATGTTGCCAAATTTTTAAATTCATTGCGGTATTATTTTGATATATATATTTGTTTTAATGAATATTACTCGATTATTTCACATAGAACACCTTGTATATTTTATCACCAGAAGAATACTTTTCTATTTCTCAAAAATGTATACATTGTTTTAATTTATTATTAGTTTATTTAATTTATTATCAATTCGAATTAACTTAAACAAATTAAATAACATAAGCTAACTAAACTTAAAAGCATCTCCAGTGCTACGTTTTTTTTTCCGATTGCGTCATTTATTCTAATTTGTTGAACTCATAGCAAAATAATTCTTCTTGAAATTGGATTCCTATTAAAAATTGCCCGAAAACGTCTTCTGGTGAGAGTAATTGATTTTAATTCAGTACATAGGGTCACTTTGTATTTGTATTTTTTCTAGTAAGGTTAACATTTTTTAAAAGTGGGACAGGGTTTTAGTAAAGGTAAGAGTGACACTGTCATCTTTTAAAATATCTAATAAAAAACAAAATTATTATTAATTTGCAACCATTTTAAGAAATCATGGTTCTTGGGATTAGATCGTGTCAAAATGGAATCACTTTCCGACGTTTCGCATTCGATTGCACGGGGCATCTTCAGGGATCTTCATACTTCGCGAGTTCGTAACACTGAATGAGCTACGAGAGATCCAGGTCGGCTATTTATAGTCGACCTGTGTTTACCGAAGCGTGACTCGGTGTAACGATCGGTTTCAACGTAAATTTCAATAGATGCGTTTATACTTCGGTTCAGCATTTTGTTAGTTCGTTGAAAACTGCATTTTCTATTGTCTAGTTTCAATACAAATAAAATAGTGTATACATTTTTAAAAGTAAAAAGGTCGGGCATTCTTCTGGTGGTAAAATATACAGCGTGAGCCGTTTAAAATAATCGAGTAATATTCACTAAAATAAATACTTATTTTAAAAAAAATACCGCAATGAATTTGGAGATTTGGTAACACCGTCAAAAAATTCTTAGTAATTCTATCAAAACCGGGTTTTGATATCTTTCTTAGTTTTTGAGTTAATCAGCAATATAATGTGATACCTTTGGATGGGACACTCAGTAGTATATTGAGTAAGAAGAAGAAGAAGCCAACTTTTATACACGAAAGTGATGTTTGCGACCCAAGTCGAAGGCTTACAATAATAATTTTAATTATTAATGGTCACTCTGTTTATAGAGTATTTGCGTCGTCACTTTGACAATTAGGAAGTTTCCATTCTTTTTATTTTTTCTATAAATTCTTTCCTCAAAGAGCTTAAATTGTTGCGAAGATCGTTTTGATGTAAGTGCTCATAACATAATATTTTATCGATTTTGTTATAAACATTATTTTAGTGTTATTTTTCATCAAATCTGTCATACAATAATCTCGGCCATAATATTAAATACTAAATTTATTAAAACTTTTTAATTCAATTCTTTTATTATTTTTAACCCCCGACAAAAGAGGGGCATTATTATATAATTGACACTGGCGTCCGCACCCCGCGAAGGTTTCTGTGTTAAAAATGTTATATATAGGATACTCCAAATAAGAGATACCTATAGATTTGGTTACTTTTATTTAGATTTGGTTTTGGTAAGTTGTTGTGGGCCCCTACGCAATTGTATTAAAAATTTTATGTATGACATAAATTAAGTCAAAGATATTTTAGGACAAAAAAGTAAAATATAATTTATAGATTAAAATAAAACTATAAAGTACCCTTTTGTCAGTAACGCACTGAAAGAATAATGTATTTTACTTAAAAAATATGTTGTTAAATGACTATGTCAAAAGCGTGATGCGCTTTTTGATTACGTTTATTTGAGAAGCATGTAGTTTTAATTAATTTAGACAAAGTGCCCTACGCTTTTGGTATAATCTTTGACCAAAATATTTTTTAAGTAAAATACATTATTTTCTACTTTTTGGTGCGTTACTGACAAAATTATGTTTTGTAGTTTTTCTGTTAACTATAATTTATTGTATGCCAAGTTTTAATATAATTTATTAATAACTAAAATCTGGAGTTCTTCCAGACAAATTCATTTGTCAATAAGTTCCAAACGTGAACCAAGAAGTTGTGTTGAGTAAAATGTTTATTAACGACAGATATTGATTTGCTACATGAAAATCAATCGATAGAGTTCGTTTCTTGCAAAGTGAACGTTGAACTAGATCCTCTCGAAATACCTGCGGCTAACAATGAAAAAAGTATGGTGATACATCATGAAAAAAATTGAAAGATAAAATATGCCAGACTAAAAAACTTACAGTTCTAGTATTTGCTCAAGTAAACACGATAATCTAGAAAACCACACTGAATCAGACATAAGTTTTTCTAAGTCTGATAGTTTAAGTTAAGATGACGACAATAAAAGAAAATAAGAAAAATGAAAGCACAAAAAAATATACTCTATTAAGAATATCTTCTAACCCTCAACTATACTTAGGACTATCGGGGAAATTTTTTTCTTATTAATCTTTTGGTTCAAAATATTCACCAACCACAGATATATATTTTGATAGCACTTAAAAAATTAGATTGAACGATTCTTTTACACAAAACTTGTATATCTTCCTAAACCAAGCAAGGTTTTTAAGAACCTATAGCTTTTCGCAAATGTTTCGGCAAACCACAGTCCATAATAGATTTCTTTGAAATATGGATCGAAAAGCTCAGCAACGCCCAGCCATTAACGTGAACCGAATATAAAAGTTGTAATACTTTGAAATATTTAATTCAATAACACCTGATGGCTTTATAAATTTTATTTCGGAAGGATATGGTTTTACCGAAAAAACAAAACTCTTCTTTAAAATTTGTGTAACGAGCAAGTAGAATCTACTAACATAAAATACATAATGTTTTAACTCTTTTTATGGGTAATGTGTCTTTAAACCAGTAGACTCTCAATATCTGTTCTACTAACCATCTGTTTGACAATAAGCAGCATGGTAAAGTTTTGAGGGCATAATACAACCCAATTCATACAATAAAGGACAGGCCAACTGAGCATGTTTTGGTTGCAGAAAGAAACAAATAATTCGGGATTATTGGACGCCATTTAATCTTCTTTCTTGAGATTGATTGTACAGCATAAGTTGAGAATTGATATTTAACTCAGATTTGCCTAGATCTTGTTTTAAAAATGTAGTTTCCTTGGTTCTTAGGTAAAGTGAAGCTATCTGTTTGTTACGTTATCCGTACTATTAGGTGACATGTCTTTTGCTTTAGTAAATTTTAAGTTGCTACCAACTATAGATAGTTTTGCATTGACCCAGTAGCCTTTTGCTGATGTTGGGAAAGGCTTCTTACTTCTTCTGTGCAACCACAAAATCAAAGCGACTTCATGCTTGCAACCACCTTCACGAGCAGCACAGTCTTGGCATTCAACCTTCTTCATTGCATTTGAATATACAATGATACGGTGTTTTCCTGACTTTATGTTCTGGAGTTATGCATGCCTTGACCATGCATATATTCGCTTCCCTTTTAATTTGTCCATATCCTGTAGCTTCGTCCGCATAACTATTTCTTCCAGATCTATAATAATTTAACTATAAATATGCAGGTCATTCCGTTTAAAATAAGAAAGTTTACACCTGCTCACAAAAAGTAAACACCCTGTATATATGAAAATGAAAAAAAAATAAAAAAAAATTTATCCAAGAAGAAATTTTTGTATTTAAAGTTTTTTCCTAAACCCCTCTGTTTCTGAGATAAGGTAGTGGGTTATGTTACGTGTGCCACTATGTACAGGGTATTCGAATTTCGATGGTTTTGCGGGGTATCTCCCTTATTACTGAAGATAGAGAGATGTGGTTTTCGCAACACTGTGTAGTAGCCTTAATATTTAATATATATAGTATTTTTGTGAAAGCAAAGAAGCCACAAACAAATTTTTCCTAGCCCTTTTCGTTTTTGGGATGAAATTGAAAATTTTGCGATTTCAGGTACCTCTCGTATCTCGATGGCCTGGCAACTTGCCAAAAAGGTGAAAACTAACATCGATAGAGTTTTTTGTGTAGAATCCAGTGATGTAGTTAGTTTTTGGTTAGATACTATCGTTTTCGAGGTATAGACTAAAATTGAGTTTTTCAGTCAATTTAAAGAAATTTTAATCTGTTTTTCTAGTAGGCCATGAAAATTGTGTGTTAATTTTCTAAATCTGAATTATCTGTACCAAAGTTTGTTATAATATCATAATTAAACAATAAATCAATAAATAAAGATACATACCTACTATTTAGTATTTACCCTGGACAACACAACTAACACAAATACTTAGGAAATCTAATAAAAAAAATATATACCTATTATACACTAAAAATGTTTTATTTACAACAAATGACGTTGGATTTTTAATACTTTTCTAATTAATTTTAAATATAACATGCTTGTTTGTTTTATACAGTGCCAGGAAAATCCGGATGAAAAATACGATGTCACTAAATTTCCAATAAAATTAATTATAATTAAAATATTTGAAAAGTAGATTAGCAGTTTTGTTGACAATTGATAAGAAAAAACATCTTTTACATCGCCATGTATAATAAAATAATTCAATTTAATTTATTTTGAATATGTCGTTCTATAATCTATATATCGGTAGATAAGTATTTATTCCTTATAGATACCCAGAACGAAGACAGCCCGATAAGAGATTATTTTCAAGAATAAAAGTAATTCTGATCAATCACTGATCAATCAAAGTACCGCGACCGAAATCATATTACAAAGAAAATCGGGAAACTGAAGAGATTAATGTTTTAACTGCCGTTGTAATCAATCCGTCAACTTCCTGTCAAAAAGTCGAGGATGAAGTGGGAGTACCTAAGTCAACATTGCAGACTATTCTAAAAACATACCATTTCAAACTATATAAATATAAGTTAGTGCACCATTTGCACCCGGAAGATGCACAGCGTCGCATAAATTTCTGCAATTGGTACATTCATATAACTAATACCGAAATAAATTTCGAAAGAAGAGTTATATGGTCCGACGAGGCATATATCTCAAGTGCAGGTATTCTAAATCGACACAATAATAGATACTGGTCCAAAGAAAATGAACACGTTATATTTCCACGCGAACAACAAGGCAGGTTTGGATTTAGCGTGTCCTGCTTTATCCTTGGCACAAAAATAAGGTATGTCATTTAAAACGGTAGTCTTACTGGAAACCGGTACCTAGAGATACTGAAAAATACGCTTCCTGATTTATTAAAATAATATTTCTTTGGCACAATTACTTTAGTTTTGTACCTTTTTAGAAAATGAATTTCTAGGTCGCTCGATTGGTACAAATGCGGCTGTAAGATGGCCGTCTAGGTCGCCAGATTTGTCGGTCCTAGACTTTTTTCTATGGGGATATCTTGAAGGCATTATCTACCAAAGGCAACACCACACGATCGAAGATCTACAAAACGACACAAGAAGAGCCTTTAGATATTTACAAGCTCGCCAAATGATTATGCTTAACGCATTAAGTAGAATAAGAAAGATGTGTGATATGTGTATAATGGGGAACAGTTCGAACAGTATCTGTAATTTCTACACCCTGCATAGCCTTTTTTTTCAATTTAGTCAATAGTAAGTATTTGACAGAATACAATTCTATTGTCAACATTAGAAAAATAATTAAATTATCGTCATATGTATATATTTTGAGTTTATAATGTGTTTTTAGTAGATTTCTTAGATGTTTGGGTGTTTCCCTAGCGTAAAAATTAAATAGTATGAATCTTTGTTAAATGATTTGTTGTTTTATAATGATATTATAACAAACTTTGGTACAGATAACTCAGATTTAGAAAATTAATAAATATGAAGTGTTATATATTTTTGAGAAGGTAAAAATGAGCGGAAACCAAATATTAAAAAATATACAGGGTATCCCTTTTAAAAAACCCAACTTTAGTATATAGCTCGAAAACGACAGTAGCTAACCAAAAACTGGTGACGCCCCTGGATTCTACGCAAAAAACTCTATCGAAGTTAGTTTTCACCTTTTCGGTAAGTTGCCAGACCATCGAGATACGAGGAGTACCTAAAAACGCAATACTTTCAATTTCACCCTCTATCTCAAAAACAAAGAGGGCAAGGAAAAATTTGTTTGTAGCTTCTTTGGTTTCACTAAAAAGGAGCACAGTGTTGCGAAAACCGCATCTATCTATCTTCTGTAATAAGGGAGATACCCCGGAAAACCATCGAAATTCGGATACCCTGTACATTCGTAGAATAGCAAACAAAATAAGTAATAATTTTCCAAATATTGAAAGTTTTGCTCCACGAATTTCGGCGTTGGTAAACAGGTATTTTTGCAAAAAAGAATCCATAATCATTTCCATATACACCCTGGGAGGTTTCTTGATTTTCCACGACTAAATCCTTTATCGATAATATTCGTCACAAACAATAGCAGTATTATTAAACTCTTACTGTACGCGAAAACCCGATTAATCAGGAATTAATAAGCATCGAACACGGAATACCGCGTTGCCGCCAGACAGTCCCAGTACTGAATAGTGACGCCACGACGTGAATTGGACGGAACGCGAAATAATACAAAATTTCTTAATTTGTTATTTGAATAAATCCGTTATTTTATACGATATTGGAGTATTTTTTTGCAATCGGTTACTTAAAATATGCATGGGTGTTTAAAAACCAATTTTAGCTACTACGATCAATGTGTGAAATATTACTTTAGGTACGGTCGTAGAAAAAAACTTATGGAAATGATGTCCTGTATTTACAAGAAAGATTGTAATAAAAGACTGTGCTTGTAAAAAAACACGATCAGTTTTCTCCCCTGTTTGTAGGTCTCGTTCAGACATTAGCGGTACAAATTCATCCAAGGTGACAATGACAGAAGAGGATGAACTCGGAGAAGAAATAAAAAGCGTTAAGATAAATTATGAACTTGATTATCAGGAAATAGAAAATTAGTGTGAAAAGGAGATTGAATTTTCTGATTGGGTTTTAATCACTTTGACATTATAATAAAAAACTAATCTGTATTAACAGAACGGTTATCGTTTTTTTATCAGTTATCCCTCAGAATCATTAATCCAAGCCCGAATTCTGAACTTCCTTATTATTTCCAAAATCTCATTCGTTCCCTCCTCTGCCCCTCCCCCTCTATTTGTTGACGTTTCAGGTAATTTTCATAATTACCATTTTGCGTTTTTTACTTACAGCTGACCTCCCAGCCGTATGATTTTACATAAATTATATTGCATAAAAATAAACACTTATAAAATGTATAACTTTTGAATCAAAAAGAAATTTGAAAAATGAAATAAGTAATTGTTATTTTTAGTAAAAACTTTTAACTTCCAACTAGTTATACCCTAAAAATAGTAAAAATTGCGAAAAACTGACTTTCAAATGATATTCCCATTTCACCCCACCTTAGGGCAATTTTTTTGTCTAGTATTCTAGCGGCAAAAAAGGTCCCCCTGCAAAAAAATCAGCCTCCGTGTCACTTTTTCTATTTTTGGTGCACACTCTGCCCAGCTCACTGCACTATTTTGGAATCTGGCAAACTTCAAATTTATTTATGTTGTCAGGAGTTTAAGGATATTGAAAGCTCTTTAAATAAACTCTTTCTGATTTGATTTTAAGTGTCCATGAAAAAATATGCTACTACGAGAAACTAAACAAAGAACTCTTTAAAATACATTTATTTAGCGCTAAATCTTTTAAACCCGTATTCAGAGGGACACAATTTAAAACCACAGGAGGATAAGATCACTTTAAAATAGGTTAAAAATCTTGTAATCTTCCTTGGATATGATATAGATTATTTAAGTTAGACATGTTTTAAATATAAATCGCATGAAAGTATTTTTGGTAATAAATACCATTGGCAGAGTAAAACTAGGCTGGAGCCGATCATAAAATCATGATTTGTCAAAAGGTAGCTTTTCTAATGCGGAACTTCCATAGCTATAGTTTTTTTTTTATTAGGAATAGTAAAGTGTGACCCAACTTAGTTCCGCACATAGTCATTTAGGAAAAAAAAATAGTGGGAGCCATTTTGTTATACTAAATTGGATTCGGACCAATATATTAATAATTTCTAACTATGCGCCACACTTGACTTGAGCATACTTTAAAATAAACCGATCGATTTTGACGCTAATTTTTTAAAATTTCGTTAGATCACCATTTTGTTCCGCCATGTTGAATTTGTACTAAAATTTTACCAGTTTATCCCTATATCACACCTAATTCTTGAAAGTTAAAATCAGTCTAATAAATAATTTTTGTGCTGACTTTTCAAATATTATAATTTATTAGGTGTCCATTTTGTTTTGTCATTTTGGATTTGTACCAAGATAATAGCAGTTCATTCTTAGGCAACACTTTTTTATTATTATTACTATATTTTATCATAAGGCTTTGGTTAAAACTCGGTCCCGCCCAGTTAAAAATATCAAACAGGAAAGAGGTTCAGGTGGTACCTGGTTTGATAGGTTTTCAATATCATCAAAGTATAAAAAAACTAAAAGTTTTTAAATGAGGTATAACTTTACCCGCATTTCCGTTCGTTTGATATTTTAAGAGGTGTAAACGAGGATACCTAAAACGTTTTGTAAAATGTGCGGAATGTGTCCCTGTTTCCCCCCTACAATGATGATTTTGGCGATTTTTTGTCCTTGCATTTCGATAAAATGAAGTATTCAATGAACACTTGGTAGATTTAACTGTTATAATTGTACTATTTATTTAATATTATATCGAAAAATATAAAGGAAATTGTACTAATTATCTAATATTATACCGAGAGATAGAAAATAATCTAAATCTGGAATTATGAATAATAAGTACAATTTTTATCCGTTCAGAGTATTTAAATTTTACGCCGCTTATACTTCATAATTTGCAAATAGCATTATATAAACAACTCCGCTGAGATTATCTTTGAGTCACAACACTTAATACATTTGCTATAAGCGTTATGTATCTTCCGGTGTGCTTAATCTATGGGTAGGACAGATATTTATTTCATAACTATTGAGGAACCCCTTTTTAAAATTTTTTAGATTACCTGTATGTACTATTTAGTATCCTCCGTATACTAACTGAGATCTATGATAATTTTAGGTTATGGTAATAATGAAAATTGATAATAATAAAATGTACGTACTGTCAACTGTCGAATTTCTAATATCAGCATAGTCACTATCATTGTTGACGTATCCGGGAATTGTTGCCATGCAAGTCAATCTTAGCTTACCGTCTACTCCAGCATGGAGTTGGGAGACTTCGATGGATAGTTGTTTAATTGTAGAAGCTTTGGTCTCAAAATATCCGTGTCCGTGAATCAGACCATTAGAGAAAGATTTGGTAAGGGATTCGCGTACCTAAAAAAAATATACTTAGCTTAGTAATTAAATCAAAAATAAATAGCTAGATCGTTTAAGACATCATGGTTCTTGGGATTAGACCGTGTTAAAAATAGAATCACTTTCCGACGTTTCGCCTTCGATTGCACGACACATCTTCAGGGATCTTTATTTCATGAGATTGGAACACTGAATGAGCTCGGAGAGACCTAGGCAGACTATTCATAGTGAACTTGTATTAACCGAACCTTGATCCGGTATAACCATCGGTTTCAACGTGTAATGTAGATGAAGCCCGTATCTCTATTAAAATTGTTAGGATTCTCATAAATTTCAATAGATTCCTTAATTTTCCGTTTATAGAATCACGAAACCGATGCAAATACTTTGGTTTTTTTTTTACATTTAAGACATGTCCAGTGGAATGTTGGTGTTCAGATCCAGCAGATTGTACATAGCTACAGGAATAAGGAATTGTTTATACTCCTTCCTTATGGAAAGGAATAATATCCTTTCGCGATCGCAAACATTGTCCAATTTGTTTGTGTTAAAGATTATATGTATGTTGGACCGGCGAAGTAACCTTGCAATCTTGTCTGTGGTTACGCGTATAAATAGAAGAACTGCACTTCCTATAGTAATTCCTTATTAGTATCATTTCGTAAAGTAGGATTATTATTCTAATTGACCATCTAATATTCTCAGTGCAATATCCATTCCCTTTTAAAGCGTGAGTCAGTTTCTCTGTTTCCGATTGTAAAGAATTTTGGTTCCAAATCGTGAGGGCTCTGTAAACCAAAGAATTAATAACTGATTGCTTTTGTGCCGGATGATGATGGTATTTTGCATTTAGGTATCTATTCGTATGCGTTAGTTTTCTACATAAAGGGTATCCTAGGGAACCATCCTCTTTCCTTTGTACAAGAACATCTAGAAAGGGAGTCGTACCTTCTGATTCAATTTACGTTGTAAATTTAATATTAGCATGTTATTAATTTAGATGACCAAGAAACACGGGGAGATTTTCTGGACCATGCGGACATATTACAAAAGTGTAGTCTACATATCTGAACTAATGCTAATATAAAATTTTCAATGGAAATTGAATCAGAAGACACGATTCCCTTTTTAGATGTTCTCTTACAAAGGAAATAGAACGGTTCCTTAGGACACTCTGTATATAGAAAATCAACGCATACAAACTGATAGTTAAATGCAAATCCACATCATTATCGGGCACAAAAGCAATCAGTTATTACTTCTTTTGTTTACAGAGCTCTGGCGATTTGTGACCAAAATTCTTTACAATCGGAAATAGAGAAACTGACTCAAGATTTAAGAGTAAATGGATATTGCACTGATCATATTATACGGTCAGTTAGAAAATATAATAATTCTACTCCACGAAATGATACTAATAAGGCATTACCGATATGAAGTGTAGTTCTTCCTTTTATACACGGAACCACAGACAAGATTGCAAGGTTGCTTCGCTGGTCCAACATATGTACAATCTTCAACACATACAAGAAAATTGGACAATGTATGCCATCGCCAAAGGACATTGTTCCTTTCCAAACGGAAGGAGTATATGTAATTCTTTGTTCCTGTGGTGATGACTATATTGTAGAAACTGGACGATCCATATCGACTAGGCTTAAGGAACATGAACGATGTATTAGAAACAAACAAATTGTATAATTGGATGACATAAATGTAAAAAAAATCAAAGTTCTTGCATCAGTTTCGGGATTCTATAAATGTAAAATTAGGAAATCTATTGAAATTCATAAGCATCCTAAGAATTTTAATAGAGAAACGGGCTTCAGTCTGCATCAAACGGGGAAGCAGATCGTCACACCGGGTCACGGTTCGGTTATCAAATGTCGACTATAAATAGCCGGCCTAGGTTTCTCTGAGCTCATTCAGTGTTCCGAACTGGTCAACTAAAGATCCCTGAAGATGCCTCGAGCAATTGAAGGCGAAACGTCTGGTATTGATTCCATTTTGACACCGTTTAATCCCAAGAATCATCATTTTTTGATTGACCACAGCCGTTATTAAATCAATAAAAAGAAATGCTGCAATGCATATTTAAGAAGAAATGCGATATTTTTTTCTTGGTAAAATCGCATTGTTGAACTTACAAAATTATTCTCCCTCCAACTTTAACCTCGTACTACAAAAACAAAAATTACGTACAATCTTACTGTCAAAGGAAGCGATTTATCAGGTTTTAAACAGAATATCAGTTCATATTGGAAATGTAATAAACTCATTTATCTTTTTAATGTTTTAGTGTGAATAAAAGTCAAATTAATCATTTATTTCTACATAAATTGTAAGTTAGTGTGCTTAGGATTAATCTACAATACATTTTTCACGATATGATTACAAATAAATTTATCAATGCTAATATGATACAATGACGGAAAAAATATCCACCATGGGTATTTCCATCATAAATCTGACATTTATAGAATGCTCGATATTAATTAATCATCCCAAGCGACCCGTCGAATTGTCGGTAGGCAAATAAAGAAAAGTACAGTGGAATATTAGGCAAATTTGGATACCACGGATTGAATTTAATTAAAAAAATGACGTATTAAGTGCTTAAATTTTGAACGGACGCCGCATAAGAATAACATAATATTATATAGTATTGAAGTCCCCTCTGACACCTAATTTATCAGTCATATGATTCCGACTTTAAATAATCTTCTTAGCCTTGACCTAGGAGAATCAGCCTTAAACCGCACCTTTAAATTATGAAATTCCAGAAATAAACAAAACATTCTAATACTAGCAAAATCCTTCACGTATTTAAAAAAGCAATAATTTTTCAGAAATATATCTTAACAAAAAGGAACCCGCTTTCTTCTTTTATACCATTTGTGCGCGGAATATAAAATTGCAAACTTGTACGTTACAAAAATCTGTCGGCTTAAATTAAATGCGACCTAGTGGGATGAAACCGGAAAATTTCGTGAAAACTTCCCTTCGAGTTCCTTTTTGTATAAATATATTCGTGTCATCACAGGGGAAGGGAATCCTGAGTGCAAGGCATGCGGGCGATACTCTTAAGTGGCACCAAACCGGCTCGAAGCTGCGCTGAGAAAAAATAAAAAGAACATTTACTTTTATACAACTCTTAGAAAATAAGAGCTATTTGATTAAGATTTGGAACAAATTCATGAGTATCTAAGGGCTATATTTTTAAAGTATTCAGCAGTTTTTACTGTATCCACGGATAACCATGCTTGACTTTCTAAAAAAAGATGGTAAGTCAATTATTTTTTAAAAAACTGCTGGCTTTATCGTATAGGGCAAGTAAAAATACACAAAAAAATGTCTCTTAATATTTTGTGATCGATAAGTCGTTTACGAAAAAAAAAAAACAAATTTTGTTTTGATCCGTGCATCTGGTATCTCTGTTTCAGTTTTAGTTCAGAACTACTAAAAAGTTTTATTAAATAGATGTTCGCAAATGCACTATTTTTGAGATATAGGATGCGGTATGGTTTTGAAACATTCTGTATATGATATACATATTTTTAACCTTTAAAAAAAATAAAGCGAACATTTAAATTTCCACCCTTGCGAGGGCCCTGCCTGTGTTTTTGCATTGGACAATGACCGCAAGTCAAAAAAAATGCGTTTTTGGTAGCAAAGACAAATATAGCGGCTTCTGTCGGTCTGATCGGAACAAAAAAAAGGACAGTTTCTTCCTTTTCAAATTTCCGACAAAACCATAAAGACCACATGACAAATAATTTTCTTCATAATTTTACGCGTGTTTAATGAGATTTCATCAGAAACTGTGAAAATATACTTCTGTTCGTTAGTAAGCTTACTAAATTTTAAGTCCTTGAATCTAATAGATATAAAGACCTAATATTTGGTTCGGTTTTTAATGACCACGAGAAGTATATCTCAGGAACTCTTATTAAAATTCTTCTAACTCATGTAAAATTATGAGGAAAATTCGAAATTTCTTTATATCATTTGGTTTTTGATGTTTTGAAATTTATAGACGTCTAAAACCAGCGCAATTTAGTCGAAATAGTTTCCTCGTTATGATTTTTTTTTCATTTGTTAGGAATAGTGAAGTGTGACCCAATTTAGTTCAGTACATAATCACAGAATATATGTGTTACATACACTGTGTTTTCAAACATTTTTATTCGGAGCCATTTTGTTCCATAATATTAGATTCCTACCAATATTTTACCAGTTTCGTTCTACCCATGCCACACTTGAATTTTGGTCAAAATTTAAAATAAATTCAATAAGTAGTTTTAACATTGACGCATACTGCCAATTTGTTATGTCATGTTGAATTCGTACCAGTTTATTCCATTTTCGCATTTAATTTTTCTGCAAATCTATGTCATTTGAACAAGATTTTTTTAAGTTGTTTTCTCAAAAATTTCATATTCATATAAATTCGTACCACAACTTTATCAATTTATCTCTTTATCACACTTAATTCTTGCACAAAAATTGAAATTAATTTAATAATTTGTATTATATATTTTTAGGTTGATTTTTTAAATATTTTATAAGGCCGCTATTTTGTTTTGCTTTCTTGGATATATATCAAAATGTTACCAGTTCATTCCTTGGATTTTGGCAATTGAATAATTAGTTTCTTTAGTAATAATTTTGATATTGAGTCGGCATACTTGATTTTTACCGAATTATTACCAGGTTATCCTCATATGACCCGTAATTTTGATTAAAATTTGAAGTCAATCTGGTAAGTAGTTTTAAAGCTATGCTGCGAACTGATAGACAGCCAGACAGACCGACAGATGGACCGACGGAATTGAGAAAACATATATCTAGGGACGCTAAAACGTCAAGATATTGGCTGCCATTTTGTTCCGCCATCTTGAATTAGTAAGACAGTTTTACTAGTTGATCTCTATACAACAATTAGTTACGGCACATACAATTTGAAATAAATTCATTAGGTAGTTTTTTCAGGCTGAATGTTTAAATATTTAATTGTGCTGCCATTTTGTTCCACCATCTTGGATGCGTACTGAAATTTTTCCAGTTGATTCCACTATAATATGTTTGCTTAAAATTTGTGATATATTGAATAAGTTGTTTTTTAATAATAATTTTTTTAACATTTTACTAGGCCGTTATTTCGCCATATTGGATGTTTGCCAAAATATTTCCAGATCATCTTTATAGAATCCTTAATTTTTATCAAAATTTGAAGTCAATCGGGTAAATAATTTTTAAGCTATGCCGCGAACATGACAGACGGATTGACGAAATTGATAAAAGATATTTTTTTGGTCTCTATAGATATGTAACCTGAGAGGGTGATTTTTTTCACGATAACAAACACTTTATTTGGCCGCTATTCGGCCATCTTGAATTAGTACAACAATTTTACTAGTTGACCTCTATACTAATTAGTTATGAAACAGATTTTGAAATCAATTAGTTGAGTTGTTTTTCCAGGCTGAATTTTTAAATATTTTATCAAGCCACCATTTTGTTCCACCATCTCAGATTCGTTCCAAAATTTTACTAGTTGATACTTTGATGTCAATGCAAAATTTAATATAAATTGGACAAGCAGTTTTTTGATAATATTTTTTTTAATATTTCACTAGGCCGTCATTTTTTTTTGCTATATTGGATTTTTACCTAAATGTTACCAGGTCATCCCCATATAACCCTTAATTTTTGACCAAAATTTGAAGTCTATCGGGTAAATAGTTTTTTAGCTTTGCTGTGAACAGGCAGATAGACAGACCGATGGAATTGAGAAAATATATTTTTTGACGATTACAATACTTCCCTTTTAGGAGGGTAAAAATAACGGGAAAAACGATGATATAATATTGAAAATAGTTGAATAAAGTCAAAAAAAAATTATCGAAGTGAAATTTGAAGTTTTAAACTGGTAGGCTGTTGTACGACAATTAGACCTGCGTTGTTAGAGAAAAAAAATTGTGAACTCAGTGGTTGTTTAGTAGTTATTGTGAATAATATAAAGGTAAAAAATGTCTAATTTCGAGTTTTCTCTGACTCCACCTGAGTTAGTAGCATCACAAAAATTTTTACCAGCTAAATCGCGGAAAGTTTACGAAACCGCGTATTCAAGAATTATGGAATAGAAGACGAAAAAGACATGCAGTCCTTTTTCGGAGACGGTGTTATTGGCTTATTTTTCGAAACTGACACAACAACAAAAGTCATCAACAGTGTGATCGAATTATTCAATGATTAAAAGTATGTTACAATCCAAGAATTGCCTTTTTTAATTGTAATGCAAGCATCGGACAAGTGACCCTTCTGAAACGTACACTACAAAATGCTAAACATTCTAAATGGTGCGAATTCGCAAACGACAAAAAAGATAATCATAAGAGTATAATAAGACTAAAAAAAATGTGTCAAATAACAAAATAAAAGTGAGGCAATATGATAACATATTACACGATAATACAATTTAATGAGTAAACAAATATCAGACAAAATATATACGAACAAAAGATAATCACATTACCAATCCTTTTAATTGCCTTTTTACTTGTAAAATGCTCAGTCTGAAAAAGTCATATTCGGGAAAGTATCGATTGTAATTATATACTAGTCGATCAACAAATGCACTAACCATATAATTTGTACGGTGATATCTTTTTAAAAAAAGCTGTAATTGTCTTGTTCTCTTAATAGGAACTAAAAATGAGACTGACTGCAGCAATATTTCACAGTTAATCGCCCCGTTTAATAACTTGTGCAAGAAAACTAGAAGTGCCATTTTTCAATTCTGTCAATGTAACACTGATATGAAGGACTCTATATAGTAGAACAGTACTGCAGAACACTCCGAATCAGGGAGTTATAGAGACAAACGATAGCTTTAGTATCAGTGGCATGCTTAGTATATCGTTTAATAAAGCCGAGCAATCTGAAACTTTTAAGTACTATGTTGTCAATGCGCAAATTAAAAGTCAATTTTTCGTTAAAAATAACACCCAAATCATTGAAAGAAGTAACAACTTCTAGACTTACTTGGTGCAATGGGATTATTGCATCTATAAAATCGGAGCACTTTATACTTAGTTGTGTTAAGAAGCAGGCAATTGGTGCTGCACCATTCGACAAGTCTCTCAATGTCAGACTGCAGTTGATTGGAGTCAGAGGAAACTAGTGAAAATAGTTTCAAGTCGTCTACATATAAAAGACATTTAGATATTTTATAACAAGATACTATGTCGTTTATAAAAAGTAAAAATAGAATTGAACCGATATGCGAGCCTTGCGGGACACCCGACGTTACAACAACCTGATTGGGAACTGAACCACATACGTTGACCTGTTGACGTCGATAAAATAAATACGACTTGATCCAATCAATGTAGTTTCCAGAAAAACCAATTTTCTGCAATTTAACTATTAGAATCTGATGGCAGATACTATCAAACACCTTGGATATCTCTGTATAGATAACATCAATCTGTTGACCAGTTTCCACTGATGTTATTAGGTAATTTTGAAATACCGCCAGATGTGTTGCCATTGAGCAACCGCGATAAAAACCATATTGCTCCCCCGAGATATAATGTTTCAATGATTAAAAAATTTCATCAGTGACAAATGCCTCGAACAACTTTGGTATGTGTGAAAGCAAAGAAGTACCTCTCTATCACCGGATTTAAATACTGGCATAGGAGTAAAAAACTTCCAAATTTCTAAAAAAGAACCAAGAGTAAAAGTCATTTGAAACATTCTACAGAGAGGCCCAGACATCGACTGACAGCAACTTACCAAAAAAATGGCAGGCTTTTCATCTGGACCAGCCCTTTTGGAAATATCTTGTGCCTTTATTTTATCACTGATCTCCGCCTCTGTAAAACCATGGGTGCATAGTGATCTTGAGTGTAAAGTGAATAGTGAGAAGAGCTTATGGGCCTGATCTTAGTTAAGTCTATGTTTGAGTGATTAGAATAGCAGGACTGAAAGTGAGCAGCAAAATGTTGTTTGAACCAGTAATTTCTTCCCACTCTCGATACATGATATTAGGCAAATATATTTGATATTTTCAGCGATAAGTAGTTCAGTCAGTGTGACATATGTAAGGTAACATCGATCAGTTCGATGTTTAACCTCACATCGGATATTAGAATGGGCTTAATAGTCGACTTGTTGTTCAGTCCTTTTATATTTACATAGGCGATTCTTTTGCGCAATAAGTTTTCTTAATGGAAGGTCAAACCGTTCTGGATATTCATCGTCACAGAGAATTTTCTTGGGGACTTGTTTATCGTTATCAGCAAACAACACCTCATAAAAGTGTTGAACTGCTTTGTTTAAGTAAGATTTAGATGACAGAAATGACCACTCACAGTGCTTGTAAAAAAGATTCATATTATTGAAATTTACCCGCTGGAAATCATAAACACTCACTAGATTGTAGTTTTTTATTGGTGGGACATATTGTAGTTTATAATTTACTTCAATCGGTGGGTGATATGGGTCAATACTTACAAAGGGAAATCAGAGGATGAAACAGATACAATAACGGGGTCATCAGCCAAAATTAAATCAAGAATTCTGCCCACGTGATTATGTAAGTGATTCATTTGCTGAAGCTCAAGGAAACTCAATGAGACTTACTTTATTTTAATTCCACGTAGCACATTAGAAGTTGGGACAAAAACTATGACGTAGTCTTCCTTGCTAAAATTCCTGCATAGTACCTCTGAGTCTTTGACGACTTCACAGAAGAGTGATGTTGAATTAAATTGACAGTTTCTGTCAAAGCTGTTTTGTGTATCACTTTTGAATAAAAACCCACTGCCTCTGGCAGATTCGCCTCCTACAATCAATAACTTTCTTTTACTTTTTGTGTGGACTTCATTTCTGTTGATATATGTAGGTTGATACAATGTATTTCTCGTGTACGAAGAACCAAGAATAATAATGTAGACATTTTAAAGTTTTTCAAACTAATTACCTTTCTGAAACAAAATTGGCCCAAGAAAGCTACATAGTACACAAATTAGTGATTTTTTAAATAATGCTCTCGATAAAGTTTATTTAATGGCCAAGAAGGTTGTGGTTGTATCTGGGTTTGCAGGAGCTTGTCGAATTTGTGTAATTAGCCAGGTAACTTTAGATGATATTGAAGACTCGGGAACGTTATTAATTGTGAAACTTAAGCAAACAAATAATGAAGTAAACAGGAGATTTGTGGTTACTGAAGAATATATTAAATTTTACCGAATGTTTATAGTCCTTCGTCCAGCAGCAGCAAAGGATCGCCGCCTGTTTTATGCATATCGCAATATAAAATGTATCAACCAGGTTGTGGGTAAAAATCAGTTTTAGGAGGTACCTGAAACAGTAGCTTATTTTCTTCAACTTGAAAATGCTAAGTCATATACAGGTCATTCATTTCGAAGATCGTCTGCTACACTTTTAGTTGAATCTGGGGAAAACTTGATCACACTAAAGAAACATGGATGTTGGAAGTCATCAACGGTCGTTGAAGGGTATGTTGATGAATTGGTAGTCCACAGGACAGAAATAGCTCATGAAGTGTTTAGAACGTGTGGCAGTGCTGAAATAACATCTGATTTGCGACCAGGTACATCAACGGCAGTTGTGTCCATGGCAAAAAAATTTAATTTTAACACAAGAAAGTTTGACGGTTGTACCGACTAGTTCAAGGAACATGTCATTCATGCAGTGCACGTTTAATAATTGTACTTTTGATATAAAAGAAATGTAACTTTGTAATATTCTAAAATTAAATATCTACCTTTACTTATGTGTTATACGAGAAAAAACTTCTCATTTTTTTCCCCGGGGAAAAAGTAATTTCATAAAAAGTGATATTTTGCTACCTATCAACAGGGGTTTAATGTCAAACTTTTTTCCGGTCACAAAAAATTCGTAATTTTTCTATGAAAGTTACAAAAATGACCTGCGGTGGTTATGCTATGCAAAAACTTAGGATTCCCTTCCTCTGTGATCACACCAACTTGTTTATACAAAAAAAATGGAGGGCAAGAGTAATTCTGTTTGCACGAAATTTTGGGGTCGATTGACTTTACTAACCGTTTTTGTATTAAACGAGAAGTCTATTTCGCAAGCCTAAGAAGAAGGAACGAAAATGATGGACATAAGTGAGTCAGTGAAAATGTGTGTAAGCTAGCAGCTTTTCTGTGAATTCGATACTTTATACGCAGCTTGCAATTTAGAAGATGGTAACTCCAATAACTAAGACAACTTTTTACATAATTAAATTAACGGATATGCTTCCCAAGCCATCTATAGTCAAAAAAGATAAAAAAAATACTAAACCTCAATTACTGCTAATGGATATCGCCCAATACATTTTTAACGAAAAATGAAAAGTCCTACATACATTTGCACTTAAATACTAGACTTCATTAAAGTGCTTAATATTCGCTGCGGCAAAACATTTTTGTGTCTAAAGTATAATATGAAAATACTTTTTAGAACCAATAAATCAAACAATTCGTATTTTTTTTAAATTAAAACAATGCAAGTCAGTAAATTTGCATTTAGGTATATTCGTGCATGTTGCTTTTTATAGTTTCAATCATAATTGATTATTGTAAAGAATGTTGGTAGAGGGTGGATCCAGAATTTCCTTAAGGGGGAAGGCACTTAAGAACGAAGCTAATACCGAAAATTGCAAAAAAATGCAATAAAAAGTAAAAAATATGTGGAAGTATTATAATAATGCAATTTTTGCTACTAATTAACATACAAAAATTTAAAAGCAATAATAATTTAACAACCTAGGTATTTTGGAACTGAAAGAATGATAATGTTTTAACAACTTTTTTGTCGCTGGGGTTGGTGGCAATTGACCCCATTGTTCCTCTTGGATCCGTCAAGGAGTAGGAAAACAACAGGCAATTTGACTAATTAGTAGTTGAATGGTGGTCACCTAAACACTGGGTACTCACTTTTAATGAGGTAACTACATTAATTAATCATAAACCATCGCTGTATTTACTGAAATGGACCAAAGACATACATATTTGTTTAGGGTCGTTGATATATTACATTTATAAATCACCTTTGCTTTAAGGTTTAATACTATAAGGATCTTCAGTGACAAGCTCCATTTTCCCTTAAAACCATTTAAGTAAACCAATAAATAAAATAGTGTATTTTAGGATTTATAATGATTTAATTTAAAGTATTTATTTAAACATACCTAATTAAATAAAGTGAGGGTAACTTTTAAGCTAAATTTCGCCTTAGACAAATTAGGGTAACTTTTGTTTAATATTCTTTTTGTGATGTAGTTTTCGGTTAAATGGTTAATAAAAGACGTTTATTATTTCTATTATGGTTTTTTATGATAAGAATGCTTTAAACAATGACTAAAAAGAGTGCCTTGCTGCATTCCATATTTGTAATGTCGCACGATTGGCTTAATTGCAAATATATTTAGGTTGAGAAAAAGTCCTTGTAAATAACATACCAATAGAACTGAGAACTACTGAACATGATGTTTTGGAAGTCACTGTGAGTATTAATTAGATAATTTTTTATTTATGATTGGTCAAGAACACCGAATACCAATGTGTCTTTTTCTTACTTTGAAGGTCTAGTTAAGGCACAAGTGACGACGTTTCGCCCTATATGGGGCTTATCAGTCCAATGCAGCCATGTATGAACGTCTAAGCATGTATAAACAACAAACCTCGCATTTGTTCCCATAGATGGCACCTCTTACTCTATGGGTTAATATGTCATTGCTTAATATTGTCATCGTTTTTATTCTATCACATGGCTGCATTGACTTGAGGAGCCCCATAGAGGGCGAAATGTCTTCAATTGTGCCGGTAGAGATGATGGAAAGTGCTTAAAGGCTTGTCAGTTTAATGGTGCATGATTTTTGGACCTTATACTTTAATAAGCTTATTATAGGCAGAATATTTTGCCCGAATGGCCGTTAAAGAATAGCAAAAATATATCATTTCCGCAGGTGCAAAATGTAGAAGAGTTGCTTTTCATTATGTCACAGGTTAGTCTCCGGCCAAGAACTTTTAATAAAGATCAGAACACGTGTGTTTAGTTGGTCAAATTTCAATGTGCTTTAGCGGTCTAAAAAAATCCCTTCTCTACTAATATAATAGTTCTTGCCGCGTTAATTAATCTTTTTCTACTTTAGATTTAATTACTCTTGGGCTATGAGTTATGCCACAGATTGCTATATGCTGCTCTGTGGTAATAGAGTATCAAGTCCCGCGAATATTTCAGATGTTCTCTTGGTAACAACAAATATCGGTTTTGCTCCTATTGGTGACTCTGTTGTGGTTTTGTTGTATTAAGTTGTACTAGTTGTACTCGTCTCTCAACAAGTTGACTATACTGATAAAGACCCTAAGTCAGAAACACTTGTCTATAGTTGGCCAAATTTTAATGTGCTTTAGCGGTCGTCCCAAAAAAATTCTTTTTCTGCTACATATACATATGTATATATATATATATATATATATATATATATATATATATATATATATATATATATATATACATATATATATACATATATATAATTTTTGCATGTAAGCGCCCTACGAGAAGGCATTGCTTTCGAATGTGTCGCAGTATAGCCCTCCTGCGATCGATTTCTGGGCCTTTACCCTCAACAGGCAGGCTTATATCCAGGGAGATTTCACTTATGAAATCATCGATGCGACAAAATCAAAAACAAAAACGTCTATATAAGTGGGAAAGTTCCACGAGCCAAGCATAACACTTGGCGGCACCTATTGGGGCTCCGGAAAGTTCCGACTGCAACCTATAAGGATTTTGCCGAATGCATTTAAAATGCATGTAAAACTAAAAATGAAATAAAAATGTGTTTTCACACACCTTTAGAGATATTGCTTTCGATTGTGTCACAGGATACCCCTCCTGCGATCGATTTCTAGGCCTTTACCCTCATCAGGCAGAAATTAAGAAAATACCATTTAAAAGTTAAAAAGCGACAAGTATGGAGAGTCTTACCCTGTATAGTTGAAAGAAAATATATATGCTCCAATGACTTATAATTTTTCGATTAAAATATTTACTCCAACTATTTCTGTTTTCAATTTGACAGATATTGGTTTGCTCGTTCTCAAAATATGATTTTTTACATTATTATAAGTTTTAAAAATATCGAAGGGTTAGGTCGCTCACTACACACAAAATCTAATCCGTGTGAGACATTGACATAGACGATCTTTGGTATAAATTTAAAACTAATCATTTTGTCGTACGAGCGAGCAAATTTTGAAATTTTGTTTACACACATACCTTCGTACAGGAACAATATATGGACTGAAGATGGGGAAGTAAATTTGACAGATGCGATTCGTTGATGTTTGTATTATGATATAAGCGGATAATTACAAAAACAAATAATAATTTTTAATTCATTAAAATTAGAGCAGAAAAACATTTTAAATAATACGCATAAAAATGCACGGTTACACTTCCCCTTCTTCAAGGGGGGTTAGGTTTTGAAAAATAATTAAAAGGTTGAAACGCCTATATTATGATGGGTCAGTCGAATATTTATTGTCTTTTAAGGCTTACTGTCATTTACTGCTCTTAAATACTCTAAGTATGATGCTCTTAAATTAAATCCCTGAACAATAAATAGTGCGGCTTTATTACTTTTTGGCGAGAATCTTTAGTTTTATAACGATAATAAAACTAAGAAACAACACCGTTAACGCCAGAATAAATTAAAGCTTAAAATTATCAATATTCTACAGAGCTATAAAAATGGAATTTCGTCGAAGTAATTTGTTTTAAACGTGAGTCCAAAAACAACTAACAAACAAATAATAAAATTGTATACCTTTCAATTAATTCAAACGAGTTTTGGGGAAAGTAAAATTATACCAAGAACAGGATTTAAAATTCCACCTGCAAGAGACATTTCATATGACAATTTCGCATCAGGTTTTTGATGGTTTTTGACCCTGTTGAATCCGAAAATAACTGTTGCTAGATCAAAAAATGGACCGGAACCGCATAATTCAAGATGGCTATTTTTTCATTGTACTTTATTCATTTGTACAGGGAGCCGCTTTTTCGATACTTTTAAGGATTATTGGATACACTAAAGATATCAAAAATCTGACGTCGCTTTCTCGAGATCAAAACAAATCATGGCTACCTCGATTCGTTTTTCAGCCACAGGGCATTTTTGAAAATTTGTTAATTTTGGGAGGTCCCTATATCTTATATGTTATTTAAGATAGAGAAAAATTGTTCAAATATAAGTTTTATAGAATTTTCCGTAGAATCCAGTGGCGTATTTATTTTTTTTCCAAACACTATATTTTAAAAGTTATGATATAAAGTTGCCTTTTTTTAAGTGGGACACCCTGTATATTATTTTCTATTTTAATTTAGAATTAAATTACCTTTCAGTGATACTACACAGCTGTATCTTGGATGTTACTGGAGATAGAGAAAAATTATTTAACTTTAAGTTCCATGGAATTTTCCCTAGAATCCAGTGGCGTTCTTATTTTTTTTCTAAACACTAAAATTTAAAAATTAAGATATAAAGTTGCCTTTTTCTAAATGGAACATCTTGTTTATCATTTCCTATTTTAATTTAGAATTAAATTACCTTTCAGTGATACTACACAGCCTATATTTAAATTGGTGTAAAAAATATAATTCATTACTTTTTTTTTAAATTTGTTTGAAATTATCTTAACTGACAAAATATTTAATCAATCTATATAGATACCTCTATTCACTGTTAATTAAACTTCAAATTGCCAACATAATTAGTTTAAAAAAAAAACATATTAAAAAAATTTAATCCTTAAACGATTTAATACTTCAAATTATTAATAGGTTCATTAGTAAACTTTCAAAACTATCTGCTATTTTGGAACTGAAGTCCATTATTTTCCAAAGATTCTCTACAACGTTTTTCAGTACTCGTAATGACATTATATTTGTGCAAATGGAAAACTTTTCTTAAACTATTTCTAGATCTTCTTTATGGTATTTCATTTTTTCAAAATACCTCAAAAGAAAAATCAATGAAGGGTCAAGTCAGGCGACTGAGATGGCCACCTGACTGGACCATACCTAATTGCTTATCAGGAAAATGCCTATCTAAAAAAACTGCAATTCTTCGGGCGTTATGGCTTAGGGCGAGGTCTTCTTGCAAATATCCGTAATTTATTCCTTGAATTTCCGGCAGGCGTTAGATTACCTTCAAATATACAGTAACACAAAATTGAGTTCTACAGTGCACACCAAACATTAAAACCGAATCTGCCCTGTATGACTGGGACTGGGATTAATGATTTCATTGCGACTTATGCATGCGAACTTCATTGGACCAACTAATTTTTTTTGAAAAACATATTATCTCTTGGGCAATTTTCAAGATATCTAAGACAAAACTTCCGTGTACTTTTTACGTCCCCTGGTTGCAAACTGTGCACTTTTCTGTAACAGTACTGTTGAAAATTATTCTTCTTTAGTCTTTTTTTGAACTTTTTTGTGTTAACACCTATGTCGTTTCTAATCTCTCTCGATGACGAATTTGGATTAGCTAAGACGTATGCAACTGTATTTATTTCTTCTATTTCACTATTCTCCTTGTAATACGACTTAAGCCTCGGTTTTAGGAATACCTCA
This sequence comes from Kuschelorhynchus macadamiae, assembly GCA_030620095.1. Taxonomy (NCBI): domain Eukaryota; kingdom Metazoa; phylum Arthropoda; class Insecta; order Coleoptera; family Curculionidae; genus Kuschelorhynchus; species Kuschelorhynchus macadamiae. The sequence goes on from JAUTXW010000204.1 coordinate 755,769, forward strand.
TAGAGCTGAATAATATTTTCCAATCTTTTAAATATATCCACAAAGGACTGACTTCTCTCAGGATATCTTCTGAAATATAGTTCTGATGCTGCAATACTGTTTTTCTTAGATTCAATGTAACATTAGGTATAACATATTATACTTTTGCATGTTATCGTATACCATTTTGCTTTGAAATTCTTTAAGGCTTTATATTCTATTAGTTGAATTATTACATAAATATATACATACATAAGTTACAACACTATTCAGAGTTATCTATAGAGTTATAAAAATTTAGTTATTTTGTATCAGCTATAATAATTTCGAATATAAATAAGAAGTGATGTAACTCAACTGAAAAGTAAATTTAATTCTAAATTAAAATAAGAAATAATATACAGAATGTTCCATTTAAAAAAGGCAACTTTATATCCTCTTTTAAATTATTGTGTTTAGAAAAAAAAGTACGCCACTGGATTCTACGGAAAATTTTTTAAAACTTATATTTGAACAATTTTTCTCTATCTCCAATAACATCCAAGATACAGCTGAAAAACGTTTTCAGATTTTTGGTATCTCCTAGAGTTTACCCAATACCCCATAAAAGTACCGAAAAAGCGCCACCCTGTATATATTAAGGATAATAAAAGTATTCCTGAGTCTTTTCGACATCGTTGAAGTCGAATATGCCATTCACATAGCAAAAAAGCCAACAGGAGGTGCGTAATTCAAGATGGCTGTCTGTGAAAAATGTTATTCAGGGCCTTAACAGTTTATTTGGATTTAATGGATCGTTTAGCAATTTTACTTTCTCCGGCTGACGGATGTAAAGACATTATCTATTACAGCGGTCAGCTGTTATTTGATTTTAAGAAGAAGAGTGTTGGACCCTTTCCCCCGTATTCACTAAAAAGGTTTAAGAGCTAGACCAGGTCTAGTTGCCATGGTACTTAAAACTCTTAGTTCGCCAGTTATGTTTCGCTTATGTCACTGTCATTTTGTAATTGTGACGTTTAGAAATATTATCTGTTCAATTGTTAGAAATGTCATGTTGAACCTATAACTGTCAAGTTAGACCTGGAAATTTAAACATCTCTAAAGAGAGAATACGCAAAACAATTGTGATCGAAGACTTAACATCTTCCGCAAGGCTCACCACCCTGCAGCGCCGCTGCCGAGTGTTTTAAGTGTTGATTTGACCTTTCGACATCCAAGCGGTAAATTTGCTTCACCCTACATTTATTTATTTTTCATTTTCTTTCAGAAAATAGTACTTTGATTTAGATACAGTGTTTTTGTTATTTCCTGTAGGTTACCTTCCTAAATTAAGACAATGGATTGTGCCATCCTTAAGTTGAACTTAAATTAATGGTGTATATGTCTCCGTGGCTAAGGACTCTAGTAAACTGCCTAGATTTGGAAAAGGGCGAGAATAGCTGCGTGACGAATCGCGAGTGTGGCAATGTTAAATTTTTAGAGTTGTTTGATGATGACAGTCACAGGTCTCGTAAATTATCATACCATCATGACTGCTACTATACTTTTATGAGTATTGAAAAGCTGAGCACACTGCAACATAAGAACAAGTCAGTCCTCCTTGTCGACAAAACGTGTGATATGTGCAAATACTGTAAAATGGGACAAAAAGATATGAATTGTTTGTCAAGAGAATAAAAAGAAGGCTTACATCTAGTAATGTAAAACAACATGAATTCCAAGATTATGTAAATAAGCAAATTTTGCTAAGGTTTGACAATACGAATAAGCGGCCTTCATGTTACAAAAGAAGAGCAGCCAAAATTGTATGCAGCTGAAGCAGTATACCACAGTTCATGTACGTAGGTCTGGTGAAGAAATTTGTCTGCAATTCGTAAAAACTTGTAGGCAGGTGAGGGTTTATGCATCACTCGGCCAGGTAAGGATTTAGTCAGGTGGTGTTCAGGGCTAAGCGAGTACCCCCTCAAAGGGGACGACTATTTTCCTTGTCGAGGAGTTCGTGGTACAACTTTATAAGGTCAGTAATACCACCACAATTTCATTCTTAGCTAACGTTTATAATAAATTGGTTTTAAAATATAGTCCTGTTCTTTTTACAGGTATCACCGGCGACTTCTATACTGGTATATAATATTTGAAATACTTGAGCCCGAAGAATTTCCCCCCACCAGCTCATATTTAGAAGCTATCATTATGAAATAACTATTCCAAAGGATTTTTATTTACAGTGGTGCGTTTGCGTTTTTGAAAAATGCCCACTTACTTGATCCCCACTTACCTGATCCCCACTTATCTGATCCTTATTTACCTGATCCCCCTTACCCGATCCTCAGCAAATGGGACGGGTGGGCATATATTAAAAGTTTGTTCCGGTTTTGACCACATCGGAATCAGTACCAAAAGCCTGCAAGGACATCCTGACTTATGGGTGCGAGACAGGCTGTCTAATAACTTAAGTACTTAATAAAATGCAAATTTTCCGTGGTTTAGCAACAAATTCCTGGCTTTAAAGCTTGGCTTGAAAAGTAGATTAATTTAAAATATGGAAATGAGTATGCCCATTGCAAGATATCGATATTATTGTATATAAGAATGACATACGAAAACGACGACACGGAATATCTACCAAACAAGATAAATTGTTGTAAATAAAAAAAATAACTGATATTAAAATAAAACAAATCTCTTAAGGTACTAAAAGAGCAAAATTGAAGGTAAATTGATTGTTAGCAACAAAAACATATCTTATAAACTAATGGATATCTTAGGCCTCTTATATAGCAATTTATTCCCAGATTCAAAAATTCAGAAATCCAAAGGATAAAAGCTACCATGGAGGTGAAACAAGGATTGGGTGACAAATTTAAAGGGCAACTTTTCTCACTGTTGGGATTCCAAAAATGTTTTTCTCAATTATAATAGATGAGACCACCGATAGAGCAAGTATAAAACAATGTGATTTCACACTAATATATTTTTGTGATCGAAAAACAGAGCAGGTTAGATAAAGGTTTAAAAATTTGCATTAACAAGTCAAAGTATACCAATCCAAAATATAGTAAGTTTTTCTGCTGATAGATGCAATTTTATGTTTGGTTGACTTTTGATGTCTTCATCCACAGGCCGAGTAATCAGAACAAGCGGAGTATTCGAACAGGTTAATTTTATGTATAAAATAATGAAAATATATACATTATGTACAACCTAACTTTTGAAACCCGTAACATATTATATACCCGAAATATGGCAATATTACTAACAGTTGGCAGCACTGTTTTAGACTGTGAATTTTTTTCGCCAATTTTTACTCAGCCTGTGTGTTATTCTGGCAACAATTATTCGTAAACATGAGTTTTTATTACTTTAAGGCAAAACCGCTTCAGTTAAAGCTTTTGTCATTTTACGTCAGAGATACCTTTCTCGTCACTAACATTTCTAAACCAGTTCTTAAATTTTAGAAAGAAATTTCAATGCACTTTCATCTAGTTTCGGAAAAAAAATTGTTAATAAAATATGAAAAAAAAAATAGAACCGACTTAAAAAATCGCTAAAAAGTAAAAAATTATATTTTTTTTATTTTTTAAATATAGACTTTTTGAAGTCGACGCCCAAAGCATCCTCGCCCAGATATTACAAAATATAGTTGATGTATTTTGTATTACATTACATATAAATATATAGCTAAGCTTATATCTTTTAAAACTTATGCCCGAATCACTTGCTCTTACGGCCTCTTTGTGGAATTGCGCAAGTGCAAACTTCCATTTCCTGCGTATTTCGAGACATGCGTAGAAATATGTTGGGGCGTTGCTGCTGTTGGCTAGGTTAGTACATGAAGATTTTATCGCAGCCGTATTATAGAAAATACACTTAGGTAAACTAAAGGTAAACTATAAAACAAGTCCAACCCCAGCAGCGACCAAATTTACTCGGTAGTTCGACTTTAAAATAGTAACGTCACCCTCTCTGAATAACATATTAAAATCTGTATTAGGTTAGTAAGGTTACTAGTGAGTATAGGTAATACGTATATGTATATTTTTTTGATATATATTATTACAGATTAGTCATTATTTGGGCGCCGCCTTCAAAATGTCTATATTTAGGGAATAAATAAATATTTTTTACTTTTTAGTGATTTTTTGCAAGTTAAATTTTTTAGAATATTATAATTTGTAGTATATGTGTATCTAATTGTACATAACATAATACAAAAATAAATACTTAAGAACACTTTCTTTTCCGAAGTAAAAGATATTTTATTATATAATGAATTAACGAAATCTAAAAACTCACTCAGTTCCTGTTCATTTCCGTTCCACACAATGCAAATATCGTCGACGTATCTTTTATATGCGATCAAAAACTAAGAGAAGCGACTTTCCATGATTTGCTTCTCAAAATTATTCATAAAGACCTCGCTGAGGAACGGTCCTAGACAGGAAACAATCGCCAAGCCTGCCCTCTGTTTAAAGAATCGGCCATTAAATTTAAAGAAGTTTTGATCTAAAACAGTGGACAGAAGGGAGAGAGGTACTTATTATTAAACCCCTAACTAGTCCAATACACTCTTTAGAGGGAACGCTAAGGAGTAAGTTCTTAACATCTAGCGAAATCAACGTGGCATTGTGCGGAATTTCAATGCCCTTTAAGTAATCTGCAAACTCTAAGGAGTTCATTGTAAAAAAATTATTGTGGAAGACCGTTACTTTCTTGAAAACCCCATTCACACACGATGACAATTTATAACATGGTGATTCCACGAATGACAGCACTGGCCCTATAGGAATTCTCTCTTTGTGCACCTTGGGTAGACCATAAAGCAAAGGTGTTCTAGCACCTTTCCTTTATAGCACGAAAATTAGACTTGAAAGAAAAGATGGAGATAACTAGAGCCGAAAAGAGCCCCGTTCTCTTATGCGTTAATGACGTTTTCAGTTTCGAGCCGATATAATTTAAATTAGTTATTAAACAAATATCCCGTACCTCCCAACATTATTTTAGTAGAACGGTAGCCGAGTGGTCTATGGTTCTGTAACTTAAATTTTCTGGGAACCGAATTTTTAATTCCATCCTTACCATGGACAAAGTTTTTTAATTATTTTTACAATATTGTTGTTGGAAGATATAACCAAGGTTTAGTTTTTGTCTAATTATGTAGTTGTATGTGCCAATTTTATATATTATCAATTTTATATATTATAAATGTTTTTGTTGTTTTAAGGTAGGCTTTTTAATGCTTAAATTATTAAATACATTACTATTAGGTTTTTAATGCATTTTAGTTCTGATGATGCCTGTTTATTTGGCGAAACATGTGTAATAATAGCAATTTTTTTCACAGTATTAAACCATTTGACTGAGGCCGAGACATTTTTCAATGCTTTGGTTTAAAAAGAAAATTTTAAAAAAGTTTAATTATAAAACTCTCTACCTTTATCGCTCTGATATCTGCGTTTTTTGTTTAATATAATTTTATTATTACAAAAAAAAATGGGTGAACGGATTTTAAATCAAACTATATGAAACCACGAGAGAAACGGCCCTTACAATTTGGCGTTTGAGTCATCAATCAATCGGCCAAACCATTTAGACAATATGCGCGAACAAACATAAAAAAAAATTTATATAAAGGTTGCATTGCGAACCTCGCCGTTTTTTGAAGTCGGTTAAAAAATAAAGAATATGTTATTAATAATACAGCTATTATCCTATTAATACTGTAAACACTAAAAGATCTGTGCGGGAGCAGTTTTGACAGTCTTGTTTAGAGTGACACTTAGTTTTTCAAATTAGTAATAATTAATTGTTCTCTATGGGTGGTTAAGTTTATCGATATAATTACTACTTTTACGTCATTCTAGTTAACCAACAAACTCCAAAAGTTAATAATATATCATTGACCTAACTACGTATACTTTCCAAATATCTAAATTTCACTGCAGAGTTTAATTTTGGACCATAATTTAAACGAAGGATCGTTGCGTTCCAAAGTAATAAAACAGCTGTCGTAATTATTCACCGTATTTCGCAGAGTAGAACCTTAAAAATAATTAGTGGTCGCTGCTGAAACAAATTTAGAATGCAAAGGATTTGCAAACTGGAGCATGAGAATATACGTGCTTTGAAGTTTTAACTGCATAACAAATCATAGTTTTATATGTAAGCACTGGGAGAACACTATCGTTTGTAGATCGAAGATGAGAAACATTTTCAGATTAAAGTCTAAACTGTTGAGAGAACCATAAAATAAAATATTTATTGCTATATTTTTAGGCCACACCGGTTACAATAGGGCTTTATATTTGAAACGCTTATTTTTTAAACATTTAATTTAAATTAATGATATTGTATTATACAATGATGATATTAAAATCTTGTTGGTCTTATCTGTATGTACAGGATGATCCAGATAACTTTAAATGGAAATATTTCGGTTATTTTTGAAATTAAAAGAAAAAGTTCCTTGATTTGATCTACTCTTTCATATACTTATATGGTAATGTATACAAGGTATCTCAAAGATGCAAAGCAAGTACCACCTGTTTTTTTTTAATTATAATAAACCACATATTTTATTGTTTTTTAAATTTTTATTAAATTCTGCATTTTTTGTATATGTATTATACTATGTATCATAAATTAATGACTTCCGAAACATTAAAGGTTTTAGAATTACGAAATTCTACGTTTTTTACACATTTACAGATATAATTGCTTACCTATTTAGATACTTGCTGCTAGCTGTAGCTTTATTTTTAAATGTCATGACATTGATGTTTAAAGTCTGTAAAAATGAGTTAAGTAGTAAACTTACCCGATTTTTATTTTGTGCGGATGTTTTTAAAACATTAAAATTCGGTCTGTAGAGCATCTTGATAAAATTATTATACATATTTTATTTTAAGTTCATATACAAAGTACATATTGATTTCTTGCGGGCTTAATTTTGGCCTTGAGGCACAAATTATTGCTGATTTATTGATTTGCTTTTCGCTCATTTTAATTTTGAACCAAAACATTTATACTATTTTTATAGAGTGTTCTAAATTTATTGGTCACGAGTTTGAATAAGAAGTATTCGTAGTTAATTAGCTGAAACAAGAACAGAGTTTAATACAGAGTGGTAATCAAGTGATTTCGCAAATTATTGGTAAATATTCGTCTTATAGAAATAAATATTCGTTTTGCAGATTCATATTTTTAAAATACCAGGTGATGCAGGAGACATGTAACAGGCCACAGTTTTTTCTTTTACTTTTAAACATATCAATTTGAAATTTTTACACGTACATAGCTCAATGCAAGAAACATTGTTGATAAAAAAGACAATTAAAAACTACTACATTGATGTTTTTTTCTTTTTTTTTTCCTTTATTTATTTCACAACATTCATTATCAATATTTAGAATAGGTATCTGTTAATGCGGTAGGTAATAGAATTTATTTATAAGGACAAATGGGTTTCCATTATATATATTCAATTAGTCTATATTTAAAAATGAACTCTTTGTAAAAAAAAGTAAATAATTCTGTTTTGTTCTGTTAGTTCTGTGTAGAAGTAAATATATTTAATAATTTAAGGCATGTATACACACAAATTCTAAGCAATTTATGTGCACAGAATTTGCCGTTAGTATGTATGTGTATGTTTTTCTTTTCTCTAACAGAACTATGCTAATTGCTGTATTCTTAGTTATTATGTTAGAATTGTCATATTATAGGCAATAGTCATATTATAGGCAATAAATATTTCATTTCATTTCACTTCTGGTTTTACTCGGTTTGGCGGTTGAACAGCCATCACTATAAAATACTTGTTTTAAACAGCTCGAAATAAACTTGTTTGTTAGTTTTTTTGAACACTTTGATCTAAGAATCTCTTTGGGCAACAATAGATTTCATAGATTATTTGTTCACTTCTTGTTTTAACGAATGAGCAATTTAGTCTAACATTTTTAGTGGCAACAAATGTCTGTTTTATCACCAACTTGAAAATAAAAGTTAACATGTGATAAATCTTTAAAAACGGAACTTTACACAAGTAAATGTATGAGGTGTCATTAAAAATATTGGCCTAAAAGAATTTTTCAGTAAAACAAGAAATGAAAAAAATTTAAAAATATATTATTACACAAACGATTTTTAGATCGGTGTTCAAAAAATGAATAAGTTTATTTTAAACTGTTTAAAGCAAGCATATATATATATATATATATATATATATATATATATATATATATATATATATATATATATATATATATATATATATATATATATATATATATATATATATATATATATATATATATATATATATATATATATATATATATATACAGGGTGTCCGGGAAAATGTGGGAGATCTCTCGGACTCAGATAGAACATTAAAAAATAAGGTGAATCCCATAAATTTTTTTCCTAGCGGCCTTCCCTACGGAGATACGGCCCCCTAAAGGACCCCACTGGAAATCGGTTTTTCTAGAATAACTTTAAAACGACTCAATATAATTTAACGAAAATTTAATATGATAAACAGTAGTAAGGACCTCTCAAAATGCTTCCCTTAAAACATTATTAGCTTGTTTAGTTTACCAGGGACGGACTAGATTGTACACCCTATGTACCCTAACTGTATGATAAGGAGTTAAAAAAAATAAATTTGGATACCTTGAACATTAAGCTAAAGAAAAGGTGCTCTTGTTCATTGTCGATAAAATGAACCGTTTTCGAGAAAAAAAAATAATAAAAGAATACAACTTTGGGAGTATTAAATATGTTTTGATCCTGAACAACCTAATACGCTAAATAGAAAAAAGTCAATTAAAAACTTCATAAGTGGGTTCAACATGTGCTCCGTGATTTGTGATGCACTCGCGGGCACATAGAGGACTGCTGTACTAAACAACCCAGCATTGTTCCTTATCATATCGCAATGTTCCTCCCTAGTAGCAACCGGAGAGGAATACACCAAGGTTTTGAGATGACCCCACAGGTAGAAATCCATTGGCGTTAGGTCGGGAGACCGTGGAGGCCAGGCAATGGGACCTCCTCTGCCTATCCAACGGTTTCCACAGACGTTATTTAGGTGGTCCCGTACAGTAACGCTAAAAAATGCATAAAATGCATCCTTTGGCGGGCTTCAAGTGGCAAATGCTCTATTGAATCTAGAAAAGCGTTCTGAAGGAACTCTAAATAAAGTTCACCATTCAATCGTGCCGGTAATACGCATGGTCCAATGAAAAAATTGCCGATTATTCCTGCCCAAACATTAATGGATTGAAACTGATGTTGATGATGATGAACGACACAAAAGCCCATACATGCGAGTTATGTAAATTTACAATACCATCTTTGGTAAATCCTGCTTCATCGGTAAAAAGAATAATGCTAATGAAGTTTGGGTTTGGTCGTTGTTGATCTAACAACCAGTTTGCGAACTGGATTCTTAGGAAAATCTTCAGGAAGTAGTTGATGCACTTTTTGTAGATGATGAAGGGTATAACAACTGTTCATACTGTACTTTTTGACACAAAGCTGCGCGGCTAATATTCGAGTGCTTATTGAGGGAGTATCAGCTACAGTATCCAAAATATCTTCCTCCAATTGCACCGTACGTACTGTTCTCCTCACACCAGCATCAGTAAAAACTTGTAAAAATAATTAATGAACGTCAATAATGTTACCTTATTAATTGAGAATTGCCCACCAGTTTCTCTTAACGTTGGTCAATTCGCTGAAATGTTTTCTCATTTGGAATATTGCGATTGATAATACAACCTTCTTGCTTCATAAGCATTGCAAGATGCAAGTCCGTACATAAGATGCATATCTGCATACTCACTAAATGTGTATCCCATTATCGAATTAAATTTACCAAGGTATTCAAAATTTTTTAATATCGAAGTAGGTACAAAAAGATCACCAACTTTAATCAGATATAACGTTTGTAAAAAAGTGCATTCTTTAATACTGATAAATAAACAATAATAAAACATTAATACTTTTATTATAAAGTTCATTTTTCGACATAGCTTAATGTTCAAGGTATCCAAATTTATTTTTTTTAACTCCTTATCATACAGAGTGTTAAAAATTTGACACACGTTGGTAAACTAAACAAGCTAATTATGTTTTAAGGGAGTATTTTGAGAGGTCCTTACTACTGTCTATCATATTAAATTTTCGGTAAATTATATTGAGTCGTTTAAAAGTTATTCTAGAAAAACCGATTTCCAGTGGGGTTCTTTATCTTAGGGAGGGCCGCTAGGCATGGGAACTTGTCATCTTATTTTTTAATGTTCTATCTGAGTCCGAGAGATTACACAGGACACCCTGTATATATATATATATATATATATATATATATATATATATATATGAAGATATATATATATATATATATATATATATATATATATATATATATATATATATATATATATATATATATATATATGTGTTTTAATATCAAATTGTATTTGAAAAGAACAGTTTTGTGTCCAAATTTTGTATTTACTTTGATCCGAATGCAGAGAGTTGTTTTGGATTTTGGCGAAACGTCAGCAAAACTGTTCTTTTCAGAACGACAGTAGTGAACGGATGTACACCCGGAATGAAAACACATTGCATTTCTCCATCCTTGAAGGAGTAAAAATCAACACATATATATATATATATATATATATATATATATATATATATATATATATATATATATGTATATGTATATATATATATATATATATATATATATATATATATATATATATACACATCTTCCGTCATTCGGAAGCCCGAAATGTCATATCGCACGGTCATTTGAAGCCCACTGCGACTTTTGGAATCCCACCTTGGGGCTTCCTAAATACAAACGTGTATAAAGCTTTTCTACGTTTACACCAAAGTTAAAGAAAACTGTACCTAATTTTTTGCTTGGGATTCATATTTACATGTTACTCTCTAAAAACAAGGCAGGGTTCGTTTTTGAGATCGTGGTGTGTTAATATTTTAGGTTCTACGGGTTTATTTTTAGTTTTAATTTTATATAACATTTGTGTATTATTTGATTTCAAAAAATCGCGCGAAAGTGAATTTAGTGAATATTAGTGACATGATAACTGTGAATATTTTTATATTAATGAAACCTAGCGGATTTTCGAACTTGCTTTAGATATCTGTATAAACGTTAAAAAATGTACAGCGAAATGGTTTTGGTTAATTGTTAAGCGATAGGGAAAATAATACTAGCATATCTTGCGCTAAAGACAAAATAATCCTACAGGATCCTCATTTTGATCTTTTACACATTATTAGGTTAATATCATTATCTTTTTAATTAAATTAACATTCAACTATTTTCTACGGATTAATATTTAGAAAACTTGTTCTGAAAAATATAGAAAATTCTCACGGCAGTATGTTAAAAGCATACACCCCCGTAAATTTCATACCACATAAAAACAATGCAACCCAATCAAAAACCAGAACATAACTCAACAGAAATGCATGGAAACAAAAACCATCTTAAAACGTTAAGTATAACGTTAAAAAAATAATCCTAGTTTTTTTCTTCAGTGTCAATCCTGTGCTAGGCAATTTGAAAGGTGTGCACAAAAGATCGTAATTCACAGCTAAATAAAATGTTTCCGTATTTAGTATAGTTAAAAGGAGTTATTTGTAGTGAAAAACAACATATATGAAAAAACTTTGCTGGCCTTTAAAACTGCCCCACCACAAAAATTGTAATTTTAGTGTTGAAATCCATTTGTTTGTATGTTTTGATAATCCTGTATATCTGACCTAAAGTTTATTACTGTCTAAGCTATTTTTTTCTATAAGCACCAACTTTAATCAGATATAAAAATTTCTTAATGTATACCTACTTATGTTGCATACTTTTTTTGGACACACTTGGCATATGGTTGTGAAGCATTAGTCCCGCCTGTGTATTAGCAGAGTATATTCTAAGCATTAACAGGACAAATATATATATATATATATATATATATATATATATATATATATATATATATATATATATATATATATAAAAAGCAGATTTAGCTAGTATCAAATTGTATTTAGTGTCCAAAATTGTATTTACTTTGATACAGGGTGTTTTTTGGTTGGTGACAAAAAATGCAGGACACATTTTTGGCTCACTTTAGGGCTAGAAGTTCATATTAACATGTGCTTGCAAGGCATTCGTTTTTGAGATAGTGAGTGTTAATATTTTAATATTTTTAGTTTTTATTATATAACATTTGATTTACTGTATGCTGTGAATAATACCTACAGATTGGCTATGACACATTTCAGAACACTTTATAGGGCATTACTTTTTCCCAGGTTGCGACTCCTTTTACCACACAGGAATTTTTACTACAGTGCCACTAACCATTTTTACTATAAACGAAAATTACTAATTCTGTTCTGTAACTTCTTGGTCTTTTACATAAATTTAATTTTTTTAACTGTTCAGAACTTAAACTGGAATGGAAATGTATATTTAGGCTTGATCATGGCACACATGGCTAGGAGAAAATGGGAAAAAATGGTCAAATTGTAATTTTGTAAATAGGAAACAAATTTCAATTTGAAAAGGTCTAAACCCAAGAACCATCTGACTCCAGCCCTGAGAGCTTTCGTACTAAATGGATGCTTCCTTTGATTCTTGTGAAGTCCCTGATTTCTTAAAAATATTAGAAAATATTTGTTAGGTGATGGGTGATGTATCCTTGTAGACAAGTCTAAATCATTCATTCACAATATTTAAGTTTTATCTAGTAAATATTACAACCTTTAAGATCTATTTTACATTAAAAAGAGATAAAACATATCTTACCTGAATCTGTATTAAACTATGAACACATATTGTTAACACATTTAATGCATTTTTTAAATTTTTAAAAACAAAACCTTCATTAGAATGACGCCATAAATGCTCCATTAATTGGGAACTTTAAATCTTTTTGAACAATTGGTTCCAATTACCCCCCTAATCCGATTGCTATAAATAGTACTTGAAAGCAGTTAGTCTTAATGCGTTATTAACTCTATAGACTTAAATAATGTTGCACTATCAAAACTTTACATTTTTTATAGCCTTTCTGTGAGTGGTAAGGTGTCACAAAAAAATAAACATTTTCTTGTATTATATAATCATATTGCTAAAAATAGTACTTGACAGCAGTTAGTACTTTAAATATGTAAATAACTACACATTTTTTTAATAAAGTTTTATATCCAAAGTATTAGTTTTATTTTCTTTTGTTAGTGATGATTACGACCCTTAAATGTGCAATAATTTTTTAACAGATAAACTATAAGTTCTTAAACATTTATTTTCAGACCAAGGGTTTTTACATATGGAGGTAACCACAATTTATAAAACTTTATATTTTTTCATTAATTGGTGATTAATTCAAACGCCACATACGATCAAATCAAAATAAATCAAATTGTAAAGTACCACAACAAAAACTTTTCCTTGCATTAATAATCTGATTGATAATCACAATACAATACTTTGAAATATAATACTTAAAATTGTAGTAAATATAATAAAACCATTTTTTCTATTAACGCATAGAAAATATTAGTCTATTACAAAAATGACTTCTTCAGTTTTTTAAATTACTCTATTCACAGTTAAAAATGTTTACTTAATATAATTCTCCATTAATAAAAAATAAGTATGATAACTGTTAAGAATAAATAAAAATGCTTGTATTGCTTGAGCATATTGGCAACGCAGCTGGGCTTCGTATAATTAAACAAGTATGTACATTTTTACACAGCGGGCTTCTTATTTTCTAAAAACGTATGGGATTCATAAAACCTGGAAAATATAACGATTTCTGTATACCAAGAAAAAGTTACCCCTCTGCCTTTGCTTGCAATAACTGTAAGATTTAAATTGTTTTTTAATAAAATACACTTTGTTCAAACCAATATTTAGACTGGGATTCGTGTAACCTTTGGGACATACCGGGCTCCATATTAGATATGAGATGTGTATGTATATATATATATATATATATATATATATATATATATATATATATATATATATATATATATATATATATATATATATATATATATATATATATATATATATATATATAAATATTCACTGTTATTTTCGAATAAACCGGCAAAAATTTAAATGTAAAAAAAATTCAGTCGACAATTTGTAAACGAAGATTAACTTGTAATATATCGTTGAAAAGCTAATTTCAGTCCGAATACGATATCCTATAAAAATATACTGCATCTTATTTAAAATAAAAAACTAGAAGTGATTTCCGGTGGAATCAGGAGTATATTTTGATTGTTTTTATATAAAAAAATTCTCATCGAGTAATATAAGTGTGCGCAATTTCAAATTGGCTCTCTGCTACATGTCTTTTCTGTTACGCGGTATATACATTTTTAATTTTATTTTTTCTAAATATATCAAAAAGTTTATAGATGTTAACCAGGCTCGTTTTAATGTAATTGTTATTTTTTAAATTTAAGCAGTAGTGGAGATACCAACATTACTCAATTTTTTCAAATGCCACTGACTTTTTTTAAATCTCTTATCATCAATGGAATCTTGCAACTTTCAGAATTTTACTTTGTATTTTTTCGAACAAAAAATTTTGATGTAAAAAAGGATAATTTTATTTGTATTATTGCGCTATCTAACGACGATTTAACTAACTAAAAGTTAAATAAGAGATATGCCATATCTCCGCCACTGTTTAAAATATTAGTGGCATGAAAATTTGGTCCATTATGTTTAAATACCACCTATTAACTTGTATTTTAAATCGTTGGGATGAATTTATCCCTAGTTATAGAATTATACAGTTTTAAGTTAATCTCTCAGTTATTAATAATTAATAAACAAACTACGTCATTTTTCAAAATTTTCAAAGTATGTGGCGCTAGAAGCTAATTTTTTGTTCACAGTACGATGGTGTTGAATATGAGTTATTCAATTTATTTTTTATTTTTCCTAGGTAATTACTTCAAACTAAACTAAATGTTACCTGTGTAGTTATAATAAAACACATTATAAGAGAACACGTTACAATTTTATATTTATAATATCTTAAAAGGTTTTTAAGAAGAAATATCAATATTTTACAGAAACCATAACATGTAATTAACACTTATAACACGAGTTTATATCCCCCATCATATTAATATTTGTTTTTAATTTAGTCGAACTAAAATTTTTTTATTAATCATATTATAAATGTGAATAGTGAATGCTTTCAAATTCACTGTTGGATCCATCGTTTTTTTTCGGATACCCCTTTTTCAATAAACATATTGAAATAACGAGAAATCGAAATTCAGTGTTCATAATTTAAAGTTGTGACATTAAAAAGAAAAATATGTAAACATGATTACGGGTTATCAATTAATGAAACCTACTTTAATTTAGCCGCTCGCGCTTGCTTCCGCCTTGTTTCTAAGTTAATTCAAGAATTAAGGTTCCCTTAATAGACTGCAGATGTCAGGAGCTCTCGAGCCACGGTTGACCACCTATATATCTATACAACATGAGCAATTCGATTGCTGAATGGTTCAAAATGGTCGAGCTCTATTTCAAGAATAATAATAAAGGCACAAGAACTCGACAACAGTATAGGGAAAATGTTCATAATGGTCAGAGAATACCAATGGCGTCAAAAAGAAATAGACCCGTCATTTCATTCATAAAAATGAAATAAATAGAATCAAACATCAATTTGTTGTTATGTATAAGTAGAAAAAAGACGGACTGATCGCATAAAGAATAGTTTGCGGTGAAAATTGCAACGCTGTCAGATATCTTCGCGAGGCTTACCAGTGGCGTAGCTATTTTTGAGATAATATATTATTTGCTATATTTTTTTGAGCCCAAATATTAGTATGGTGGATACGACAGTTTTTTGTTCTAAGATGAACAGGAACGACTTCACATTCCAAAAGTGAGAGTTTTAATAATAACTTGAAAACAATTAATTTAGATATTATGTCGTGGAAAGTCTGCACTAAATGGGAAATTTTTTATTATCAATTTCTCGAAAAACTTTCTTCTTGATAAAACTTGTGTGTTTGTCGAAAAAATAGTTTTCACAATATTCAACTTTAAGTCAGATATACATGGCATTCAAAAAATACGAAAAAAAGTATTTCAAGAATTAAAATTTTTGTGACTGCCGCGGCCGTAAAAAATCGTAAATAAAGGTTTAGTATTAGTTATGTCATATTAGTAATAGCTAAGGAAAAGATTTAAATAGAAGAATGTTTTTTTGCTGTTTGACCTTAAATATCTCCACAACTATAATATAAAAAATTTTACTGTTTATATTTAAGATTTTTTATGGCCCTTAAAACTACCGTCAGAAAAATTTTATTTTTTTGAAATCGTTAGTGAAATTCACTTTTTTGAACATCATTATCTAAAGTTTATTACTATCAAAAATTTTTTTTTGAACCACCAACTCTTATCAAGAAATCAATAATAAAAAAAGTAAATAAATGCATTAAAATGTAAGATGTTTAAAAATAAAATCATCGAAACTTTTTAGTGATTCTGTAGCACCCTGTATAATATTTTACACTATATTTGAAACTTAATTTTTTTTATAAAAATTTAAATAACAAGGTTGATAGTGGTGCTGTACTTTATAAATTTTCACCTGGACACGTGGTTTATAAAAATAAAACAAAGTTTAAAAGTTTGGTATAATTTATTTATAAACGGTTTAATATAATAACAAACAACTATTATTATCGACAAAACAAAAGTAACAGCATATTAATTTAATATTTCATTATTTATATAATAATTAAACTCGTCTATTACATATTTAATGATTCAGTGACAATTTTCAAAATCGGAAATTTTATATAGCTTTATATATATATATATATATATATATATATATATATATATAAAACTTTAGGTTAGCAAGAAGCTGATTTAATCAATAATTATCTATGACAAAAGACCGGGGTCTTAGTCTAGGGGGGGTCCGGACCCCCCCCCCCCACGCGCGAGACCCTAAAAATATTTAGGAGTTTTTACATAATTTAACCTACGAAAGTAGAATTCCAATAACTGCTGATTAGCAGTTCCGTATTTGCTCTGCTTACTACAGCTATTTTTTAACTCGAACCTCAGGAAAATTAGGGAGCAGGATATTTTTTGAAATTCTAACTTTTTGAGGGGTTTTTTAACAAGCCCAAGTTTACACTGTTAGACATTCTGCGATTGCAAAGAAGTTTCGCAAATATGTAAATGTAAAAAATTAAGAAAGGCTACTCTAAACAAAGACGCATTTAATGATTTTTTCGTAAGTACGACAGTCGATAGGAAAATAAATTTCATTTTTCTTCCACAAAAATCCCCTGTCATAAGCAAAATTGCGAATGCGTGCCGAGACCAAATTTATGATAATTCCAAGAAAAATTATTATTATTAAACTTAGAATATATGGTAGCTGCTGAAAATTTCTCTTCGTGATCCATTTTCACACAATTTTGAAATTCTTATTCTTATCTTACGTATACAAAACACGATTTAAAGAATAAGAAAAACCTAAAAATACTAAGCAAAAGTCGCCAACGTCCTATTTGCTCCAGATATGCCTATAATTTTTTACATTTTCATAATTGCTCTACCTGTAATGTTTTAGTAGATATCGACAAATAACTAGTTTTTTGCAACTTTTTTTCGTATTTTGTTGCACTTGCAGGGGGACTATCAACAAGTGAAAAAAAAGCATTCTTCTTAATATTTTTTTTTGTCATTGAATTGGTTTTGACAGGGTTGGATCTCCTTAGAACTGAAATCCTGGCTACGTGCCTGCAAAAGACATATTTATGTAATGGTTCATGTGGAAATATTTATTATTAGCAATAAGCTTAGTCATTAAAGAACAAGCATTTCCATGACAAAATACAACCAATAACAGGATGAGTTCTTATTACTATTGTTACTAAAGATGAAGATAAAACTAAATTTTGTTACATGGACCCACTTTGTGTTTTGATGTCTATACCAAGAGTATAATGCTTATTTAATACCTTTATCAGCTTATCACCGACTTATAATTTATCACTTTTTAATGCAACCTATTTTTTGAAATCGGGTTTGTTTTTCAAAACATTTTGATTTCACCCTTTTTCCAACACATTTTAGTTCTATTTACGCGAAGTTAGGTAAAAATTTGGGTCCACTACTTTTAAAAGTTTGCCAGGATCGCGGCAAGTAATATTATATAAAAATGCACCACCTTTACATGTATTGGATCTATTCATATTTACAGAAAATCAGCAATAAACATGGGCCAATATTAATATGAATACAAAATTGGACTTCGTGTCCCTAAAAACCACAAAAACCGTATTATGAAAAACAATATCTTTACAGTATTTATCCCTCAATTTACCCCCTTTTTTCCCCACCATCCACCTTCCCCGCTATACATTTCACTTATTGACAATATAAATATTTTGTGCTAAGATGTTTAATATTTTTAACATTCGTTATAATATATTATATTATTATTTATATTACCGAAATCACCTGATAAAAATAGATTCTCCCTAGTTGGGATAATGTACCTCAGGATGGTATTTATTTACTTTTTTGATTACTTATTTTTCAAAACCAAATTTTTGGGCAATAAATTAAAGCATTTCAAATTCATTAAAGAAAATCTATAGTAAATGAAAAATTGAAAAGTAACTCTATTGCGCTATTTTCATTTTTTGTATATGCTTGCTATATGAGAACTCCGACACTACCCTAAATATTCCTTGAAAATTTCATTCAAAATGCAAACCATCCTGGAATAATTAATGACAATATGAAATAGTGGGTCTTACAGCTTACTCAATTAAAATTTAGTACCTATGCTTTACTAAATAGTATATGTATGGTGTTTATTAACCCCTCAAAAAAGGTGGTTTGATAAATTTTAGAGGAATATTTGCGACTTTTCATAAATGTATAAATTAGCAAAACGCTGTACTCCGTTTATCATCGGTGTCTTCGACTTTATAGACAAGTTGAAGTTATAAAAAATTAATTTAAGCCCAACGGAAATGTGCAATACAAAAACAATACTTCATTTGCAAATATAAGAACGCTATTGGACGGTGATTTTACCCTTCAACTACAGCACTGGTATGACATAACCTTACTTACCTTCTAAAACAAACTTCTGGGTTTAAATCGTTTCTTTTTCTGTAAATAAAGCAAGTTCGCACCATTTTCTTAAAGTTTTTTAAACAGATTCTTGAAAATAGCCACACAAAACACTTGGATTTCCGAAAAACACTTATTTTACCAACTAGGACAATTACAACGCCACGCATCAAATAGGTCGAAACCATGAATGACTACGACTGTCTTCGGCGTCTTCCGAATGATCCCGAAAGAAATCTGTAGTATACTCGAAAAAGGTAGAATTCCGACGTTGCCGATTATTCTGGGCTTTATTTCTTGAAATAAGGAATAATAATTACAGAAGATTTAAATTACATTTAAAACAGATTCGGTTTGAGTTATTTATAATAAGCTATTTAATTATCAGTTTTAAAATATTCTATATCGAAATTTATACTGGGAATTTCTGGAATTCCTTGTTTATTTAGGTAATAGTATAAAGGATGATATCCGTTATAATCTGGCCACAGTAACGGTTTGGCAATCCAGGGTTAATGTTGGATTCCTCCAAAATGTAAACAACTGGGTCTATGTTATTTCCATGTCGTTGGAGAATACCATTTCTACCCACTATAATTCATACGAAAAGCTATTGCAAGAAAAAACACTCTATAAGAAATAAGAAAAAGACGAAACAAGGAAATGAAAAAAAGGATCTTAATATATTATTTCATTTTCAAGAAAATCTGTCATAGATATAAGGTATGGACCACGAAACAAGAGAGTTAGTTATGGAGCAGTTCAGAGAACTTTAAAACAAAACGGATACCACGATTTTAAAATTAGGCCAGCTCAACAATTAAATTACGAACAAAAAAGGAGACATGAATTTGTGCAAATTATAAGAGCAGGCCTTAATCAAAATCCAGATTATTTCAATAACTTTTAATAGACCGATAAGCCGGTATTGGTTATCGGAAAGAAGAAAGGATTTGCCATATTGTCCTTGACAAGCAATTGGCTCCTCAGTACAATCTGGTGCGGCATTTTGAAGTATAAGCTGTTAGGTCCGGTTTTTTTCCGTGGTAACTTACATGGGTTAAGATATCTGAAACTTTTAGAAAATCAAATTGAGCACCTTATCGAACTACCACTTCAAACTCCGCAAAATATAATTTGTCAACAAGACGGGGAACCTCCCCATATATTGCGGCTGTAAGAGATATTGTTCAAAATAATTATCAAGTGAGGATATAGAGATATGGAATAATCAGCTGACCCACGAACGTCCCACTTCTAATATCTTTCTTTGTGGCTATTTAAAAGATATAGAAAACAATAAAATGTTTTTGTTACTTCGCAACCGCATGTCCAGGAAAATAAATCGTACATATTTTTACAAAAATAACGATTTACTTCTTTGTCTTTGGCTTTACATGTTTGATGAATTTTAAATTTCGGCAAAGGTCGACTACTGGTCTTAAATTCGAGTCATTTCTCAAAGTTCATCTCGCCAAAATAATTCAAAAGTTTTAATATTCTAAAACACTGTGGCTACTTTTCTTTAAAACATTAATTTAAACTAGAAAATCAACAAATGAAATGTAAAGTCATAAAAATAGAATTTATAATCTAAAATGATTGCGTATAATCAATCTATGACTCGAGATCCACATTAAACGTATCAACTAACAAAAATATTTAGGTTTCCTCGGCGCACAGTGGTCAATAATTCGTTCGTAGGATACCATAACTTTTGATATCGAACATTCTTTAATATTTTTAATTCTATAACATGTAGCATATTAATTTGATGTATACATTATGTGAATAAACCAAAACTAAAACCTCGCACTCATTCTGTTTGTCAAAGTAATGATAAAGGAATACCAAATTGATAAAAAAGTAAAAGAACATTATTTACTCATATATGTTGAACATGATTATATTTTTAAGCCTTAGAATGTGATCATATAATTTTTTAACAATACAGGATACTAACTACCTAAAGTATACATAAATAAGAATATGCAGAAGAGTTTTGTACTTAATATTAATATACAGTACGAAAAAAAAGTCTGGACTACCGTTAATATTTTCTTGTTTTTAAGATTTTATAAAAAAAAAGCCGAAATAGGTATACTGATTATATCGTGCATATTTTTGATATTTTTACATGGAAACAATCGTTTAGACAACAGTAGATTATGTTTTTATTGAAACTTAAAAAGTTGTATGTTTTGCATTTTTAATAATTTAGGTAAATTTCAATAAAAACGTAATCTGCAATACGATATTAGAGTTTATACTCTAAACGATCGTTTTCATGTAAATAACCATTGACAACTTAGGAAAAATTAATAATTTTGTTGTAATTGGCTGCTTCATTTATCTACACATAAATAAAAGTTTAGGTAGTGGCCATTTTTAATGGAATTGACAGATTGTCACTAAAATTTGGGAATTTTAGGATCATGCTTAGCTTAAAAAGACTTTTTGAAAGAGGGGTCACAAAACCAACATTACAATTAAAAAAAATATATCGATTACGTCATATATTTGACAGCTGTCATTAAAAAAACAAATGAATGTCACCAAAATGTGCGCGACATAAAAAATCAGTATACCAATTTCAGCATTTTTTATAAAATCCAAAAACAAGAAGATATTAAAGATAGGCCAGACTTTTTTTCCGCACTGTATATTTATAATATAATAATATACGTATTATATATTTAATATAATAATAATTAATTTTAATAATATTTCTTGAACAATAATAAACAAAATTACACAGTTTTAATTTTTAATAATGAAAGAACATCTTTGGGTAGTGTAGATAACTTACGCTTTGGAAGCGGTCTTAATGTACTTATGAGAGGATCCGATGATATTAACAAAACATGAATCAAATCTTCATTGGTTTTTAGTCTTGAAATCTTGCGAGTATTGTGTTTTCGAAAAGTTCGGTACTCTTTATGTCTGGCCTCTAGAGCCTCCTCACTTAATTGGCCAATTGGGCATAGAATTGAGTCAATCACATCCGCACCATGTATTAGTATTTTATGTACCGAGGCGGGCATCGGATACCAGTCATATAAAGAAACATATACTTTCGCGGTATCTAGAGTATACGCTTTAAATTTTTCAACATCTATGTCATAACCGGAACATATTGTGTCAAGTATTATTGAAAAACGTTTAATCAGGTCTTCATCAACCCCTGTTATCTGAGAAGTTTTAACAGGATTCGAAAAAAAACGTCTTGACGTGTTTCCGTCGTTAGAAGTGCCTTTACCTTGCTTAACCACATCTATTAGCATTCCCGTTTCAGCTTTAAATCTCTGAATAATAGCTCTTTTGCGTCCATCTATGGATCCCTTTGGCGCCCTCCATTGCTTGATATGTAACCTATATGCTATATGAAGCAAGCACTCCATAAATCGAATGCGAGCATGCAATGTGGAAAGCCCAAAATTAAAAAATTCTGTTTTACAGGGACGTTGTAGAACTTCTTCCAAGCTATTCATATTTTTTGGTGAAACACCGCAAATATAGCACACTTGCGAGCATCGATTATGCGCTAAAACATTACACACCTTGCCATCGAGCATCGTTTTGTGAAGAACGTGCATAATTTGAATGGTTTTTTCTCCATTTATTTTTATCCTAGTTGGCTGTAGTTCTTTCTCCTGCTTTTCAATAGAGCCTATTTCTTCCACTGGTTTTTCTTCAGTTTCTTTACAAAACGTAAACCTTATGGGTCTACAAAAACGAGTAGAACTAGGTCTAGGATTATTCCAAACTATTATTCGGTTTCCAGATGATTCATATTGCAACTGAAGTGGTACTAAAGAGGACTGAAGGATGTCAGAATCGTTATTGGATGAGTCAGCAAACTTCTGGCTATAAAGAGAGTGTCCAGAACTTCCATCTGTTCCCCATTTATGTATCATTTTAAACGAACCATTGGCGTTGTTTTTTAGTACTTGTAATATAACATTTCTTTGAACCTCCGCTAATCGTCTACTGGTAAGGTCTAGCAAAACTTGTAAATCAATATTAACTGCATTTTCCGTGATATTTATGTTTTCTTGTGGATAGCATCGTTGTTTTGCTTCCATAACTCTAAAATAGGGTGGATAAAGTTTGATTCCTTTTGACATTGCACCTTGTCGAAGAAAAACATACTGTGATTTTGTCAACTTGCAGCTGGTAATAAGTGCTAAAGCTTCTTCGGACGAATATAAATAACATTGACGTTTTAAACGATCTGGAGCACTTTTATTAGGATTGCACGCTTTTTTAATTAATTTCACAGATTTATTAGTTTTTTGTGTCACGTTTTTTATCACAACGGCAATATTTCGCTTTCCTTTAGATATGTATGCCGCTTGTGTCGCAAAAGCAAGTTCTTCAGGTGAATGTTTTTCTAATAGTGGTTGAATTCTTCTACGTTTCGCTCTTGACGAAGACTCCAAAAAAGGCTTGGGCGGACGTCCAGTTTTTGAGATGTGTAGAGGTGTACTCGTTTCTTGGCATATTTCTGTATATTTAGAAATGTCAAATAATGCATCTAACCATTTACGTTGCTTGGCAACAAAACTGGATTCTTGGCTTTTACAGTTCCTCCAACGTTTCAGAAGATTGCATAAAAATATTTTTATATCGGACAAAATTAGATCATCTTTGTATACTAGTCCCCGATTAATAATTTCATCTTTTAAATAGTCTTTTAAACGGTTTATATTACCTTTTGATGCTCCGTGCCTTAGCAAGTTTTCGGAACGCAGTAGTTTAAACAGGATCATTCGTGTGAGGCAAGGGGCAATATCTACAAAAAAATTAAAAAATCGCTTTAAGAGACAAAAGTAAACGATGTAATATAAAGGAAACTTTAGGAAAAATATTGAACTAAAACACTGAAGAGAAAAAATCATGATACAACGTGAAACTTTTTTTTAATATGAACAATAAAATAAAAAATTGTTGCATATGCATCATGATAATTTTTAAAGTATTTAAAAAATAACGGACTTACTTTCATCAGCATATTCCATGTTAAAAATACTCTACTTTCGTCTGGCACACACAGTTATTGCACAACAACAAACATACATCACATAATACATAAATAAAATGGCCGCTACCGCTGCGAAAAAAACAAAACATCAGGCTAAGCCGCCTTAGATCTTTGTTGTCAAGCACATTATAAAGGTCAGTTTTGGCTTACGCGCAGCTATAGGGTTTGGTTTTTATCAGTATTATTATTAGAAATCGAAAAAAAATATTTTCATTTCCTTAGTTATGGTATTCTAATAATTAATAATTATCCACTGTGCGGCGCGGCTGTTGACCCAAACTTTGCCAACGTATATTCAGTGGCGGCTATTCAGGCGAAGTAGGTGAAGTGCTATTTCACCAGGAAAAATAAACAAGCAAACATCTGACTATATTTATTATATATTTCTAATTTTACCTAACTGGTAAAAAATAAACTGTACATCTCGAATAAATATATTACTTGACCATTGGCGGCATGTCTTTTTAAAACTTTCAATCGAACTTTATTATAACAACTATAACAGTGGCGCAAACCGCTTTAACTTTGCTGGAGGTGCTATGTTTAGTTTACGATTTTCCTACTATGTTGCCATGACAACGCATACTCGATGACGTCGAGCCCAGCGCCATACAACGCTATTGCAGGCGCAGTACACTACACCCACGTGTTGTTCAGTTTGCGGTGGTTGTTTACTTTTATTTTCGCGGATTTTGCTGCAACCGGTGAGTTCCTTTGCAGTTGACTTGACCGTTTTGTGTTATATTTATTTATGGGTTTGGTACAACTTCAAATTCGAAGTTAGTAAATGTGATTGTTCAAGATTGGAATAAATTAAAAGACGTCTTTGAATTTATTACAAACTGTGACAATTCTGATGAAAAATCCATCCGCCTTGCGAAAGGATTTTTAGGTGATATGAACGATTTTGAATTCACGTTTCTGGCATTAGTGTTTAACGACATTTTCTCTAGCTACCGCTGCGAAAAAAACAAAACATTAGGCTAAGCCGCCTTAGATCTTTGTTGTCAAGCACATTATAAAGGTCAGTTTTGGCTTACGCGCAGCTATAGGGTTTGGTTTTTATCAGTATTATTATTAGAAATCGAAAAAAAATATTTTCATTTCCTTAGTTATGGTATTCTAATAATTAATAATTATCCACTGTGCGGCGCGGCTGTTGACCCAAACTTTGCCAACGTATATTCAGTGGCGGCTATTCAGGCGAAGTAGGTGAAGTGCTATTTCACCAGGAAAAATAAACAAGCAAACATCTGACTATATTTATTATATATTTCTAATTTTACCTAACTGGTAAAAAATAAACTGTACATCTCGAATAAATATATTACTTGACCATTGGCGGCATGTCTTTTTAAAACTTTCAATCGAACTTTATTATAACAACTATAACAGTGGCGCAAACCGCTTTAACTTTGCTGGAGGTGCTATGTTTAGTTTACGATTTTCCTACTATGTTGCCATGACAACGCATACTCGATGACGTCGAGCCCAGCGCCATACAACGCTATTGCAGGAGCAGTACAGTACACCCACGTGTTGTTCAGTTTGCGGTGGTTGTTTACTTTTATTTTCGCGGATTTTGCTGCAACCGGTGAGTTCCTTTGCAGTTGACTTGACCGTTTTGTGTTATATTTATTTATGGGTTTGTTACAACTTCAAATTCGAAGTTAGTAAATGTGATTGTTCAAGATTGGAATAAATTAAAAGACGTCTTTGAATTTATTACAAACTGTGACAATTCTGATGAAAAATCCATCCGCCTTGCGAAAGGATTTTTAGGTGATATGAACGATTTTGAATTCACGTTTCTGGCATTAGTGTTTAACGACATTTTCTCAATCACGGACATACTATTTGACGTTCTTCAAAAAAAATCGCTTGACATTAATTTTTGCATATCCAATATAAAACGCTGTTGTGAGGCGCTCTGTAAAAAAAGAATTGAACATTTTTTTAATATCAAGTTTGATAAAGCAAATTCTGTTACAGAAATAAATAATCACAAACGTGAGCTTGCTAAGCTTTCACCTGAAGAAATTAGGGCTAAGTATAGAACCCTTTTTTATGAAATAATGGACCATATTTTAACGGAAATGACACTAAGATTTCAAGACTGTGAAAAACTTACATTTTCATGTTTGGCAGGTTCTTCTAAATTTTCCGAATATACACTACGCATCAAAATTAACGCACCACTATAAATCGCACAGCATTTCAATGTGGATTTTCTTGCGAACCGCTAAACGGATTTTGATGATTTTTTTTTAATGTAGATTTGTTTATCGCTAAAAACGCCGCGATGTGAGTTTTTATTAAAATTTTAGTTTTGAGCATATACAGAAGCCAACAATGAGAGTTATTTTTCTCCAGAATATTTGAAACACCCTGTGGATCGTTTCAGCCGTAACAACGCTTGATACAAATTATAGCCCCATGTTTTCCTAACAATTTGGTTTTTGTTTCATGTCACTATATTTATTTTTAAATGAAATGCAGAGCAAAAGATTAAAGCGCACTAGTTTATTTTAACAATTCAACGTCTTAAAATAGGGTAGGCCATGAAATGAACAAGTTTGACAAACTGTCATGTTTGTTTATTATGTGTTAATTTTATCTTTGAAAAGTGATAAAATTTTGGCTATGGAGCGTCAAACAAGGAATTTGTCTCGTGACGAATGCGTAGCAGCAATTAGAAAAGAAGGATTAAGCTACCGTGCTATAGCTGGGAGACTGGGAGTTTCTCATTCATCAACATCGCGCGTTGTCCACCTTTTTGAGTAAACTAACGATCATAACCGACGCCATGGGCAAGGAAGGCACCGAGGAAAAACAGTAAACCAGGATCGTTTCATTCGGTTACGTGCTTTGAGAAAACGTTTTGTAACAGCAAGACATCTTCAGGTACAACTTAACGCTACACATAACGTCCAAGTAAGTGTGTCCACTGTAAGAAGACTGCAGAACAGAATTTAAGATTCCGAATTTCAGCAAGAGGGCCGAGGTTAAACGCAAACCATCATTGAACGAGACTGCAATTCGCCAGACAGCATGTAAACTGGAATCTTGAGGTTTGGGAGCGAGTCTTGTTCACGGACGAGTCCAGGTTTTGTTTGTACAGCTCCGACCGACGCGTACGAGTACTACGCAGGCCAAATGAGCGGTATTCACAGTGTTACATTCGTCAAACCACGCTATTTAATGGAGGTTCTGTAATGGTTTGGGGACTGACTGCCCGAACAGAACTTATTTCTTTACGTGGTGGTCCATTGAACAGTGAACAGTACATTACTGACATCCTATCCGAACATATTGTTCCTTTGGCTCCTTACATAGGCCAACATTTCTTGTTAATGCACGACAATGCAAGACCCCACGTCGCTCGTATAGTGCAAGAATATTTACATGAGATGGGTATTGAGACTCTTTACTGGCCTGCAATTAGTCAACCCTATTGAACATTTGTGGGACATTATAGACAGACAACTTAGAAACCATCAACCCTTACCAGCCTCTCTTGACGACATTCAAAATTTTGTCACAAATTTATGGAACGACATTGATGCCTTGTGTCTAGTATGAGTCGTCGATGTGAAGCCGTTATTCAGAGTAGAGGCGGAAACACGCGATATTGATATTCTCAATTTTTTTCTAATTTTGTCCTTGCCAGCAATATTGTTAAAATAAACTAATGCGCTTTAATCTTTTACTCTGTATTTCATTTAAAAACGGAGATATTGACATGAAACCAAAACCAAATTGTTAAGAAAACATGGGGCTATAATTTGCATCAAGCGTATACCCGCTGTTACGGCTGAAACGATCCACAGAGTTTTTCAAATATTCTGAAGAAAAATTACTCTCATTGTTGGCCCCTGTATATGCTTAATACTAAAATTTTAATAAAAACTCACATCGCTGCGTTTTTAGCGATAAACAAATCTACATTTAAAAAAAAACATCAAAATCCGTTCAGCGGTTCGCAAGAAAATCCACATTGAAATGCTGTGCAATTTATAGTGGTGCGTTAATTTTGATGCGTAGTGTAGTTTAAATTTTCCGACTGGCCCGTTTGAAAATTTGCTACCGTTATTTGGGGAAATATTTTCAAAAAGTCAACGACTTAAAAATGAGCTTGGTCTTATTTTTGCCAATGAGAGTAATTCGAATATATCGCTACAAGAGCAAGGGAAAAAAATTAATGAAAATAAATACATTTTTACCGAAGCATATAAATTGTTTTCCCTTATTTTGACAATACCGCCGACAAGTGCTTAGTTCTCTTGGCAATATTTCAATTTAAAAGGAATTTCTGGAGGAGATTGCTCCATCCATTTTATGAGGATATTATAAATAAATTTGCTGCTATGAAGGATAGGAGAATTGATTTATTATACAAAATTTAGGTAAGTCGTAAAGAAATATTCTACCCCCTCCACATATAAAAAAATTCTGGAAAAAAAATTATTGCGATATTTTCTTGCTTCATTTGCAATTCACTTACTTTTTCACCCGCGAGCCGCTACTGCGTATATTACCTATGCACCCTTGTGAAAATTTGATTGGTGACACTCCGGAAAAACTCGCCTCCGTTTGCAACCATGAGGTCAACGAGGGCTACCAGCTGTGATCGATGCCAACGAAACAAAACCTTCGGAAATCGCGGTGCGAAGCATCGATAGTGTGACGCGGAAATAAGTGAACGGTCAACGAGTTTATATGCTTAAAATAATAGAGGGAATTTCCAAATTAAAAAAAAAATTGTTAAAACATTAATTATGTATTATTTTATTTATTTGTTTCTGTTTGGAAATATTTACTGGGGGTTCGTTGACCATATGACCTAATGAAAGAACCGCCACTGACAATAATATTGAAGAAATTTTGAGAAAAATATTTGAAGAAATAAAAAATTTAAATGAGAATGAGTACAAAGCAATTATAAAGAACTAGAATTTAAAAAACTAATTTTAGATAAATGTGACGAGGTTAATGGGGGACGTACGTACAGAGCATTTCATTTAGCTTAGAAATTATAGCTTTTATTTATTTTCTTGTTTATGGTTGCTTATAAGTTTGAATTAGTACCATGTTATTTCCAAATTTAGTAAACAGAATTTAAAAACTATCTAAAATGTTTTGTCTTATTTCGTAAATATTTTGTAGAATATTACCATAAAATAAAAATTTCAAGCAGTAAATTATCAGTGTCATAACGAAAAATAAATCTTTACCTCCAGGTAGTAGTAGGGTATCTAAAAAGCTAAGCAATTATATCCGAAAAATTGTAGTATTTCGCAATAGAAGGTTTTAGTTTCATATTTCGAAAACTGTTAGTTTTTGATACATGTTATATTATACAAAAAATATAGAGAAGTTATCATAAAATTCAAAAACATGTGGTATATAGTATTAAAAAAAAAACAAAAGTTGGTACTTGCCTTACCTTTTTATGACATTCTGTATACATTAAAATATAAGCAAATAAAAATGCAGATCAAATCAAACATTGTTTGGAACATTTTTTTCTAATTTCAAAAATAACCGTTATACTTCCATTTAAAAATTTGTCTGGTTCACCCTGTTCAACCCATTCATCCTTACTCGGACTAAACCTATAATATTAATATTATGCAAGTGAGGTTGAACAAATTTCGTACTCTATTAAGTTACCCCCTACTCCCACTTCATCTCAAAACATGTTTTTTGTGCAAAAGCTATATTTTTTTAAATACACCAAGGCAAATTCCTTCTTTGTTTAATAATTATTTTAGCCAAAAAAGAACAAGATAACTGAATATCTTTATTTAAAAAAATACTAACATGCTAATTATTATAAAACGTCAAATCGTTATCAATTTCAGTCAAGGACAGGAAATTATAGTACATTTACT
Organism: Kuschelorhynchus macadamiae; assembly: GCA_030620095.1. NCBI lineage: Eukaryota > Metazoa > Arthropoda > Insecta > Coleoptera > Curculionidae > Kuschelorhynchus > Kuschelorhynchus macadamiae. The sequence continues at coordinate 785,893 of JAUTXW010000204.1, forward strand.
TATTTATTTTGCTCTACTAAAGTGGTTAAACGATTTGATTTTAATTCAGTAACTGTAGAGATAGGGAAACATATCTGCATCTACAAGTTGGAGCTGAATCTGAACTAATGAAAATATCGAAAATTATCATTTAAAGGTTAAAGAATCCGCTTACAAGGTATCTTATTTTCGGTACTTTTGCGGGGTATCTCCCTTATTTTTAAAGATAGAGGGTTGCGGTTTTCGCCACAGTGTGCTACTTTTTTTGAGAAATTCAAGATGGCGCCAGTAGAATTTTCAGAGCTCTTTTGATTTTTGAGATACAGGGGTTTTTGAAAATGTTAATTTACTTTTTTTACAGTAATGGTGCGGTCTACGAAAATTATGAAATGGTGGTTTGATTCATATAATCTAATGAAAGGGAAGCTCTGAAATTGTATTTACAAAGGTAATGTATTTTGAGCACTATGATTAGGATAATATCTTAGGAGTGCATTTTGTTGATATTGGATATCCAGAGAAAAGACAACCTTTCCGAGACATATTTGCCCGCCTTAAATCAAATTTAGTAGAGCACGGGCCATTTATCCAGCCCCAGCCTAAAGCATACACTAAATAAGATAGAGAGAAAAAAAATAAACGTATTGGGTTATGTCGAAGCGCGCCTTTACCTTCTTGCCAGCAAATAGAGGAAGCAACTGGTGTATCCAAGTCTGATGCTCGAAGAATTTTGCATTTTTGTCACTTATATAACTTCCACATAGCTCAACATTTACACCCCACCGATGCCGAGCGCCGAATGTTGTTTTGCCAATGGTATTTGCAACAGATTCGTTGTCTGGTCCGATGAATCTTATTTTTAAAGTGCCGGAATTTTTAATCGCCATAAAATTGACCAGCAGAAAATCACTTTAAAAAACTAAATTTAATGCGACCCTCAAAAGATATATGTCCAAAGATGTTAAATTGCTAATAAGAAGCAAGCACCGAAAAAATACAATATTTTCTGTAGGGGACAGAAAAACCGATATCTAGATGCCTCAAATATTTGACCAGTTACTGTTTTAGAAAAAACATAAAAGATGATTTTAAATTATATATTTTTTTATTTTATACATATATTATTCCATTTCTAAAATATACCAGATGTCAATCGGATAATTGATCAGGCTGTTTCCCCATTGAAAATGTAGTTCAATAAGATGCAAAATGCAATTGAACCTAATAAACCACTCCAGAGTCACCAACAGGAGCAAAACCGACATATGTGGTTACCAAGAGAACATCCGAAATCTTCGTCGTACTTAATACTCTATTAACACCGAGCAGCATATAGCCACCTGTGGCGAAACTCATAACCCAAGAGTAGCAAATCGAAAGTAGAAAAATATTAACGCGGCAAGAACTAGTATATAGTAGAAAATGGAGTTTATTTGGGATAACCCCTATAGCAATGAAGTTTGGCTAACTATAGACCCAAATATTAACGCGGCAAGAACTAGTATATAGTAGAAAATGGAGTTTATTTGAGATAACCCCTATAGCAATGAAATTTAGCTAACTATAGACACGTGTTTGTCTTCATCAGTACAGTCAACTAGTTGAGTGACGAGTATGTGTATTAATTTTGGCGCTAGTTGTACTCGCCTTAACTAGTTGGCTGTACTGATATAGACCTTAAGTCAGAAACACGTGTCTATAGTTAGCCAAATTTCATTGCTTTAGCGGTCATCCCAAATTAAACTCCATTTTCTGCTATATATTAGTTCTTGCCGCGTTAATATTTTTCTACGTCATTTTATATTAATATTTTCCTTTTGCAAAAAAGTGCATTTTACTCCTCCCTAATGATATCTAAATACTCTCATAAATTGAGGTTGGCTTGAAATAGTTCATCAAATACTCCGTTATCTGATACTTTTTTATTTTTCTTACAGATCAACACAAGAACCAGGTATTATCCTCCTAAATTACTTTGTTTAGAGCGTAACGAAGTCTATATCTTTTGTATGCGTCATAGGATCGGGGACATTATACTACGCCATGCACAACAAATGATGGTTTGACAAGTGACAGGTAACATTTGTACAGGGGGGTCCGTTTGCATGGGCAGTAACATCACGCTGGCTAAAAACATCGTTTAAGCTCGGAACGCCGAAGTCATAATTAGTAATAGCACGTGTGCTAGAGAGTAGAATGGGAAACAGCACGCAATCTATAAATGTCCGCCACCGTCTCAAGAAAAAAGTCATTGCAGTGTATAAAAAGAGCCCAAAGAGCAGACAGAAGCACTAAGAGACTCTCAAATACGAAATAAAAAAATCCACATTCGCTTGCCAATGTGTTAAAGAAAATAAGGGTCTTGGGGGTAATAAATTTAGAAAATAATTAGAGCCTTTTGTTGTACAAGACTCACGTTTGCTGCATGTATTTATTCGTTTTTCAAGCAATTTCTAGTTTTACTTAAGTTTTTTAAATATTAGTATTTTCTAGAAAAATGAATAAAATTATTTTGATTTTGGCAATCACAATTTTGTACTTTTATTATCTTTATTTAAAAAAAAAAGTATTTCTGATCACGCAAATCTTAATAATTCTTCAAGCAAAACCTTTTGTGAAAAATAACTTTTTCTTATATCTTTTACTTGTTGGCTGATTTGTCCTCTTGTGAACATACTGTTAATTTTCCATGTACGCATCTTATATGAAACCAATTACAAAAAAACCAAATACAAGAAAAAACTTTTTACTTTATTTTGTCATATTGGGGCACTATTTAAGCATTATTTAACAAGCATGTAATGTATAGGCCATATTACCTAAGCCAAAGGTTGTATAATATAGCCGTAATATAAATATTATACAAACAACGGGTATACTTTATGTACGACTATTCGAATTTTGTTTCCATTGTCCGAATTTATTTGTTAAACACAATAATGACCATTAAAAATGCTGTAAAACTGCGAAATAACTGAAAACGAAAAAAATATGTTTATTTGTCAAAAATATTCACTTTAGTTTCCATAATATGTACTACGAAAGTTTATATATAATTATTTACATCAAGGGTGCGCTTTTTGATTATCGCCAGTGCGATTATGCGAGTGCCATTACTAGCCAATACTTTAGGACATCAGATTTTCTAGCACGCGTGCTATTACTACGTATGCTGCTAGCATAAGTGCCGTTACTAGCCACGACACGGAAAGTCCGATTTTCTAGCACACGTGCTGTTACTGTATATGCGACCCGTTTATGTTGGGGCACTTCCTTATCACAAAAAGTATAAGAGATGGAAAGAAAAGATGGATACAAAGGTTAATTAGGAAAATTCGAAAGTTTAATTTATTTTATTTTTATATATACAGAGTGCGTCGTTTTTCTTGGGTAGATATCAACTTTCTTATTTTAAACGGAACACCATGTTTATCGACATTTATCTTCAGAATGTGTTACATTTTTTAACCGGTATAAAAGAAGGTATTTTGGTACTTTTTAAGACTCTGCTTGCCATAAAAATTATTATTGTATGTTTTATTTGTTGCCTAATAGTCAACTCTCAAAATAAAAAGAATGACAGATTAGTGTTGTCAAATTTCGCGTATAATTATTTTTCTCAACATTTTTAAAGGCAACCCCCTGTATATTATGTTTGATCTATATACAGAACTAAACGACGAGTTTAACGATATATATATATATATATATATATATATATATATATATATATATATATATATATATATATATATATATATATATATATATATATATATATATATATATATATATATATATATATATATATATATATATATATATATATATATATATATATATATATATATATATATATATATATATATATATATATATATATATATATATATATATATATATATATATATATATATATATATATATATATATATATATATATATATATATATATATATATATATATATATATATATATATATATATATATATACATATATATATATATATATATATATATATATATATATATAGACTTATTGACGATTGTCTTCAGCAAATAGTTTTTTTATCTTCAAACGGAATTTCCAAAGATTGTACACGAAATATTATTATCCATAGTATTAAAATATTTTATCCAGGTGTAATTACCATTTTCTCTAATCCAGTTTTTGTAATGTGCATTCAATAATTTGGAGCACCATCCTGCTACCAAATTAAATTTGCTCGTTCTCTTGGAGGCACTTCTCCCTTGTGGAAAACAAGGCGTTGGAGTTTATTTAAAATCTCTAAGTAAAACTGGGAATTTAAATTATGTATAAAACTTCTGGACCTATATTTAGGGATCCGTAAATGCCGCACTAAACTTTTACAGAAGCTCTTCCTGATCTTGTAACTTCCAGAACTTTTTTTATTTATTCTCCCTGTCTCATTAATGAGTATTTCAGTTCAGTTCAAATACTATTAGAAAATATATTTCCATAAAAATATTGCAAAAATCTAACCTGGAGTTGCATCACGTTGTTCCAATTTATGTACTGGACAATATTTATAAACCTCATATTTGTTTATTTGAAAATTCGTTTGAAGCGTTGTTCTTCTGGCGTCCAAATCCAAAGATGCACACCCGGTTGAATTTTTAGTACTCTTTTCAAAATACAACAAAATATTAAGTTGTTCGTGATAAGTCAAAACTTGAAAACAAAACAAAAAGAAAATGCGATATAATAATCTGTGTAAAACGATTTGTGCGACTATGAGAGTAATCAAAAATAAAAGATGCATTCAAGGCTAATTTCGATGAATACGTCAATATATGTGCCGCAATACAAATACTAGGTTCAGTGTTTCTTAAACAGAGTTTAAGTTGCCAGCGTCACGTAATCCTAAATAATATTCAACCCCTTATTAACTATTGAGTGCCTCCTAGGAGACAAGCAAATTTAATTTGAAAGCAAAATTGTGCTCCCTATCAGAAATGAAGAAAAAGCAAACCATATGACAACACAATACAGATAATAGTAATGGGGTACTGTTAAAGATTTAGTTCGCAAACACACCCCATGAACAATGCAAAAAATTGTAAATCACTATGTTTGAAAATCTCATTTAGGGTTAAAAAATATTTACTGAAGATAATCATCTATAAGACTGAAACGGTGCCTCGCAGACCAATGTTGTTAAGTATCGTTGGACTCTTCGTTTAGATCTCTATTTAGATCTGACATAATATACAGAAGGTTGCATTTGAATATGCTGAGAAAAATAACTATACGCGAAATTTGGCAACACTATATTTTTTTTATTTTATGAGTTGGGTACTAGGCAGTAAATAAAAACTAATAAATACATTAAATGTACCAATCTAAAATAAAAAAAAAACATGATACATTTATACAAATGCAAAACGTCGCATCACAGAAGCAACAAATTATATATGATTAAAAGTGTGGTGAAAAACACTATATGAATTCGTGTAAATATACGGGGTGCCTTATTTAAAATAAGGAAGTTGGTATCTGCCCACAAAAAAACGATGTAGCCTCTATATATAAAAATAAAATAAATTAAACACTCAAACTACCCAATTAACTTTCGTATTCAAGTTTTCGCTCCATCTCGTATACTTTCTGAGATAAGGTAGTATCCGAAGATAAACGGGTCACTATGTGTATAATATTAATTAAAAATTAGAGATAACGAAGTAAGTCTAATTATAGTAAACGGCAGTCAAATAAGTCGGGTCTGACGTCATGTAAAAATCTGAGTTAAATCGAAAAAAGCGGTGTTCCTCAAAATGTATACATGGGAAAAATAAAAAATGGCCGATTAACACCTGGTTTAAAAGTTTTACCTTTCAAGTCAGGTTAAGTTTTATTTGTCAAGTTAGATTTGGGTACGTTCAGAATTTTAAAAAAATATATTTATGCTGTTTATTAAAAAAAACTTTAATTGCTAAAATATTATATATCTGATAATAAGAGAGCCCAAAGGGTTGTAAGCTCTAAAATTTGGTCAAATAATAAATTCGTATTAACTGTACGAATTATTTTGATTTGAATCCAAATTTCCAATATTAAAAAACTTACAGCCAAAATTGTCTTATAAAATTTATATATTTTTTGTCTACAGTCAACTTTTGTCAAAATGCAAAAATCTTGACACTAATAAAATAGATTATTTTACCTGAAATAAAAAAAAAGGAGTTTATTCAAATAAATATTTGATTGCGATACGCGAAACAAATACCCATTTCAATATTGAGCAAGATTTATTTTAGAATATGTGTTTGGCCTAAATAAATAATTACTTAATTGTAATAAAATAAGATATAAACAAATACATCGTTTATTTGGCTGAAATAAACATGTATTAAACGCAATTAACCTAGTAGCTATACAACGTTCTGTTAAAGGAAAAGGTGCAACACTAAATTGTAAATATGCGACACTTAAAAGAGAAAACTACAAAATACAGGATTTAATTAAAATCAGAAGCACAAAAGGCTTTGTCTAAGATTCGGGAAACATTAAACAGACTTAATACCACAGTAAAAATAATAAGGATTTATTAGGACATCTAACAGTTTTTCTCGATCCCACCACTCCATAATTATTTTTTTTGGTATGTTCTTCCTCCTTTTTCCAATTGTCCTCTGATATATGATCTTAAGAGTCTTGCCTTACCTTTAAAATTTCTGATGAAAGTCCTGCGATAACATGCTTTTCATAATAAGATTTTGCGCGTATTGGCTCGATGACATTAAATTGACAATGGTAAGGAGGCGTAAATCTTTTGTGTTTTTAAAGATTTTGCTATTGAAAGCAGTTCTGCTTTTAATAAATTTGAAGCGGGATTTTGATTTTTTTGTTAATAACCGCTGAAAAATGTGACTTTTTTCCACGATGAAATTGGTTGTTTGTTTAACATTCTAGAACGATATGATGCATTGTCCAAAACGATTAATGAGGGTCTGTCTAAATTTAGAATAAGCATTTCCTTTAGCCACTTTTCAAAAGATTCATTATTCATGCTGTCGTGTTAATCAGCAATTTTCGATGTGGGTGAAAATATTAGGTTGGCCCCAGAAACAAATCCACTAGATAAACCAACATTCAACACAATAAATCTTTTTCCCGAACCACAACTTTTTTTTCTTTTAACTGATTTAGCCGAATATACGGTTCTTATGTTCAACTTTAGCGCTTCTGATACTGTTTTTCTGGCTTCTCTTTGCTTTTCTTCAAAACTAAATTTAGCACCATTTTCTTTGTTTTTGGATTTAAAAAAACCCCAAAACGTGTTTTGTTTTCCATTTTACTTCAGATTTTACCGTAAAGTTTTTTGTCACTGACAATTCTCCTAGAAAATGTGACAACCGAGGTGACAACCATTCGGTTAAATCTACGGAGGTGAGTAAACCAAACAGTTGAGTTTTAAATAAAATTATCTCAAAAATTATTCCATTGATATAATTATTGTATTATAGTAAATTAGAACAAAATAAGCTAAACTTGAGGCAATTATTATTTTTAAACAAATATTTTTTCGGGGTACCTAGTTATATATTTAGTAATTAGGTAATCACATTTTTACTTTGATGTTTTAAACATATTTTGAATTTTATGTTTAACAATTCTAAATCAACCTTTGTCTTAGTAGATATAAAATGCAAATGTTTGATAGTCACTGGAACTGGATTTGACTCTCTTTCTCAGCAAATAAAAAGATATAAGACCTTTTCACTTTTCCTAGGGTCTACTTAATTTTTTAAACTAGATACATAGGCTTGGCGAAAATAACACTAGAAATGTTTGTCTCTGATAAAACGATACACTCAACTTATTAGACTGCCGTCGACTTTACTGGGTAGTGGCATCGTTTTATCGCTACTTTACCGAACCTTTACTCCGGAACTAGTGATCGATCATATCACTTGTCAGTTGTCATTGTCTAAGCTAAATCTGATACGTTGATGTGATCGTTCATCGGTTCAAGTGGTACCTGTCGATCGTTATCATCTCAGCGTAACGCTCTGCGCACTCGGCTGTCATGTTTTCTGGTCCGTTTAAATTAAAAAAAAAGAGCCGATAAAGATCGGCCGCTGGATACATGTACTCTCTGCGTGCTTCCAGCATTCATCACTCACTACATTTATTATTTAACGGAAATTATCAATTTATTTTACTGAAAACTTATTTTGGCTTAACAAATTAGGCTGCGCAGCTGTCTCTCAATAAAGCTAGAGTAGAAAAATTGTTAGTAACTAACTAAAGTTCATACCACTAGTTACCTCAATTAAACAAAACTCGAACAAAGGTGAATTTGTGACCAATTAAAATTAAAAGGCGATGTTCTTAAGTTTAAATGAGATTTGAAACTTGTTTTGAAATCTTTTCACAGAAACGCATAATTGGCGGCCTTCCCTCCGGGCAGCTCGGCTAATCAGTTTCTCGGTCTTGTGTTTGCGAAGTTTGTGTGTAAAGTGAAAGAAATTTTCATTTTAGACTCTAAAAGCTGTTTTATATTTTTAACTGAAGTTTCCGTTCCATGTATTATAAACTATAAAGTAAAATAATATTACTTTATGGCACAACATATTGTGAAACCTTTTATTTTTGATTTCAAACAATAAACTTCAATTAGCCTGATCAAATGGTAGTCAAAATTCATACCCCTTTTATGACAGAAATTTGTATGTTGTAATATATTTTAGATAATCATAAACAAAGATAAATCTAAGATCGTGCAACCGATTGTTCAAAAATCTGTAGATGGCGCATAAGGGTCGGCCGTGTTTGTGTAGCGTCTCGTCTTAATAGCAGGTAGCACTGAGAATGACTTGTTCGTCGAAAGCACTCTGATATGATCTTCCTGAATTTTATACACGTTATACAAATAGACTTTCTTGTCTCCTTGAATATTTTAAGAAATAACAAAAATTCTTTATATAAGTTATATGAAATTGGATCAGTTATAGGAAAGACTCCTCTGAATAAACTAAAATACTACCAAATTTTTTAATTTTCAAGTATTATCAGGGCATATGATTTTTAGACATAAGCCTCAAAAATTGGGGTAACTTTTGAAGCATTTGCTGATCTATGTACTAAAGGTGAGACGATTGTTCGATAGGGGATTTAAAGAAAATTTGAAATCAAAGCAGGGTATCCATATCTACCGGATTATTGTTTGTTGCTTTTTTTCATTGCCTTTCAACTTTAGACCTCTATCACTATTGCCTACCCTATCAAAATTAATAGAAAAATTGATGAAAGCACGGATATTATAATTTCTAAGCAAATTTAAAATATTTTGTGAGAATCAATTTGAATTTCGACAATCTAAAAGTACCAATGATACAATGTTTTCTTTTTTACATAGCTTGTATTTAAATCCGAATGTTGCGAATGTAGCTTTAAAAATTTTTCAATAAAATTGGTTCTCCAAAATTTATTAAAAAAATATATTATTTCTCATAAAAAATCAAGGGCATACGCTAATGATTTCAACATTTTACGGCGTCAAGATATCTACGTAACTTTATTTATTTTTTCTCAATTTAATTGACAATTTGGATTAAGGGTTCCTAAAATGATTTTCAGAATATTTTAATCCCCTAAAAATTGCATTTCAATAATACCTTCCCTGTTTACTTATTATACATACTTACAATTCCGCATTTTTTCGTCATTTAAATATGTCCCCCAAAACATCCCCCTTTTTGTTCAAGTCTCCATTTTCAATTTATAACCAGTTGAAGCATAATAGATATAGATTATCCTATTCATCCGAACATTATTTGTTTTATTAATTATAATATTCTTTTTTGAGAAAATATTAAAACCTAAACCTAGTTTGTATATATTTAAATGCAGTTTTTAAAGGGATAACAAATAATATACATTAATACAGAACAGATCTAAGTCAGAATATGCAGCTAATTGTTATTTAATATTACCTATGTTTTTTCGTTTGTATGAATAAATATTTATTTTAGATATTACACGTATGGATACGTATGCATGCGCTTTCCTAAATAGGTTGGTCTTTTTTTCTTAAAAAAATTGTTATAAACATTTGTAAGCTTATTAACACCATCTATTTTTGGTACATGTATATTTATTTTATAATTGTTTTCTCCAACTGTCAATAAAAAACGATTATAATAATTTGGCACTTTAAAGGTATATCCTGCAAAGAAAACAACTTCCCTCTCTATGTCAAACAGTATTTTTCCAAGTTTAGGGTACTCTTTGATCCCCTACAAAAAACAAGTGCGTTCTGCACCTAGTTCCGATGAGACAAAAAGGGACACTCAATGATATTTTAAGGAACTAAAAATATATTGAAAACAATTAAATGTATTGAAAAGTATTTAAAATATATTAAAAGATATTTAAAGAGAATAACCAATATTGAAAAGATTAAATAAGTAGTTAAAAGGTATTTAAAAGGAAAGTGTAAGACTTGCGCGCTCTGTGCGGAACTAAATTGAGTTACACTTTACGGTTCCTAATGAAATATAAAAATCATATCGATGGAAAGGGAGTTTTTCTTTTGGTATTTAAAATTTATAACTTTTTAAATTTTATTGCAATTACTGTTTGTATTTAATGAATTTATTTTGATTCTGATTGTTCTGCAAAAAAGGCTTCATACAAAACATTAAGTTAAGCTTGTGATAAAGCTAGGACTTGGATGATGATACGATACAGGTTTTATGACTGCTTTAGTGATAATATTAAAACCTGTTCTTAAAAGTTTTTTTTAATTCTTCGTTAGTCCTATTCACATTTAAGAAATAGTAGTCATAAAATACATGGTTTTTGTTATAACATTTTAAAACCTGTCTAAAAGTTCTTATTAAACCAATAGATATGTATTGTGCTTCCTGGGAGAGCATTTGGTCTGTAGATGTAATGCTTTAGTCAACACGAGACTACTTTGCTTGTGGGACACCTACGTGAAACACCATTTTGAAAAATGTGCTCGACCTACAAGGGTTATATCCTTCTTTAAAATCACTGGAATCTTGATCTGAGGCATTTCCTGAAAGATAGGAAAATATGTAACAGCGAGCCTAAACGCAGCTCTTGCCGGGCTCTACTGTTTATGTTTATTGCCTTAAGCTAACATTTTTCTAAATTAATAAAATTATTATTTTTCAGATATTTCTAAATATAATTACAAAACTAATGTGACATATTTAACTAAACTCAGCTTATATTCACAGAGATTTTCATTTAAGGTGTTTGGAAACAGTCCTCAAATGCCTAAAAATACATTGAGTATTTATTCTAATTGCATGTACGCCCAGTACATTAAAATCCAATCTAAAAACAATTTAGTCCCGGCTAAAATCCACGGTTATTTTAAAAACTATCAAAACTCGTTTCTACATTCTCATAGCATGCAAGTTTCAAAGCGTTAAATTTATTTTAGTCCGTTGAATATTAGCGCAAAGCAATTTCCCGAAATTATCTACATGAAACAACTTTTTGCCTTGCCTCTAAAAGTAATTTTCTACAAATTGTAACGCTGCAAAAGAAAAGTCGAAACGTCGCAAAATGCATTTCCCCGCATAAATCCCTTACTAAAAAAAATACTTATTTTCTTAGCGCAACCATGAATGTCTTTATATTTGCTTCTAGGAAATTCCTCTACAATATAATCAAACATAATTTCTGTTCCCTTCACATTGCAGATTTTATTGGTCTACACAACTGAGTCCTCGTACCCTTCCCAAGTATGTCTGATCACGTGTTAGAATTTTAAATTCCTGTTTAACTTCATAAATCCATACATCTCTATAAAATTTGAGGCAGCTTAGCGTCAAAAGAGTTTACGCAGCCGACCTTCGCTAAGCAAGCTAAGGTTTGATAAGCAAACTGAATTTTTATGGAATCCGTGGAGTTTCTTTAAATTGTTTTAAATCTTATCTCGGGAATAGGAACAATTTGTAAGGGCAAATGGTTCTGATTCTGATTGAAAATTGATTACAAGTGGAGTCCCTCAAGGTTCGGTCATGGGACCTATTCTTTTTTTTTGTTATACATTAATGATATCACCAACCTAAAAATTAATGGAAGAATCACTCTCTTTGCTGGCGACACAAGCATAACATGGAGTGATTTTGATACAACGTTTTTACATTCTAATATTTCTATATTCTAATATTTCCAAGGACCTTGTTATGATTATGTGTATGAAATGTAATTGAATTTTCAATATCTTGAAGTGTTAAGTCATTGATTTCATAGACATTTATTATTTGGTTTATGATATCTTTAATGAAGATAGAATTGTCTCTGTAAGCAGTTTTTTGTACAATTATTCCTATTTGATTTAATTTAGATTCCAATAATTTTTCGTTAACCCTAATTTGTTGAATAGTGGCATTAAATTTTTTAATTATGCTCAGAGATATTGAGTTTTCTTTTAAAATATTTGAATTTACCGTATTTTGATTATTTTGAAGTTCCGAAATTATTTTATCATACCTTTCCCCATCGTATGCGTCCAAATTTCCCGTTATAGATTTGAAAAACCATCCTAAACCATTAAATAATCCTCGTTTTACTTTATTCGGACGAGGTATAATTTCTCGTATTTTTGTGTCAACACGGTCCTGTATAAGCTTAAGAATTTTAAGGTAATTTGAGACATCAAAGCTATATGCAGCATGTTTATTAATTGTGTCTGTTAGATTTCTAGATTTATTATGAAGCTTATTTAATTCCGTCAAAATTGGGTTAAGGTCATAATAATGAATAAGTGTGTGAGTGGATTTTTGCACTTTTGCATTTCCTAGATTAAAAGGAATTACACCGGGATTGTCTTTTAATTCTCTCACGGTAATTTTTTCTTCGAATCCGAATGTTAAGCGAAGAATGCTGAAAAGATTAAAATAAAGCATTAGTTGGTAAAACTGTATCGTTTTCTCAGGGGACGTTTTATATTACTTAAGTGTACTTTCTCATGGGAACTAGTTTTAGCCGTCTTGCGTTTTTTATTAACAGAAATAAGTTTGCTTGGTTTTGAGAATTAATTGGCATCTTTTTGCCGCACATGCTTTTTTACATATACGTCTTGTTCGGCTTCAAAAATTTCGGGGTCATCCCTATTTTTGTTAATTTTATCGATTAACTTTTCTTTTGACTCCGATAATTTTTCGTTTTGCTTTTTGTTTGTGATTGCTGATATAATCGCTTAGTAATAATTGATCGATATTTATGTCAAACGGGTCGTCAGCTGTTATATGCCCATTAACTACGTCAGTCGGTTTCAGTTTAGTGGAGGAGTGTATTGAATTATTGTAGGCCAGAATGGCATATATCATTTTTTGGGAAACCGGTGTATTTTTAAATTCTTGGTTATTAAGAAGACGTATGTGTTCAGCAAGGGTTGAGTGTAGTCTTTCAATCAGCCCATTTGATTGAGGGTGTTGAGGAGAGCAAAAATGAATTTTTATTTTGTGGAGTTGTAGGAGTTCAGTAACAACCGAATTTTTAAACTCCGTACCGTTATCAACAATAATTTGTTTCGGAATTTTATGATGGGAGAAATAGAAAAGAAGATTATCCACGATTTCTGTTGAGGCCAGTGATTTTAAGGGATATGCCTGAGCGTACTTAGAGAAGCTGTCTATGATGGTTAGAAATTTACTTTGCTCTAGAGTATATGTGTCTAGGTGGACAATTTCAAAGGGCTCGGTCGGCGTGGGGGTTACATTCATTTTCATTTTGACTGGGCGACGTTCATATTTGCTAATTTGACAGGTTTCGCAATCGTTTATAAAAGTCTGTATTGAATTTTTCAAGTTGGGCCAATAATATTTAATGTTGATTTTTTCTAACGTTTCATCGATTCCTCGATGATTTGATTTGCCTTCGTGGTAGTTTTTGATAATTTCCGGTATGTCTTGTTTTTCGGTCACATCGATTAATTTTTTCAAACAGCGTTTAAGATTGATAGAAGGCCACCTAAAGTTTTTTCTTATCACTTCTGAAAAAGGTTCGTATGTATCGGGGTTTTCGAAATAAACGTAATACAATTTTTCTGGTACTACGTATTGTTTTATTAGATTTAAAATGTCTTGCTCAAAGTCGTTTTTGGAAATTTGGGCAATGATTAATGGAAGAATCACTCTCTTTGCTGACGACAGAAGCATAATATGGAATGATTTTGATACAACGTTTTTACATTCTAATATTTCCAAGGACCTTGTTATGATTAAGGTTTGGTCCGATTCCAATCTGCTTTGCTTCAATGTGGATAAACGGTGGCCTTATCTTATAAGGGGACTTTACAACCACTTTAGCTACTTAACAGTAATATTACGTTAATATACGTTGAGCCGGTTAAGTTTGTTACAGTTAGATTGTTATATATGTTTGTCAGTACATAGGGCAGTAAAATTCACTAAAATAAATCTTCGCTTGACACTTTTTCATTTTTTTAGTATTATATCATTTGTGATATCTAAGTCATTTTAATCTAATTTATAATTAAAAACACTCTGTTATACTATATTCAGGCTTACATTTACCATTGATACCTAAGTAACAGAAATAATGCTAGTTTCAGAAATTTCTTGTCACAAATAGCCGGAAGCAAAAGTACAAAATTAGAACCTTACGTGAATTTACTTTATTTTTGGTAGAGCCAATGAAATATACTTGCATATTGTACTGGATTATCATATAATTACTGTTTTATATATAAAATTCACTTTAAGATCTTCCAATTAATAGGAATTAACATTTTTAATATGCTGTGACTCGAAGACTAGGTCAACAATCATGTAAGACAAACAAATGAAGGTAAAATCTAAGTGACATATGTTTCTGATAAGATAATCTAATAGAACATTCAAAAATCTACCTGTATATAGTTTTCTTGCGTTAATATTCTAAGATTCCATTTGTTTATATCAGTTAGTTCAGAAGAATTTTGTTTACCTGTCAAATAGCATATCACATTTTGTTTGAAAATTTCACAAGCACGTAAATTTAAACACAAATGTTTTTTTAATAACTTGGTTCACTATTCTGCATTAATTAGTAAGGTAAATTTGTTCATTAGTATATATTTCGAAATCTACAAGATTGCTTTTTTATTGTTTATCAAATTTTTACACGGGGTTATGATAGGTCAGTTCAAAACCACATGCTTTCAATCGATAGTATAATGCAGTCGAAATAAATATAGAAATGGAAGTATTCTCTATCTTTTTCTTTCTTATTATAAGTCCTATTGATTTGACGTATCGGCGAGCTAATATTACTAATTTAGGTTGGACAAAATACAGGGTAGCTTGGATTAGTTGAGGAGTAATAATATATTTTCATCTCTTTCCAATACCATAGATATAAGGCTATTTTTGTTATAAACCGAACTGGAATTTGACAAGTTAATATTTAATTTAGATTTATTGTACCAACTTTATTTTGTTGATACTGAGAAAAGTTGTTTTTTTCTAATAGTGTTTTGGAATGTAGAAAAGGATATGTTGATTTAGAGTGTTTGGTAATATTGTGTGATGGAAACCATTTCGTGTACGTGAGAAGGGCTAAGAAAAAGATCTTTCTTTTTAGCACCAAGTCTCATAAACGACGAAAGTGTCGGATGTTCTGAATTTTTTTTTATTGTTAAATAAATTCCATCCCAAATGGGAGATTAGAAGGATCCGATTTGACAAAGTGAAGTTGAATATTATGGTTTAGTAAATTTTGGGTTTAAACTTTACGGCCTATATGGCGATTTTGTCTTAATTACTTCCACGTGCCACTAACATCGGTCATCTTAATATTGGTACTCATCAAGCAATTTTTTTTTGGTACCCTCGTAGCTACACTGAGGTAAAAATTTTGTATTATATTCTCGTATATATTGTGTGCTGTTTTGTCTGTCTGTAATTATATTCCAGACTTTGTTGTAAAGATTTTTCTACATGCGGCAATTCTTGTTTCAGGGTTTTTGTATAAAGTTGAAGCTTTGAAGTTCATTGAGATTCTTTTGGATCTTTAAAGACAAACCATTAGCAAGGTTTGTTATGGTTTCCTAACTGCTAGTTATTTATGGAATTGGAACTTTTCTTTTGATGGAATAGACATGATGTCTTGGATACGGTCTACGTAGCGGAGCTGTAGGACATAGTGATCACTGAAGAACACTTGGATGTTACCTGCCTTACCACCTTTTACAGCCTACACTAGGGGATAGAGTATTCAGCTAAGTAGTAGTATAATATTTGGAAACTTAACATATAGTAATATTTCTGTTAATCAAACTGTTTATCCATATTAATTTAATTACTGGTGTCACCTTGTCTAGCATATAGCATACTGTGCAGAATTTCTGTAAGGTGAAATGCAGCCGGCTTCGTAGCGCTACATAATTACTGCTGATTTATTAGTAATATCTAAGACATTCAAATCTATGTAATAGACCTTTTATAGATATTTATTGTGCTGCTACTCAGCGTGTGGCTAATTAAAATTTATTTTTTTTTAATACTTAACCCAAATCAGTATCATTTGTAACATAACTATTTGTTTTAACTAGAATTAAACTTCAATCATTTAAGGGGGGGAAAGAAACTTATTGGGATTCTGAACTGATTATTCTTGTCTATATTGTGTAATCCAAATGTTATTAATCTGGAATGGTATAGATAAAGATTAAGCTTCTGGGTTTTGTATTTACGTACCCCAAATCAAATATTTTAGTTGGTATTTCAGTTAGCGTAAACTTACAATAAATTTAAACTCTTGTTAGGGAAAACTTAATTCCTTCACTTCTTGTTGGGATGCTATTAAGCTCCCTAGTGGATGGAATTGAGTTAACAATCTTTTTTTTTTTTTGTTCAGTACATTTTCTTTTTTTTTTGGGGATAAGTCATTGATTTTTTTTTGTGAATTAAACAATAAAAGTCATTTGTTTCCAACGTGATGATTTTCAATTGATCAAGATAAGTCTTGTCTAACCTAATGATAGTGGTTAGATCCCATACAACTTTTTTTTTTCAAGTTTTATTTAACTTAAATTAAAACTTGGTGGCGCTGAACTTAAATATTACATCTAAAATAAGAGATTGGTAGAGTAACGAGAAAGAAGAATCCGAACCTACCCGACTAGAGCTAGCAATAGTCATCATTAAGAGATATTATTGGGTCGATATTAGGTGAGTGTATTGCGTCTGGTGACTAACATATCTTACTTATTTACCGCCTTCCATCATATTGGTAAACCATAACATTTCAATTGGGCATCCTTTGGTAGAAATGTTAGAAGTTCTCGGGTTTGAAAATAAATAACAACCTAAAATGGTCTAAGCATATTGACACTTTCTACCGCCTGCTTTGCCATTCGATCAGTTTTAAAAGAACTAGACGTGTCTTCTTCCAGACTTACTTATTTCTCTCTATTCGAATCCCATCCCCGCTATGGCCCTCCCTTTTGGGGCTGCTGGACCACACTGAACAATTTCTTAGTAGTTTTAGGCTTCAAAAGAGAGCAATCCGCTATTTGTTTGGTCTTAATAATAGAGCGCACTGCCAATAATATTTCAAAAAACATGAAATATTAACATTTCCTCCTGCATTATTTATTTTAGAAACCGTCTGTTTGATAAGAAAACATATAAGCACATTCCCTGAAAGGCAACAACAGGTATATCCTACCAGAAACTCTAGGCATAACATATACCTTCGCATTCCTTCTACAGAATTAATTAAAAAAATCAATTATTTACAACGCCATAAAACTTTACAATCATCTTTCAGAACATTTAAAAACAATACCTATGTTTGCACTCTTCCGAAAAAAAACCAAAGCGTAGCTCATTGAAAGACGTTTTTACTCCGTTAATGATTTTTATAATGAATAAGTCTCATTAATATGTTTTTTATTTGCTTGTTTACCTAAATCTCTTCGGGTATCATGTTGCTGCATAGCACTTGAAAATATTTTATAAGGAATGAAATGTCTGATATATATATATATATATATATATATATATATATATATATATATATATATATACTAAAAATCGATAAAAATGCGCTCTCACACATCTTTATCAAAAGTTCTTAGCCGGAAAAGATATATGTATAATAGCAGAAATATATATTTCTATAATTATATATTTCTGCTATTATATATATATATATATATATATATATATATATATATATATATATATATATATATATATATATATATATATATATTGTATATCCAAAAAAAAACCAAAGCGTAGCTCATTGAAAGACGTTTTTACTCCGTTAATGATTTTTATAATGAATAAGTCTAATTAATATGTTTTTTATTTGCTTGTTTACCTAAATCTCTTCGGGTATCATGTTGCTGCATAGCACTTGAAAATATTTTATAAGGAATGAAATGTCTGATAATATATATATATATATATATATATATATATATATATATATATATATATAGATACTAAAAAGATAAAAATGCGCTCTCACACATCTTTATCAAAAGTTCTTAGCCGGAAAAGATATATGTATAATAGCAGAAATATATATTTCTATAATTATATATTTCTGCTATTATATATATATATATATATATATATATATATATATATATATATATATATATATATATATATTGTATTCCGAAAAAAAACCAAAGCGTAGCTCATTGAAAGACGTTTTTACTCCGTTAATGATTTTTATAATGAATAAGTCTCATTAATATAATCTCTTCGGGTATCATGTTGCTGCATAGCACTTGAAAATATTTTATAAGGAATGAACTGTCTGATATATATATATATATATATATATATATATATATATATATATTACTAAAAATCGATAAAAATGCGCTCTCACACATCTTTATCAAAAGTTCTTAGCCGGAAAAGATATATGTATAATAGCATAAAATTCTGCTATTATACATATATATATATATATATATATATATATATATATATATATATATATTGTATAAAAGTGGCACATAATAATATTTATATAATGTGTTTAAAATTATTACCAAGTTAAATAACTATATGTATACATAAACTATGTTATACGTGTGGTTAAATCCAATACGAGGGACATGCTTAGTAAAAGTTGACTTACCAATTTTTTTTGCTTCAAACCTATCTTAAAAGGATATAAAAGCCATTTAAAATAGCTTACCTTTTCATCGTTTATAAGCCAAGTAATATGTGGCGGTGGTTTGGCAGGGGATGTAGTACAGTTTGCTTCCAACATCTCTCCAATATAGTAAGTATCCTTTTTAAACGTTATTTTGGGTTCATCTTCTTGAGGATCTAAACAGAGAAACAGACTAGTGGGTAAAGTAATATGTTACTTCAAATATAGGAATAATAGAAAAATTATTCAAAAGCATAGTTGGTCTCTAAACTTAACAAGATACCTTTTTGAAGTCACCTTTAGTTATAGAAATTTTATATACTTTTGTTTTTTTAAATACAATGCTTCGCAGTTTACGTTTCGAACTCTGAACTAAAACACCGTTGTTTTTTTATTATTTAGGGTGCCTATTTTTGATAAAAAAACACAGTTGCTTCTCAATACTAAAAACATGAGACCAAGGAATAGAGCAAACTAGAATTCTTAAGTATTTTTGTGTCTACTTATATACAAATATTATTAAAAATTTTCTTTTACACAAAAACGTATTGAAATTGCATCTTTATTATAACACCTTATATAGTATGTCCCACTTTTCCGGCAACACCCTTATATCTCAGTTACAACCAACTTAAATTAATACATACTCAGCTACTATATGACTTTTAAAATCTATCAAAAGTAAATGTGTGGTTTTACTCAGTAGTCTATGCTTTAGAAAATCGCATTAGATTTTTTTTTGTTGAAGAATATTACTACTACGTTATCATGCCTTGTATAAACCTGCCTTATATTATATTTTTCGATATACGTTAATCCGATCTATAGTACTAACTCCTAAAGGGAAAATTAAAAGAAGAATATATTTTACATTTTTCTATATTTAACATTATCGTACGAAGTCATACTTTTTTAATAAATACCAACCCTGAAAAATAAATATTTTGGTAAAAAAGCTTATAAAAACTAACACAAAATGTAGAATCAATCCTTTTTTAAATGTCACAAACAAAGCTGAAGTGTTATGCTCCTTATGAGTCAATATTTAATTTTTCTGATAAACATGTTGTCAATGTAATGGTCTATGGTTACTGTTAACGACCATTTCAATCAATTGTTTTAAAGAAATATTTTCTATGTATTTTCTACTTGCTCTAAGCTGGAAAGCTGTTGTATTGAAACCATCAGTAATGCACTATTTTTATTCTAACAGGTTTAAAAAACAGGTGATGCTAACAAATAACTTTTCCGTAGGTGTTGGATTGAGTACATTTTTAATTAATCAAATATCATTAAATTGCAATCTCTATTTTAAAAAAGTTTATTAAGCGTCTAATAACAAAAGTGTTCGTAAACCGCATCTTAAATTCATAAATATCCTTTAACCAATAAAAAATATATTTGTCTAAAAAATCTGGATTAATTTGTCCCACAATAACTGTTCATCGATGTATACGTTTGTTCTTACCAATATATATACTAGCTACTAAACAAATATACTATAAGCAATTGGATAAAGATTTAAAACAAATAAATCAAAAAATTGTATCAAATCCAGGAAACTAAAAAATTCAATATTGACACCTGTTTATCGAATGGTAGCCCAGTAGGTATAGGCTTGGACGCCTAGTGCAGAGGTCAGAGCTTCGATTTCCATAGTCGACATAACAACAGTTGGCTTTGATCATTAAGGTCGACTTAGCCTTAAGTGAGTACCTGGTGGTGAATTCCAAAGCAATATTAGGGGGTTGAAGCGTAGTACTGATCAGCTATACAAACTCCCGGGCGAAAGTGTTATAAAAAGGAATTACTATTATATTATATCGGAAAATAATGCTAAGGCTGAAAATTATCAGAAAATATAAAAAGTCATTTTCTTTACGACTGTACAAAATTTTTATATTACATAAATAAATCGTGCATAAGATGAAAAGGTAAAAAATGTTTCTTTTAAATCAATTTGTTGTAGCAGTCAGAAAAGAGTCCCAATACTTAGTGCCTTTTTTCTATGTTTGAAGACCTGAGGCCTAAGTATAATTTACTGCATTTCAGAGAAGGGGGTCAGACTTTCCATCAACACACCACAATAGTGGTACTGTAGATATTAGATCTGTTGCAGTATTTCAACCAGGAATGTATCACGACATAAGAACAAATATAGTCAACATTTTTGAGATAACCGCAATACAAATAATGTTTCATGTATTAGAATGTAGACTTACTCTAGTTACTTCACTAAAATTGTTTATTAAACTGCTAGAATTTCGAAGTGCAACAAGGAAATTTTTACTGGAAATTCAAAATGGAATATTTTCAATACGCATGAAGATTTTGGCTTGCGGATTTCGACTTTTGTTTGATTAATACCTAAAGTATGAGCCTCAGGACTCCATCGTAACCGTCTTATGCAGGGTGTTATATAAGACTCTGAAATGTATTAAAAAGTTTGTTGCACCCCAACTTTTACTGTGGAATATTTCTTTTTCTCTTTGTGTAACCAAGATAATCTAGAGCTAAATATGAAAAACCAATTTCTAATGAATTTGAAATTTTGAAAACCTCGTTCGTAAAATGTCTATAAGATTATAAACAGGGTTGGCACCCTTGAATCTTCCAATATGAATATTGTATACAGGGTGAACCAAAAACTAAAGGACGGAGGATAAATAATGTAATTGGATTCGATGTTGCCTCAATCATAAAAAAAGTAAGCTACCGCACTTCTAATGCTATTTAGTAATAACGAACATTTCTACCGAAACAGTTCTTTTAAATTTAAAATATGCTCTAGTTTTTTTTACAGTGAATGAATATCGCTTTTTATCTTTGAAATTTTTCCCATAAAATACAGTTACACATGTTATTTTTGTTCATACAGACTCATTAAAACTGTTTATCCTTCATTTTAAATTAATTGAGAATCTGTCCCAAGTGGGTAACAAAAGCCTGGAAGAGTACGTTTTTATGTGCGACCATCATTTCTCCTATTTCAACACTCATGCTGATAACTGTGGCGGCCCCTAATCTCCAAACTTTTTTTCACCTGGATGCAACGAGTTGCTTAACACTGTATAATAATTAAGAAATTTGTCTATAATGCCTCTGAGTATTATAAAAGAGAATAATTTTAATAAACTGAATTAGCCCTATTACTGGATGATCGCCTTTATCTATTTTTTTTTATGAATGTATACATGCATTTTATGGCTGAGTCTGCCATGATAGAAAACTTTCTTTTAATTGGCATGTAGTAAGCTGTTTATTTTGTGGCGTTGGTTACTGTCAAACAAAACTCTCAGAACGTTTAATTGATAGTTTTTTCTTTTTGTAAAATGAGTAGAGAGGGAAAATGTCAGACTTTTAAACATACGCATAAACCAGCGACAAATTTCTGAATTGTACGATGTCAACGATAGTGTTATATCCGGGTCAAAAAGAAAAATGGAGACTATTGGCAGCCACAGTTACCGACATGGAGGTAAAAATAGGATATATAGCACGTCGTACAGAAAGAATTTTAATACGGCATGCCCGTCAAAATCGAAGAACATGTTCTAGCGTGTTAAATGATACTGGAATTAGGGTTTCAGATCCAGCAGCAAGGAAAATTCTGAATAAAAACAATCTGAGGTGAGTTTTCGAATAGTGGTATGTAATAAAAATATTTACTTGTAATGTTTTTCTGATGTGACTAAGCGCCGAAAAATTGGAAGCCAAGCATAAAGAGAGTTCAGTTGGTATTTTGTTTTCGAGCGCGTTAGGCAAATTTGTCAAAATTACAGATATTTTGAAGTAAAGTTGGAGTTATTTTGCACTATTGACTATTTTATTACAAAATCTTTGTAATAATTCAGAAGTGGGATTTACGGAAATGCTTAATTTGTGAATTTATTGTTAAAAAGTGAGTTTTTTTATTGAACAATGAGTGACATTGGGGAAAGTGAAGAAGAAGTGCGATAAAAACAAGTGTATGACGATTTAATCGAAAAACATTTACAAAAGCAATTTAGACCTCGAACAGAATGGCGCCGCTGTCGAAACCATGGACAGGAGTACTGGAAAATTAGCAGCCAAACGTGACATAATTCCACCATTTGACCCCGATGACAGCCATCACACTGTGGTGCCATGGCTTGACAAAATAGTTCAACAAAAATTCCCATATATGCAAATGAAGTTAGGTGCGGCACGTGAGTGGATATGGACAATTTTGATAGAACTTCAGCTGAGTGGAAAACAGCATTATCCAGAGCGTTTAACAGATGCGTTGATTACGCTCTTTTATTAGAAAACCTAGTTGCTCGAAAAAAAGACCCGGACGAAAGCATGATGCACTATTATCATGCTAAATTAAACCTTAAGCAACAGTGCCGTCTATATGACGAGGCCTTATTATCCTGTATAATTCCGGGGCTTCCTCAAGAATTGCAACCGAATGCCCGTGCGTTTCAGTGTACCACCCCGAATCAGCTATACGCAGGCTTTATTGTCCCCATGGACAACTATCAAAGCCTCCAAAAGAGCGCGGTGCAATGCGGGTTGGAAAAAAGTCCTAAAATGGATTTTTATGTTTGTGGAAAGTTGGGACATTATGCTAAGGACTGTCGGAACCGAAATAAACCATTGGCATCAAGACAGGAAGGACCAGGATCGGCTCGATGCGCAGTATGCAGACTTACAAATCGTGTTACAAAGGATTGTTTCAAACGGCAAGTTGGATCGACTCAGAGGCAGGACGAGAAATGATGTGATGTTTGCAAACGACCAGGACACCGTGAGGAAAGTTGTTGGCATAAAAAAAAGAAGAACGTTGAAGAAGTAACTACTTTAGTGCAAGTACAAAATGATTTACATAAAATACACATTATTATATTTAATATTCCGTCTAGAGGGTATTTAGATAAGTGAAGTTCAATAAATGTTGCAAATATGATTGTTTTAAATAAAACAAATTTAAAATTAATGCTCTCTAATACGGTTATTAAAGCTTTTGGTGGTTCATTTGTGGTACCAAAACGCATAATTAAAACTTATGTTTTAATAAATAAAATACTTATGTTTACTAAAATAATAATAGTAAATTCACAAATGAACGCTATTGATATAATTATAGGACAACCTATACTAAATCAACAAAGTATAATGCTGAAAATTAAACCCAATCAGGTAATGTTATCAAAATATGAACATAAAAATAGTTTAAAGGTCGAAGAATGAAATAGCATAGAATCGTCCCTAATAAAACAAGGTGATCTTGGCAAAGCAGATTTTGATCAATTAGTTAGGTTGCTAAATTTAAAACAATCTTGCTTCGCACAATCTTGTGTTGAACTTGGTACAATAAACAATATCGAATAATCAATTACTTTGAACTCAAAACAAATCATATAGGTTATCAGAAAAAGAAAAAACAATAATGCGTCAGCGTGTTTGGAACAACAAAATTAATTATCGCAGATCTGGCAACGCTTTTAAATCTAAAACATTTAAAGATCTTTGGGGCGAAAAAAAAATACAATTGGTTTTGAATGCGGTAGCTTCCTTAGACGGTATAAATACGAGTACAGAAAAAGAAAACGAATGGTTTGACAAACTACCAGACATTGTTTGGGATTGAATAATACTATTAGTGAAAGCACAGGATATCCCCCCCCCCCCTTGCATTAATGTTTGGAAAATAGGGAATAAATTGCAGAAAAAGCAAAACAAAATATGGATAAACAAGGAAAAAAAGAAAAAGATAAATACGATATGAAACTAAAAGAAAGTACAAAATACAATGTAGGAAATACAGTTCTATGGCGAAGAGCAAAAAAAGAAACTAAATACGTTAGTCGTAAGAGAGGAGTAAAATATGGAGGGCCCTACAAAATATCGAGAGTTCTAACAAACGACCGACATGAAAATGTGGCCCTCAAAGGAATGAAAGGTTATCTAGGGTACTGTGCAGATGTTGCTGCATCCGGTCCTATAAGTGAACCTGATTATATCTGAGCTAATTGCTTGATTAGGGTCATAAAAAAAATAAATCACCATAATAATATTGAACACCATATGGAATATCAAACAATTCAAAATATGGGAGAGCAATGAAACACCATGACATAACATAATATTTCTATTACCGAAAATAATTACAATTACTCTAATTAGTAATGATTATCCTGGATAAATTAAAAAACAATTACTAATAAAATATAGATATATGAACATTTACAGATTTTTCTTTTTACGTTGTAGCACTAAGAAGAAATAAAAAAGGCATTAACCCTATTTGCGAGGACGCGTGGAAGAACAGGATGGCCGAATGTTATTTAAAGGATATTATTAATTATTAAGTAATGTAATTGTTAATATCATTAGAATTAATTATTATTAAATAACATTTATTATTTGTATCTTTATAAAATAAAGTCGACCCTGTATGGAATTATTCATAAAAGTTGCAATAAAAATGTTTACCTGTAATGTTTTTTTGAATGATGTGACTAAGCGCCGAGAAATTGGAAGCCAAGCAAAAAAAGAGTTCAGTTGATATTTTGTTTTCGAGCGCGTTTGTTAAAATTATGGATATTTTGAAATAAAGTTAGAATTGTTTTGTACTATTGACTGTTTTATGACAAAACACTTGTAATAATAGCTAAAGTTAGCTGCATGAATATTTTAATTTGCTTTGCATTCTACATATTATTATAGTATACAAGAATAAGTTTGCGGAAGCACATCATTTCTATTTTTTGAGGATTTTTTCAGACTTTACAATAATGAAATTTTTGTTGCAATGCGTCATAATATTCTTGCCAATCTTTGACACAGATCAATGAATAATATCTACTTTTATCAACTTAATATCGCTATCAGTTATTTTTTTCCTTACATTCCAAATTTTTGCGTAAACATAAAAACAAAAAAAACGCAACAATAATTAATACCTAACGCAAAAAAGAATTCGTAGTGATTTATATTTAATACGATTTTGTAGTTTAAACATGGCTAATGGCTTTAATGTTAAGTCCTAAACTATAGTTTATATCTTCTGCTAGCTTGGTTAGCGAAACGCGCGTCCAAAACGTAACGCTGTGGTGTAGTTTGGTTAGAAGTATTTTGGTCTATCTTCCACCACAGGTTCCAGTGTTAGGACTTCACGGTCAACGGAACGAAACCTTTATTGTAAATACTGTACTAAAATTAGGTTAATAGCAGCAAATATTTAATAATATATATATTTCAGTCAAGATCCCTAAACAATCACCCGTTAGAAGGAAGGTTGAATCTTTTGCCAAATAAAAGTGGCTAGATTTAGAATTTAAAAATCTGTATAGCAAACGAAATATGCTTGAAATTGAAGCATACGGATTATTTAAAAAACTTACTTATAAGCTTAGTAATTTTGAATTTGAACAATGGTTAGATTTCCAAAGAAAAAGTTTGTAGTTATCGATGCCAAATTTTTGAACAAAATGTGTTCACTTAAAAACAAACTGAGAATGTTGAAACCACAAAAACAAATTTCTTCGGAAGTCGAGAACATTGTAGAAAACCTTTCTTCTCAGCCCTTTGATAATAGAGAAATCGCCCTTCTGAATAGAGGTTTGAATTTTGCAGAGCCTTCAGTAAAAAATAGCCTCCCAACTATTATAGCGAATATCGAAAGTTCCATTCAATACGTGCCAGAGTCAACTAAGGGAGTCATTGCAGAAATCAAATCTCAAAAAACGTTGTTAACAACAAGTCAAAATATGTTTCTCGTAAAAATACTCAAGTTATCCAGAGACTGAAGAAAAAAGAATATTTTTATTTTAAAGCTGACAAAGAAAATAAGGTTGTTATACTAGACAAAACAGATTATTTTGAAAAAGTTGACAATTTGATTCAAACTGGTCCTTACCATATAATTGAGAAAAACCCGTTATTCGATATAATTGGGAAAAACCCGTTATCAAAAATGATAACAGAAGTAAAAAGTACCTTAAAATAGTATAAAAACTTTGTGTCCGATAAACAAAAATATAACACATAGTAATCCACAGTTATCTAAACCGTATTGCCTTCCCAAAATCCATAAATATGGGAAGTCCATGAGACCTATTGTTTCAACTGTTGGATCACCAACGTACAGTATTTTAAAATGGTTGTAGAAGAATTCAGAAAATTAAATATCTCGCACGATAACTTTGAGGTTTTTAACTCGAGAATTCTTAGATAAATTAAGAATGTTCACTTAAATTAAGGTGAAATTTTAATGTCTGTTGATGTAAGCTCATTGTTCCCTAGTATACCCATACCACTAGCTTTAGAGTACCTAAATTGACTACCTTGAATTCAATAATTTGAAGAAAGAAATTATTAATGAATATTTGCTTCTCACAAAATTATGTATGAATCAAAATTTTTTTCAGTTCAACAATCTTATCTCCGTTCCTTGCAAATTTGTTTATGGGTGGATTAGAAACTCAATTCAGAAAAGAACTTAAGTATTTCCCAAGGATGTGGTATAGATACGTAGACGATATATTTTCTATTTTTTGATACTAAAAAGAAAATTTGGACACTTTCTTAGAGACATTAAGCAATAAATATCCTTCCATTAATTAAACGTACGAAAAGAAGAACAATGGGCAATTATCTTTTCTCGACACGTTAGTTTTTAGAAATAACGATAAATTAGAATTTAATATATATAGGAAATTTACTAATACTGATAGGTATATAACATCCGACTCATTTCATTGCCGTCAACATAAAATGGCAGCATTTCATTTCTTAACTCACAGGATAGTCAATTTTCCATTAAGTAAAGAACGTCTTAACAATGAAATGATTTGGATTAAAAATATAGCTAAAAGTAAAGGACATAATGATAATTTTGTACATAAATTAGTAAATAGACATAAGCATAAGAAAATGTTAAAAGATGCCACTACTCTTCAAGGACCTGAGGCTCCCAATAACTTCATAGTAATCCCAGATATACGAGAGGTCTAGAAAAAGTATTTAAAAACGTAGGTTTTAAAGTAGCCTACAAAATGGAGAACAGTTTGAAAAATCTTCTTGGAAACCCTCAAGACAAAGTCGACTTGAAGAATAGGAGTGGCATCTATCCAAAGTATGTTGGGCAAACTAAACGCTCTATAAACAATCGTTTTAAAGAACACATGGCACATTTAAGATACGGAAGAACAGAAAAGTCAAACGTTGCCCAACATGCTTTGGAAAACAATCACCAAATAGAAATAAATAATCTTAAGTTAATTAAAAATGTATCTAATAAGAGATTATTGGATGCATTTGAAAGTATAGAAATAGTTAAATGTGGTAAGAAAGCACGTGGGATAACCGAAAAGCTAACGTTATAGATCCATCTAACTTTGTTGGTTCGCTACCTCGCGCATTCTTTACAGCAACATGATCAGTTGTACTAATATTACTAACGGGTATGTTAAATTTGTAAAATTTCCTCGGAAAATGGAAATGACGTATTTCCGCCTGAACATATTTGCATTTTATGTTCAGAAAAATGCCAAGCAAAACAAAGTTTCCATGTAGCTGGTTTTAGCTATTCTGAAGTCTGGAAAATAGAAATGAAATTTCCTCAGAAATTGGAAGTGACATGTCTCCGCAAGATTTTTTTGCAATTTTATGTTTAGAAAAACTTTTAGATTATTAAGCAGAAATATGTTTTTATGTAACTGATTTCAGTTATTCCGAAGTCGGGAAATACTAAATAAACAGAAATTTCCTACGTAAGGGATTTCAAGGAAAGTTGAGCCATTAAATTTATAGCTGGTCAATAAAGCAGTTCATTTTAGAGCAAGGCGAATGGCTAAGTGTCCTAGGCTGCTGCAGGCTGATAGAACTGATCGGCTTACATGGGCACAAACAAAGATACCAGTACTGGGCGAATGCTGAGTGGACCCATTGTTTGTTTGCCGATGAAACAAGATTTCATCTCACTAATTCACGGCTTGGGTGGGTGTAATAAACAATGGGAAAACAGAATTTTATATTACATGTAAAGTGTAAATGCTGAAAGTTACAGAGATGAGATTATTATTCCAATCGTACTCCCATTTTAAAGAAATTATGGTCATGGATTTTTATACATTGATGACAATGCCCGACCACATAAAGCCAGAATTGTGACAAATGTTTTGCGGGCCAATAAAATTAATCGCATGGATTGGCCCTCAAAATCGCCAGACCTTAACATAATTGATCACGTATGGTCACATTTAAATTACTAATAAGATTAAGGGACAACACACCTGAAAATCTTAAATACTTATCCCAAGCCATTCTTTAGGAATGGGAAAACATTCCTCAGGAATTTATACAAAATTTAGTTGCTAGTATGCCTCGCTGGTGCGCGCAAGCTATACCAGTGGACCTACAAAATATTAAATTTTTGTATTATTTCCTTCTGTCGTTAAGGTAATTCGAAACCAAGAATGAACCACAAAAATGTAAAAGAAAAGATTTTGTTCTACGACCCTTAAAAAAATGATGTTTTTTTCATCCATTTTAATGACTAAAATACTTTCTTTGCATAAAGTCATGAACGTGTTCACACGAGTCGGCAAGCATCGCATCTAGCTCTCTCATATACAGAAATGGTTGTTTTTTCACTAGTCGGTACCGCGCCGTGTCGCCGCGTCGACGCGATTCTGATCCAGAATCTACTACATTAGAATTGTCTCTAGAATTAAAAAAAAATCATTATTATACAGATAGAGCGAGATACTAGGTTTTATTAAAAATATTAATAATTTCCTTTCAATCGCTGAAAAACCGTAAACATCGCAACGTTGCTACGCCATCATCTGTGTTTTGTCACAATTTCCTATTTCATATCGATTCGAAACTTTAACAATGTTAAACTTCAGCCACGTAAGTTAAGTATTATTCGAGACTTTTGCTACCCACTGTATTATCGAGACAGAGATTGAGTTAATTTGAAAAGGTGAGTAAACAGTTTAAGTGAGTTTGTATTTTATTGCGAAAAAGAGAATTACGTTCATGATAAAAAGCGATTTTTCATTTTTTATTTAAAAAAAAAACTGCTTTAAAGGCATATCTGTAAAAGAACTAGAGCAAATTTCAAATAAAAAAAAACCGTTTTAGTAGAAATATCCATTATTATTAAAACTAGCATTAGAAGAGCGG
The DNA here is from genome assembly GCA_030620095.1 of Kuschelorhynchus macadamiae. Classification (NCBI taxonomy): domain Eukaryota; kingdom Metazoa; phylum Arthropoda; class Insecta; order Coleoptera; family Curculionidae; genus Kuschelorhynchus; species Kuschelorhynchus macadamiae. Next base: position 816,177 of record JAUTXW010000204.1, read on the forward strand.
TAGCTTACTTTTCCAATGATTGACGCATTATCGAATCCAAGATTTATAAAAAAAACCAAACCCAACAAATCATTATTTAACGTCCGCCTCTTAGCTTTTTGTCCACCCTGTATACAATATTCATATTGGAAGATTTAAGAGTGCCAATGCTGTTTATAATCTGATAAACATACCCTTTTGATACAAGTGCGCTTTGTTCAGAAGATCATTTAATAAAAAAAATTTTGTTTGAAAAAACCCGTATGTCGGAAAAGAAAAAAAAATCAAAATCGCCAGAAATTGTTTTTCATCCCTACCTCTAGATCAGTGGTCGCTAACCCGTAGATCGCGAGCTACCTGTAGAAGAAGCGTCCCTAAATTTTGAAAACAAAATCACAATACAAAACAGGCAGCGGCAACACTGCGGCGAGCGCTCTGGACAACAGCTGCTAGAATTGACCAGAGCGCCAGCATCGCGTGAATGTTTGAGAACACGAAAAAGATCTAGATAGCTTTGAACGCGATAAATGCGCATGTCGGGGATACAACGCGTTCAGTTTAAAACTGAAAGGTATTAGACGTGTTAGTATACAGAGTAAGCAATAAAAAAGATAATGGCAAGTAGTAGTAAGAAAGTAAAGACTTCATTTATTCGGAATGGGAAGAACAGTATTTTTTTACAGAAGTTAAAGGTAAAAACGTATGTTGGTTATGTAATGCTGTTTCGGTTGCTAAAAAAGGAAATATTGAGAAGCATCATAAAAGTGTACATCCGAGTTTTGAAGAATATTTCCCATTACATCTTGCCAGCAGAAATGAAAAATTGAAACAATTAAAGAACTAATTAATTGTAAAACAGTCAATATTTTTAACAGTAGCTGGAAAAAAAAAGTTTGCAACGGAAGCATCACACCGTGTCTCCCAAATAATTGCACAAAAAAGAAACCGTATAAAGACGGGGAAATGATAATACAGGGGTCTTTAGAAGCTGCAGATTCCTTATCTTCCAATTTTAAAAATAAAGACGAGATAGTTTCAGCAATAAAATCTATGCAACTTTCTGCTAATATAATGATGGAGTGGAAGTAATGAGCAAGGATATTTTTCACATTTAAAAACTGGCTTAGATAACTGCGTTTATTTCTCTCTTCAACTGGATGATCAACAGATATGCTTGATACCTCCCAGATGGTCGTGTTCGCCAGGATGGTTTTTAGTGATTTTATCATTAAAAAAGATCTTTTGAAGTTTATTCCACTGAAAGGATATACCACTGGACATGAATTGTTTTCTCATTTAAACAATTTTATATCTTCTGAGAAAAATTCCAATTTTAAAATTGGTAGGCTTGACAACTGACGGGGCTCCAGGTATGGTGGGTTGTGATAAGGCTCTCGTAGCATTTTGTCGTAAAGATGAAAGCATTCCACAATTTCTGTGTTACCATCGCATTATTCATCAGCAAGCATTATGTGGAAATTTTTTAAATCTAAACAACGTAATGAAATTGGTATTAAAAATTGTAAACAGTATTAGAGCTCATGCATTTCAAAGAAGATTATTCAAAATCTTAACCAATGAAATTGATTGTCAGTATGGGGATCTACTTCTTCACTGTGAAGTGCGATGGTTAAGTAGAGGACGAGTGTTACCACGTTTTAATGAAGCCTTATCTGTCATAGTTCAATTTTTCAAACAACGCGGCGAACCGATGCAGGAACTGGAAAATTCAATTTGGCTTAGAGATTTTGGGTTTTTGTGGACAAAATAGATAAGATTAATGAACTCAATTTGCAACTTCAGGGAAGAGATAAAGAACTTTCGGAAATGACTTCCAATATAAATTCATTCATAAAAAACTTGAGTTTTGGGAACAAAGCCTAATCAACCGTGATGTCAAGCATTTTCCTGTTCTTTCAGAGAAAATATATCAAAATCCAATAGAACCCTATGATAGTAAATCTCAGAAAGAAATAGTTTCTAACTTGAAGGATAACTTCAAAAACTCTTTAAGGATTTCAACAAAATGGCATTGGTGGCTCAATTTAATGTTTGACCCTTCATGGAAATTGATATCCAACAGTTTGCAACTTGTGTTATGCAGAACTTTGGTGAAGACATCGCTGCAACTGAAATGGAAATGATTGCATTTTAAAGTGATTAAGCATCGAAATCGTTAGTTTCAAGTACAAAATGTACCTCACCTATAGAAAGTAAAGATAGTCAGTTCTATGTCGTGTTGCCTTAAAAGTGAAAGCGTCATTTACTTACCGATGAACATATGGATAATTGTGTTCGAATGGCTGTATCAAATTACACTGCGAAATATGTGTGTCAGTCGGGAAATAGTCAACCGAGTGTCAACCTTCCCATTGAACCCACGCATTTACTTTTAGTATTTGACATGAGATTATGGCTATATGAAAATTCTGTTTATTTTTTAAACCTCTATTGTTGGTAGGTCTGTATTAGTATTAATTATGTACTATTGATTACATAAAAACACGCATGTCAAATACAACTGTGCATTGTTTTGTTTAGGCTGGCTTAAACGCTGGTTACCAGTAGGTAGTTCACGATTTATTTCTAAATTATCAAGGTAGCTCAACACCTTGAAAAAATTTGGCTACTACTGCTCTAGATTATCTTAGTTGCACAAAGAGAAAAAGAAATCTTTTACAGTAAGAGTTCTGGTAGAATAAACTTTTCAAAAAATAGCAGGGTCTTATATAACACCCTGTATGAAACCGTTACCATGGAGTCTGAGGGTTTCCTTATGGGGCTGCATATTCTAGGCGCTGATCAAACAAAAGCCGAAAACCGCAATTAAAATCTTTATCCGTATTGAAATTATTTCATTTTGAATTTCCAGTAAAAATGTCTTTGGTGCTCTTCGAAGTTTCAGTAGTTTAGTTGGAGTTGCGTAGGGTCGTATATATATGAGGTTGACTATGAAAATTTTGTGTTTTTCCCCCAAAGTTATATTCGGGATCTAACATCTAAACAATTTAAAGTCTGCCACACGGTTCTAGCCCTGCGAAAAGAATGTGGACAAAAAATAATTATTTGAATTCAATGTTGCCAAGGTATTTTGGCATTTACAAACTGTAGTAGAGTTGATATAAGTAAAATACTATGCGTATTTAAAATAAAATATTGGTTTCCGCGTATTTGACAACTGCGCCCGGGAACTCGAAACCCAACTCCAAACAGGTGGACAATTGTTTTCCGATTGGCTGTCGCGGGGAATTCGTCTCTCGCTCAGTCTTTGATAAAGGCGTTTCGGTTTATAGTAGGGTAGGCAGTAGCGTAACGAATGCGCTTTTGTGTGTATTGTGAACTATTGACATATAATACGATTTTACGTGTTTAATTACAAAATGAACTCCTATACCCGGGGAAAAACCCTTCACAGTCAGGATAGGGAAGTAATAGCTAATGTTTATAGAGTTTGTGAATAAAAAGGTACCAGTAATGCTCTACAGCCACCATTGAAGCGAAAAATTGATAGGGCAGCACTGTATACGGGAGTAAGTACTGATTCAGTAAAAAGGATTCGGAAAGAAGATGAAGAAAGAAGAAGAGAATGCCCAGATCAGTTGCTCCTATCTCCTACGACCACTCGAAATTTTCAGTAGATTTATTATTTTTTATAATTTGTATTTTTCAACACGTTGACATCACCCTTTACGTCAACAGTGACTTTGACACAAGAAGGCTATGCTTTTCAACACTAGTGTTGAGAAATTATTTTTCAGTACGCATGTGATATATAACACTTTCCAGCCTAGTTAACATTTTTCAAGTTCATAAGTTCTCGTAGGAAAAATGTTTTAATACACTTCGTATTTGGCGTTTTGTTACGTTGGATTTTGTTTTCTTAGGTCGTCTTATTATTGTCCATGCAGGTTCGGAGAAAGGTTTCGTGACAAATTAATTTTTAAAGCTGGGCTTAGTATTGGGGATTATCACGGCCAAATGAACAAGGAAAATTTTACGAAATGGCTGGAACAAAAACTGCTGTCTAATATTCCCGAAAATTCTGTCATTGTTTTGGATAATGCGCCTTATTATTCTGTTCAGGAGGATAAGACACCCACAAAGTCATCCTTAAAAAAAGATATAATTTTTTGGTTGACAAAACAAGGTAAAATTTGTAACTATGTATTCACTAATATTTTCAAGTAGCAAAAAATTTATTACTATATTCTTATGTATAGTACAAAAGCTAAAATATCTATATAATTTCTTGTATCTAATAATTTATTTCTAATAAATTAAATACTTATATATAAAAATCGCTGTATTATTATTTTAAGTAGCACTTATCAATAATTTGCTGGATTTAATTTAATAAAAAATTACTCAAATATTTATTTGAAAATAAGCCCTATTGTACTTTTTTATGCATAGAACATGATCCCAAGCTTAGAAAATGGGAACTTTTTTTGAAATAGTTCAGTTGCACAAACCTCCAAGTGACCAAAAAAAGTACGCTATTGATAGAATTATTAGATCACATGGTCATACACCGTTAAGGACACCCCCTTATATGTGCGAACTCAACCAAATTGAGTTAGCGTGGGCACAATTAAAATATTTTGTAAGAAGCCGAAATACAGCAGGAGAGTTTTCAATAAAGATATTAAAGGGGATAACTGAACAGGGTATTCCATCTATAACACCAACAGATTGGCTGAAATATTGCAATCATACAGTACAAATTGAAAACAAATTTTGGGAAACAGACCAAATTATAGAGGAAGTTGAACCATTAAAAATTTCACTTGCTAATGACAGTAGCGATGACGGGACTGATACTGACAGTAGTGGCAGTGATAGGGCAGTCCAACAATCTTTCATGTCCTACGACAGCATAGGTTGACAACCTAGGGTTTGTTTAAAAATTACACCTAATTGCGCAACTTGACCAATGATAAAATAGTTAACTTTTGTCTTTAATGTAATTTCCAATTAGGCAGTCCAAAAAATCAGCTGCTTGTCCTACGACAGCTGTTTGACCAATTTATTGTGGGACTTATCAAACCAATATTTAAGCCTCATTGGCTAAATCAGCTTGTTTGTCCTACGACAACCCAAAAATGACATGACAGTGACAGATCGTTGGAGTGCCTAATTCTGAAGATATAGGTTAAACACCACTACCAAAGATTATTGCTATTGATGTTAAGAATTATTGTGAATCATGAGTTATACTCTATCCACTGCAGCTTCTCCGCAAAAGACAAATTGAATTTAGGACAAAGCTACTACTAATCCAAACAGTAGCTAGGAGCCAACTCACCTATGGCTCCACAGCGTTTGCCTATGCTAAAAAGGACAGAATATACTCAAGGATGGAAGTGAGTGAATCGAAACTCCTCGGAGTTTTCCGTGCTCCTCAGGAACTAGATCTTACTCATGGAAACCTTTGAGTATTAACAAAGAAGCCAAGAAGAACTCCAAGAAAAGGACACCCAGATACCTCAGTTGGCTCCGGCGTGAGCTGCAACTGAATCTGAGGAAAAGAAAAGGAACCCAGGGACCTCAACTGGCCCCGACGTAGGTAGGTTGCAGCTGACCCTGAGGAAAAAGAACACAGCGTCTCAGTTTCTACTGAGGGCCAAGAAGAAAAACCCGACGAAGACCACCAGACTGGACGAAGGCTAGGCACACGGACGCGGACCTTGGCAACACAAGCCGGACAGTCGAAAGGAGGACAACAGGCACTCTCCACCATTAAGAGGACCAAGTCCTTTATAGGTTCTGACTCGGAAGGACGGATGGCACTTACCCCATCGAAGGACCCTTGGGTTCGCACAAATATGCGAATTTCGGAGATACTGTAGAAAAATTACGATTCACTAAATATGGATTTACTTTAATTATTCCCTCGCTACATATTCATTAGCATTTTTGACTTCTTACTTGTGAAAACCTCATATTACAAATTAATATGTTTGTCTAATTATTCTTTTAACTTAGCCAATCCACTACAATGTCGCCGTTAAGGATACATTTCAGATTATTTACCGACCGAAAATACTTATTAGTGTAATTTTTGATAAAAACGATGTCTTTTGCAAGAGTTCAAATGTATAATTTTAGAACAAGTTTTGCAAGTCAGGACCTGTCAAAAATATTTTAACCGAAATTCGGCATCTTAGTAAAAATTTGGCAGACCATGAACGCTCCAAATTAACAAAATCGGCTAAGAAGGAAACATGTTATAGCTAACTTAAAAATTTACTCCCTTAGCTTGAGCCACAGTGTAAAATACTCTAAACCTTGCAGAATAGAACTATATTGAAACGTATTGTTTTTTTAACTAAAATAGTAGTATATTTTACTCGTTTAAAAATTTGAACACAATACAAACTTTTATTAAAAACATATTAGGTACGCCTATGATCTCACCCTAAACACGGCGTTTTTATGATATTTTCCTCGTCTCATACCTCAGACGTTGTAGCACTAAACTCGTGTGGCATACTATACATCTGAAAAGGATTCTAATTTCAAAAAAATAAATATACCGTACGATTTGTGTCATTTTTCCAAAATGAATAAAACATCAAATTTTTGATTTATTCCTATTATCTCATAGAGCCAAAATGTATTATAAAACTAAAAAAAATAAACAGTTTTCAGATTAAAAATAATATTTAACACGACAGGTCTACTGTTTTCCAGAAAATACCCTATACAATCTTCATTAAACATAATATAACAAAAGCCAATACTGACTATCACTTCATGTCAGTCGAAATATTAAAGTCTCTCATAGGCCCTAACACAAACCTCAACATCACGTTCGCTCCCCAAATTTCAATCAGCCTGCACAATATACACACCTATGATTGTCAAATCTTTTACATCTGAGTCTTTCGTAAATATGCTCGGTGTTTCCATGGAGACGACGCAATAATAGGATCCGCCGGCGGCAAACGTCAGATTGGTAAGATGGATTTGTTTCTCACTGCTTTTTTTGGTCTGAAAAAGAAATATGGTATGATTAGGTTTTGTTGCTTCAGAAGGCCTTAAATATTAAAGACATGTTCTTATTTTAACATCTCAAGTTGATACATATATTTTCAACCAGCAGTTCGAATATAAATTTTACAGATAAGCCCCAGTAGCAGTCAATCTTAAATAGCGAAAAGGCGTATGCATTTTTAAATCAATATATTGGATAGCATTATACATTAAAGTTGGGTGCCACTGGTCAAACTACTTTTAACAAGTTTGTTATACTTTTAAAAGGTAAGCAGTATATTGAATCGGAATGTTTTCATGGTAAATAGAAGTATGTCCTCATTTAGGTAAAAACGTGTTAAGGTTATATTGACAACGCTAATATTTTTGTATTAAAAATTAATCATATATGAAAAGGCATATTGTGTGTCATAAACGCCTCATATAAATAGTAAAGCCATTTTACAAAAAAAAGATACTGGAAGCATGCGCGGGAACATAAACGACATTTACATACTTGATGAATTAATTTTAAATCGACAATGATCAAAGAACAACAATTTTTTCCTATTTCGTATTATTTTAAAAACGAAAAAGTTTTTTTTTGTGGTTTTCATTTTAAATTTCGGGAAAAGTCAAAGTCAAAGTCAAGTCAAGCCAAACCGAGCCGAGTCGAGTCGAGTCGAATACATATTTTACACTCTAAGAATAACTGCTACTGGATACTGCTTCGCGATTAAGAAACCACTAACCCAGCGGCATTAAAATGCCTAAAATACTACAAACAACATTCACATAAAGTGTGAGAAAAAATTGCTTAGAGGAAATGAAAGCATATTCGACGTATGGCATAGCGGTGGGCCAGGGGCAGGTAGAGGAGAGACAAAAATCTAAATAGCTCAATTCAAATATTCTAATATTCATTAAGTGACCAGAAAATATCAATCTTGCATTGTATCAATTATATTTCACTCTGCGCACCAAGAAGACTTTTCTTGACACATGAATAAAATTTATTCAGCGTGAGAGCTTTAATATGGTTTGCCAAACCATTCGACAATTGTACCCTGACAACAGCGAAATCTTTATAAAATTTAATTGTTCTGTATTGAGGTACTCTAAACATGCCAGCGTTACGAGTATTGTGATGAGCGCATACCTGATTGCAAAAAAAAGTATACATATACAATTTTCTACGTCTCTCTATGTTTAAGATGGAAATGAAAATCTTATACAACTATTTTGTAGCTTCGGTATATACCTAGAAAGCTCCAAAGTTAAGAAATGGTGATACACAATATCTTCGTAGTCGAGCAATGAAAGAGTAAGACTATCGCAAAGATAAAATATTGTTTTATTACTAAGGACATTTTTACATTTATATAAATTTTATAGGCGCAGGTAGGCAATAGTTAATTTATTCTGGATATGTGCCGCAAAGAGAAAGCACGAATCAAAAGTTAACCACAATATTTTTACCTCATTTACAACCGAATTATTTCCCCATTAATCTCAATTTTGATATTCTCAGACATATATCTTAAAGTATTCGAATTACCACGGTAAAAAATATGTTTGACTTAACAGGATTAATTTTTAAATTATCTTGATATGTTTGAACTCATTTTTTTGCTTAGAATTATCGATATTTGAAAAATTCAAAGGCATAAAAATTTGGCAATCGTCAGCGTATTGTTGCAATTCCGAATTTTCAATAGAGGTGTGCATATCTGTTACAGAAATTGTAAATAGGGGAGGGCCCAATATAGAGCCCTGCGGTACACCAGTTTTTAATTCAAGATATATTTATTATTCGGAAATGTTACTGTTTTTTATAAGACTAGGTGAAATCTATTTTCAAGGTAAGATTTAAAAAAAGAAATTGCGCTATGAACAACTAAAATATCTTAACTTGGCAAGAAGCATAGTATGATTTATTCTACCCAACACGTTGCTGAAATCCAGCACAGCCATGCACGTACATTGTTGTTTCTCCACATTATATCCTATATTATTTAACATACTTACGAGACTTGTAATGATGCTATATTTTTTTTGAAACCCGGATTGCGTGTCTGTAATTATATCTAATGAATTGACAAAATTATAAAGCTGCTTGTGAATGTGTTTTTCTAGAATTTTGGAAACTACTTACATAATGCTCATAGGTCTTATATCTTTTGGGTTTCTTCGAGTTATTAATTTTTGGAATAGGTCTGATAATAGCCTTTTTCCAAACGTCGAGATATGTACTAGTTAGGACTAACGTACTTAAAATATTAACTAAAGGCTTTATACAGAACGGTATCGGAACATCGTTAATAGAAACTTCGCTGGCCCCTACGGCATTTGTTTGGATATTACTAATAAGAAGTATTTAGAGAATCTGTCTGATACATAAACTTGCGGTATCAAGAGAATATGAAATCAATTTTGCGCAGAAATACCGGAAGCGAAAGCTTGAAATAGAAAATAAGAGATATTTATGAATAATCCATTTCGGTTTTTTTTATATATTATATTGGACTGAATGAAGAACTTAAGAACAATGGAGACTCGCCCAAATTCTAAAAGAAGCATACTATCTACGTAATACTAATTTTAAAAATTCGTACATCAACTCTTAAAGTTGTCACTAAAGTGCCTAATCTAATTTCTCTTTCTAAAAATTGTTTACGTTGATTTAAAGTATTCAGAATGGCTGTTAATTATCCCAACGACAAAAACTTAGCTAGAACTTTATTTTAAAGCTAACAGGAATACAGAAACTGCAACACATGCATCCGAAGAACAATTTTCGGAGCAGCATCAACCCAACCCTAGATATTCTAGATTCTTATTAGCTTATGGATCTTTTGTGAAACCGAAACCCAAAACTTATACAAAAAATAATGAACCACGAGATGCAACTATAGTATAAAACGTCGGGGATAACCCAACTACATCGGTAAGAAAAGTGGAAAAACAAACAGCAATTCCTAAATCATCAATCATCTGTTCATCGGGCTTAATAAAAAACATCGCTTTCATCCGTATATAATTCGCCGTATTGTACAGAGCCTTTAGAAAAATGATTTTATTTGACGAATCACGTTTAATGAATGGTTTATCAATAAATGTCAAGAAACGCCCAATTTCCAATTGGAAGTCCTTTGGACAGATGAAACCCGATTTACAAATTTCACAATATTCAATAGACATAACCATCATTGGTTGGATACAGAAACAAACAAAAGTATGCTTTATTGTCGCAGGAAAATTGAAACAATTTTATGGACAAAGCGAAATTTGCCTTAAAACAAAAAAAAAAACAATGAAAAAACGAAATATTAACCGAAAAAAATCATATTTTTCTATGGGTCAATGTAAATATATAAATTGTAAATATAAGAATCCTTATATTCGTAACATTGCCGTAAACCGGTTAATGAATTCAGGTGACCTTAACAAAAGGAAATAAACAATACATATGCGAGGTGAATAATTTTGTTGAAATTCAAATTAAAATTAAGCGACCCTAAACTCTATTTTGTTATCATTATGTAAGCAAAATAAGTTAAACAAAGAGTGTACTTAACTAATATAGTGATGTAAGTGTATTAGAAAAAAAAAAGAAAATGTATAACTTTAATATAATATGTAACAAAAACAATTAATGTTAACGGACTATCAGACAGTTCATTCATTATAAAATATTTTCAAAAGCTATGCAGCAACATGATACCCAAAAATATTTAAGTAAACAAGCAAATAAAAAACATTTTAATGAGAGTTATTCATTATAAAAATCGTTAACGCAGTAAAAAGGTCTTTCAATGAGGTACGCTTTGTTTTTTTTTTCGAAAGAGTGGAAACATAGGGATTGTCTTTATGTTCCATCATACATCGCAGATTCTGGATAGTGTAGTTTAGCAACATCTTTATAAGTGTATGCTTGGCTTTATTTCTATAGAGGAGGGACAGTGAACGAAATATATATAACTCTCTCTCTTCAGCTACTATTAACAACGTTCACATCGTCAAGAAATCGTTCCATGTTTTTATTTGTTTTAAGTGAATAAAATGAGTTAAAAAGTAAATAGTCGTTTAATTCATACAGTCCACTATACGTTCGTACACTTTGTTGTTCTGGAAGATGATTGTAAAGTTTTATGGCGTTGTAAATAATTGATTTTTTTACTAATTCTGTGGAAGGAATGAAAAGGTATGTCATGCCTAGAGTTTCTGGTATAATGTACGTGTTGCGGCCTTTCCAGGAATGTGTTTATATATTTTCTTATCAAACAGACGGTTTCTAAAATAAATAGAGCAGGAAGGGTTAATATTTCATGTTTTTTGAAATAGTATTGGCAGTGCGCTCTGTTATTTAGACCAAACAAATAGCGAATTGCTCTCCTTCGAATCCCAAAAATACTAAGAAATTCCTCGGTGGTACAACAGCCCCAAAAGGGAAGGCCATAGCGGAGATGAGATTCCAATAGAGAGAATTAAGCACGTATGACAAAAGACACGTCCTTTTTTGAAACTGATCGAATGGCAAAGCAGGCGGTACAAAGTTTTTTAGTTAAGGTGTCAATATGCTTAGACCATTTTAAGTGTTTTTTTTTTGCAAACCTAGAAATGTAACCCACTCAACATATTTAATATTGCTGTTAAGTAGCAGAAGTGGTTGTAAAGTCCTCCTATAAGATAAGGCCACCGTTTTATCTGCATTGAAGCAAAGCAGATTGGAATCAGACCAATCCTTAATCATAACAAGGTCCTTGGAAATATTAGAATGTAAAGACGTTGTATCAAAATCACTCCATGTTATGCTTGTGTTGGCAGCAAAGAGAGAGATTTTGCCATTAATTTTTAGGTTGGTAATATCATTAATGTATAACAAAAAAATAATAGGTCCCAAGACCGAACCTTGAGGGACTCCACTTGTAATCAATTTACAATGAGAATCAGAACCATTTGTACTTACAAATTGTTGCCTATTTTCCGAGATAAGATTTAAAATCAATTTATAGAAATACCACCATAAAAATTCAGCTTGCTTATCAAGATTTCATGACTAACACAGTGAAAGGCCTTTGCATAGTCACAAGAAACTGAGGCGGTGGGGTGGTTGTTATTGAGGGAAAGTAGACGTCGTTAAGCAACAAGAACATGGCGTCACTGGTGCATTTGAAGGGTAAAAATCCAAACTGATCCGGGGATATTATCTCATGTTTAGGAGAAATGGCATAAAAGGATTCTTCAGTAACCTTTCAATGATTTTTGATAGCTCTAGTAGTAGAGCAATTGGGCGGTAATTGCAAGAGTTAATTTTTTTCGCCCCCTTTATGAAGAGAAATAATTATAGCTGTTTTAAGGCATTCAGGGAATACACCTTTCATAAGGGATTCATTTATTAGTGTTATAAGGGCCTCTATGACTGGGAGCGGCAGGTCAGGAATATTTTAATTGATAGGCCATCAGTGCTACATGAAGATTTGTTTGTAATCTTATTCATTTCTTTCAATAGTTTCATGTGCTAACAGCGCTTAAGAAAAGGCTATCAGCAACATTTTTTGATAGGGGAAGAAACGAAAGTGGGTCCAAACTTAGCGAGATACCAGAGGTAACATTTTTGCTTACATTAATAAAATAATCATCTAGGTCATTTGGCCTTGGCAAGATCTGATTCACAGAATTTGATTTGTTTCTGAGGTTATTGATAATGGACCAGGTTTCCTTTGAAATGTTTTTAGGCTTTGTTAGACGTTTTTGATAGTATATTTTTTTGCTGACTTGATTAGTTTAATGTAGATCCTCCTATTATTAGAGATATAGTCGAGAATAAGAATGGACTCAGTGAATTTTTTTTATGTATAAGAGAGAACGCATATTTTTAGCAGAAATGTGTAGTCCTTTCGTGGTTCATGGTTTATGATGCTTAGGTTTGATAGTCTTAAGAGAGAAGGCTTTATTAAAAGCACTTAATATTTTATTTAAGAAAGCTCCAAAATTTGAGTTAACATTTACAAATTCAAAATTCCAGTCGGTGTTTAGGCAAATATGAAATTCTGACAAATTGGCGGCCGAGAAAATTCTACCTTTATGGCGAAGTCTCTGCAAGGGTCTAAGAGGAATACTAAATTTGAAAAATATTGCTTCGTGATCGGAAAGACCTGTGCTACAAACCTGACATTGAACCTCTGATGAAGAAAAATCAGACGCCAAGTAATCAATGATAGAAGAAGAGTATTTTGAAATTTTAGTTGGAGACGATACATGCATTGTAAGATCGAAAGAGTCGAATAGAGCAATTAAATATTTCTGGGTGGCACAAACAGTGGCATAGTCAATATTAAGGTCCCCGTATAGAGTTTTTCTGCCTTTTACTGGTAGACTATCTAGCAAATTTAGCAGGTAATTAAAAAAAGATTGTACAAACAAGATTCGGGTTCAATGTTTGGTGTGGCATTACCGGTAATTTAAAATGTAGCTTTAAATTATGTCGCACGATTAAATATAACTTTTATTTTTGGGTTTTATACAACCATTTGATTGGACCATTTATTTTCAATGAAATCTACCTGGAAATAGATAGATAACAGATATGTGCTACTCCTGCAGGAACAAATCATACCAGCAATACAAATTCCGTTCTGCCAAACTACATAATATGTGGTCTGGCAGTCCGGCCTTCAGTACCAGAGAGATCCTCAGAAATACTTTTGGCGGTAATATTATTTCCAATAATGGCCCCATTAGGTGGCCGGCCAGGTCACCGGACATCACACCTTTCGATTTTTATTTATGGGAATATGCCAAATATGAGGTTTATGATTTTTTTCCGACCGAAAATCGTCAGGAATTGGAAGATCGGATACGAGACGTTTTTACTACAGTAAACAGAAACACATTAAGAGCTACTCATAAACTATTAGAGAAGCGTGAAAAATGCATGGAAAATAGAGGGAGGCATGTGCCATAATTTACTTTTTCGTCCTACAGTTTGTTTTTAATTTACCTAAAATAATGTTGTGTAGTATAGTCAAAATTATTGTAAAAAAAAGTCGCATTACTTGCTTCATTATTTTTTGTGTTAGTTTTGGGTTTCGTTATCAAAAGAGTCATAAGGTAACAAGTTCTGAACTAAGAATCCAAAATGTCTCTGGTTTTATTGATGTCATTCCGGAAATTGTGGTGCTGCTTTTGTATTTCTGTCAGCCTTAAAATAAAATTTTATCATGTCCAATTATTTTTTTTTATTGTAACATAGCTGTGCTAAGTATGTAGTTCAGAAATACTTACGAATGTATTATATACATATATCACGCAATTTAAAGTTTTAAACATAACTCGTTTGGAATGATAACGAGGCATTTCCAGCAGCAATCTTTTGTTTCATAATGGCGGCCACACTGTTCTGTTGTGGCATGCGATTTCACGACAACGCGTCCTACTCAAAGCCTACTACCAAAAAACAATAATTGTAGTTTTTAGAGCTTAAGAAAAATAATATCCCAGACTTGTAAAATATCACTGAAAAGCTCTTAAAAAGCTCTCTTTCCAAAAATACAAAAAGCCAATATGGTGTCGCATGAAAATAAAAAGTTTCTGTAAATATCTTGAAAACAAATGAAGCTATACTAATATTTTCTGCCATAATTCCTCTAATAAAAGTGTCCTAATAACAATAAAACCATAATACTAGTCGTTTATGAGCTGCAGGCAAAAGTAGAAAATGCGCCATTTTGGTTTTTCTTAATTATCTCAAAAACCAAAAAAAAAATATTTAAATCTTAAGCAAGATTTGAGTTGTTTAATAAAATTCACTAAAACCTTGCTAATTATCCAACCTCGTAGCTATAACGGTTTCAAAAATAGCAATACATGTAAGCCAAATCTGGGACACACTATATGTCTGATTAATTAATGTACAGTGTAGTTGGATAAATGGCATTGATCTTTGGTATTAAGTAATTAAGTATAATTAAAATAAAATTCGATGTTTAACTGTAACAAAATGAGATTTACATTAGATTGATTTCTTATTAGGAAATCAAAATGTTTTTTTATGGAATTAAAATGAGAACATTGATGACTAATGCAGACTTATTTGCAGAGTGGAAGAAAAATCGAGAAAATTAGTTGGAGCCATTTTCTGGTACGCACACGCATAACAATCCAATAAAAAATAAAAAGAACAAAACGTGTTAGCGTTGTCATATTTCCATCTGTTAATTGAGACAAAATTTGTAAAAAGTGTAAAACAAAGAATCAGTTATTTTTTTGAGGTTTCCAGTGTCAATACTCTATACTAAGTGAGGCAAAGCAGTATAATAATTAACAAAAAAACTGATAAAACGAATATTAACTAAAACAAGCAGAAAAAGAACATCGTCAAATTTTCATTTTAAAAAATGTAAATATCCGCATTGCACCACTTGACAAATGAACATCCTGTTAGTGAATTCTTTCCATACATTATGGAGGGTTTCAGGGTTTATTCCTGCACACACGTCGTTGATGCCTTCACACAGCTCGTCCAGAGAATCCGAAGCCATTTTGGAAATTTGAGATTTAACATAGCCCAATAGGAAATAAAAAGGAGTGTAAGTTTTGGCGAGCGAGCTGGCTATTCTGTCCGACCTTGGCGACCAGATGGATTGGTCCGGATATATTGCATCCAAGTAATTTCTAATGTCTCTAAAATAATGTGACGGGGCACCGTTCTGTTGAAATGTAATGCCAAAGTGGAACCCAACTTACGTGGGTTTTGAGCAACAATATCATCAATAAGTGAAGTGATGTTATCCTGCAGCATTCAAAGATATGTGGGGCCGTGTAAATTTCCATCCAAAAATATGGGACCTATGATCTGGTCACCCAAAATACTCGCCCAAATATTTATTTTTTGAAGAAACTGGGTATGTTCTTTGCGAAACCCATGGGGATTTTCATCACTCCAGTACATACAATTTTGAGTGTTGACTTGAAAAAGCTGTTCTCATCACTAAAACAAATATGGCGCATATAATTGGGATTTGCGGTGATCCTTTCTGCCATTATCTCGCAAAACTCTAGTCGCCTGTCAGGGTTATCTTTGGTTAATTCGTGGACAATTCTCATTTTATAAGGATGACATGTATTGGATTTTAAAATATTCTTAAAGGGAGCACACATTGTCTATGATTTACGACCATTTCAACTACGACTTGAACTTCCGGAAAGCCTTCCTTAAAAATGCAAACTGTAGCCTGCTAATTCTGGTTAGCCTCCCCAAAGACGATAGCTGTTCCGATTTTATCTTCTAACGAACGAGCTCTTTCAGTTAAATTATATTTTCGAAAACTTTTAGAACACTTGAAAAGCACAAATGTCAAATATTAGAAAACCAAGGCAACGACAATAAATTGTTGCACTTCGTGCAGCACAATACCACATATCAATGTTATTGGCCATCACTTGAGAATTGCTGAATTAAATGTTTTCAAAATCGGGGGTTGGTTTAAAAATAAAAAGACCTTTAAAACGATGTAGTCATTTTTTTCAAAAAATGGAGAGTTTGCTCGTATATTATCGTTACAAATTTCGTTGCAATATACCGAGCGTTTCAAAAGTTAGACGGGGTGCGACGAACTTTATGTCCTCATGTAAAAATTTGATTTTTTAACATATCTAGCGTATAGTATTTTTAAAAATAAAAAAAGAGTTTATATGAATATAGGTTGTAGTTCAAAGATATTGGGCTAATGCTTTTACAATATAATACCCTGTATAACGAAAATAAAGCATTTGCGGACGTGTGTTCATATGAAACTTTTTCCTTATTTTCAGATGAATTATACGCTAATATGTTGAAAAAACAAGTTTGGTGTGATCTTGTTTTCCCCATGTATTTTATATGGAATTTTAGTAAAGCTTAATACCCTGTATTGTAGAAAATAGTCATAGGATTACGTTGTGCTCATGATATATTTTGCTCAGGAGATTGTAACATAAAAAACTCCGATTTTTTCTCCATAAGGTTTGTACTTCGGTTCTTTCCTTGATATTTTCACTAATAGGTAAAGATCAATGGTTTTTGGTTTTTCAATGCTTCTGGTGCATTTTAGCAGATACCTCTCGATAACAGAGTTTAGAATTGCTCATTAAAATTTTAAAACAAATATTTATGGACTTTTGAATAAAGCTGAAATATTTTAGAAATGGATTCAAAAGGCTTACATGAATAACATGTTGGTTTCTGGAAATAAACTAAAGGGACAAATGATATATTCGAAAACTGCTTAGTAGAACTTATAAAGAAATCACATTTAAAAAAGATAAATCACTTAAGTATGGTTTCAAAATCTTGAACAAAAACTTAAAGCTATATAGAAAATTAAAAAAAAAGCCAGAAAATGTAAAAGAATTACAATTAATTTGATTGAGAATGGAATATTAAGTAGATTTATAAAAAATATTATAAATGAAACAACACCATTATGACCACTCTAAAAAAATACAGTGCATGAACCTGGGATTTGGGAATGACATATTAAGTAGATATATAACAATGATTACAAATGGAACAAAACCTTCACGACCACATTAAAAAATATAGTGCATGAACCTGGGATATTACCAATGTAAAAGACAGAGCATTACGTGGTCAAACTAAATCATAAGTTATGCTCCAGTGATGAGTTATTATGACGTCAAATTATCCACAACTCTGTTCATTATACAGAGCATACCCCAAATAAAAAAAAACCAACCGATTTTGAAACGACTTTCGAATTAGATTTGATTTTTTTGCACGTTCCTCTTACATATTGGATAATTATGAGCCAGTCAGTTAATTGTACCTATTATCAACTTTTCTATATAACCATTCTGCTTAAGGTCATTTTCAATATAACTGATTTCTTTATCTAAATATTCCTTGTCCATACATAAGGTTATGGCTCGGTGAAATAGTGATCTACCGCAGAATAGTTAGGCTTGCAACAAAGGAGGAACTCAGGCTGGGAGCGGAGAATGAATGCGGCCTTTAAAGACATCGGTAAGTCCAAAATGAACTCAGCTCTAGTCCAGGAATGCAGAGATGCACTAAGTGAGCTAGGAACGACAAAGGTGGTGAGATTAAAATGGGTCCCTGGGCATAGTGGTGTCGAAGGCAACGGAAAAGCGAATGAGTTCGAGCCAAGCGGATCGACCCTCCAATTCTCGGTCCCAGAACCCTGCCTTGATTCAAGGAAGAACTACTACTGTAGATAGGCAAAAGAGATGCTACCCAATCCATGCGAGCCTAAGGCCACTTGGTTGATATCAAGACCTCCTTCAGAAGTGGAATGAGGTGGATAGGACCGGGGTTAGCTAAAATGGCCTTTTAGTCCTAGTTGCTGGGCTTGTCCCCTCATCTTACTACAGGGGTACTGTCCTGTGTGAGTAGAATTCCTATAAACAGAAGTCTTAATAAAGTATATTTGCGACTGACAAGAACATAAAAAAAGGAAAGCCGGAATTTTCTTCTTTCTCTGTGTTAAACTTTATTCAAAAGCGAATATTATTTAAATACTCTATACATTTTTTCAGATCTTTATTATTCTTGTTTCATCCTGAAATCCTCGTCCATACATCTTAATCAAACTTTAGGTTTAATACTTGCCGAGTATTTACAAAATGTCTAGAATTTTTCACAAAAAAGTAGTCTTAATCTGCAGTGAGTTCCTGTGAAAAATAGGTATGGAGGCTTACGGTGGTGTGGTGTGAGTATTGTACTGGTTTTATCGGTTATATGATCCATGTAGCGCTTCAATATCTGGTAAATTATCCTTTCTATGGCTAGTATATTTTCCTTCGAAAGCAGCCGATAGTTTCCTTTCCTTAAAGTGTTTTCAATTTTCCTGTAATATATTGAAACGTCCATAACCAAATCATATGTACAATGCCCATGACAATAGTTGAATGTGAACGTTCTTTTTCAACGTTAAAGCGTATTAAAACATTTACGAGAAATACAATACAAACGCTTTAGCTATGTGTTCCATTGAAAAAAAATTATTAGCTACAGACAATTTTAATGAACTTGTAATTGAGCACTTTGCGCATGCAAAAGAAAGGCGAATGGACTTTATTTATAAACATATAAACTAGGTAAGTTCGTTTTTTATATCATTTCCTGTATTTTATGTTTTCTGCCCCCCCAATTTAAAATATCACGAGCCGCGACTGGTCATCACATATGTTTTTAAGTGCCTGTTATTTTTTAATGTTCGGAGAAATGCGTTTTGTTTTATCAAGCTCTGGTCTTACCTTCCAATTTTGGTTTTTACGGAGCTGATTATTACGTTTATTTGAGTTTATAGCAAAATTCAGTCTTTTGCAAATATGTTGTTCTAATGTGCTGCTAATGCTCCGTTATTTTTCTTAAAGAAATATTCATAACTGTCTTTTTCAACTTCTGGTCGCCTATTAAATTGTTTTACAACTTTTTGTAGAAAATATCAGTTTTGCGGAAGACTGGTTCATGATCTTTCTCCTGTGCGTATTATTTAATTTCTTCATGCCTTTGTGTAGCGCCATCAGCTTTGCCAACCGTACGGTAATTGGTATCGAAATACGGTATACGGTACAAATCTCATAACCGTACGCAAATATACGGTAATTAGCCACTTCCCAAAAAACATAGTAATTCTCACTTTTAAACTTTATTATGCAAGATTTACGCACCGCTGACAATAGGAAGTAGTACCACCGTAATGAAAACGTCTAATATCTATTTTAAATTCCTGCGTCAAATAAAGACGGACAATCTATGCAAATGCGTAGTCAAACCTCCAACTCTTTTATAAAAGATTAGGTGCTGGTGCTATCTTTTTTTAATACGTCTAAATCGACAATAATTACGAAAATCGGAATCACCTAGACGAGAACTAACTTATTGACATTTGTATAGATTATGCTTAACTGCTTATGAATATGATTTGTATACACTTTTCGGAATCAAGGAATCATATGATTACCAATACTGTTAATGGAACTATGTTGGCAAGTGAATGCATACAAATATCGAATAATCAGAACTGTATAAATTTTGCCCCTACAAAGACCATGTTGTCAAGATTGACTAAAAACACATTATAATCACGTGCATTTGAAGCTGATGAATCGTTTAGGATTGTGGATGACTTATCGGAATAATATTGAGTTATTATATAATAAAATGAAAATTATTGGAAATATACAATATATGTAGTTACACTTGTTTTTTCGTTCCTAGTTATATGTACGGTAATCTGACCGAAAATACGATAATTTTATGCCGCCGGTACGTTAATTTGTTTCGAGCAGGCAACACAGTGTCGTCCATAAAAGCCGCTATTTTTCAACGGTGGTAGATGATTTGCGACTTAATCAGGACTTTACTGGCATTTTCTAGTATCTATTTGGCCTTTTTCCAGTTATCATTGACTTCAATCGGAAACCTACAAGAATGAGCATGTTGTCTCCAGTGGCGGCTCGCCAGTTAAATTTTCCAATCAATTTACTTAAAAATATTTTTAAAATATTAAGATTTTATAATCTATGTTTTTATTATAAAAATGCAGTATGTTTTATATAAATTCACATTATTTACTTAATTATACCATTATTTTATATCAAAACTAGTGCGTTATATACTCAAAAAATAATAATTCCTTAAAAACCTAGCGCGCTGAACACCTTTTCATAAGAGAGACCCGTTGAGTAGCAGTAACAAATTCCGCCTCACTCCCCCCGCACGCGATTTGTTTACGGCAGTTGCTATGGCAACGCAATGGTGAATATCCGTAAGCCAAATAGAGATGTGACTATTTTCATATTGAGAATAGTTTGATCCTTTTTCAAATTTTACTAAAAGGAAGGTAAACTCTCTGTAAACTAGTTTGGTTATATTGAGTTTCAGCTTAATCATTTCATTTTAAACAGTTTATCTTAACTTAAACATTTATGTCGTAACGAATATTTATTGCAAGGTCTTGGGAAGTATATACACATAATCCTGAGGGCTAAAAATCAGTTAGACCGTACTAATACCGTAATAATAAAGGATTAAAACATATTAAACTCAAATAGAAACTGGGACTTGAACCCACTTGGCCTTAATTAAGGCCAATTTTCATTATTTGGTATGGCTACAATGCCAATAAGTCGAAGGAATAAAACTGAGTAGTTTGTTCCTTTTAATGTTTATTGTATAAAAAGCTTTGATAATTTTGGTCAATTAAAATTCATAGTTGTTGAATTTAGGCTATATTCAAGTAGAGCCGCTTTAGCCTTTGGTTGCATGCTAGATCTTAAAAAATCTTTACAGCAAGGGATATTTATCTTTATAATGAATTATGATAATTAATTACTTGATTTTTGAATACATTATCCCAGATACTCAAGATGAGCAGCAGATAAACTTCGCCCATAAATTATGGAATTGGTAAAAACGACCTAATTACATGTTTAAAATATCAGTATCATAAAAACTATTTATGCAATTAAGTTGAAATCTTACACAAAAATATATTGTGAAAAAGGGATGTACCTGTAAAATTTGGTATATCCTATATGGCGAAACAAAATGGCGGCATAATTTAAAGTTTAAAAAGGTAGTAAAATTCCATTTCCTACAAAAATAAAAAATGATTTTTTTTTTTTTATAGATAAATAAAACAAAGGAAAGTAAAACATATATATATATATATATATATATATATATATATATATATATATATTTATTTATACCATAACGTGTTTTCATTCCGGGTGTACATATCCCTTATTTACTGTCGTTCTGAAAAGAACAGTTTCTCATAGAGTCTCTATTCGGACGCGAGAAAGAAAATGCCAAATGTGATTTTGTTGGAACGTCGAACGTTTTCCATCCGTGCAGGATTAAGAATCAACATCAGGATGCTGTTCTATGCTCTGAACATCCACATAACAAATTTCACCACATACATTGTATTTGTAATTTTTTTATAAGGTAAGATTTAGGTAATTGGGTTCAAAAATGAGTCCTCTTAACAGAGCATTACTCGTAATTAAAGATTTACACATATTGACATTTATATAATGTATTAATTTATTACAAAATAACTATATGGATATAAAATATGTTATGTGTGTGTTTTGGAATCCGTTACAAGGAAAGTTCCGGGTAAAGAGAAATTTACCGATCTTTTAAATAACGCTGCAAAATTTTAAAAGGTTTTTATATTCTTTCATGAATTTTCAATTAGTTTAGTGTCAAATATTGCAAGCAGTTGTTGATTTGGGCGACAGAATAATAATAATACTAGGAACTGTTGACACTAGTTCGGGGTATCACTAAAATACAGGTTGTTCCACGGTATTTTGGCAAATTTTAACCGTTCCTAGCTTTTTTATTGGAACTGTAGAGGTATCAGTTTCCCCGTATAATCGGTTTCTTATTATCGACTAATTTGCCTTTCGTATTAGGTGACAAATTCAGCTGCGAGTTTAAAACTTGTAACGATTCGCTGCCTGAAACACTCTATCCTCGGGAAACGATTCTCGTTAGGAGTTTTTGCTCTAGGACGGTCTCGTCCTGGTCTTTCATTTGAGCCAGTTTCCCTGCACCTTTTAAGAACCTTTGAAATAACTCCCTAAGTTTTGCCTAAAATTCGGACACTATGAGATTGGTAATCGGTAGTTTCCCCGAAATGCAACTTTCAAGTTTCATGTCTGTCAGTTTTCACATAGTGATTTTAGTGGGAACTTAAAACGTTTTTAATTACGTCACTCTAAATGAAGTTTTTATAAGAATAAAAAACAAAAAATGCACCCTAACAGAAACTTTGCACCCGAGCATTGCGCTTAGGCAAAAGGACTTTCTAAGCAGGGCTGTACCCAATCCCATAATGCACAAGTTTTGGGCAAAACCCAGCTTTTTCAAAAGTTTTTAAAGGATAGAGGGAAACTGGATCCAATCACAGAATACCAGGACAAGCCCGTCCTTGAGGAAGCAGGCCCAACGAAGATCGTTTCCTGAGGGTGCAGTGTTTAAGGAAGCTATTTGTTACGAGTGCAAAGTTAAAAGCTGAATTTGTCGCAGCACATGGAAGGCAAATTTGTCTACAAACAACACGAAACAAATTACGGGAAGCTGATATACTGAAGCAGCATTGTTTGTAAGGAAACTATAAGCTGCGAAGGTGGGTCTGTAATGGTTGAAGGACATTTGAGAGCTGACCGATATATTACGGGAATTTTAGAGCCCCACGTCGTGCCTTTTGCTCCCGCCATTGGAGGTGAATTGATGCATGCATGACAATACACGTCCACAAGTGGTAAGGGAGTATTTGGCAGACTTTGAAATGTCCCTAATGTATTAGCCAGCCCGAAGCCCTGATATTAACCCCTTTAAGCACGCATGGGACAGGATCGGGAAGCAGCGAATCCCCTCAAAATCTGCAGGAGCTCCGATTGGTACTCAACCGAATTTGGTAAAACGTAGACCAACAACTTATCCCCAATTTAATTTTAACCATGCCCAATAAATGTCAAACCACTGTGCTTGAGGTAGAAATACCAGGTACTAAACATCTTGATTATGTACTGTATTTATTTATTGTTACTCATTTCTTAAATTATTCTAAACAAACAATAGCCTGTATTGTTTGTTTTCCTTGTTACATAAACAAGGCTCTGTCCTTTTTTCCTTTGAGAAATATAAATTAAATAAAAATAGGGTACTTAGGTACCTAATCTTTTGAAATAGGAAAGTTTGACAAAGCCTACATATTTAAACAGACATTTATATTCAAAAAAGCTTTTTTTAAACATTTAAAAAAATTGTTAATCTTTTATAATGAACACATTTTCCGTCTAATATAAAAGCTAGGAATGGGTAAAATACCGTGGGATACCCTGTATTATTGTCAATGTAAAGGGCATTACGTTTAAGAAAATTTAAATTAAATACACCAAAACGCTAATAAAAATCTCTAACACTCGTGTTCGCTAAAGAGGTTTAAATTTAGCCCAGGTCTAACTTGATAGTTATAAGTTTAAGAGGGCATTTTTAACAATTGAACAAATAATTTTTCTAAATGTTACAATTACAAAATGTCAGTGACATAAGCGAAACATAATTTGCGAACTGAGAGTTTTAAGTACCATTAAGTTACCATGGCAGCTAGACTAGTAAAGGTTATTATTTTCAACGACGGTATTAAGTTTGTACAAATTTTGAATCATCTTGTAAAATTCAGCAGATTCGAAATAATTTTCCTTAAAGCAAAATTTCTAAGACTCAACTGGCGTGGAAAGGTTTGCTTTTTACCTGTAATTAAAAAAAATAATTTTTGAAAAAATATCATCTTTTTCTTACCTGAGGGTTACCAGATCGCGGGGTTTTTGACACAGCAACTACCTCCATGGAATCTACACTGAAGACATTCGTAAAGTAAATGAGGGTGTATCTCGCACGTCAGTTTTAAATGTAGTAAAATTTACATGGTCTTTTATTTTTTTGCCCCCTCCCTGTACAACAAAGCCGGGATGCATCAAACATATATCGTGCTAAAAATTACTAGAAAATTACCTATTCGGTAAAAAAATTCTTCTTGATTGGATTATTTACAACGAAAATATAGCCATTTGAAATTACATACATAGAACATTTAAAAGGAATAATCAACGATGCATCCGCTTTTTAAATTTTTCTCAAAATATTTACGGCATATTTTATTATTTCTAAAATTAAAGCACATTTTGAGATTCTCAACCTCAATAACAAGATTCTTAAATCTGCATAATAAATTCTTTCATTTCTCACCTGTCATTCGCTGTAGATTAAATATAAGATATACAGATTACCAAACAATGTTCGTATTTACAGTTTTAGAAATATTCTTCAAACCGAGTTAATTAGGGTTAATTTAATTGTGTACACAAACATTTAAGGAAAAAGACTTTGTCATAAAAATTCAATCAAAAAAAGTATTTTGTAAGTAGTAGATAAAAGAGTTAAACATAAGAGTGTCAATATATATGACCCATCTTGAAATTTGCTTTGATTTGACTATCTTTTCGTTAAGTCCATCATACTTAGGTATTTTAAAATTTGATTTCGACAAAAACCAGAGAAATAATAGGATTCTGTCCTTAAAGTAATTAACCTCAAATTTCGTAGGGGTCGGATAAATTGTTTAGGCTAAACAGTATTTAAAAATATAAATATAATTAGAACAGGAATTGCGAGATGTGTGTTGTACCAAAAGGACTGCGGAAAGCAGGTCGAAAATATTTTCATCATGGTAATTGAGTCGCCCTTTCTTTCATTTTTCCCACATATGCGTTGTTTGAACGTGAGCTATTTTATATTTCATGCATTTTTGTCTTGTACAAACAGAGTGTAGACCGTGTACAGCGTGGCGACCTCGCTATACGCTGATCAATTCGTATTTCGTGAATTTCGTCATACGTCTTTTGTAATTCGTGTTCCTGGATGACCCGCTGTTGTCTCTTTGTTTGTTCACTCCTGTCTAGTATGCTAGGGAAGACACATCTTCGCCCCATTGATTGCTTCATTTAAATTTTGTGTTTTTAATTTTTAGTCCGAGGTGATCTAAAAAAAATCTCTTGTGTGGTATCCGTGTATTCTTTCACATCCGTAATCAATAATTTGTCGAAGAAACAAATCGTTAAAAAATTTTGATTAGATTAAATTTCTCACGTCATAGTATAAAGTCAAAAACCAAAAGTAATAATAATAATAATAATAAATCGTCTTTAATTTGCATCAAATAAAGAATGTACAATATTGAAAAATGTACTTATTAAGGACAACCATAAATGGCGATACTTAGCTTTGGATGACTCTTTTACATATAACCCTCAATGGCTAACCTGATTACGTTAAATCAATTCAATGTTGACCAGGTTGAAAAAAAATGGAATTTCAATTATTTCCTTTATGAAATATTAATTTTATTGGATTCATAATAGTTTTTATTAATTTATTCAACTTTATATCGTTTTTACGTTTCGTATACACATAATAGAAATTAGTTGATGGAGCACAGCATTATCATTTACAGCAGCAAGGAAAAAACCTAGTTTACACATCGACAATGTATACATATCTATTTGCAGCTTCTCGATGGTAATTTCAAGGGTCGACGATCCGAGGCGCTCGTAGTCATTTCCCACTTTTTTTAATCCCCATTGCCTCTGATTCTGGCACAGAAATCTCAGTCAAAGGCAGTTTGTTCCCGAAACACACCACAGGATGGTTCTCTTCAAGTGATGTTAAGTAAATAGAATTCCGTAATTAAGTAAGTTTCCCGTTTCCATACTTCAACAACAATTCTCTCGATTTGGAAGTTTAGAGAAACAATTTTCTAATGATTCAATAATTCCATATCATCGCAGTAGAAAAATCTACACTAAAATTTGGCCTATTTTTATCTGTAAATCCCCATAAGAAAATTTAAGTTGCATTTTGCAATTTGATGCCATTTCTTAGAATGATATTCTCCATCCAGTATTAATGGTCTCAAGAACTTAGTTCATTTAGTTCATTGTTAATTAGGTAAATAAACTTTAAAGTTAAATACCTTTTATTAAACTGATGTTTATAAAATACGTAAACAGTAATATTTAGGAATTACACCGGGTGTCATAGTTTGTGTTTATGTAGCACTCGTATGTAACCTTCTTATTTTAACTCTGTATATTGGTCCATTATTTGATTCTTTGTCAAAAATAAACATAAGTTACCAATTTAAAATATAGTCGATTTGTATGATTTTTTGAAAACTGGAGCTATTTTTCAAATCACTATAAAAAATAGCAAAAAATCTAAAATTGGGCGTTTGAGTGGTAATTTCCAGTGTATAAAGCATCAATGCATAGACGAAATACAACATTTTTGACCACACTTAAACAGGGTGGACATACTACGAAATCATTTTTGCTACATTTTAAAGTGAAAAAAGTCGATTTTTTAAAATAGAACACCCACTATGTGTTTTATTTATGCAAATGATATATATATATATATATATATATATATATATATATATATATACATATACACATATGTTCTATACCTAAATTCAATGGTTACAGAGAAAATCGCAATTATTTCTTGAATATTGTGATGTTGCATACTCAAAAAAAAATATAGGAGGCCATGGAA
This sequence comes from Kuschelorhynchus macadamiae, assembly GCA_030620095.1. NCBI lineage: Eukaryota > Metazoa > Arthropoda > Insecta > Coleoptera > Curculionidae > Kuschelorhynchus > Kuschelorhynchus macadamiae. The sequence goes on from JAUTXW010000204.1 coordinate 843,298, forward strand.
TGTATAATATAACTATTTGTTTTAAATTTGAACATTTTTCAATTTTTTTGTGGTTGTTGTTTTATTGAAATCACTTAAATTTAAAATAATTAGACTTTAAACTTTTCCTTGTTTTGGTGTTTACTTCTTCTATTTTAAAAAATGGCTCAATATTCAAGTCAAGATTTTCAAATGGAGGTTTTATTATATTTCATTGAATATTCTACCAACTCTTTAAGAGATGCACAAAGGGATTTGAATTTTTCCGTGACTAGCATACATCGAGTATTAGAAGAAAACAAAATATCCCCATATAAGTTTCTTCAAGCTCAATTTTTATGTGAAGATGGCCAGACTGCATTTTGGGAGAGGTATTTTAAATAAAATCCTTTGGACAGATAAGGCGATATTTTCCACTGCGGGAAAGCATAACAAAAAATTACTCACTATTATTCTGAGACAAATAAACATTTGGTAAAGCAAATTAAAAGGTGAGAACATCAAAATGGTAAAGTGTGGTGTGGTATTATAAATGACCCCATACTGTGTTTTTTGACTACTATTTGAATAGACAAACATTTTTAAACATTTTATGAAATCAAATTATGGAAAAACTCGATGTTCTTCCGGAACATATTCGTGTTGACTTTGTATATCAACAAGATGCTCTGTACCATTGTGGAGAAGATATAAGAGAATTTTTAAACGAGCAATTTAATTTAAGTATATATAGTGACGATGAGATTCCATGGCCGGCGCCAAGTCCCGACACCCTCAGGTTATGCTTTATGGGGCACACTTAAACATAGAGTGTATAAAAATCGAAACAATTATTCTGTAAATAAATTAAAACAAAAAATGTATGAAGAAATTATTAGTCTAAAAATAATAAAAGCATTCAAGTGCGGTATACACTGTGTATAGCAGAAAACGGCAGTACGTGGAAAATCCATTATATAGTATTTTGTTTTAAATTTTTCCCGATTTTCGATGTAATCAGTTGTTATGTTATCTGTTGTTTATGGTGACAGCTATGTTACTTAAGAAGTTTGTTTCTAATGTTAATTTTCATTAATGGTTTTAAATTAAAAAAATTTAGCAATAAATAAATATAGAATAAAATTAGAACTAAAGTTAACTATAGTTAACTATAGAAATATTATCCATTCCATGGTTTCCTATAGTTTTTTTTGGCTATGCAGCATAACAATATTTAAGAAATAATTGAAATTCTCTGCTAAATTGCGATTTTCTCTGTAACTATTGGATTTAAGTATCATAGTATAAAGTCAAAAGTCAAAAGTAAGAATAATAATAATAATAATAATAATATTAATAATAATAATAATACAATATTGAAAAATTGTTTCCATTTCTTTTTTTTATTTTTATTTTTTGTACTGACTTGGTATAATCCCGTCAGTATAAAATACAACCACAGGAATACTGCGAGACAACAAGTCATAAAAACAATAATAATAATAATAATAATAATAATAGTAAATCGTCTTAAATTTGCATCAAGTAAATAAAGTACAATATTGAAAAATGTACTTATTAAGGACAACCATAGATGGAGATATTTAGCTTTGGATGACTACTCTTACATATAACCTTCAATGGCTAACGTGATTACGTTAAATCAATTCAAAGTTGACCTAGTTAAAAAAAAAGGAATTTTAATTATTTCCTTTTTGAAATATTTATAATTATAAATATAATTTTATTGGATTCATAATAGTTTTTTATTTATTTATTCAACATATATATATATATATATATATATATATATATATATATATATATATATATATTTTTAATATTTTGAATTATATTAAGAAGCAATAGTTGCTGGGTAACATCCATCAATTGCAGATCAGTTCACTTACTTTAAAAAAAGTGACTCCTATGAATCTTCTAAAAAAATTATTATAGTATTAGTCTCTTGCTAGAGTCCTATTCTATATCCGAAGCAAATAAAGCAAACTATAAAACAATATACTTTAAATTAATTGAGCAATATAAAACATCAAATAATATAGTCACTACCAATAACAGATTGCCACTAGTGAAAAGTTATTTTTTGACTTCCACTTCTTTAACTTCTTTACCGCTGTGAAACATCCCAAAACCGTTGATCCAAGCTTTTTTCAGAAGCTTTTAAATTATTACAATAACACAATACCATGATGTCAATGGAGATATTAATATCCTACGGAACCTATTTCCCATGTCACTGGGGATGTTTAGATGACGCTATTACGCATTGAGTCGCAGGTCGTGACATTCATTCTAATGCCTCTTGGCAGTTTTTTGTACCTTAATAAGAAATAAGAAAAAATAATATAAAACCCAATCATTATTTGATTCTAAAATTATTTGTAACCGGATAATAAGTTTATTAAAATAATACGGTTCTTCTCATCACTATAGAAAACCCTACTGCTTAGAACAGATAATCATCAAAGAGAAGAAAACAAGACAGCATATAAATTATTCTATTTCAGTAGATGATCGGATAGACTAGGAAGGCCTAAGGCTAAAATAATGTACCAATACATTATACCGTGTTTGCCTGACCTTAACTCCGCGACCTATATTAAAGAGACACGGTCATTATTGTATCGCTACAACAAGCTATTGTTAGCAGCCCGTCTCACGATGGTGCACGGTCTTCCACAGGTGATCACCCATCAAAGTGCTAACCGCACTCGACGATGCTTGACAATGATCATCGTCAGTGATAGGACCAACGCATAATAAATTATAAGAATCTTTTTTAAAAATAATTTCATGAGAGATAGCCTGACTTATATCAAGACCATTACAAACGGGGACCCCTTTTTTCTGTATCATTCGTCTAAATTACAGCTACTTTTGCTAATTGAAAAGACGATTAATTAATTTCAGACTCTAGATGTGGAAAAACCTTCACACATCTGTTCATAAAAATTAATTAAATCTCGTGGCATCCTTTGGGTATTTTTTATAAAATCATGTTGACCATTGGGGGAGTTTATAATATAATTGTAATTCGTATTCATATTTTTTTTAAATTTTTTGAAATGTATAATGAAATATTATTTTATAATCTCGTTTATCTACCTATCACATTTATTTTTTAATTCATTTCGCATTTATTTAGGCGATTCCGATTATTAGTTTATAGGATCTAAAATTATTTAGTGGATATGATTTGAATTTTATCAAATTCCTTAGCTGATTGATCACGTTGAGCTGGAGGTCCCGTTTAGTTAGGCTTTATCGCAGAAACATTAAAAATGAGAAAAGAAACTTTAACATCAAATTTATAAAATATTGGGTTAGAAATGTTAAATATATAACTTATCTGACACCCTCCTATTGGCGCGCAGCGCCTTTTAGAGCAGGGTAGGCAATAATAAATCACTATGGTCTAAAAATTACTCACCGCATGCCTTAATGGTATTTACATCAGTATTTACATAAACAGTTTGCCTTTAAATAAATGCCTTTAGTTTAAACCTAATTTAAAGTAACTCAAGCTCTTAAACTTTTTGTGTTATGAAAAAAACATTGCAGCAAATATGATCAAGGCGGTGATATTTTTTTTAACTCATGTAACACACCTTCATAGAAATTGGTTGTTCGTTGTATATCCTATAAAAGGTCACTTTCTAGTTTTAGTGAAAAACGACACTGTTTTTAACTTTTTTTATACAGCTCATATCTGCCCTGCCCTCACATCCTGCTTATGCAGTCATATTAAGTGTCTGTAATAACCATCAAAATTCATTTCTGTTCCGCACCCCCAAAAACGAAAATCAATAAATAGTTTCTATGAATATTCATATTGATATCTCGATGTTTATAATAATAAACACCATGAACATTTAATTCATGGGCTTATCGGCCTGTTTTCCTTTTGTGATTTTAAACAATATTTCCTGTGGAAGCTATTGCCGATTCCAGATTCGAGATTTAAAATGATCAATAATAAAATTTTTTAGTTCATGTGGCAATATTTATAGGATAAAAAGGAAATCTTAAATCGAACTTTCTATTTTTGTTAGGGCAGTTAGTAATGGCTAACGAAATTCACAGCAAAATTGTTATTAGTATTATTATAATTATTAAGATAATATAAACTTATTTTATTAAAAAAAAAACTAATTACTTAATTGTATTTGGTCACGGCAATTTGTACATATTTTTCTTGTTTTCCAATTTATCAGTAATTTCCGGGTACTAAAGAAAGAATAGGTAATAAATCTACATACAGATTTTTTGTTATAAAAGTAGGAAATGACTTGAGTGCAGTCCGGCGATATTATACATTTTGTTGATAGAGATATTAGAACACTATTGTAATCTTTGATTGAAATAGGGAGTGATATTTTTGCGCTCTGAAAAAGTAGCCTGTGTTGAATTATTTTTGTAGATATATCATGGGAGTCACCAGTGACGGCTCGTTCTCTAAAATTTAGGGTCAACCGAGGCTCAAGGCCAATCAAGGGTGGTAATGAGATAACTACCCCCCTTCCCCCACCCTCCAGACTGGTCAAACATCATGTGTAATTTACATATTTTGACGTGAAAATTACGATTAAAAATGACTAGGAAACAGTATAGCACAACAGCGACTTGTTGGATTGGGTCTCTTGCATATCCATGGATAGAGTATTGATGTAAATATAAACAATGTAATTAATAAATTGCTGCAGGAAAAAAATTGGACGTTATTCTATAACTATTTATTAGAGGCTGTTTCTTTTCACTTATGCGACAACAAGTCTGATAAAATATATGGGTACTTATGTTGCTCTCATACCATTTATAATAAAATATATTAACAAACTTTTTTTTAAATTAACCCCCCTCGTCCCAGAAGGGTTTCCTAAAATAGCCCTTAGAGCCAATGTGATGTTAACTGGTGCCGCGTCCAAATATATATACTAATCTTATTTTTCCCGTTTATTTCTTCAATGATAATTATGTAGGCACCAACCTATATATAGCAGATCTAGGCTAAAGGATAAATTTAATAAATAGGAAAAAAATGATATTAAAACGCTCTAGTCAGTCAATTTAATTTTTTGATATTTTAAAGTATCTTGCCTCAAGAGGAAAATAAAATAGATGCCAAAGTGAAAGCTACATAGCTAACCAAAAAGTATATTGTCCAGCAAGAACTACGTTACGACGTTACAGCATGGGGATGTATACGAACGTACTACCTACCGCGTGAATTAGTAGATGAAATCTAACATGTGAGATGATGGAATCGGCTGGCTGAGCCTCCGACTATAATAAATATATTAGATTATCTGTGGACGGTGGCCCGTGGACTGCTGTTAATGGCGTTATTTGTATGTTAGTCAAGCAACGATAATAGGGACACCTACCTATTTTGCGATGTGTACAGGAAATAATAAACTACATTTGGTTTTGAGCGTTTTTAGGATGTTTGCAAAATTAGTTTTGAAAAATATTTACTTTTTTAAAAAGAGAATTTTCTCTGTATACTTTTTGGTACCTTCCGACCGACCCTGCCGCCCCTGAGGAGCCGTCACTGGGAGTGACCAAGGTTAATTTTGCTCGTTGGAAAAAGAAAAGTACGTTTACTGTTCGATTGCAGTAGTTAGAGTAATTCTCACTGCAGGCCAATTGGCTGTCGAATGGAAACGTCAGAGACGATTGCTAGTCAACCTTAGATTATTATTATAATAGTCATAAAATGAGTTATTCCACACTAATAGTCGATAATTATAATAAAATTCTCCTTGTAACGGTTAGAGATTGGAGTTATTAGGTGGTTTTTTTCCTTGCTAAGGTTAGAAGCACAAATTGTTATTGATAGGACTACTCCTGCTGTTTTGTTTATTAGCTATTTCTCATACGGAAAAAAATATGTATTTGCCAATATTTTTTTGCAATATAAATAAATATACGGAACGTATTCTAGCCAATCGATGTTATTTATCTCCTACTTTTTTGTACCAATTGTTTAGGAATTATATGTAAAAACATGGTTAAAACGAGTATGACTATGTTAAGTAGAATAACTAATTATGGTTATTTTATACATGATTATTTTAACAAAAAAAAACAATGTTAGATTTTTCATATTTACCTATTTCAATAAAAAGGTGTATGTGTTATTATTGGTGTTTTATTGACTAATTTAATGAGCACATGTTTTCAGCAAATTGTGTCAACTTCTTAGGAACTCCGAGGGAACACAACGTAGAAAATAAAATAATAATTTAAAGGTTGATCACAACTAAACTGGAAACTATGCGCTTTGTATAAGACCGGGGTTAGGGATGTCTCAATAGTCATTTAGTACTATATGTACAGGGTTATTCACGGTGAGTGCCCTATTAGAAATATCCAATAAATACATTATTTTGAAAATTTTACTCTTTACAGTTTAAACTTTACACTCTTTTTAAAGTATTTTTCTAAGGTTTTGCTTTAAACTGGTGACAATATCCGTTTTCTAAATGAAATTCCGTATATATTATTGCATCTTTTATGTTGCTCGCGCAACTATAGTTGCAGTGGTACACATCTGAAATGTAAATGAATGGTAGTGAACAGTGAACCACATAGTGTTACTTAAATATAAGTTACTTAAACAGGCTAGACCTCAGTTAAAATGTATGTATATATATATGTATATATATATATATATATATATATATATATATATATAACATTGACATTTTAAAGCTTTGTAACTCCTAAACAACTTAACTTGCCAAAAAACGGTTTTCACTTTCCTATCTTAGTTTTAGTTATCTATCTCCTAACATCAATTTCTTCTTTGATAGAAGGTGTCAACATTTGACATTTGCTGTCAAAGTAGAAGTTAATGTTAGTAGACAGATAACTAGACGTCTAGGAGTTACAGAGCTGCTTTAAAAGATCAAAAATGTCAGTTTTTAAGCGTCATTTTCTCGAAAACAGTTTAAGGTATAGGCAACAAAAAATGTTTAAAAATGCAATGATATACAGGGCATTTCTTTTAAAAAACCGATATTGCCAGCGGTTTAAGGTTGAAGCGGCAACCCCACACAATTTAAAATATTTTAAGAGGAGAGTTTATATTTAGCTATGACCAGATGCAGATTTTCAAAATAATCTATGTATTGGTTTTCCAGATACTTCTAATAGTCCACTCACGATGAATAATCATGTATACTGTCTTTTCAAATATTTTCATATTAATTTTTTTTTGTTTCACCATTTTGGATTCCTACCAAAAATTTTACAAGTTCCACCGATGCCACACTTAATTTTTGGGCATAATATAAAGTAAATTGAATATCTAGTTTTTAAAGCGACACACATCGTAATTTTGTTCCGTCATGAAGAATTTGTACCCGTTAATCCCTATATCACATTTAATTTTTCTCAAAACTTAAAATCGATTGAATAAGAAGATTTTTTTCGTTGATTTTTTATTTAGCTGCCATTTTGTTTCGTTATCTTGAATTCGTACTACAAATTTACCAGTTCATCTCTATATCACACTTAATGCTTGTACAGAATTTGAAATTAATCTAATCTAAGTAGTTTGTATTGTAAGCAACCTATTTTGACACTGCTTTGACAGACGTAAGTGAAGGTATTGGTTGCCCTTAACGACAGGATGTAAATCAACTTACATTCCTATGGAAATAATAATCTAAAATGATTATAATAATAATTTTTGATTTCATCAACATATTACAAAAATCTGGTGATATTAATTGAAATGGATATTAATGGTACAATTATTACAATTATTCACATTATTAACAAAGTTTGGAAACACGTTTTCTCGTTTCTTCTCGATGTGAGTTATATTTTCTGACTGCACAGATCCTTCATTTCTAACCAATGATTCTGCACTGTTGAAGCACTGCAAGACACTTCTGACTGGGTCTTATTGTATACAATTTTTTTAGCTACTTCCTTTTTATTATTGAGGCTCTTAGCTACGTAACTTTCCGCAATAGTAGCGGATTTCCATCCACCATGTCGCTTGATAGCTAATACATCAACTCCAGTATTTGCTAATAAAGTTGCCGACATTCTTCTAAAAGAGTGTCCAGTATACATTTTGAAGTTCTCAAACTTTAGAAATTTCGCAATTTTACTTGGAATTGACGAAAACGTATTTTTCCCGACAGGTTGGTTTAATCACTTTCCATTTTGATATCGCATAAAGAAGCGCGAATTAATAGTCGTTATGTGGGATCTTGTATCAATGTATTTTTGAATAATTTTGAAATGACAAACCTGAGTGTCGTCACTTTTTGTCACCATTTTTGGAGTCAGGAAAGGTCGCAATTATGACTTCTTGACTTATTTTAACATTGTCCGTTTTCATTTTACAGAGTTCATTAGAACGGCACGCTTCAGCAACTCCCATTACCATTACGACCTTCATCAATAAGTATATATCATCGGGGGCTTCAATCGTGAACTTATTCACATCTTCCCTGTTAAACACATTCGATTTTTTGGGTCTATAACCATCATTTTTTCTTTTCAAAAATGCTGGAAGTTTTGAATACTTAGAAATATCTATATTTTACTCTATAAAAAGGGTGGACTTCAACATCGCATACTCACACCATAAGCTTGATGGGGACTTCAATATAGCACTTTTTTGTGAAAATACGCCAAAAACAAGGTTTCTGAGTCTGCAGTAGCAGCAGTCTTGCTTTGGCACCCATTCTTACAGGATTTATATGCTGTTTCATACCTTTTTTTCGACTTTTCCGGTAGTAGAGATAAATAAGCAATATTCGCTGATTCTTCAATGTCTGAAACATCCATTTTGTCCCCACAGAATCAAACAAATCGACTTCTTCAAACTTTTCGCTATGAATTGTCAACTTGAAGTTGTTGATAAAATGAAAATTGCTTATGTTGCTCTGGCAACGAATCACGGCTGCCTTCCTAATTTAATGAGAAAGCTATCGAATGTAATGATAATCAAAATCCAAAAATATATTCAGCATTTTCTTGTAAACATACAATTCAGGGGGGGAAAATGTTATATAATATATGGGATGTAAGTATATTTACCAGTCTCGAACCCGTCCTCGACTGGTAAATGTTACTTACATCCCTTATAGTATAAATAACTATATCGGCATCCAGGGACCTTAAAATGTAGAGATTACAATACTTCCCTTTTACAAAGGACGTAAAAAGATTTTAAAAAGGAAAATTTTGATTATTCATTTATTTTTATAGGATATAAACAATGCTTTTTTGTCTATATGGTATGCACACTATTGCACCCCCCCTCGATCTTTTTTCTGGAAGACATGAAGTTCGACCTATGTATTCTTTTACGTACGTACATCGGTTTCCCCGTGATAGTTTAACCAAATTGAATAACATTCTCAGGGAATATTTAGAATATTGCCGGAGTGGTCCATAGCAGGCATATTGAAAAAATCTTCAAAATGCCGGATTGACGCCATTCTGAACAGTTTACACGACAATATATGTATGGGTTTAAAAATGCATTCGCCATTCTATTAGGAAAAAAGTTTGTATGTTATTATTATTGTATAACAACACAGCTTATTATAGAATTACGTTACATATGTATTGGACCGGGTGGCTTTGGTTAACCTTGACTTTTACAATAATACTTGTATAATTGGAATTAAACAGGATGAAATAAAAAAAATTATAAAAAAATAAAACCGACTTAAAAGATGCACTATAACGTGAAAAATAATATTTTATTCAATCTTGAAATATTTACTCTGTGAAGTCGGCGCCAAAATAATTAAGACTGAACGACAACATACTCGTGGTATTAGACATTAAAACACTAAGTATATAAATATATTTTTGCGATTTACTAATTAATAATAAGTTTGCCATAGACTTCGTACAGAAAAATACTTCAAGATGGAATAAAATATTATTTTTCACTTTTTAGTACATTTTTTGAAGTTGTTTTTTTTTATATACAAAATGCTATCAATATTAATTCCGGTTTTAAACTCGGTTAAATTACTTGTGTTTAATATAGATCTATTTTTAACTATATGTATGTTCATATCAAATCTAAAGCGAATAAAGATAAACTATTTTGTCTAGTTTTTAATGGCCCTTTAAGTAGATTAACTGTGTAAAAAAAACAGGATTTGATATACCTCACTTAACCCAATATGTGTGTTCTAAAATACTGCCCAAATATACTCACATTTAATCTCGCACCGGGTATCTCCCAAGCTTTAAATGGAGGCGTCCGCCCTTTAACGTACATGAACAATTTGTCATCTCCCTTTTTCCACTCGACTTTGTGAAGATGTTCCAGCCGGACGCTGTGGTCACATTTCAGGGTCACATCGCCTCCCTTAAGGGCGTATCGGGGCATAATCAATTCTAAACGGTCGATGTTGCAAAGAGCACCTGTAATGAACAGAATATTTTGCTTTAGTATATATAATTCAAACCTCTTGATTAAGATTATTTCTTTTTCTTTTTTTCTATGTTCAGTGTACAATGATTAATTATTCGCCAATTCAAAAAGTATATTTAAGACATAAATATATCAAGAAGTGAAGGTTTTTAATTCTAAATAAAAATTAAAAATAACTTTCGACTTGCACGAGGCAACATCAGAGAATCTTATTTGTCCAAAATGAGAACACTTAATTTGTGTGTTTCGATCCCAGGTGGTAGAGAACCTTGAAAATGTCTTGAATGATCAATTGATGGTGAAACATCTAAAAGTATTCCCTTTTGAAAACAAATCTAAAACTAGTGGTTTACTGGTTAATTGAAGTCGCAAAATCTTTTCTTCCATATGAGTCATTATGGATCAATTTGATAATATTAATTTTTACTTCTCCCGTTAAAAGTATTGTAATCGTGAAAAAATCACCCTCAGAGATTTGTTCAGATCTTTACGTTTCAGGGTCCCAAGATGCCGAAAAACATGTTTTCTCAATTCCGTCGGTCTGTTTGTCTGTCTGTCTGTCTCTTCGCGGCATAGCTAAAAAACTACTTACCCGATTGACTTTAAAAATTTGGTCAATATGTCAAAACTACATGGAGGCCCAGTGAAAAATGTTTATTAAAAAACTGCTTATCCAATTTATCTCAAATTTTTCACAAAAATCAAATATTATGTAGGAATCAACAAACAAATTTTTGGTATGAATTCGAAATAGCGGATTAGTAAAATATTTAGAAATTTAGCCTGAAAAATTACTTAATATACTGATTTCAAAGTGTGCCATAAATAATGATGGTATACATCTGAACTAGTAAAACTGTGGTTCTTATTCAAGGTGGAACAAAATAGAGGTTAAATAAAATACTTGTAATCGTAAAAAAATCACCCCCTCGGGTTTTACATATCTTCCCGTTTTAGCGTCCTTAGATGCCAAGAAAATATGTTTTATAAATTTCTTCGGTCCGTCTGTCGGTCTGTCAGTTCACGGCATAACTTGCTTAAAAAGTACTTATCAGATTGTCTTCAAATTTTAGCCAACCATTAAGGGTTATATAGGGATGACGTGGTAATAATTTGTCAATACTCCGGAATAAGATGCCAGCCTAGTAAAACGTTAAAGAAATTATTACTGAGAAAACTAATTATGCAATTTACTCAAAAAAGTGTTTTATGGAAATGAATTGGCAACATTTTGTTATGAATATAAGATAGCAGAACAAAATGGCGGACTAATAAAATATTTAAAAAACCAGCGTGAAAAAACTACTTGATTAGATTAATTGCAAATTTTGTGCAAACATTAAGTGTGATATAGAGATAAACTGGTAAAGTTGTGGTACGAATTCAAGAGAGAGGAATAAAATAGCGGCCAAATAACTTTTTAAAGAACGTAAAAAAACTTATTCAATTGACTTTATATTTGGCAGAAAAATTAATGTGTGATATAGGTGTGTGTTATTATAAAAACTACTTATGGAATTTAATTTATTTTAAATTATGCCCATGACATAGGTACAAACTGGTAAAATATTGATAGAAATTCGATATGGTGGAACAAAATTGCGCCGGATAAAAAATTTGAAAAGACAGATTATATTTGCTACTAAATGGCTATGTACTGAACTAAATTGTGTCACACTTCTCTATTCCTAATAAAAAGCAAGATTCAGGGAAGTTCCGGGTACAGGAAATGTATCGATTTTTCTCATAGCTGCTATATATTAAATCTACAATTTTTTTATAAGTGCATTCCTAATTTAAAATGAACAGCTTGGTTATATTTGGTATCAAAAAAACGAATTTTAAGCCAAAAAGTCAGTAACTTTATTATTTTAAATATCTGCTGTAAGGATATGGTTCATAATCCTCCAGTTCTTAGGTTAACTTATGTATACCGGTCTCGTGGGCAGCTTCACCAGGGTCGAGCGAGTGAACTATATCAAGAATATTGAAAAAAATAAAAATAGCGGAATGACGCCAGTTTAAATAATCTGCTATCTAAAAGTTTCCGTGATATCTTTGAAATGCTGTAACGTATTGCCTTGAAATTTGTATATGAAGTGTAATTAACTATGCTACAGTGACACTTTTTCCTCAAATTATTACGTTTATCATAATTCCTAATGAATGTTGAACATATCAAATATCTTTATTCTTGGAGCAAGACACTTCTTGTGTCAATACGTGAAGTGCTTAGTGAAGGAGGAACAATGGGAAAAAGGTGGGTATTATAGAAAATCCGCGTTTCATATGATTTTCGGGGTTTTTAATAGCACGAAGTTCTAATAACTTAAGTTTAGGTCTCGAAATTTAAACTTTAACCTAAGTTTAGGTCTCGAAACTTAAACTTTGTATAAATAGAACTAAAAATATGAAATAAAAATTCTTATAAAAAAATCGAATTTTTAAAAATGCACGAAAAAGTAAAAATAATATTTTAGTCCACTTTGAAAATTTGACTATTTATGAACTCGGCGTCAAACTAATAAAAACAATATCTATTTACTGTGGTATATATGTAGTCACTCAATATACAACTATCTTTTTCTGATTAAATAATTATTAATTAATCCTTACTTCATAAAGTTAAATTTTCAAAGTGGAATAAAATACTATTTTTGACTTTTTAGAGTCGGTTCTATTTTAATAAACATTTTTATTGGTTAGCTTAGTTCAAATATATTTAAAAGAGGTATAAGAAAGTGACACCCTGCCCTCAAGTAAGAGCGGTTTAAAAGTGCAACAAAAGAGCATTGTAGACTTTGAATAGGTAAAAAGACAGCCTATTTATCGTGTAGGTATTTAATTAAGCTTTAGTTATCTGTAATTTGTCCGAATCACTTGTGTAAAATAACTTCCGAACGTCAAATATGTGGCGCCTATGGTGTGAAAGGAGTCTTTGGCCCTCAGTTTAATAAAGAACATTTGTCTCTAGATGCCAAAGAAATTATAAACAACGTTTTTTTTTTTAACCGAACGCGCAGTATGAACAAACAAAAAGTTTTAGAAGAGACCTCTATTATGACAGAACTACCAAAATTTGGAAAATTGTGAACAATCCTATTGTAAAGAGAAAAATAAGAAATTATAGCGGTAACTTTTTAAAAGTAGGTCGAGGTGATGAAGAAGTAATACGGCGCAAAATTTACGAGCTTTATGAAAAACAAAATGTGCTCACCTTGGATAATTTACTACAGAAACTTAAAAGAGATGAAACTGGAATTAAATGTGGTTGAACTACTCTGTATAAATGTATTAAGAGAATTGGTTTTAATTTAAAAAATAATAAAAAACAAATTATAATGGAATAATATATATATATATATATATATATATATATATATATATATATATATATATATATATATAACTCTAAAGCTACCTGTCTAGAATTAAGTTTAATTTTTAAGAGCCGATTTGATTTGTTTTGAGCAAGCACTAAACGGCAAAAAACATGTAATACTGTGCACGCAAGTAGTTTTTTTCGAAATCATTTAGACGCAAATTTGAAACGCAGTTTTGTGCCTTCTCAATACGGCAATTTTCATTCAGTTTGGCCATCAGAGAGCGTTCAATGGATTAATACGCATCATGAAACCATTCTTAAAAGTTTCAAATCGATATTTTAATTTTTTCAACAGTTATCGTCTTTCATAGGAAATTCGGAAAAACATGTTTAATTCCTTTAATAGAAGAACACCAAAAATGTTGCGAAGATCCATTTGGTACCCTTCGAGAGCTCCATGTGTGATTTAAAAATTCACCAAATTTTAAAAGTTTATCTGAAATCGTTTCCGAGTTACACCGATTTTATACATTATATATATATATATATATATATATATATATATATATATATATATATATATATATATGCACGAAAAAGTAAAAATAATATTTTATTCCACTTTGAAAACTTGACTATTTATGAACTCGGCGTCAAACTAATAAAAAAGGAACTATTTACTGTGGTATATATATGTAGTCACTCAATATAAAATTATCTATTTCTGATTAAATAATTAATAATTAATCCTTACTTCATAAAGTTAAATTTTCAAAGTAGAATAAAATACTATTTTTGAATTTTTAAAGTCGGTTCTATTTTAATAAACATTTTTATTGGTTAGCTTAGTTAAAATATATTTAAAAGAGGTATAAGAAAGTGACACCCTGCCCTTAAGTAAGAACGGTTTAAAAGTGCAATAAAAGAGCATTGTAGACTTTGAATAGGTAAAAAGACAGCCTATTTATCTTGTAGGTATTTAATTAAGATTTAGTTATCTGTAATTTGGGCGAATCACTTGTGCAAAAATAACTTCCGAACGTCAAATATGTGGCGCCCATGGTGTAAAAGGAGTCTTTCTCCCTAAATTTGATAAAGAACATTTGTCTCTAGATGCCAAAGAAATTATAAACAATGTTTTTTTTTTAACCGAACGCGCAGTTATGAACAAACAAAAAGTTTTAGAAGAGACCTCTATTATGACAAAACTACCAAAATCGACTATTTGGAAAATTGTGAACAATCCTATTGTAAAGAGGAAAATAAAAAATGATAGCGGTAACTTTTTAAAAATAGGTCAAGGTGATGAAGAAGTAATACGCGCAAAATTTACGAGCTTTATGAAAAACAAAATGTGCTCACCTTGGATAATTTACTACAGAAACTTAATAGAGATGAAACTGGAATTAAATGTGGTTGAAGTACTCTGTATAAATGTATTAAGAAAATTGGTTTTAATTTAAAAAAATAATAAAAAACAAATTATAATGGAATCCAATATATATATATATATATATATATATATATATATATATATATATATATAAATATATATATATATATATATAGAATTTAGAATTAAGTTTAATTTTTAAGAGCCGATTTGATTTGTTTTGAGCAAGCACCAAACGGCAAAAAACATGTAATACTGTGCACGCAAGTAGTTTTTTTTCGAAGGCATTTAGATGCAAATTTGAAACGCAGTTTTGTGCCTTCTTAAAAAATCTATCTTACGGCAATTTTCATTCAGAATCTTTTTCATTTTTGTCGAAAACTTGAATCGTTTGGCCATCAGAGAGCGTTCAATGGATCAATACGCATTATGAAACCATTCTTAAAAGTTTCAAATCGATATTTTAACTTTTTCAACAGTTATCGTCTTTCATAGGAAATTCGGAAAAACATGTTTAATTCCTTTAATAGACGAAACACCAAAAATGTTGCGAAGATCCGTTTGATACCCTTCGAGAGCTCCATGTGTGCTTTAAAAATTCACCAAATTTTAAAAGTTTATCTGAAATCGTTTCCGAGTTACACCGACCGAAATGTAAAAATGTGCAGATAGTACGATTTGACTTTATGACGATTACGGAATTTTAAAAATGGCAAGGATAATA
The DNA here is from genome assembly GCA_030620095.1 of Kuschelorhynchus macadamiae. Classification (NCBI taxonomy): domain Eukaryota; kingdom Metazoa; phylum Arthropoda; class Insecta; order Coleoptera; family Curculionidae; genus Kuschelorhynchus; species Kuschelorhynchus macadamiae. The sequence continues at coordinate 859,142 of JAUTXW010000204.1, forward strand.
TAATACTCGCCCAGTCGAGTTTTTTAGATTTATTTGTGGCTGAAAAATATATAAAAAATTTCTTCAATTTCATTTAATAAAGCGTTAGATATTATTAGCATTTTATTATTTCTATTTTTATTTTAACTAATATCCACATACACACAATCAATAAATAAATCGAATGACATGTATATTTTGGACTTTCATTATTCTTATACTTAGATGTGAAAGAATTAAATTGTCCCTAACAGAGTTTAAATTTATTTTATAATTACAATATCTGAAATCCCAACTAAATTATTTGATCAAAATACAAGAGTTCTAACCACACTATACACCACAACTTGTTACGTTCTAAACGCGCGTTTAGCTAACCATTTTAGCATCATCAGCAGATGATATAAACTTTTATTCAAATCACCTTGTTTTTCAATTTCTATGGCTTCTCGGATTATTCTGGTCTTATATTGGCAATCTCCCTACACCCATCGAAATTTATTTTATCGCCGGTTTCCTGATGATGTAAGAATAAAGCTGAGGTTGTTTGCTTATTTCTGATGCTGAGTTTATGCTCTTCTAGTCTTGCTGATATTCGCCTGTTAGTTTACCCTACGTACAACTTTTCACAGTCCTGGCACGGAATACTGTACACTCCGTGGTTTTCCAGTTTGATTTTATCTTTTGGGTTTCCGAGTAGTTTACCTATAGTTGTTTGTGGCTTGTGTATTGTTTGTATGTTGTGTTTCCTCAGAATTCTTCCGATTCTGTCTGTTGTGCCTTTTACATATGTTAAGTCTGGGTATAAAAGGAAGCGTCGCAGTCACCAACACTTCAGTCTCTATTCGGACGCGAGAAAGAAAGCTTCGAAAATGCCAAATGTGATTTTGGCGAAACGTCAGCAAAACTGTTCTTTTCAGAACGACAGTAGTGAACGGATGTACACCCGGAATGAAAACACATTGTAGTTTTCCATCCGAGAAGGAGTAAAAATCAATATATATATATATATATATATATATATATATATATATATATATATATATATATATATATATATATATATATATATATATATATATATATATATATATATATATATATATATATATATATATATATATATATATATATATATATATATATATATATATATATATATATATATATATATATATATATATATATATATATATATATATATATATATATATATATATATATATATATATATATATATATATATATATATATATATATATATATATATATATATATATATATATATATATATATATATATATATATATATATATATATATATATATATATATATATATATATATATATATATATATATATATATATATATATATATATATATATATATATATATATATATATATATATATATATATATATACATATATATATATTTATATCCGGGTGTACATATATACTATGTATTCTAAAAGAACATATTTATATACGTTATATAATATACATTTGCATTTTTAGCTTTTTCTCGTGTCCGAATAGAGACTCTCTATTCGGACACGAGAAGTCTCTATTCGGACACGAGAAAGAAAGCTTCGAAAATGCCAAATGTGATTTTGGCGAAACGTCAGCAAAACTGTTCTTTTCAGAACGACAGTAGTGAACGGATGTACACCCGGAATAAAAACACATATATATATATATATATATATATATATATATATATATATATATATATATATATATATATATATATATATATATATATATATATATATATATATATATATATATATATATATATATATATATATATATATATATATATATATATATATATATATATATATATATATATATATATATATATATATATATATATATATATATATATATATATATATATATATATATATATATATATATATATATATATATATATATATATATATATATATATATATATATATATATATATATATATATATATATATATATATATATATATATATATATATATATATATATATATATATATATATATATATATATATATATATATATATATATATATATATATATATATATATATATATATATATATATATATATATATATATATATATATATATATATATATATATATATATATATATATATATATATATATATATATATATATATATATATATATATATATATATATATATATATATATATATATATATATATATATATATATATATATATATATATATATATATATATATATATATATATATATATATATATATATATATATATATATATATATATATATATATATATATATATATATATATATATATATATATATATATATATATATATATATATATATATATATATATATATATATATATATATATATATATATATATATATATATATATATATATATATATATATATATATATATATATATATATATATATATATATATATATATATATATATATATATATATATATATATATATATACACACACATATATATATATATATATATTGCCACAACCAACCCAGACTATAGTACATTCGATTGATTATTCGCTTATACTACTAATGTTTATTAGAAGGTATAAACAGTTTATTTTAAACAAACTAATGAAACTTGAACCTGAGCTGGAAACTGCAGATTGTAAGCACTTTTTCTAATATAAATATCGGGGCAAATCATTGCAGCGGCAGACTTGATCTGGTCTCAACTTAAGGGCTAGCGAACCTCCTCGTCTGGAGAAAGCACCCTACATATCTAAATTAAAACCCCTAAGGGCTAGCGAACCTCCTGGTCTGGAGAAAGAACCCTACCTTTCTAAATTACAACATCTAAGGGCTAGCGAACCTCCTCGTATGGAGAAAGCAGCCTACCTTCTAAATTAAGGTTTAACAAGGGAATAGTAATTATCTAAAGCCCATCAGGCCCTCATAAGATTAAGGGTACTTCTTGCCAATATTTGTTCTGTAATTATCCAATAATATTATAAAGGGCTACGTTAAGGGGCTGGGTTTCTTTCGAATGAAGAGAATGTGCATCCTATTACTATGGTAATTGTATAAGGCTATTCTGAATAATATAACCGCACCTTATTTTTATGAAACTTTTTCTTTATTTCAAATCCAAAAAAAACTCATGATTCGTAAAAACTCTTTATTGCCAAAGAAACATATCGTATTGACAAACCAAAGACTAATTAAAAAAAATATCAATTAAGAAAATCCATCTGAGTTTACGCTTATCCCCAAGTGAAATCCCTCGCAGTCAACCGAGATGTGACATCATATATATATATATATATATATATATATATATATATATATATATATATATACTTTTTAATGAGTAACCATTGGTTTTCAATTATTAGTCCGTGTGATAGAAAACATATGTGCTCTCTTCTGGATGCCATATCAAATGTCTATAGGAATTTTCAACTTTGAAGCAGGTTGCAGGAAACCGAGATACAAGGGGTTCTTAAAATTTCAGTGCCACCCTGTATCTCAGTTACAAAAATTTTGTTTGCGGTATCATAGATATTGCAAAAATTATCCAAAATCATACCTTTAATTTATTAAAATAAATAAAATATCTTTCACTCTGCTAAAGCATGCATCACAAACATTATATCTGGCAAACCTCGCCAGTCGATATAAAAGAACATTTCAAGGCAAATAACATTTCACCAGCTAAATATATATAAATATAAAAACATTTCTACATGAATCCAATCACAACGCTGACCTTGAAATCTCAACGCGCACGATTTAGTGGGTAATTCAAAAGAGGCAATTGTGTAAAGCACTTCAAATGCACTGTAGCAATAATAAGAAGTTGTTAACAGCGTTTTAACATATGCAAACTTGCATATTTTAAGCAGTTACCATAAACCCATACGGTAAAAAAATCTTCCAAAAAGCATTTCTTAAAAAACCGGAATTTTCCCGGATACCATAAAACAAACGTTCTCTGCGAATTTGAGTCAAATTCCATCATAAGAAAAAAGTCTTCATCCTAAAATATTTAAAAATCAGATAGGTTTTGAAAAAAAAACAAAACTGCATTTTCTGATCAAACTAAAAGAGTAAACCCAAAAAGATGTATTTTATCTCTTTAACATGGTTCCGATTTTTTTTAAATTTATTCTGAAAGAATTTTATGTTTTAGGACTTGGTCTCCAAAACGTAGAAAGTTAATGTTTGACATGATAAAACTCTCTAGCCCTTCCACAAAGACTACCGAGAAATACGTACAATGTTTTATCCAAATAACCTAAAGACACAACTTTCAGCTGCGAAAATGTTTCATGATATAAATGAATTTATTCCTTCCCTCGTAAAAGGGAAGTATTGTAATCGTGAAAAAATGGTGGTATGGTATAGAAGATGAACTAGTAAAACTATGATACTAATTCAAGATGATGAAACAAAATGGTGGCCAAAAAAATGTTTGTAACCGGGAAAAAAGTTCCCCTAAAGTAATATCGGTTTGGTCCGAGAGTCCTGGAACCCGTGATAAAGGGAGAAACGGGTGCTCATTCCACTCGCTTGCATCGGAAAATCAACTATCTCCAGATTTGGCATCGTGGCATAGACTAGTTTCACGTAAACATCGCACTTTTAAGGCGAAAAAATTAAAGTTTTTGTTCTTCGTGCCGTCAACACGTATATGCTGAAACCATCTCAAATAGCTTGCACTTATATTTTATATTAATTACTCTCGCCTAGGAAAATCGCCGGTACTTGATTTGAAAACTTATATTTCCACTTAGTGAATTTGTCCGGTCTTGTTTGTGGATTCGCTAAAGGTCATATGCACTTCTAAAAGCATATACTGCCAAGGGGGTTAATTACAGGAAAAAAATTGGTTTTAGTAGCAATAGAAATTTTCGCGTACAACAAGTTCATATCGGTATCGTCTTTTGTCTGTCTACAAAAAGCATTTTTAAGCTGCTCTTAGACTTCAAGTGTTTGACTGTAAAATAACAGATAAGTAGTGGGACTCCGTGCCTCTAGAATTCTATGTATCGAAAAGTTTCTATACCATTGCTACTCCGTGTCGGCATTACATACGAAAAGAGGCGATATATTTAATCGTTTCGTCGCTACATCCTAAAAGGTGTCGAATTCTAATGACGCATGCTTAGCCTCCTTTATTAAAACGACATATGTTTGGACCTTTGATAGTGCCAGATATGTAAAATTTTCTATTCCCATAATTTCTATACGTATTCTGTGTTCTATTTTCTTTTTTATTTCCTTCGTAAAAGGAAAGTGAAATACTTCATCAAAAAATCATCCTCCGAGATTTTTTTAGATTTTTACGTTTCAGGGTCCCTAGATGAAAACATGTTTTCTTAATTCCGTCGGTCTTTTTGTCTGTCGATCTGTCTGTTCGGGGCATAGACAAAAAACTACATTGGGATGAACTGGTAACATTTTGGTTAAAATTCAATATTGCAAAATAAAATTGCGGCCTAGTGAAATATAAAAACAAATATTACTAAAACGCTGTTTATCCAGTTTATCTAAAATGTATCAAGTATTATCTAGAATCAACTGATAAAATTTTCCAAGATGGCGAAGCAAAATGACGGCTTAATAAAATATTTAAACATCCAACTTAATGGACAGATTTCAAATTATGCTTTAATTAATTGTGGGATACAGATGAACTAGTAAAACTTTAATAATAATTCAAGATGGCCTGACAAGCCTGACTTGAAATTTTAATCAAAAATTAACCGAATATTTTGTTAAGAATCCAATACGCCGCAACAAGATGGCAACCCGGCGTAGTGAAACGTTAAAAAAATTACTAAAAAACTAATTATCCAATTTACCTCAAATTTTGCACAAAAAAAGTGGTAACATTTTGGTATGCATAAAAGATGAAACTGATTTTACATTCTGTAGAAAAATTAAATGTGATATATAGATAAACTGGAATAAATTTAACATGACGCAATAAAATGGCGGGTGTGTCAATGTAAAGACTACTTATTGAATTTATTTTAAATTATGCCCAAAAATCAAGTGTGGCATAGACTGAAACTGGTAAAATATTATTAGCAATCCACTATAATGGAACAAAATGACGCCCAATAAAAATGTTTGAAAAAACAGTATATATGTGTGACTATAAATGACTATGTACTGCTATATTTTTTAAAATTGTATTAATACATTTCGTTTTTTGATAAACATTGATATCAATATGAGGATTTGTACAGAACACTGGCGGCTTTTTTTAGCGATGTGTAAAAACTATCCGGAGCAGGGAAAGCAAAAGGAAATGCTTTTTGGCAAACTATTGTCTTCAAATTAAATAGTTTAGGCTATGGCGAAAAGAGTGTGGAAGGTTGGATAAAGATGAGTTATATATACAAAGTAAAAATCGAATTAATGGCGTAAAAGTGCACGTCCCAAAAAATTAAGTTGAGGTGGAATTATTACAGGATTACTTCCAGGCGTTAGCGCAGAAATTATATCATTTAGAATGTGATAAGACATATTCTTTGTAAGGCGGAATAATTCTTCGGATGTCACGTCTTCTATACCAACACAATCACTTGCCTCATGCATCAATTTTTCGATATTTACGACGAATTTATTCGGGCCTTTCATCCTCTTCAGCAATTAGATTACATATTTATGTTGGTTATAGATAATATAACTGTAATAAATACCAAATAGAAATAAGTTAGACAAACCACAAACCAAACATATAACTCCACAAATAATAAACATGAATACATGCAGGAAAGCGTAATTTCGATTAAACAAAAGTTTAACTTACTAGATATTTCTCTAGGAATGTTGCAATATGTTCAGGATCCATAGAATTACTATGAAAACCGCCGAATATAATTTGATAGTAGCACTACTATCAAGGGCAGATCCAAAGGAGTTGCTTGGGGGGGGGGGGAGTGACGTGAGACGACGCACCGGGGTTTGTACTTGGCATACCAATTTTTTTAAATAGGTATGATAGTCCTGTTTTTAGCTTCTCGCGCCTACTTTGGTTGGTTTAAATTAATCAACATATAGAATAAAGATGTAAAATTTCCGAAAAAGTTTTTTAATAACTGCACATATGTAAGAATACCCAATTAATTATTATATAAAAAATATTACAACAGAAATTAATAAACCTAAATCCAATTTTCTTGATTGTGACGCAAATCTGTTCAATATTTTTTCTGGGTTTATTTCCTCACTTCTATTAATATATAGCACTGCCAGCCCATTTAGTTTTTTCTGTTTCATTGTGGATCTCAGCCAAATCTTCAAACTCTTCAAAGGAATACGTATTTGTGTTATATTTTTATGTAATCAATAGAAAAAAATCAAGTATCTGCACCAATGATTCTACAGTTTTTCCAACATTTACCCCAATTATTTGTGTTTGTGTGTATCCTGTATATAAATGTCATTTTATTATAGGGTACGAAATAAAAACTTAAAATAGAAGTTTGCAAAAAAAAAGAAATTGAAATTCCAACCAAAAAAGTTGTCCACTCCATATATGTTACTCCCGCGGCATTAAATCTGTATAGTTTTCGGCCTACTTAAATGATACAATATTTCTTTAGTGTTAAAGAACCTCAACCTATTTTGATACTAAATATATTAATTTAATAACGTAACAAAAATTTATTACAAAAATAATAAATATAAATAAAAATATAAATTCCATAAATACACGACATGAACATCTTCATAGATATTCACATATCATTAAAAATCTTAATAATTCTCCGAGTATGTCTCTAATTCCCAAAATCTTAATAAAATTCCACATAAATCCCCGTATATCCAAAAAAATCGCATAAATATATACTAACATCTAGGATTTAAAAACCTTGTAATTTTTTTTTCGAGTGGTCCACTCCACCTCTCGATAATTTTATAATACAGTCAGAAATGTTAAAAAACATTTTACAACAGTAATTCAAATCGTCTAATACATTGTTCAACATATTTTTTTGCACATTACTGGCTTAATTATTTGATGCCCCACGTTCCCAGTCCTAAAGTCAGGTGATCAAGAAAGTGTGACGTATACGGCTTATACTAGGCTGCGTGACGAGAACTTTACCAGCTTAAACACAATTCAGATTAGTACAATAGACCCGTGTTTCTGATTTATAAATAGATTCTTAAAATGCGTACCTCGTTTACCTTGTTAACTGGGAAAAAAATATGAATTAGTCTTAATCAATTATTTCACAACCACCAACCCACTATTACTCGACTAACCAATATAAGCTAAAGATTAAATTAAAGTAATAATAAAATAAGTTACTAGATTCCGATCTTTTGTACGCAACAACGTTCTAGAGTCGAATGACCGAGTTGGCGCGGCTCGTGGATGACACAGTGGATTGCTATTTGCGAAGCTGCTATTTTAAAGCAACTATATGACCGAAGCAGCTTACCGCTGTTTAAGAAGTAGCTGCTTATTTAAAATCGCGATCACGTCTATTTATCCCCTTTAGTCCAATAGCCGCATCCACACCACTGCTTCGCCGACATTTCTCTACCGTTGCTTCGCTACGGTAGAGAAATGTACCGTCGCCGTTCGCGGGATAGCAATTTAACACCAAGGATCAAAAACAGCCCGGTGAAGGATGGAAGGTAAAAGTGCGTAATATGTAACGGCAGGGTTTTTGCGGTCTGTGTTATATCATGTAGTATATGAGTAGGTATGTGGATGTTTAAATAAGCGTGTGCATCTTGCATATTCGTTTACTTTTTGTAGTATTTAATCTTGAGATTGAGTGTGTAGTAAATAATTTATAGTAAGTAGTAGTAATGGAAATTATAATTTTATTAACATAACCTATTAGGGTATTTAGAAAAACTAAATAAAAAACACTATAAAACTCTGAAAACTAATAATTTTCTTGGGAACAGAACTAAAACGTAGACTCCTTAAAAAAACAAATAGGTAAGTAATATTACAGAAACAAAACTAACTACTTTTGCTCATTTACTGCAGCGTGGGAGACTTCGACCTTGATTTATCAAGAAACTGCTGCTTGTTTGCCGCTAAGTCAAACCTGCTGTGCAACTGTGCGTGCGAAATAACGACGGGCGATCAGTGGCGGCTATTCAGGTGAAGTAGGTGAAGTGCTACTTAACCAGGAAAAATAAACAAGCAAACATCTAACTATATTTATTATATATCTCTTAAAATTTAAGTTCTTACATTCATTTAATTCACCTAATTGGCAAAAAATAGACTGTACATCTCGAGTAAATATTTTACTTGACCGTTGGCGGCATGTCTTTTTAAAACTTTCAATCGAACTTTGTTATAACAACTATAACAGTGGCGCAAACCGCTTCGACTTTGCTGGAGGTGCTATGTTTACGATTTCCCTACTACGTTGCCATGACAACGTGTTCGCGATGACGTCGAGCATATGGAAGTATAATGTTAACCAGCGCCAATACTCTCGGTGAATTGCTAACGCAGTACACTACACCCACGTGTCCAATTTGGGGTGGTTGTTTACTTTTATTTTCGCGGATTTCGCTGCAACCGGTTATTTCTTTTGCAGTTTACTTGACTGTTTTGTGTTATATTTATTTATAGTGTTGTTACAACTTTATTTGGTGTCGGGTTTACTAATTTACATTATTAATCAATCCGATCACGGATGTGGTTTGTATTTTGTTGAAAACTCCATTTAATCGATGGAAGGAACAAGATCAGAGTTTTAGTCGTCATCTTGGTTTTCGGCGTAGAAATGGTTATGTAGTAGTCAAATATTACAAAAATTGTTTTGCTGGCCTTGTTTACTAGTTTCCAATGAATTTCAGTGTGGAATAAGGAAGGATTTGCAGGTATGTTAAATATATGAAGGTCTCTCCATAAACATGAAGACTCGGCTGAGCATTTAAAATGCGAATTAAAGCTAAAATTATTTGTAAAAAATCAAAGCATATAGCTGACCCTTTAAAAGAAAATGCTAAACTATATAAAATAGATTTTAAGGAAAACGTCCGATTAAATAGACTATTTATGTGCTTGGTAATTGACGCAGTTTTGTACCTTGCAAGACAAGAGACAGTCTTTCGCAGCCATGATGAGAGTAGCGAGTCAATAAAAAGGCGAATTTTAAAAAGCTTTTAGGTTTAATAATATCGAAAAGTTGTCAAGAACTAAAAGATCATCACGAAAAAATTAAAATGTTTTTACTGGTGACTCGAAAACTATTCAAAATGAAATAATTGAATGCATTTCTGATTATTTAAATGATCACGTAAAAAATGAAATAATGAACACACAGTTTTTTTCTGTGCAAGTGGATGATACCACTGATATTACACAAACCTCCCAGTGCTCCATAATTTTAAGATACGTTAATTCAGAAGGGTCAGTAGTCGAGAGATTCTTAGGATTTTATAATGTCAGCTTTGATAGAACGTCTGTGAATTTATGTTCTCTATTGGATCAAATTTTGGACCAATTTGACTATAAACATAAATTAATAAGGCAATGTTACGATGGCGCAAGTGTGATAAATGGCCATCTAAATGGCCTTCAAAAAAAAAAAAGAAAAAGCGCTGCAGGCTGAATTTGTCCATTGTCTTGCGCATCGTCTTAACCTTATGATGCAGCAAAGTTTAAAAATATCTCTAAATGTCAAAATTTTTTGCAAGTCTTAGTGGTATTCCGTCATTCTTTCATCACTCAACCAAACGAACGCATGCTCTAACATCTGCATCTACGAGGCGCATACCAACAATTACAGAAACTCGTTGGTCGTCAAATTCGAAGTTAGCAAATGTGATTGTTCAAGACTGGAACAAATTAAAAGACGTCTTTGAATTTATTACAAACTGTGACAAATCTGAAGAAAAATCAATACGGCTTGCGAGAGGATTTTTAGGTGAGCTGAACGATTTTGAATTCAAGTTTCTGGCATTAGTGTTTAATGACATTTTTTCAATCACGGACATACTATTCGCGTTCTTCAAAAAAAATCGTTTGATAGTCATTTTTGCATATCCAATATATAACTATGTCGTGAGGCGCTTTGTAAAAAAAGAAATAAACATTTTTTTAATACCATGTTTGATAAAGCAAATTCTATTACAGAAATAAATCATTACAAACGTGAGCTTGCTGAGCTTTCACCTTCAATCATCATGAAATCATGATCGCAGGAGGGTACCCTGTGACATAATCGAAAGCAATTCTTCTTGTAGGCCGTTTTGCACCTGCAGAAATTATATATTTCTGCTATTATTCATATATCTTTTCCGGCCAAGAACTTTTGATAAAGATGTGTGAGAGCGCATTTTTATCGATTTTTAGTATCTACTCTCCGCATGATGGTGCTAGTGCATATTTTTTAAATTACCTATGGGTTTGCAGCCGAAAATCACCGGAGCCCCAATAGGTGGTGCTAAATGTTACATTTAACTTGTAGTACTGTTTCAGTATGATAGACGTTTCGTTTTTGATTTTGTCATATCGAGCAATCTGTTATTTCAGATCTTCCTGGGTACAAACCTGCCTGATGAGGGTAGAGGCCCAGAAATCATGATCGCAGGAGGGTACCCTGTGACATAATCGAAAGCAATTCTTCTTGTAGGCCGTTTTGCACCTGCAGAAATTATATATTTCTGCTATTATTCATATATCTTTTCCGGCCAAGAACTTTTGATAAAGATGTGTGAGAGCGCATTTTTATCGATTTTTAGTAACAAAGCATATAAAGTTTTCCCTTATATTGACAATACCGTCGACAAGTGCTTCAGTGGAAAGAAGTTTTTCTTGCCTTAAACATGTAAAAACTTATTTAAGAAATACAATTTCTCAAGAAAGACTTACTTCTCTAGACAATATTTCAATTAAAAAAGAATTTCTGGAGGAGATTAGGGCAACTCATCCATTTTATGAGGATGTTATAAATATATTTGCTGCTATAAAGGATAGGAGAAATGATTTAGTATACAAAATTTAGGTAAGTCGTAAAAAATATTCTACATCTTCCACATATAAAAAAATTCTGGAAAAAAAATTATTGCGATATTTTCTTGCTTCATTTGCACTTCACTTATTTTTTTCACCCGCGAGCCGCCACTGCGATCGATACGGCGACGGGCAAGTTACGAGCTCCGGCAAAACTGCTTTTTTGAAGCATCTATTTGAAAGCTGCTATTTAAAAGTAGCAATAACTGCCTCAACTGCTATCTAAAATTAGTCGATTTGTCCGCCACTACATCGAGCAAGCCTACGTGAAATTACACATAGAGGTGGTAACGGCATATTGATATTTATTTTATCTCGATAAGTATAAAAAAATAACCACCGGGCGCTGACAAGCCAGAAGAGGAATTTTATTGATCCGCATTTTTTCTTGTCCTTTGGGGGGAGGGATGATCAACCCCCTTAGATCCGCCCTTGACTACTATAGAATACTAAAGTAGAAAGCTGCATGTTAGTGATGAGCGATTCCGTGGCTTTCTAGTCACGGTGTTATTTGAGACCGTGATTTTTTGGTATCAGTGAATATAAAGCGTGACGTGATCACAGTTTTGAGTGATCTGTTATAGAGTTATACTTTCACAATGAATTAGCAGTTTCTTGAGTTTCTTCACAGACTGGAGAAAGGTTTCAAGTTTTTGTAGAGAGACGGCAAAGGAATCAAAGTGTGACATTTCTTAATAAAACAAAATTAACGTTTTGAGAATTATATTAATAAAAACCAGAAATGTATTATTATATAATTTACTATAAATATTAACAGGAATAACAAAGCAAAAAATCAACTAATAAATTCAAATTAAAAAGGAACCCGTATTCACTAAAGAGGTTTAAATTTAGACCTGGTCTAACTTGACAGTTATAGGTTTAAACTGACAAATGTAACCACTGAACAAATAATTTTTGTAAACGTCACAATTACAAAGTGACAATGACATAAGTAAAACACAACTGGTGAACTAACAGTTTTAACTGTCATGGCAACAAGATCTGGTCTAACTCTTAAACCTTCTTAGTGAATACGGGAGCAAGTGTTTGTGATTGTAAAATAACAAATAAGATATTCATTCATTTCCTGCTAAATCCCGTGAAGTTCTCCCATTTTCTGAGTTGAATTCAGTGCTTCGTTTCAGTCTTCAGCAAGTATTGTATTAATATAATTGATTTGGATGACTGCAACTCTGTTCATTTCGACCTTAATTTCACTAAAGGTCAAAATATGTTACAATGTAAAACAAAACAGGATACATCTGATGATTCAGTTTTAAAAACCGATCAACATCATTCATTAACTCCACATGGCATCCCTGGTTGCTGTTTCAAAAAGTTTATTTCAGTTTGACACCAAATAAGTCCAGTACAGCGATAAGAATTTCTTCCAAATACCGCTAAGTCTAAACTTTACAAGGGCGTTTTTTGGTTACCCTTTCTTGATATTTTCAATATTGAATAATCTATATTATATTACAAAGCATGTAGAAGTTAAAACCACATATTTTTTACAAGCTTTGCCGCAAGAGCATATAGAAAAAAAACAATTTTACCTTAAAGGAGTCCTATTAGACCTTTGTTATTCTAAAATACGAAACAGTATCGATAAAAAGTAAATTTTATCCCTTGTGATTGTATTCAACTCGTTCACATATCGAAATACAAAGGAAAAGTATAAGTTTATTTCATTTTTATTTTATAGCCCACAAAAAAGATTTTGCATATACTTTAAATACAAACCGTAAGTGGCTACTGATGCAATCTTTGCCCTATTCGTTATGAACGTATCTTCCTGTTTTTAGTATTTGTTTTTCGACACTTTTAATAATTTGCTTAAGCCCCTGTTTCGTCTTGCATTAAAATTTGATCCTTTATTATTATGAGTTGGTTTACCATCTTACTATGATCACTTTTTATATGGGAAAAAAATTAAATCGTAAGTAACAGGTATACCCTATACCCCTAGCTGAAATAAATATAGTGGCAGTTTCTTTCTCTGAAATTTAAATTTAAGGATAGTTCCAAAATTTATTTCATTACAGCAAACTACAATATTTGCAGGAAGCATTTTAGTATGGAAATACATTTAACATTGGAATAGTGTTCAATATTGGTTTCGGCTTCTATATTTAGTCGGTCGTCAAGTTAAGATAAGCTAACGCACTATTTTGGCAGCTACTTATATTCTATTATATTATATTCTATTAAAATACAAATTCAGTTAAGAAATCTACTCTTAGTTTTAATGGCTTCATTTGTTGACCAATATGACTGTCCTAGATTTTCTTCCTCGAGAGAGATGTGTTTACGTGGTGGGGTGTAAAAATGTACCCCAAATTAGAAACACAATTCTTGAAATCAATTAGTGCTAATTAGATCAAAATACAAGAGTTCTAACCACACTACACCACAACTTGTTACGTTCTGGACGCGCGTTTCGCTAACCAAGTTAGCATCATCAGCAGATGATATAAACTAAAGTAACTTATCCTAACCGAGACTATTTATAGGTAAATGTGGTCACACTTGGTTGCACCCGACTGCACCGTTGTCAAGTAAACAATAGAGGGGACTATAGGGAATAGGCCCTCTGTCTTTATTTAGTGCTCTCTTACCACATTTAACTATTTCTATACTCTCAAATGCATCCAATAATCTATTATTAGATACATTTTTAATCAACTTAAGATTATTTATTCCTATTCGGTGATTGTTTTCCAAAGCATGTTGGGCAACGCTTGACTTTTCTGTTCAGAACAGAACAGAGAACACCGAATAGGAATAATCTTAAGTTGATTAAAAATGTATCTAATAATAGATTATTGGATGCATTTGAGAGTATAGAAATAGTTAAATGTGGTAAGAAAGCACTAAATAAAGACAGAGGGCCTATTCCCTATAGTCCCTCTATTGTTTACTTGACAACGGTGCAGTCGGGTGCAACCAAGTGTGACCACATTTACCTATAAATAGTAGTTACTTTAGTTTATATAATCTGCTGATGATGCTAACTTGGTTAGCGAAACGCGCGTCCAGAACGTAACAAGTTGTGGTGTAGTGTGGTTAGAACTCTTGTATTTTGATCTATCTTCCACCACAGGTTCCAGTGTTAGGACTTAACAGTGCTAATTATATTTCATTATAAGAAAAATTGGATTTGGGTATTAAGATGAAAAGGGGAAAAATTGATAGGTATACAAATTTCACAAATGTCCACATTTGTCTATCGGTGGACCACTTGGCTCCTTAAAGTCCCTAGTTTCCCATACAGAGTTCGTTGCCCCATCACTCGGCTTCTCAAAGTCTCTTGCCCCATACATGCAGTCCAGGTCTTCAACATCTGGTTAGTCAATTTTATTTGGTTAGAGGAAGTTTTTGGAAAACAGGTCGAATTGTAATTTATCTAAAGTATTTCCAGCCCTACCTCCGTAGAGAGTTGTTGATTTTTAACAACTAGACTAGGTTCAGCTTGAGTGTCATCTTCGAAGAAAGGTTTGATTTCTTCGAGAAGACGCTCTGCTTGAAGAGTGCTGAAGTTGTGTCACATCCAATTGTAGCGTGGAGAAATATGAGTGGCCTTCTGATGTTGTCTGCTAGGTTGAAGCTGTTGGGACCTAATACTTTTGATGGGGTCATTCCTCTTTCAGGTTTTGAGAGATATATGTTTGCTGATGGGGTGGCTAGGGCATTGATAATGATGAAAACGTGCCTATCCTTACCAAACACCACAACCTTCTCATGCTCCTGTGATACTTCAAGAGCCGTGGCAACAATCAGATGATCTGAGACTTCATTAGCTTATTTTACCAATATGCTTCCACCTTCAAGCCTCTCATTAAGCAAGCTAATGAGACGCCCTTTTTTTCTGTCGTCTGTAAAGATGACCTCAGGAGCAGTGTGTCTTTTGCTTCGGCGGAGGCGCTCAGCAGATTTTTGATGCTTTCGGTGAACAGGTTTTCTGGGTAGCGTGAAACACCACACTTATCGCACTGTGGTATTAATGTCTTTTTAGGTAGTCAACGTATTTGGTTAGGATTAACTGCAATATTTTACTATCCTTCCACACAATCCAGTGGAGAAGAAATCTACTATCGATGACAAAAGCTCTACCTCATTCAGTTGTGTGAACAAGTTATATAACACTGACTTGGGAGTATTCGTTATTCCAATCGCATCGAACAGAAAGAGAGGATAGGGTGCCAGCTCATAAACTAAAGAATCAGAAAGAAAATACATTTTCACTAAGGCTAAATAGGTCTTGCTACAACCATGCAATCATCCAACATCTCTGAGAGCCTGGATTGTAATACTCAGGATGACGTTATTTACACGGACGTTTCTAAAGCGTTCGATCGTTTTGATCAGCGTATTCTACTTTTAAATTATCCAGTTGTGGCTTTTCGGGACACTTGGTTAAATTTTTGTAAAGTTACCTTTTAAATCGGGCTCAATTTGTGCAGTATCATGGTCATATTTCAGACACTTTTATTGCTACGTCGGGTGTTCCCCAGGGGTCTGTTCTGGGTCCCTTATTTTTTAACATCTTTATAAATGACATCGTTATCAGTACGAATAATAATTGTTTACAATTATGCTGACGGTTTATACTATAATACTACGTGCAATTGACTGTCTTTATGATTGCCGAAACTTTAGCCTTTATTTTGTAACACTTAGTCAATGGTGTAAAAAAACAAATTGCCCCTTAACATCAATAAATGTAATGTTTTATCATTTGGTAGAAATAGAATTTCTATGCTGTATGAGTATCGTATGGATGGTGTTGCTCTGAAACGGGTTGAACATTTGAGAGTTTTGGGAATCATATTTGATAGCAGGTTTTTATTTATTCATCACATTGAAGATACTGTTAAGTCATCGGAATTTTGCGATTTCTCATACAATCTAGTCGGGAGTTTAAGTCTCCTGAAACCTTATGCTCGCTTTTATATTCTCTATTCGTAGTATGTTAGAGTATGCCTCCTCTATTTGGCACCCAAATTATCAAGTGCATATTGACAAATTGCACTTTTTATATAATAATTATATTACTTTTTATATATTTATTATATTACTGAGACTAGCAAAATTGTGAGTGTAATAGACTCTTATAATTATACCACCTGCCTATGGTCAAAGGATATTTAAATAAGTATGGCACGGTTCCTTAAGTGGTTATTACTTAAATTAGTTACGTTATTAGCAACTGGTATAAAGATACTTTACTTTGTTCCCTTCCCTTGTGGTAGGTTAATTGAATGAATATCCGAATTTCCCCGCCATCACAGAGGTACTCATTTTTGAATTGTTAGATTGTGGAGGAGAAATAACTGATAGAATCTCTATTGTTTAATGTTTCACTGGTTCTAACGCTTACCTTCTTCCAGTTAAGTATCTTTACACTACTATATTTCTTTTTTACATTGTTTTAAAAAAGTAAAGGTTTTATTGTAGATATATTAACATTTAACTAAATAAATAACATCGTAAAAAAATAACAGAACCGCAACATAATCTTTGATTGTAAATAAGTATCAAAAATATTGTGAAATTAATTAAACTAATATATAATTTTAATTTGCGTGCACAATGACTACAGGCGCAACTTTTCAGATGCATGCAAATACAAATTCGAAATATCGCGTTACTGTGGTAAATAATTCAGGGCAAATTTATTCGAAATTAATGTCGTGGCAGTTAATGAAATTATCGTGAAAACGGTTACAAATGATAATAAGAATATGAAATATGTTTTAATGCAATATGGTTTCAGCTATTTTATAAAACTTCGCCATTAAATTGGGGTGTATTTTTGTACATGCTCTGCATATTATGTAATAGAAAACACGGTAATTTGGAAGCTATTTACTATGGCAAAGTCATTACTTTGCTTGCTTGTCTGAAATTAAAAAATAACAGTTATCATGGACAGATCTTCATCAAGTCCTTATTCTTGTCTTGCCTTTTCAAACCTAGCCTTGTTCTTGCTGCAGAAATAAGTCAAAAAGTAGGTGAACAAAAAGCAAGGTATGATAAGACCGTATTTTTAACCGACTTCAAAAAATATATTTAGGGTTTAAATTTTCAGCAAATATTCAGGATAGTACCATAGCAACCACATCGAAAAAATTAAAAATGGAATGACGCCATTTTGAATCTCTTCTAACCTATGAGTTCCCGCGATAAATTTAAAATGCATTATATTGTCTTGAAATTTGTGTGTTGGTGTAATTAACCAAAAAGTAATTTCTGCGCAATCTGAATTACGTTGCCTCCTAGGGAGAACCTATTTTTACTTCAGGTTAGTTCGGTTATTAAACATTTTAATCAATGTTTAAAATATTAAATAATTATTCACTAAACTCGTTTTGTCCGACTTGCATTGTTTTATTATTTCAGTTTCACAACGTTTCAAATTATCTCTAACCGTTTTCAAATGCGTTTTCAAACTAAACGCCAACTCTAAAGCTACGGGCTACTACTAGGCGTGTGCGGTGATGCGTGAAGTGTTCGCCCCCTGGTTACCTGAGTCATGAATTTTAGGAGGTCAGTTTGAGCTAGAAGCGGTTTCCATATGTTTGGAATATCGACGCTATGCTTACTGAATATGCCTTGATTCCTTTCTATGAAAGCTGCTTCTATAAACTTTCGTTTTCGACAGTGCTGGTCCCTATGCTAAATTTTAGCCTCTGGCAACTGCATCTGGTGTTGGTTTGACCAGACATGAGAGGGCGTTTTGTCTTTTCAATATAGAGTCAACACATTCAGACATCGGTTTTGATGTTGAAATCCCTGGCTATTCTCTGAGTCTTTTCAGATGTTCTCTTAATTGGTATTGTGAGAAATGGTGTTGTTTCTTGTAGATCTGAATGCGTCATAGTATGATGATTATTTTGTAATTTTGATATTGTATTACTTATTAATCTTTCAAAGCAACCATTCTGCAACAGATCCTTTTTTATGTCTTCAATATCTGCCTAAATCTCTAATTCTGATGCCCTCTACAAATCGCTTTACGAGAATGTCAAGAAAAAACAAAGAAGAATTTTATTTCTTCTCCATTACAAACTTAATACATGTTATGTTAAGCTATTTCAGCGATTGAAAAATTCTGTCAAATAACTGTCATTGCAGTCAAAAATAATAAAAGAATTATTCAAACCCGCAAAAACAATAACATAGTCACAAATAGTCAAATTCCTGATCTAACAGTCTGCAGAATGGACTAAACCTTTAAATTTAATAGAAGGCTTAGACACCACCTGAATCCTATGTTTTGGTAAGTGTTTAAGTAAAAAAGGGTACATATTTCTACCAAGGTCGTCAGTCACCACAATAATCCTGCTCATCCTCACCTCCAAAACTCTGGACCCCGCAGATTGGTGTTCTGTATCCATGTTAGCTTCATTCAGTTGGTCAATTGGATAGTTCAGCACTGTACCAATCGTTTTGGTGTTCTAATGTTCTTATCGATTTAACTATTTCTCTGCTAAGCCTATTTGTTTCATCCAAATCCATTTTAAGGGCTTTATGTGCTTCTTGTTTAACAAACCATAAAAACTCGGTGTTTTTATGGTTTAGAATTGAGATTTCTGAATTTAGATGGGCAATTAATTCTCGCTGTTCCTTGATTTTATCCTCATTTTGCTTCTCAATTTCCAAAGCATCGTCTTTAAAACTTTGAGATTTTCTCTGTTCCCGCTTAAAATATGACTCCTTGGATCGAAAGTTATCTTCTAGTTTTTTAATGGTTTCTTTGAAGTAAGACTCAGTAACACTCTCCTCTGCTTCAATTTCGTAAATTTCGTTGCCTTTTATTTAATTCGATTCTCTAATTCCGTTATGCACTGTTCAGTCCTAGACCATTCACTATTCTTATCAGTTTTAAAGCAGATAAGATCTTGCTTTGGAAGCAAATTTAAATTTATTTGGTTTATTTAAGACAATGTAAGTCGTTTTTTCTTAGTTTGGAGATCTTAAGAGGTATTGTTTTTCACACAAAATTAAGAATAACAATCAGAGTAGTCACTCGCGAGAAACTGAAAATTATTTCCGCTGCAATGTTGCTTTCGGCTTCACGCATTTGGTGGGAGTTTAGATGGTAGTAGCCATATTCAAACAAAGTTCACTTACAAACTACGACACGTAATGGCCGATTAAGTTGACTAGATCTGAGTGATGGATAAATAAATGAAACCACTTAAGCACCGCGTCCCAATGGCAACGAAACTTAAAATAGCCCTCATAATATGGTATTATGATAATATATAGTATATATGTGGTTGATATGGAAATTTAAATGCTCAAATCTTGTACCCGGATTTTTAAATGTAGTTTTAGTAATCTTAAAACAATCTTTTTAAATTTCTCTGTATAAATTATTGTAAGTTATTTTAACAAAAGTTTTTTTTTTATTTTCTAATCAGTCTAATAGCATCTTGAGCTCTAAATTATTGCACAATATTTTTATCAAATTAAAAAATAGAATACACTAACTGTACGTATTTCCTTATATTAAAGATAACTTACAGTATTAATTTGATCTTACGATAAAATAATTTAATTAAAAATAATAATAACTAATTTGTCTAAATGAGATTCATTTTTTATTTGAAAATGAGAGATTAATTTTTTATTTAAAAATAAAAATCCTGCCTTTTATTAGCGGCAAACCGTAAATAATGAGAATGAACTAAATAGAATTTTTAGTTCATTGTGATCCCATTATGCCATTTTATTTAATGATTTTATTTCTTTCACACTTTTCGTAATACGTATATTTTTTGCTTAACTGGCCAAAGAAGATGGAGGAGTAATCATATTTTAATCCTTTTGAACCTTTCAAAACAAAAATCTATATTCAACTGACTATCTATTCTTTTCACAACTTTTCAGAACATACAAAAACCTAATAACTTGTAACAAAAACAAACTAATAATCGTTTAAGCTCTTCCCTGCAAAAGGGCCATTTATTGCGTTATATTTGTCACGCCATTGAAAGTACGGGCACAAAAATATAATAATAATAAATCGGCTTTTATTTGTGACATAAATACACACAGCATAAAAAAAGAAAGAACATCACAATGCGCAAGCCACCCGGGGCGAGATTAGCTTAACTAGTTATTCTTACATCGAACCCTACATGGTAACGTTAAGATAGACTAAAATTACAAGTAACTATATCTATATTTACATACACAATTACACACAGAATACAAATTAACAGGAGGATACAGGAGAGAAACAAAACAAACGCATCAGTTTGAATCTGTACGACTTTATCAATGTTGTGTATTTTATTTTCTCCAAAAAACATAATACATATTTATTAGGGTTTAAAATTAAACCATGCTTATGAATGAATAAAAGTGGTCCTAGGATGGAACCCCGAAGCACACCTGATAATTTTAATGTAGAGGTATTGCCGTTTAATATAACCTTTTGACTTCTCAGATATGCAGAGATAAAATTAACAGCAGGCTCTTGGAAACCATAGTAATTGAGCTTTAAGCATAGCATGGCATGGTTGATAGTATCAAATGCCTTCGAGAAATCCAGTAACACCAATGTTGATATTTTGCCATCATCCAAGTTCCCACCAATCGTATCCAAAATTTCCGAAAGAGCGGTCACTGTACCGGGTGTCCCATTTTCGTAGGTTTAACGGGGTTTCCAGCTTATGAGTAGAGATAGAGAGATGCGATTTTCGCGACACCGTGCTACTTTTCGATGAAACTAAAGAGGCCGCAAACAGATTTGCCCTAACCATTTTAGTTTCCGTGCTACAGGGTGATTTTGAAAATTTGTCATTTTCGGACACCCCCTGTAACTCAGCTATCGTAAAATATATTTAAAATGTTTCAACTGGTATTTATAGATTTTTTCACGTAGAATTCAGTGGCGTACTCAGATTTTTGCTGAGAGTCATAGTTTTTGACATATTGGCATAACCTACTATTTTTTAAATGGGACACCCTATATATTATTTTTTCATCTTATTCTTCGTGTCGAGAGCTTTTCAAAAACATACCATAAGTCATATTTATTTTCATAAATAACATGAAAAAATGCATTTTTCTTTAAACGGATTTATGGCATAGCAGATCAATCGAAATAAGAGAAGGTGGCTGTGGAGCCATGGAAAAAGTTAACAAATATTTATTAACGAAATAACAAAATAACAGCATCAGAAAAAATTAGGAAGTAGGTAAAAGGTAATAATTATAATTTCATTAAAACTACAAATATTGTTCAAATTGTAGACCATTATGTGTCCTACAAGTGTGACAAACTTTAAAAATTCTTTTTAATGCATTTTCTATTGTAAATGACTGTCTTTGTAACTCTGCAAAAGCGTTTTCGGTGGCCATTCTTAGTTGTTCTAAGTTTTCGTATCGCCTTACATAAACCTTGTTTTCTAAATAACCCCACAAAAAGAAATCTAAAACTGAGAGGTCAGGGGATCGTGGTGGCCATCGAACAGGTCCGTGTGTTCCTATCCATCTTCCAGGAAAATGGTCGTTAAGCCAGTTTTGACTTATTCTGGCATTGTGGGCTGGAGCTCCGTCTTGCTGGAAATAAATCCTATTTAGTTGAGCCAAGGGAACATCATCCAAAATTCCTAATGCGTCTTCTAGGATTCGCACGTAACCAATCGAATTCAGATTTCCTTCATATATTTGGTAAACTATTTTTCGGTTGAAAATAAAACAGGAGACATTGAATCCAAATCTGCCCTGACGCTCTCTAGGAAAAATAACATGGTTGTTTTCTTGACTCCAAAATCGCGTGTTGTGTCTATTTAAAATCCCTGAACTAGTAAAATGTGCCTCGTCTGACCAAATAATCTTTTTTCAAAATCGATATCTTCTGCCTTCATATTTATAAACCAATTGCAGAACTCCAATCTGCGCTCTGCATCACCAGAATGCAGATGATGCACAAGTTTGTATTTATAGGGTTTGAATTTGTGCTTTTTCAAAATTTTCTGCACTTTGGTTTTCGGTACACCCGCCTCTTCGCCTATTTTCCTGCAAGATGTTTCAGGAGCTGTCTGAACGAGGGCTAAAACGTTGACCTCAGATTCTTCGTTGTCTTTATTGTAAGTTCGCGATCGAGGCTTGTTAAAAGATCCATATTGGCAAAGATTATTTTTAATTTTTTGAAAAATTCTTTTTTCTGGTTGTCTTCTCTCGGGATATCTAAGATAAAATAAAGCGAACCAATAAAGTCAAAATGCAGGAAGATAAAAAAGAACTAACCTGTTCAGATAAAGCTCTGCCGCCTGATCTGCATCTTCATTAGACAATATAAAACACGCGTTCATATCATATTTCTCAAAATATTCAAATTTTTGATTCTGAGCCATATTAAAAACAATAATTATAATAGACGTCAAGAAAAATTTAAACGCAATAATGCCAAAAATGACAGCAGTAATGGCTGCCTGATCATATTTTTGTTGACGTTGCCATGGCTACCACAGCCACCTTCTCTTATTTCGATTGATCTGCTATGCCATAAATCCGTTTAAAGAAAAATGCATTTTTTCATGTTATTTATGAAAATAAATATGACTTATGGTATGTTTTTGAAAAGCTCTCGACACGAAGAATAAGATGAAAAAATAATATATAGGGTCTCCCATTTAAAAAATAGTAGGTTATGCCAATATGTCAAAAACTATGACTCTCAGCAAAAATCTGAGTATGCCACTGAATTCTACGTGAAAAAATCTATAAATACCAGTTGAAACATTTTAAATATATTTTACGATAGCTGAGTTACAGGGGGTGTCCGAAAATGACAAATTTTCAAAATCACCCTGTAGCACGGAAACTAAAATGGTTAGGGCAAATCTGTTTGCGGCCTCTTTAGTTTCATCGAAAAGTAGCACGGTGTCGCGAAAACCGCATCTCTCTATCTCTGCTCATAAGCTGGAAACCCCGTAAAACCTACGAAAATGGGACACCCTGTACTATAATTCTTTCTAAAGCCGGACTGTTTTTCGGGAATTATTTTATTATCAATAACAAACTGGTTAATTTGGAAATATGCGGTCTTTTCGAGAATCTTGGACACCTGGCAGGAGACTTATGGGACGCAAATCAGCATAATACTGCGGATTGATTACTTTAGGAATGGATTGAATGACAGATGTTTTCCAAACATTTGGAAAGTAGCTGCGCTCTAGACATTTATACGTCCAACCTTCAAATTTTTTTTCATATTTTCAAAGTCTGTACATTAGAAATTTAAAATAATAAACAATACATATATATACACGTATAAAAAAACAAACAATTATAAGCAAAACATACACGTAAAATAACAAAATCAATTATTTTCTAAGCGACTGTAGACCCGTTGTTGGTCTTTCATTCGCTGAGTTCGCCGATGTTCCTTGGTGCTTTGTTTTGCCACCGCTTGCAACAGAATTGTACGTGGAATGCGTCATATATACTGGTTTAGATTTCCACTGCGACCCGATGCAACTAAGTGTAGAAGTGACAGGGGCTGTCACTGGAATCAAAGCAGCCACGAGTGCCTCACTTACTGCAGCAGCAGAATCGTCGGCAACGGTTGTGGCAGTCTCGTTGGTTTGTCTAGTAGGGGTAGCCGGAGGACTTAGTGACTTCCTAAGCAGAAAGACACCAAAAACTTCTTCGTCGTCGGACAATTGATTTTGCTTGCCTATATGTAACTTATTGTTTCTTATTAGGGCAACCAGCTTATTTTGTTTGGCTTCCTTTAGATATGAGACCAGCACTCTGTTTATTTCACGATCTTTCTTATTTAAATCGTTGGTTATATAAACCCATTTGTTTTAAGTTTGTAAAAGTTTTTGAGGATAGTAATCTTCGTCAACTATGATGTGAGTTCTAATATTAAAGGTGATTTGGAATTTTGTCCAGCAAAGTGAACGTTGTTAATTTCACTTAAAGATATTTTAACGTTTAATAAGTGCTGTAGTTCAAATATAACGCAATTAGCAAGACCAACTGTATTACGCTGTTCAGACCGCTGAAGCCTGTATAATACCACGTTGTTTTTGTTTTGAGTTCAAACTTGTAGCAAAGATAAATGTCAAAAATTATTTTATGAATTTATTAGCAATTTATTTAATATCATGATGAAGTACACACTCAGCAAGATATTTGATAAAAAGTCTAAAGTCAGCACTATTATAATGCCATAACAATTATTTTATAAAGGCTGAAATCGTATGTAGTGATAAATTACGTATTGTGACTATTCAAACTTACCAAACAAAGGGTTAGAGAACTTCAAACGAAAGGTTAGAGGGCATTTTCAAGGGACTAGCAATTTGTAAACGCGCGGAGTTTACTGCTACACTGTTAGTGTTTACAGCCAGTGAATATATTTATTTAATCTTTAAGCGGATAGGTTATTATACGTAAAGTTAAGACATGATTTTCCGAGAAGAGACAAGGTCCTGATCTCGCCTCGTCTCTACCAAAATTTCGAGGCGAGACGAGACGAGACTAACAAAATCGAGAAGAGACGAGATGAAGCCTTAATCTCGTCTCGCCCCGTCTGGCGGCATCTAATAATCTATATTAAATATATTATAACATGTAAACATTATATATAACTTTTGACCCTCGACATCTGGCTCTCTCTACAGTTTAGCGGGGTATGGAAATTTCACGGAACTCAAAACACGTTTCTTTTGCGACATGTCCTTAGAGGTAACTAGTTCATTAGCTATGCGGCAGTGGCGGCTATTCGGGCAAAGTAGGGGAAGTGCTACTTCACCAGGAAAAATAAACGAGCAAACATCTAACTATATTTATTATATATCTCTTAAAATTTTAGTTTTTACATGCATTTATTAACCTAATTGGTAAAAAATAAATTGTACATCTCGAATAAATATTTTACTTGACCGTTGGCGGCATGTCTTTTTAAAACTTTCAATCGAACTTTATTATAACAACTATAACAGTGGCGCAAACCGCTTTGACTTTGCTGGAGGTGCTATGTTTAGTTTACGATTTTCCTACTATGTTGCCATGACAACGCGTATCCGATGACCTCGAGCCCAGCGCCATACAACGCTCTCGGTGAATTGCAGGCGCAGTATACTACACCCACGTGTCGTTTAGTTTGCGGTGGTTGTTTACTTTTATTTTCGCGGATTTCGCTGTAACCGATGAGTACCTTTGCAGTTAACTTGGCTGTTTTGTGTTATATTTATTTATGGTGTGAAAATAAACTTAAAATTCGAACTTAGTAAATGTGATTGTTCAAGACTGGAATCAATTAAAAGATGTCTTTGAATTTATTATTTATTTAATTTTTAGGCGAGATGAACGATTTTGAATTCACGTGTCTGGCATTAGTGTTTAATGACATTTTTTCAATCACGGACATACTATTTCTTCAAAAAAAATCGCTTGACATTCATTTTGGCATATCCAATATAAAACGCTGTCGTGAGGCCTTCTGTAAAAAAAAATTAACATTTTTTTAATACCATGTTTGATAAAGCAAATTCTATTACAGAAATAAATCATTAAAAACGTGAGTTTGCTAAGCTTTCGCCTGAAGAAATTATGGGTAAGTATAGAACCCTTTTTTATGAAATTATGGACCATATTTCAATGGAAATGATACTAAGATTTCAAGACCGGTATTTTGACAAAACCGTCGACAAGTGCTTCAGTGGAAAGAAGTTTTTCTTGCTTCAAATGTGTAAAAACTTATTTAAGAAATACAATATCTCAAGAAAGACTTACTTCTCTTGACAATATTTCGATTCAAAAAGAATTTCTGGAGGAGATTAGGGCAACTCATCCATTTTATAAGGATGTTATAAATAAATTTGCTGCTATGAAGGTTAGGAGAATTGATTTAGTATACAAAATTAGGTAAGTCGTAAAAAAATTATTTTACCCCCTCCACATATAATTTACTTACTTTTTCACCCGCGAGCTGCCACTGCTATGCGACGAATAGTTAGGTACCGACCGACATCAGGCCGAAGAAAGATCATGGAAAACCTAAAGAACTATTTTTAATTAAATTATTTTAAGGTAAAACTGGTTTTCTAAAAACACATCTCGAAAAGAAATTTAATAACCCTCCGTGAGCTCAGTAGTAATTTCTGGAGATTAAATCAACCCACCAATTTTAGATGGCTTCATTTCTTAGATTATGTATGTTATATAGTTTGAAACCGAAACAGAGATAGTAAGGTACAATTACAGTGGCGTAACTTACTAAGATTAGACCTATCTTTCGGGATACATTCTTGGGTCTCCACTTAAAAAAAATGCGTTATGTATTTGGGTTACAAACATTGAACAAAAACCAGCTTTGCTTGTAAGCTTTTATGAGATTATGCCGACATACTTATTTCAAACACTTCATCGTACACAAAATAATGAAAAATCTGTAAATTTCCTTTATCCGGAACTTTCCTGGTAATGAATCCTATTATTTATTAAGGGAATAAAACAAAATAGAACTTGTACATGTACTCTAGATATTAATCAATTACTACGTGTTGAAAAAAGAATTCATAACGAAGAAAATTCCGATTAAAATCGATAAATTTATTTCTATATTATTATTTTTAGTAATTTTATTTTTATAACTGTATTTGCATAGACTATAAAAATAAATTATGTCATTTATGATGATTTTGATGTTTTGAATTTTTGGCACTAAATTTTTAAACACTTCATTAAGCGGCCATTTTGCTCCGCCATAATGGTTTTACTCAAAAATTCTACTAGTTTATCCCCATTCCACATTTGATTTTTGTCCAAAATTTGAGGTTCATTTGAAAAGTACTTTCTAAATAAATAATGATTTTTTAACATTTTTGTCAGGTTGCCATTTTTGTTGTTGTTTTGTTATTGGATTTTTACTAAACTTTATATATAATCCTTGATTTATGTTCAAAATTTTGAATCAACTAGATTCTTATATTTTAAACTTTGCCGTGTACAGACCGACCCACAGGTCTACGGAAATAGGAAAACATGTTTTTCGAGATCTGGAGACCCTAAAACGCTAAAAACATCTTGGTGGATCCATTACAATTGATTTTTAACAAAATTAACCCTCTTACGAGGGTTAATTTTGTTAAAAATCAAAAGTTTTTACTAAAATATCCTAAAAAATATAACTACTATTGCTTCTTTGCCTTATTTAGTACGATATTAAATAGTCGACTAAAAACAAAAAAGTTTGTCGTATTTCCCAATCTGCCTATTTTGACGTGTGTTTTACCAAGACCTAATTTTGCCTTTCTTTTTTTTGTGAATTAAAATACTTTTATATTGTCATATAAAAGTTTTTCTTTAGTATTATTATGTTTTAAACCAGTGGTCGCCAACCTTTTCAAGGTGTTGAGCTACTTCGATAATTTAGAAATAAACCGTGAGCTACCTACTTCTAACCAACGTTTTTAAGCCAGCTAAACGAAATAATGCACAGTTGTATTTGACATACATGTTTTTATGTAATTAATAAATACATAACTAATACTAATACATACCTAAAAAATAAACAAAATTGTCATAGCCATAATGGCATGGCAGATACGACTTAATAAAAGTAAACTTTATAATTAAAATTTAAAAAAAAACATGTGATAAGAAATGCGTGCATTCAATGAGGAGGTTGAAATTCGGACTAATAGATAATTTTTTTGATATTCGCAGTGTAATTTGATACAGCCATTCGAACACAATTATCCAGATGTTCATCTGTAAGGCGATTCCGGTATTTGTTCTTAATAAACTTCATGTTGGAGACAGAAGATTCGCCCAAATAGGTTGAAGTAAATAACTCTTTCACTTTTAAGGCAACAGGACATAGAATTGAATATTTGTCTTTACTTACTATAGGCCAGACACATTTTGTACTTTACACTAACGATTTCAATGCTAAATCACTTTGAAATGCTATCACTTCCACTTCAGTTGCAGTGATGTCTTCGCCAAAGTTCTGCATAACACAAGTTGCAAACCGTTGGATAGCAATTTCCACGAAGTGTTAAACAACAAACCGATTTTTGAAGTTATCCTTCAAGTTAGAAACTATTCCTACATGAGATTTACTGTCATAGGGTTCTATTGGATTTTGAGATATATTCTCTGAAAGAACAGGATAATGCTTGACATCATGGTTGATTAGGGTTTGTTCCCAAAACTCAAGTTTTTTATGAATGCATTTATATCGAAAATCATTACCGCCAGTTCATTAATATTGTCTGTAATCTCCACAAGAAAACCAAATTGAATTTTCCAGTTTCTGAATCAGTTCGCCGCGTTGTTTGAATAATTGAACTATGACAGATAAGGTTTCAATAAAACGTGTTAACACTCGTCCTCTATTTAACCATCGCACTTCAGAGTGAAGAAATAGATCTTCGTGCTGACAATCAATTTCATCGGCTAAGATTTTGAATAATCTTTGTAATGCGTGTACTATGTGTAACTATGACAGATAAGGTTTCAATAAAACGTGTTAACACTCGTCCTCTATTTAACCATCGCACTTTAGAGTGAAGAAGTAGATCTTCATACTGACAATCAATTTCATCGGGTAAGATTTTGAATAATCTTTGTAACGCGTGAGCTTTATTTTTCTTTACAATTTTTACTACCAATTTCATGACGTTTAGTTTTAAAACATTTTCACATAATGCTTGCTGATGAATAATACAATGGTAATACAGAAATTGTGGAAAGCGTTCATCTTTACGACAAAATGCTACCAGACCCTTATCACAACCCACCATAACTGGACACCCTCAGTTGTCAAGTCTACCAATTTGGAACTGGAATTTTCTCAGAAGATATAAAATTGTTTAAATGAGAAAACAATTCCTGTCCAGTGGTATATCCTTTCAGTGGAATAAACTTCAAGAGATATTTAATCATAAAATCACTAAAAACCATCCTGACGAACACGGGTATCTGGGAGGTGTCAACCACATTTGTTGATTCATCTATTTCAAGAGAGAAATAAACACAGTTATTTAAGTCAGTTTTCAACTGTGAAAAAATATCCTTGCTCATTACTTCCACTGGTCTCGTCACTTTATCATTTCCCCGTCTTCATACGGTTCTTTTTTTTGCGCAATTATTTGGACACACGGTATGATGCTTCCGTTGCAGACTTATTTTTGTCAACTGCTTTTGAAAATATTGACTGTTGTCCAATTAACTGGTTCTTTAATTGATTCAATTTTTTCTTTTCTGCTGGCAGTATGTAATGGGAAATATTCTTCAAAATTTGGATGTACACTTTTATGATGCCTCTTAATATTTCCTTTTTTTATCAACCGAAACACAGGCATTACATGACAAACATACATTTTTACCTTTAACTTCCGTAAAAAAATACTGTTCTTCCTATTCCGAATGAAAATTGTATGTCTTTACTTTCTTACTACTGCGTTCCATAATTTTTTGTATTGCTCACTCTGTGTACTAACATATCTAATGCTTTTTTAGTTTTAAACTGAACGCCTTGTATGCCCGACATGCGCATTTATCTCGTTCAGAGCAATCCAGATCGTTCTCGTGTTCTCAAACATTCACGCGATGCTGGCGCTCTGGTGACTTCCCTCAGCTGTTACCTAGAGCGCTCACCGCAGTTTTGTCGTTGCTAGCTTTCATATTGTGATTTTTTTTTCAAAATTTATGAATGCTTCTATTTTACAAGATATGTTGTGAGCTACCAGAAATTTTTTTTAAACATTTTAGCCTAATGTAAGAGCCAAAAGGAAGGTCTTATATTAGATAAAGATATCACCTGAAATTATTATCAATAAAAGTCACACGGACCTAATAATCAAACTATTCGATTGTTTATATATAAAGTAATATCAAGATAAGAAGAAAAATAAGTCACTAATTAAACCACATAAACCATTGTCATACTAGCTTGGTTGTAGAGGTTTGATAGACAATAAAAAGCTCCTCACTTCTTCGGAGCGTACAAAATATTTCAAAGCAAGTTTTGTTATTTTAATGTAAACTCGCCTACTTCGCGACTTTAACACCAGAATACTAGATTTAAGCACACTATTCATAAATATTAACAAAAACACTGATGATTTATTAAAATTATGTACTTAGAATAAAAGTGGGAAGTTAATTCTTCACAATGGCAACCGCAATACATTTTCACAGGCGCTTATGTGTCTATCATAAAATCCCTGGCGAGTGATCAAAAATTATTAGCCCATGGTCAGCAAACATACAAAAACTAAAACCCAGAAGTTTAAGAGGAGATAAAAGCTGTCCAAGATTTAGAAACCCGACTTCAATTTTATTGTATCATTTCAGGTTAGAATGCCATACATATGCAGTAAATCTTATCTGATGGATGGTAAACTCTAGACACCGACGACTTACATAATGTCAAGGGCGTCGTTGGAATGGTCGACAACATAAAAGGGCATTTGTTGGTTTTTCAAAACTTCTGTATCTCTTTTAAGATATTTCTAAAGTCGCGTGTCATCCATTAAAGCGATACTTCTATTTTAATGTAGTTTTGTTTCCAGACAATTAAAAATAAAATGTCACGGGAGAATTTTCGTTTAGAATATTTTTTTCAATTAAAGTGAATATAAAATAAATTGCTATGTTCAGTTATAGCGAAATTTAAAATAATAATTCACCTTTAATATTATTAATATACCATTAAAATATTGCTATTGTATATGCTTATTTCTAGATCCGAGTCTAAACGGAACTTGTCCGGTGTTTAATCGAATTAAATTTTAGAAGCTCATATTTCCCCACTCTCACTTGAGCTGAATAGAATACCGATAATCCTATCTTAGTTTCTCCCAATTCCACTATGATTAAATGTCAAATTGTCTAGCTGCAAATCATGCTTGATTTAGCTTTGAAATTTAGTAATACACACAAATCTTATGGGTAATTAAATATTTATGAAGAGTGTTACTGTTTTAATATGTATTATGTTTAGGGAAACGTAAAAGGAAGTTTTTGAGTACGGAATATAAAAGTATGGCATATTAGAAATGCCCAATTAAAAGGGTATTTATTCATATAAGTAAATATAGGAAAAGATTAACGAGACAAAAATTATAAAAGTGGAATTTTTTTTTGGAATAATTATTAAAGCTCAATGATATTTGGCCAACCGTAGACACGTTTTTTGACTTAAGGTCCTCAACCCTATAGTCATCCAGTTGAGAGATAAGTACATTTAGCGCCAAACTTAATACACAAAATTACACCATAATCAACAGGAGCCAAACCGACATTAACACGGAGTAGCATAAAACCGCCTGTAGCGAAACTTATAACTGAACAGTAATTAAATAAAAAATAGGAAAATATTATCGCGGAAAGAACTATAAAAGTAGAAAAAGATTTTTTTTGGGATGACCGTTAAAGCACAATCAAATTTGACGAACGATAAACACGTGTTTCTGACTTGAAATGTTCATCAAATACAGACGATTAGTTGAGGGACTTGTTGACTAATTATCTTCCGACCTATAATGCCGGCCCAAAGATTGATTTTTTGTGGGTACTATGTCTGATATTTCCGTATATATATACATATATATATATATATATATATATATATATATATATATGTATATATATATATATTTATACATATATATATATATATATATATATATATATATATATATATATATATATATATATATATATATATATATATATATATATATATATATATATATATATATATATATATATATATATATATATATATATATATATATATATATATATATATATATATATATATATATATATATATATATATATATATATATATATATATATATATATATATATATATATATATATATATATATATATATATATATATATATATATATATATATATATATATATATATATATATATATATATATATATATATATATATATATATATATATATATATATATATATATATATATATATATATATATATATATATATATATATATATATATATATATATATATATATATATATATATATATATATATATATATATATATATATATATATATATATATATATATATATATATATATATATATATATATATATATATATATATATATATATATATATATATATATATATATATATATATATATATATATATCGGGTGACAATGAAACTACTACCCAGGGCGCCATTTGAAAACGGCTAAAGATAAAAATACGGAATTTGGTGTGTGGATATGGCTGAATATTGTGAATATTTGTAACATAAAAACAGTTGAATATCGTCTCCGGTTTCACCGGAAATGACAGCGATTTCGTTATTTTAAATGAAACACCCTGTATATTTTATGTTTTTTGAGCTTCCTTAACAATTCTAAACAACTTTTGTATAAATATAACCTCTGTCTAAAATGTATAGTTTTCCAAATAAAGCCTCTTAAAATTGTGCCATAATTCCCACTTAATTGTATTTTATGAAAAATCGGAGTAGGCCAGGATAAAAACAATCGCGGGTATTTACTCTTTATTCAAGACTTGAACTAACCAAGTGTCAAAAAAGATAATGTTCACAGTTTTAAAAAAATGCGTTTTTCGCAAATCGAGACCCTGTGCCATAAGGAGTCAACTGACTGTTTTTCGCTTTGGACAAATATTAACATCATAAAATTAGGGTACCTAATTTTCAATTTTGCCGTTGTTTATGAAAGTTAAGTTAATGATAGCTTAAGCTAGTGTGATAACTACCTATAAATAAAGTTTTGCTACAATTAAAATAATCATATTAGCCTTGACAGAGGTTGCTATGGTTTTAAAAAACAAGTGAATTTTGACATGTAACTTGTATCACTTGTGGGCTTGGCAGATTGTTGCACTTTTTGTAAATTCTCGTGCTTTATTTCGTGCTTCTATTGGTTTAGACTAAAAGTTCTTTGTAATCTCTTTAAAATGGCAAGGGCGGAACAAATAGATATGCTTCTCGATTATGGCGAGTGCTTGCAAAATAAAAGGCAGGCTTACTATGCCTATTTTCCGTGGCTCGAACGAGAAAAATGGGCCCAATATTTTTTGATGAGCCCCTTACAGCACAAACTTATTTGAACTTCCTAGAAACAACAGATTACCGATTTTTTTGACAATTTATCTCTTGCAGAAACTCCCAACATCTACTTTCAACACGATGGTGCACCGGCCCATTATGCTCGAATTTGTGTAAATTATTTAAATTTAATGGTTTGGGGACCAATGGATAGGAACGAATGGACCTGTAAGCCAGCACGTTCGCCTGATTTGACACCTCTAGATTTTTTCTTCTGGGGTCATATCAAAAAAAAGTCTATTTAACTCATCCTGAAAATTTGGAGGTTTTAAGAAATCGGATATATTAGTGCTATTATTAGTATTAGTATAACTCAAAAAAAATGTATTACGGAAAATTGTTGAAAAATGTGATACATGTATTGAACAAGATGGTCGTGTTTTTGAAAATCTTAATTACGATTAAGTACGTTTTATTTTCTATTTCTTTTATTATTAGTTAATATTAATCATCTCTAGGTATAATAAAGTTTATTTGTTTTCACCTTATCATATTCGTTTCTTTTTTAAAGTTTAAATGAATTAAAAGAGGATTCCTTTGAACAGTAAATTATATTGAATCCATGGACAACTTTGCCGGTGGTATATTTAAAAAGGTGCTAGTAATATTGATTTTCGTTTTAGATGAGCATTAATAACATGAAAATAGGGTATCAAATTTTCAAGTTTGCAGTGGTCTATGGAAGTAGAATTTGTCATATGTGAATAAAGGATAAAAATGTAGGATTGGGTAGTGAAGGTTTTGTTCCAGTCAATTGACCCGTTATGGTTCAGGCTCTGATCAAAACTTGAAAAATCGATTTGCGAAAAACACATTTTTTTAATACTCGGAACATTTTTTTTTTGACATTTTGTTGGATGAAGGCTTGAATAAAGAGTAAATAACCGTGATTGTTTTTATCCTGTTCCGTTTTTCCATAAAATACAAATAAGTGGGAACTATGGTACATTGTTAAGTGGCTTTATTTGGAAAACTATACATTTTAGATATAGGTTATGTTATACAAAAGTTTGGAATTGTTAAAAGAGCTCAAAAAACATTAAATATATAGAGTGTTCCATTTAAAATAACGAAGTCGCGGTCATTTCATGTTACAAATGTTCACAATATTCAACCCTATCAATTCCATATTTTTATCTCTAGCCGTTGTCAAATAGCAAACATATATATATATATATATATATATATATATATATATATATATATATTTATATATATATATATATATATATATATATATATATATATATATATATATTATATATATATATATATATATATATATATATATATATATATATATATATATATATATATATATATATATATATATATATATATATATATATATATATATTTATATATATATATATATATATATATATATATATATATATATATAGTAATATTGTTAACATATATGTCACAACAACAATACTATAATCTCTGTTTGGAAAATCTCCTGAAATATTGCAGGCTTTTGACTCCAGTTTTCGTTGGGGCAATATTCTTAATTTATTTTTAATTTCGGTAACACCAACGTTACAATGATGATACTATGACCTAAGCCCAACGGTCAATGTTAGTCAAACGACAAACGACTAGCAGTGTCATGTTCGGCATTGCATTACACTCTTAACTGTCGACTTTCGTTGGGAGCAATATTGTTAACATATTTATTTGACGTTACACCAACGTCACAACAAGGATCCTATGATCCCTTTCTGAAACATGTCATGTAATGCTATAGACACATTGATCCACTTTAGTCAAACGATGATCATGATTTCGATATTATTAGAGCTCATCAGGCCGCCAGAAGTCAACAATGTAATCCAATGCTAGATGTGATATTAGCCAATGGGGTATATTTCTGTGATTTATTGCCTTTGGCATACACGGAGTTTGCTAGTTTGTCGGTTCTATGAGCTCTAAAAGGAGTGACATCGCGTTGTCGTTTGACTAATATGTATCATTATGCTATAACATTTTCAGAGTTATGTATAATTATTTAGTTTATAAAACACGGAGGCAATTACAAAATTTGGCTAGTTAAATAGTTACTGATTATCGCAGACTGTTCCGTCACCGTGTTATGTCACGTGTTGAATTTTTCTAAATGTATATATCACGCACTGCATAAAAGAAAGTTAATAGAATCTATATTGATAGGGTGATACTACTGAAAGTGACATATTTAGAATATATAATCACTTTTAGTTAATAATATACCAGTCTTCTTTATTAATGAATATAACATTTTTTTCATTTACATGCAATATCTTGTTTCTTTGGTTTCTTTTTTGGGTCCATTTTATTCACACGAATCATGATAAACATGTTTAAACTCTTTTTTCTTATGATTTTTTGATTTTGATTAAAATATCAATTCAACACTTTGAAAGCATCTGAACTAGTAGAAAGTTTCAGCTTACATAGCTCTTCTTTTATCATTTATCAAAGCTGCTCTCCTTTCTGTTTCATTTATAGAACGTTAAACGGACATTTCGCTGGTATTTTTTCATTATTTTAAGCTCATTAGTAATCTTAAACGAAACGGAACATTATAACATTTTATTTAAATTTAACCTTTAAAATATTAAGACCTTTATGTAGATTGCTTTTTACATACCTCAATATGTTTTATTCATATTTCAGTGGATTACATTTTGTAAAGTATGTTTAGCTTCTCTAAATTAAGACAGAGGAATTTTGTTTTTATTTTGTTTACAAATATTTGGAATCTGCCTGCCTTTCTCTTCTGTTACTATGGTTTCTTATTTTTCGGCATCCAGCCAGCTTTGACAATGTCTGGTTTTTCATTTCAGTTATAATTTTGGTTCTGCTCAGGGGCAATTCGCCAGCCCCATTCGTGGGGATACCAAATATTATCGGCTTCTGACTCCCTTATACTAGTGGCGCCAGCAGTAGACACCATTGTAATTATAACATTATTTTATGGCGTTAGGTTGGCATAAGTTTCTTTTGAAGTGAGGAAGAATGGCGGAGGGGAATGTCAAACTTTTTCGAATTTTCTTGGAGGTGCAACATGTGTCCGGCTTTATAAAACTGCCGTAATGGACCGATCTTTTTAAAAATACTGAAAGTATGCCCTAGTTAATTAATTTTTAAAATGTAGTGTCGTTGAAAGCTTAAGGCCTATTTATGAACATCGACTGGCCTTAAATTTTCGTCCCGTTTTTGTTTGGTTCCACATTTGATCAACCACGTGGTAAGTCGATTTTTAAATTAGTTTCCTGCTGTGCGCTAATTTGCAATTATCTTTTATAAACAGAATGACGTCCTGAACTTTGTTTTCGCTATTCGTTCCTTTAAAAGCATTTCTAGATGCTTGGAAATTTCTTTTGTTTGTGACCGATGACGTCGAAGGAATCCTCTAGATGACTAGAGGTAAGGCAAGGTCTCTGAATAGTTTTGTTGTAAATAACTTGTTTTTTACATTCCGTGTCCATTTTATTTTAAGACAAACAATCGTTTGTAGGGTTTCAGGTTAAGATTTCAAAATATGGTTTCTGGATATAGATTCAAGTTAAGATTTCAGGATATAGTTTCAATGTTATGTTGTAATTTTTAGGGTACATAAACCAAGAGTTTTACAATGGTTTTTGGAATTCCTTCCTGTAAGACTACGAACAATTAATCCTTAATTTTATGTTTATAAATTCCGCATAAGGTAACAGAAAGAATGTAAGTAACCTCTTTTTGTAAAACAGCCTTGGCGAAAAGTTCGCTTTTATAACTTTTTTCATTGCGACAGTGTGGTTAAAGAAAATTCATGAATTTTTGACTTCTCTATATGCTATTTAATTTACTTTTTATATTGTTCTGGATTGGCCGTTACACAAAAATGTAGTTTCTGAATGAACTCCTTTTATTCAAAACACAGGTTACAGGTATCACAAGTAAACACTGGTTTACCTAACAATCGTAACTAAGGTGACTTTAAACTTGTCAATGTCAGCTTGTTAACACTTCGAAATCTCAATTACAACTGAATCAAAATGTGGCCGAGCGGCGCGCTTATATAGCCTTTATAAAAGGATGGAATGAATGATAGAAAATTCTAGAATAATCTAATACTACAGAGTGAGGAGAATTAAGCCTAACAGAACATTCGAGAACGATTTTTGACACTATCATAGTTACATGGATAAAAATTAAGGTAAGTCTATTTCAATAAAATAACAAATAATAAATAAAATCATCTAAATCTTAACAAATCTATAACTAAGGCTAAATTCACAACATTGCCCCCTTCCCAAAGTTGATCGTTCCAATCAAACATCTTCGGTATCTTGGTAACGGGCTAGTCGATGCAGGTGCACCACTTTCATTTTTGCATGAGGGCTCTTCTGAATCCGGTATACCAAGTCATTCAGTCGGGTCACCACACGATACGGGCCTTCCCATGATTTCTGCAACTTCGGCGAGCGTCCTTTAGTTCTTTTTGGATTATATAACCAAACTTTTTCACCGACTGTAAATCCAGTGTGATTGGCTCGTAAATCATAACGTGACTTCATTCTATCGTTTTCTATCTGTAATTTATATCGGACCTCTTCATGGATTTCTCTGAGGCGTTTACTAACCTGGCTGGCATAGTCTGTAGTTTATCTTATTGCCAGGAGGTCGTCCAGTCAAGGGATCGACTGGAAGCTGTAAATTAGATACAAATATTACACTGGCAGGTATTTTTCCAGTGGATTCATGAACTGCAGAGCGATTGGCCAGTAAAAATGTTTGAATACATTTATCCCAGCCACTTTGTTGTTTATTAACTTGGATTTTCAGGTAGTTCTCCAAAGTTCTATTTAAACTTTCAACCATTCCATCTGACTGTGGATGAAGAGACGTTGTTTTTGTCTTATGAATTCCTAATAGGCTGCACAGGCTTTTGAATACATCGGATTCAAAGTTTCTGCCTTGGTCGGAGTGTATTTCTCTTGGAATTTCATATCGGCAAATCATAAAATAGTACGTCGTGGACAGTGATGGCTTCTTGATTGGGTATTCGTAGACTTCTGGCCATTTGCTGAAGTAATCCATCGCTACTAACACAGAGCGATTCCCGGACTTACTAACTAGAAATGGTCCTGCTACATCTATGACAATTCGTTCGAAGGGTGCTCCCACGTTGTACTGCCTAATTTTTCCACGAGTACTAGTTTGGGGTCCTTTACGGGCGGCGCAGTCCTCGCAGGTTCGACACCAATCTTTCACATCTGTACGACTTCCCAACCAATGAAACCTTTCTCGAACTTTTTCGAGAGTCTTCATAACACCAAAATGTCCTCCGCCTACACCGTTGTGTACGGCTTGCAACACTTCAGGAATTCTCTTTGAGGGCAAAATAATTTGATATTTGTTATTTTTGCCATCAGAACTTTCCCAGATTCTTTTTAACAGGCCGTCTTTTATCACCAAAGAGTCCCATAAAGCCCAGTACCCTTTACATTTCTGGGATTTGGCTGCAATTTCTTAGTAACAAGGTGTTGGTGAATTTTCTAATTTCAGCTTAATTATAGGGCCGATATCTGAGTCTTCTTGCTGATCTTTGAATAACATTTTAGAGTCCCACTCTTGAGAGCTTTGAAGTGCTGTTCTTCGGCTATGAAAATCGTCAGGATCTTCTCTTTTCTCGTGTCTGTTGCAATGTTTACAACTTTCTGGGCATGGTCTTCTTGATAAAGCATCAGCATTTTGATAATTTGACCTTTTGCGATGTTCAAATTTAAAGTCATATTCCTGTAGGCGCTGCAACCACCTCGCTATTTTTCCTTCAGGATTCTTAAATTGTAGCAACCATTTGAGTGATGCATGATCCGTCCTTAAAAGGAATTTTTGCCCGTACAAGTACTTATGAAAGTGCTCCAATGTTTTAACAATAGCCAGTAGTTCTTTCCTTGTCACATAGTAGTTGCGTTCAGGTTTAGAAAGAACCTTGTTGAAATAGGCTATTACTTTTTCTTCGCCATTTTGTACTTGTGACAAAATACCACCAATAGCGGCATTGCTGGCATCGGTGTCTACAATCAACATCTGGGATGGCTCAGGATATGACAACACTGGAGGATTACATAAGGCTTGCTTCAAGTTGTTAAATGCTTCTTCACATTCTTGGGTCCATACATAGCTGTGACTGCTTTCAGTAAGTCGATGTAATAGTCTAGCGATATTAGCAAAATCTCTTATGAATTGTCTGTAGTACGTACAAAGTCCCAGAAAACTCCTTAATTCATGTCTGCCTTTTGGTATTGGCCAATTTTGAATGGTTTTAGTCTTCTCAGGATCGGTTTTTACTCTGTGTTTGGTAATTACATGGCCTAGATATTTCACTTCTTTTTGAAAAAACTGGCACTTTTTGGGACTGAGTTTTAAGCCAGCCATTCTCAGTTTCTGGAAAACAGCTTCAATATTCCTTAAATGACCTTCAAATGTTTTTCCAAGAATAATGTCATCTAAATATACTAGGCATGTTTCCCATGCCATTCCATGTAATGCCAGTTCCATTAAACGTTCAAAAGTTGCCGGGGCGTTACATAATCCAAAAGGCATAACTTTAAATTGCCCCAGTCCAGTCCCAGTAGAAAACGCTGTCTTTTCTTTATCATCTGGATGAAGCTTAACTTGCCAATAACCACTTTTCAGGTCCAAGGTTGAGAATCATTTTGATCCTGTTAAAGTGTCCAAGGTATCGTCAATTCTTAGTAAGTGAAAGCTATCTTTCTTTGTGACGTCATTGAGCCTGCGGAAGTCGACGCAGAATCTGGTGGAGCCATCTTTCTTCTTAAGTAAGACTACTGGTGACGATTATGGAGTTTGAGATGGTTCTATAATGTCTTGTTTTTCCATATCCTTAAGCATCTGATTAACTTCATGCCGCTTTGCTAAAGATATTCGTTTTGTAGGCTGTTTTATTGGCGCCGCATCATCAGTATTAATTCGATATTGAACTATGTTAGTTTTTCCTAAGTCGCTGTCAGACAGAGAGAAAACATTTTGATTTCTTCTCAAAAGTTCTTCAAATTTGGTCATCTGAACCTTATTCAGCAAATGTGGCGATTTCACCAGGTCTTGCAGTACCTTGGGTAAAGTAGT
Organism: Kuschelorhynchus macadamiae; assembly: GCA_030620095.1. NCBI lineage: Eukaryota > Metazoa > Arthropoda > Insecta > Coleoptera > Curculionidae > Kuschelorhynchus > Kuschelorhynchus macadamiae. Next base: position 900,390 of record JAUTXW010000204.1, read on the forward strand.
TCCAGAAGGTGGTAAGTTTGTACAGGTAAATATTGTATTAGCAGGTCGACAGGTTCTGATCTTGTCGCCTTTTTTACTCGCTGTAGTTAAGGTTCTTTCTGGTAAAAAATTCCCTTCGCCCTAGCAAAACCACTTCTCGAAAAGTGGAATTATTTCTTCGTAGCAGGTTCATAACATCAAGCCCAAGTATGACATCATCCATTATATCTGCGACGAAAATAGCGTGTATGAAGTTAGTGTTCCCAGGGTTACTTCAGCCTCATGAATGCCTTTCACAGGTATAATTTCACCGTTGGCGGTTTCCAAGACATATTTTTTGTATGGATTTTCTGTCCTGCAAGGAGCTATAATTTCTGGCCTCACGATGGTGTGTGTTGAGCCGGTATCAAGTACCATTTCACAGTCCCGACCGCATATCTTCCCTGGTACTACCAAGCTAGAGCCATTATTCTGCAGCCGGGATACTTTGAGTTTTGTTGATGTCGATGGGGCTTGGTAGCGCTGGGAGTTTTCCTGAATATCTTCAGGAATCCCATTGCTGGCACATCGGTTTTGCACATGTCCCCCTTTACCACACTTCCAACAACGGATGTCTTTTCTTTGTCGGAAAGTTAAAGATTTATTTTCGTCTTTCTGATGTTTAAGAAGAATCTCTTGCAGTTCTTTTAAAATGTTACAAGCATTTTCATTTGTAGTCCGGTATTCTGGAGTATACTGTAGTCTTCGTAGTTTTCCTTGACCCCTGGATGTTTGTTTAGCTGTTTCGAACTGAAGGGTATATGCCAGAGCTTCTGAAATCTTCTTTATTCTAGCCATTCTTAAAGCTTGGTTGGTATCAGGATCACGAAGGCCTTCAATAAAACTGCTTAATGCCAACTCTTGCTTGATCTCTTCAGGGTAGGCTGGATAAGTCAATTAGTCGCACAATATCTGCTTCGTACTCTTGAAGACTTTCGTTATATTTTTGCCTTCGATATTGAAGTTGGACTTTATAATCCTCCTGTAGATGTGCTTCACCATAACGCATTCCTAGATGGCTTACTAATGGCCCAAAGTCATTCTGTTTATCTTCGGGTATGTTCCTTAGCACCTCCATAGCCTTTCCACGCAGGGACAAACTAGTGCTTGCACCTTTTCGGTGGAATCCCAATTATTTCCAGTTGCAGCAGCTTCAAATTGTCTCAGATAAGGAACCCATGGCACTTTACCATCAAACGTAGGTGGTTTTATCACATGTGATGAAGAGACAACATCGGGTTTTAACTCAAATTGTTTTCCAAACTGTATCTGGGATCGTAGACTTTGAACTTCCGGCTGCATTTGGTCATAAATCTCCTTAACTTGCTTTTGTACCTTCTTCTCCATTTATCCCATTTTCTCTTTTACATCTTCTTTGATTAGCGTCAGTTCAAGCAACGTTTTTCTAAAGGTTTCTTCTTGATTCTTTTCCATTTCTTGCATTTTTTGTTTTACGTCTTCTTGGTGCCTCCTTATATCTTCAAGTTCATTTTTTATGTTTTCTTGGTTCTTTCTCACGTCATCTGTAAGTTCTTGCTTTAGTTTTTTTTGGTTCCTCTTCATATCTTCCTTAATTTCTTTCTTCATGCCTTCTTGATTTTTCTTCAGGTCATCTAATTCTTGTTTCATGTCTTCTAGACTTCTCTTGATGTCTTCTTGGTTCTTCTTCATGCCTTGTATTTCTCGCTTTACATCTTCTTGGTTATTGTTCATGTCATTATGTATTGCAATAATCAGGTTCATCAAAGAATCCAAATTTGCTGCCATGATTATTGCTACTAGTAGAAACTATTTTCTTCTTTAACTTCAACTGGATCCTAATCCCGCTTCCGACACCAAATGTTTCGGATTGGCCGGTGCAACAAACACGTAGTTTCTGAATGCACTCCTTTTATTCAAAACACAGGTTACATGTATCACAGGTAAACACTGGTTTACCTAACAATCGTAACTAAGGTGACTTTAAACTTGTCAATGTCAGCTTGTTAACACTCCAAATCTCAATTACAACGGAATGAATCAAAATGTGGCCTCGCGGCGCACTTATATAGCCTTTAGAAAAGGATGGAATGATCTAGAAAATTCTAGAATAATCTAAATACTACAGAGTGAGGGGAATTAAGCCTAACAGAACATTCGAGAACGATTTTTGACAATATCATAGTCGTTACATGGATAAAAATTAAGGTAAGTCTATTTCAATAAAATAACAAATAATAGATAAATTCATCTAAATCTTAACAAAACTATAACTAGGGCTAAATTCGCAACAATATTTAAATATTTGCGGCATGCATAACATTGCGACAGAGGTTCACAGGTTGATAAAATGGTAATAACTTTCTATCACATTTTACATTTTTGATATATTTTATATATATTTTTATATTTTTTTGATGTATTTATTTTTATTCTTCTTATCAATTAAATTATAAACTAAATTTAACGTTTTAAAATTATTTTTTAAAACAACTCTTAAAAAAAAGAACAAAAGAGATTATTAAAATTTGACAGTCTGCACTTTATACAGTATTTTATTGAAAATCCTTCCAAATTTTTATTTTGTCAGCATTTAAATATCGATATAGATTTCTTTCTAATTGAGTCAGTCAATTAGGTGGCGCCCCTTCTAATTTCCAAATGTGTACCCGAGAACCTGCAATCAACAGCTCTCGGAAAAGAAGACTGGCTGCCGTTCGCATGTATTGGTAAGTTCATAGGGACTTTACCTCATAATGCTTGCGATATTCCAGGACATGTTCCGGACAGGGATAATAGTATCCTTGTGACGTTGGTGTAAGGTGATATAAAAATATATTAAAAATATCGCTCGCAACGAAGGTAAGGAGTCAACAGTGTAATCCAATGCCGGACATGGTATTTGCCAGCGGAGTAGTTATTTCTGTGATTCCATTTTGTGCCTTTGTCCTGCACGGGTCTGGCTAGTCAATAGTGGTTTAATGAACTCTAAAAAGCTCGAAATCGCGATCGTCGTTTGACTAAAATGGCCTGTTGTTTCTGCGGTATAGCAAAACATCTTCCAGACAGGGATCATAGTATACCTGTTATGACGTTGGTGTAACTTTAAATAAAAATATATTAATAATATTACTCTCAACAAAAGACAGAAATCAACAGTATAAACCAATACTGAACGTGATATTAGTCAACGAAGAGCCTTTGCTTTACACGGGGCTCATTAGTTTATGGCGGCCTGACGAATTCTAAAAAGAGCGAAATCGCAATCGTCGTTTGGCTAAAATGAATCAATGTGCCTGCAGTATTGCAGGACATGTTCCAGACAGGGATTATAATATCCTTGCTATGAGGTTCATGTAATGTGAAATAAAAATATATTAACAACATTTCTCCCAACGAAAGACAGAAGTCAACAATTTAACCAATGCCGGACATGGAATTAGCCAGCGGAGTAGTTGAGGCTTGCTAATCTAGGGCGGCCTGATGATTTTTGAAAATAGCGATCGTCGTTTGACTAAAATAAATCATTGTGTTCGCGGCATTGCAAGACGTGTTCTAGTCAGAGATTATAATATCCTTGTTATGACGTTAGTGAATGGTGAAATAAAAATATATTAACGTTAAAACAAACTATGGACCTCTAATGCCCTGGCTCTCGGCTTTAAACATGTGCAAGACCTAACATTAATAATTATGTTAGATTGCCTCATTGATCGATGGAAAAATAAAGCAAGGGCTGTGTAATGGAGAAGCTAAACAAATTGCCCCTTCTCTGTTTTTTGCCCTACGGAAGCGTGCAAGATGTTAAAAATGTCATTATATTAAAATACTTGCTCGGCAATAATGAAGAGCTATATTTCCTAAATGTCAGGTATAAAGTTAAATTAGAACTGTCTAGTTCAGACGGCGCCGGACGAAAATCAATAGTTTCGGAACGCTGAGAGCAACAAGTTTTTCACATAAAACAGTCTAAATAAAATGGTAGTTGTTTTGATAGGGTATATAAACACTGTTGCAGTAAAATTTGGTAACTGATGAGATTTTTAAAATACTTTGAATATATATATATATATATATATATATATATATATATATATATATATATATATATATATATATATATATATATATATATATATATATATATATATATATATATATATATATATATATATATATATATATATATATGTCTCAAATAAATAAATAAAATAAATAAATAATTTTAAATATAATAAAGAACCGCTTTATAACCCTGTACAACTGTATATTTAACAAATGTGGGTCATTGTCTGAAGTATTATGTCTTAAGAGTTACCAAGGCAAGAAATTTAATAGTAAGCAGGCAAAATTAGGATATATCGAACTTTTAAAATCTATTCTAAAGATTCTATTAGCATTAGATAAAGAAAGTAGCTACTAAAATATACATTACAGTAGAACTTAAAATTTATGTTAATTGTGAAAAGAGCGTTCAAAGCCGGCATGACAAAGTTCCTTTAACTTAATTAAGGGTATATACTATAAGCAAATGTGAAAACGAGATTAATAGCACAAGTGAGGCTAAAAATCTTTTCATTTAGTATAGAAGATCACTTATTGGCATCAATTTTCTATAAGCCATTATTATGTAAGTTGATCAAAGTAAGATAAATACAATTTTTGAACTGTTCAAAGATTTTCTATAAGTGCGAATTGATGATAAGCTGAATGATGGTTCTATTTTTATTTCGACTTTTTTAATTTATTCTTTTTGCATTTACAAATACCCCATGTCAATTTTTTTCTCTTATAACACTTATTGATCTATAACAACAAAAATTGACATAGCTTCCATCAGACTGTCCTAACTTAAGATGTTTTGCATTATCTAATTTTAAAAAATTATTGGATGATTCAAAGAAAAATATTTGGTGTTTTGTCTGTTAAAAATACCATTATTGGCTAGTCTTTCTACATTTCGTTATGTACTTTGCAAAACTAATTACGCTACTATAGTCTTATATCGAAACTTGTGTAGGTGTTAGTGAATCTGGCAATTAAAAGAATGATAAATGCACTTTGAGACGTATGATTTTCTACACTTCTTGGACAGTTTCGCTGGTGAAGCTCAAAAAATGTTATTCGACAAAAGCAACTATTTTCATTTTAAAAGTAAATAATTAATATTTTAGAACTGAATATAAATTATTAACAATAAATAATTATCAATCCAATAAACGTAGCATTTTTGGACTTCATATAAACACTGCAGTAAAATCTGGTAATTGATAGAATTTTTAAAAAACTTTGTCATTTTTATATCTGTATGTAGAATAATACAGTGTAAACCGTGTCTTTGTAACGTTTCACCTCTGACGGTATCTTCAGGTATCTTGATTGCAATTTTAGTAAATAACAAAAAATAATTGATAGTTATTATTAGCTGGATTCCGTTACAACCAAATAAAGAAAGTAGCTGATAAATATACATTACAATAGAATTAAAAATTTGTCTTAATTGTAAAAAGACCTATCAAAGCCCGCAAGGTAATGACAAAGTTCCTTTAATTTAATTAGGTTTGCATAGTAAAACCAAATGTTTTTAGAGATTAATAAGACAAGTGAGATTGAGCACTTTACATGAATATATTACTGATATTTAAATTATAATAAAATTATATTGGTTTAATCTATAGCAGGCAAATCTCTTGATATATATGGACAACTTCAAAAGTTATTTATTTGGTACATCAAATTACTTTCTGGCGTAGCATTTAGGACTTTACATAAACCTTCTGCAGTAAAATCTGGTAAATGATAGTATTTGGTATTAAATGATTTATTATTATTGTTATTTTTAATTGGCCAATAGTATCTTTATCTGTTATAATAATTATAACAGCTTATTTTAAATCCACGCTTATTTTTCAGCCAATAATTTTGGGCTTGCAAAACGCAATCCCTTTAAAACTCGGATATACGACGAAAAAGGGTACTACTACAATAATTTTCTCGCATCACGCACGTCCATTTGTTCGGGACACGTTTTTCAGTTATTAATTCTAACGCATAAATCCGAATTTGTTTTAAACATTTAAATCACATTGAGAGCTCTCTGGAAGATCGAAAGAAGCCCGAGGAACAAGACAGCCGCTTCATCATTGTGATTCCGGTGAGTTTTCTGTTTTCTTATTTTTATCTACGCATTCCTTTATCCTCTTTATAATTAGAAAAAAAGGATAAATTATTGTACAGTCCATTTTGAAATATCTCGCGATTTAGCTATCGAAGTACGCAACAGATAGAATTATTAAAATACTTTTATAATTTTATATCTATGTTACATATAAACCGTGTCCTTCTAACATTTCATCTCTGACGGCATCATCAGGGACCTTCACAGCAACTTTTGTAGATTATTGCTAACAAAAATAATTGATGCTAATTACTAGCTGGACAAGAAATGATATTCAAAATATAATTTAAATAAAATTATTACCAAAATTACTATTAATTGCAGTTATAGCAGTAGATAATCTATTATATTATTATACAAAAAAAAAAACATATTTATTGCAACTTTAAAATGTAAAATGTAATGTTGATCAATATTTTTGTTAAAAACGTATATTCAGATATAAATTGGAAGTCTTTGTCTTACTGTTATTAAGTTATTAATTAATTATTTAAAGTGAATGAAACGAAAATGCTTTATTGAACAGGCTGCTGCATATAACGACTTTACTGTTTGATGTTTATCAATCTATAACTATATATTTAATCCGGGTGCACATAGGTAGGTCATCTAAAATATTATACTTTTAAAAGTTATTAAGCCAAGAAATGTTATAACAAGCAGGCAAAATTAGAACATGTTGTATTTTGAAAATCTGTTATAAAGATTCTGTTATAATTAAATAAATATAAATATCTAAAAGAAAGTAGCGAATAAAATTTAGAATACAGTCGAGTTTAAAATGTGTGCCAATTGTAAAAAGAGCGGTCAAACTCCGCAGGGTATGATGAAGTTCTTTTAACTTAATTAAGGGTATATAGGAAAATAAAATGTGAAAACAATATTAATAAGACAAGTGAAACTGAGAGCCTTATATAAATATGACATTGTATTGTACATTTTAAATTATGATAAAATTACATGATTTAATTCACAGAACATAATTCTCTTGACATACTAACAGCATCAAAAATTTATTCATTTGGTATAAAGAAATCACTTTCGGGCGGCAATTTTCTATTGACGAAACCATAATTACGAAACTTCATCAATGTAATATGAAAAGAATATTTTGATGATTTTTTATATTTGGAAACTGGGGATCAGCTGAATGATGGTACTATTTTTAATTCAACTTTAATTTAATTTTTTGTGTAATTATAAAATTACATTGGTTTAAATTATAGCACAAAATTATCTTGATATATTGACAACTTTAAAAAATTATTCCTTTGTTATCTAGAGGTCACTTGCAGGAAGCAATTTTATATTGATGAAGCCCTAATTACGAAACTGGACCAAAGTAATATAAATAAAATATTTTGACGTTCCTTTCAAGGGTTTTCCGTATTTGGAAACTGGGGATCAGTTGAATGATGGTACCATTTTTATTTTAACTTTTTTAATTTAATTTCTTGCGTTCACAAGTAGGCCATGACAATTTTATTCACTTATAACACTAACTGATAAAAGAACAATTATCTAATTAAAAAAAAATCGATGTTTCTTTAGCGAAGACAAACATCTTTATGTTTTGCCTGTTAAAAATACCACTATTGGCTAGTTTTTATACATTTTGTTATGTACTTTGCAAAAACTAATTACACTATTATAGCCTTCTATCAAAACAAACCTTGTGTAGATGTTGGTGCATTTAAAAGAATGATAAAGACATCAATAGTTTATTAAAAATTTATATTCAGAGCTTAATTGGAAGACCTTTCAAACAGTCTCTTTCTTACTGTTATTAAGTGTATTAATTAATTATTTAGAGTGAATGGTACAAAAATACTTTATCGAACAGGCTCAGCTGCATATAATGACCTTATTGTTTGAGTTTATCCATAAATAACTGTATATTTAACAAATGTGAGTCATTATCTAAAATATCATGCTTTAAAAGTTACTAAGGCATGAAATGTATTAGTAAGCAGGCAAAATTAGGATAAATCGTACTTTTAAAACCTTAGATTCTGTTACAACAAAAAAAGTAGCTAATAAAATATGCATTACAGTAGAACTTAAAATTTATGTTAATTGTGGCAAAATCGATCAAAGTTTTTTAAACTTAATTAAGGGTGTCTAGTAAAAGCAAATGTAAAAACGAGATTAATAAAACAAGTGAAACTGAAAATCTTACGTGAATATAATAATAAAATTTAAATTATGATAAAATTACGTTGGTTTAATCTATAGCACACAAATCTCTTGATATACTGACAGTTTCAAAAATTAACCACTTGGTACACAAGATCACTTTCTGGCGGAAATTTAAGCCATCAGTTGAATGATGGTACTATTTTTATTTCAAGTTTTCTAATTTATTTTTTGCTTTTACCAATACGCCATGACAATTTTATTCACCTTAACACTAACTTATAACAGAAAAAAATCCATCAGATCATTCTAGCTCTATAAGCTGTTCTGCATTATCTAATCTTAAAAAATATTCGATAGTTCTTTAGCAAAGACGAATATCTGATGTTTTGGCGAGTGTTTGTACATTTCGTTATGTACTTTGCAAAAACTAATTACACTACCATAGTCTTCCATCGAGACAAACTTTGAGCAGATGTTGGTGCATCTAACATTTGAAAAAATAATGTATGGTTGTTTCATAGGTCTAGGGCAGTTTCTCTGGTTAAGCATGCAAAATTTGATTCCACAAAAGTAACTATACTTATTTACTTTTAAACTAAAAATACATTCTTAAGAATAAATTATATCCGATCCAATAAACCCAGCATTTTTGAACTTCATATAAACACTGCAGTAAAATCTGGTAATTGATAGAATTTTATCTTTGGGCATTTTATATTTATTCTACATATAGTATAAACCGTGTCTTTTTAATGTTTCGCCTCCGACGGCATAATCAGAGATAATCACTGCAACTTTTTTAGATTACTGCTTATTGTTGCTCACAAAAATAATTGATCTTAATTATTAGCTGGACAAGAAATGATATTCAAAATGTAATTTAAATAAAATGATTACCAAAATTACTATCAATTGCAGTTATAGTGGTCGATAAACTTTTATGTTAGAATACAAAATATTAAATTTACTGTGACTTTAAAATTATAGTGAATCAATAATTTACTAAAAATGCATATTCAGAGAGGTTAGTAAGGCTTTACTCTTATTAAGTTATTAATTAATTATTTAAAGTGAAAATACTTTATTAAACGTACTCAGTTGCATATAATGACCTTACTGTTTGATGTTTATCAATATATAACTGTATATTTAATCCAGGTGAACATACGTGGGTCATTATCTAATATAGTATGCTTTTAAAAGTTACTAAGGCAATAATTTTAATAGCATGCAGGCAAATTTAGGACACTTTTAAAAATCTATTAAAAAGATTCTGTTACAACTAAATAAAGTAGCCAATAAAAATATACATTAAAATAGAACTTAAAATTTATGTCAATTTTGAAAGGAGCGATTAAAGGCCGCAAGTTTATGATAAAGTACCTTTATAAAAGAAAATGTAAAAATGAGATTAATAAAACAAGTGCGACTAAGAGCCTTAGACGAAAATAATATTAAAATTTAAATTACGATGAAATTGCATTGATTTAATCCATAGCACATAAATCTCTTGATATGTTGGCAACAAAAAATATTCATTTGGTAGAAATAGATTATTTTTGGGTAGCAATTTTCTTTTGACGGAGCTATCATTGTATAATTTGGTCAAAGTAATTCAACATTTTTTATTTTTTTTGCACTTACTAGTACACCATGGCAATTTTATTCATTTATGACACTTATTAACTTATAACAGAAAAAAATCTAAGACATTTTCTATATCCTAACTCTATAAGGTGTTCTGCATTATCTTATTTTAAAAAATCATTCGTTAGTTCTTTAGAAAAGAAAAATATTTGGCATTTTATCTGTTAAAAATGCAATTATTGGTTTTTGGTACTTTGTAAAAATAATTCCACTACCATAGGCTCCTATCGAAGTAAACCTTGTGTAGTGGTATTTAAGAGAATGATAAACGATTTGAAATGTATGTTCTTGGGTAGTTTTGCTGGTTTAGCCTGCAAAATTGTATTCTACAAAAGCAATAATATTTATCTATTTGTAAGTTGAAAGAAAAATTAAAAATAAATAATATCTAATAACCCCAGCATTTTTGGACTTGTGCTAGCTGTTGGATGCCTTTGAAAAACTGCATTTAACTATGTGATGATTAGAATTTGTATGTACATTGAAATAGTATCTTTTTTATTATTATTCCTTAAAAATGTTGAAGATTTCGTCCATTACACATCAAAGCTTATACCCATAAGATCTCGACTAGCCTATTTTTACCGCAAATTCGAAATCAGTCGATTTGACTTCTATCCTTTGATATAATAGACCGAGGAATTGACCGAGCAGGCTAATTGTGCTCCTTAAGGTGTTTTTTTCATTTTCGGAGCATCGTTGGGGTAAATTTTAGTATGTTCTGAGTAGTCTACGAATGAAAAACTTAAAACTACTAAACTTTACTAGTAATACTTAGCTATATTCTGTCAGTTTAGAGTAAGAATAATCTAACACTCTCTTGTACCTACAGTAATGCAATCAGAAATTGATTCTGGGGGAGAGGGTTTAAACTTTTCCTTCAATGCGTGAACCGTAATACTGCGGTGTTGACAAACTAAGCCTTATTTTAGGGTTCCCAAGTAAATTATTCTTATCGGTAAAAAATAAAATACATTTTAAGTTTTAAAAGAGTTTATATTTAAATTTTGAGGGTGGGGAGTTTAACCCTCTCCTAAATACCCAACTATAATTATTTTCAATATTGGTTCCATGTTTATCTACTGGCTAATGGAATGAAGAAATCACAGAAACAATCACTCAGCTGGCTAATACTACAACTGACCTTGAATTACACTGTTGACTCCTGACTTTCCTTGTGAGCAATAGTGTTAATATACTTTCTGTATGACCGGGCTTCTGTTTGAAAGCGTAAAATGGAATTTTTACGCCCTAGAGCATAAAAGTGAGAAAAAGGTCTGCATTAATTTTCGCAAACTTACTTATGTTAATGTTTCTATGCAAAATTATCGTACGCTTTCACATCGAGTAGAGACCAGAGCGTTAGCGGCTTCATATTTTGATTTTTCTTTTCGGAGAATTATCCCAGCAAGGCACTTTCACTTACAAATTTTACCATCCGTAAATTGCATCATTTGACAAAATCGCAGCATTTCTTTTCTTAAATCCTTCTGGATTTTTCAGGAAACAACAGAAGGTACACTTTTTCAGCTGCTTCCTTTATTTCTTGATTTGCGCTAATTTTAACATTAATTCAGATCTAAATGAGCAGCAGTTTTCGACAACTTTGTTGACACCACATGTAATTATTTTTTTGACAACGTCAAAATTGTATTGTTATTTAACTCAAGTTTACCATCGACACCAGCAAAAAAATCCGATATACAGCGCTAACAAAAATATGGGAGAATAACTACAGTTCAATTTTTTACGGTCGGTGCCGGTGATACAAAAAAAATGTATTTGCCCTTCTGGCGTAAAACACTTTTACGCCCGCTGCTGATTGTTGCCCTTGAAGAACATTTTTCAGCAGCGCCATTTGGTACAAAAATACCAACGACATAACAAAGATATTATGACTTCTGTTTGGAAAATATCCTGCAATGCCGCAGGAGTAATGATCCCTTTTAATCAACCGACTATCGCGATTTCGCTCTTTATAGAGCTTCTCAGGTGGCCATAGACCAGCGAGCTTCGAGTAGGGCAAAATGGAATCACAGAAACAGCTACTCAGCTGATTATTACTGTTGCTCACGACGAGTCGGGCGCAAATAGTGTTATTCAGTGTCGGTTGTGGTATTAGGTGTTTTCGGATGTTATGTTTTTCGGAATTAAAAAATAATTTATTTTGGTCGAACACAGCCTTCCCAAAGTGAGTTTCCCCACCAGGGATGCCATGTTCTCGGCGATGTTCATTTAATTGCAAAAAATTATTAACATCAAGTCCTGTAGCTAAGTTTGTATTCGTAAAATTCAAACTTCAAGTCCGGAACTGCGGTCCATTCAGAGTCCATGTCTTGATCGCATATGGAGGCAAGGTCAATTTCCCCTCCCGAATTCTGATTAATTTCTGGGAGAGAAAAATCAAGATTTACCAAAGATACAGGAGACTGAAGGTCTCTTTTTGGCTTTCGAAATTCCAAAGAACTATCATTAAATATTGTATGCAGAGATTCGCGCTGTAGGCGAAAGTTATCGAGCAACAAGTTTTCTCTAGTACTTTCAAGTTTATTGTTATGTGCGGAAGTCACATTAAAGTGTTTAGATTTAAGCCTATTATTTTGGGAGTTATATAACATTGGATTGTCCCTCCATGGAGTTGTCCTCCACGTCAGCAGCACCGGAGGTGTCGTGCTTATATCTACTAATCTACTATCTAACTGCTATACCTTCTATGGAAAACACCTTAGAAGTTGAAGTGGCCATGGTAGACAGTATAGAAAAAGTTTAATTTAATTATCAAAGTTCGAATAAACCGAACAAAAAAGAAATTAATGAGCAACTGACAGTCAGTCGGGGTAAAGTCGATCTTAAAACTAAGTATCAACCGGGTGGATACCTATCTCTTATCCCAAGATACAAGTTACAAAAATCTTAAGGATTTATTTACTTAAATACTCCTGCTTGCTATGGTTTTTTCACCATGTGTAGGCTTTTCTAAGTCCATACACCACTAAATATTTCACCTGTTGATTTCGAATCGTAACGTTCAAGAAATTACTATTGCACTGTCACTTTTTAGTGTTCAGTTAGGGTACTTTATAGTACTTTAAAGTGTTAAAAGTTTTAAGTTTTATTTTGTTCAATGATTTGCCTCCAAAACAAGTGATTCTTCAGAAAACACTTGTACACTATCTTAGCTTAATTAAAATAGTTTTTCGCTCAAAATAAAAATTAACAAATCGCTTGTATTTGTTAAAACACTGTGAGTGCAAGCAGTTAAGTCCTTTTGATACGTAAACAACTTATTATCAATTTACAAATTTTAACTTAAAACTAAACCCTATTCTAGCAATACAAAAATCAGTTAACTTTACAACAAATAAATGTTTAAACAAAGTTTTTAAATAACGCAATTTAGAGAAAATCCAATAAAGTTTTATCAGTCAAATTAGCAAAAATGTGATTCACTCAATCAAGGGTAGATCATAAAAATATACAAGTAAAAAAGTAATCAAAAATCGCAATCATTAATAGTAATAAAAACCAAGTTTCAAAAGTCAAAATATTATGAGCAAATCAAGTGAAAAATATATGAGCAATTATTTTCAAAATACAAAGGTTGAGCAAAAACTACATTTCAAAAATTGTAAATTCAAAGTTGATAATTTATACCAGAAGCACAAAATTTATAAACAATTACACTTGAACATTTGTTGAAAATTCAGTGAGTTCCTTAGAAATGAAGTCTGTATCTGGAGATAAACTAAGGCTTGATAAACGCTTAAGAGAGGAAGACCAGAGACTTAGCTGACCCAATCCCCCTAAGTATTTTAAAATTTGGGTGGAAGATTGGAAAATTTAGTGACGCCAACTAAGCTGTTCTAGCGAAGCTTATCGTGTCTCTTCCTGATTGGTTGGTCATACCGCGTCCTGCGCTGTGATTGGCTTATTTGTATTTCATAGAATTACTGTTTAGCCTTATTTTTATGCTCTTTTCATGTAATTAAGCCTAGAAAATTTGATATTACGACATAGGCAGCGAAGTACTAGTTTCTCTGATTCCATTTTTTTCCTTTGCCATCACGTGCTCTAAAAAGTGAGAAACCGCGATCGTAGTTTACCTAAAATAGGTCATTGCGTTCGCGGCATTGCAGGAAATGTTCTAGATAGGGATTATAGTATCTTTGTTATGACGTTGTTGTAACTTAAAATAAAAATATGTTAACAAAACAAAATGTTTTAAATTTAAATATTTTAAATATTAAAAAACGACTAGCTGGCCCGGCAGACCTTGTTCTGCCTTTTCCTTTAGATGGCGATGAGTTTCCAGTGAAATTATAAAAATATTTGGCGCATTCACCACAGGGTCCAGAAATGTTATTGAAGAAAAACATATTTGTTTTACAGAAAAAATACGCAATAAACCAATAAAAAAATAGTGTCGAAAAGTCTCGGTAACCAAGTGATCATTTTAAAAAAAATCATGTAAATTGATGCAATGCATGACCTTGCTGAAAAATCTGGCTTAGTGATTTAAATATAAAGATTATACTAGGTATTAAAAGAAATCAACTAACGAATAGAAATATCAATTAAAATGTTTTAAAAAAGAAATAACAACATTTTTTAGTCCTTCTTTTCAGTTTCAGCGCTTAAATTAAATTCACGTAAAACATTCATTTTAATGCAGGGCGTATTATTAAAATTTAAATTAGGAACCTATCTGGATCCGAAGAGAAGGCTTGTGTTATTTCAAGTAGTGTGTTCAGATGTTCTATTTCCCATCTTTTGGAGTATATTCAAGTACTACAAAGGACGAAATTGACGATTTTTGAAGTTGTGTTATATTTGCGGAGTGTGGAATGTTAAAATTCTCTTCTTACTGTGTCCTAAGTTCTGCAATTTATATACTGCTTGTTTGATATTCGATGATAAAAATAGAACTTTCTGAATTTTGAATCTGAACATCTATGTGGAACGGTAATCTCCCTGAAGAAAACATTTCTAAAACGGCGCTATTGCCAGATGTATCGAATTCAACATTAACTGAAACGTTTACACTGTGTGCCAAATTAATTAACTGGGCACTAATAACATGTTTATCCGTCAATGTATTAGGGTGATTTTTGGATATGCTAAAGACAAATGTTCTTAGTATCTTGTTTGAAACGAATTTAAATATTAAGTACAGGGTCCTGCTTACAAAAATGCCTTTGCGTTAAATTTTTTTGCTTGAAATAAGATTTTTAGAATAAAGAAAAACTATTATATTAACATTATAATAAAAACGTTTGATAACGCAATTTTTTTTCTGAAACGCTGTATATAAAAATATTTCTTTTTTGGATGTTGTCTGATTACTTTGCTTTCATCCAGTTAGCTTTGAAATAAAAACAAGTGCCACCTCTTGTCAGTTCATCAAATATTTAGTAGTACAGATATAAGATTAAAAATAATGACAAGTTTATTAAAATAACTTTCAATAATTTAAAACTAATATTTTTTTTTAATAAATGCACTATGAATGTGTCCGCCTTTATGATCAATAAACTCCTGCAGTTGTCTTCTCTTCTGTCTAAAGGAGTTGTTAATAACAACTTGCGGATAATCATTCCAACAAAGTAAAATACGTTCTTTTAGTTCTTCAATAGTGGTTAAATTCGTATTTTCGTAGACTATGAGTTTAACGCCGTTGCATTAAAAGTATTTTTAACTTGAAATAATACGTTTGGAATAAAGAAAACTTGTCGGAAATACTATTAGACTAACATTATAATAAAAACTTTGAAAGTTTTGGTACAGTACTTTTTTTCTGAAATGCTGCACTTAAAAATAATTCTTGATTGGAATGTAGTTTGATTACTTTACTTTCATCCAGTTAACTTTGAAATAAAAACAAGTGCCACCTCTTGACAGTTCATCAAATATTTAGTAATACAAGTACAAAATTTAAAAAAATGACAAATTTATGTTAAAAAAAAGTATAAATAACTTGAACCTAAGAAATACCGAAATTATTTAAGGTATATTTTTTTTTCAATAAATACAGTATGAATATGTCCACATTTATTATTAATAACCTCCTGACCACCGTCTAATAGAGTTATATTTAACAACAACAGCACTTTTTTTCTGAAATGCTGCACATAAAAATATTTCTTGATTGGGATGTAGTTTGATTACTTTACTTTCATCAATCATCAATTTTACTCTGAAATACAAACAAGTGTTGACAGTTCATCAAATATTTAGTAATACAAATACAAGATTGAAAATAATGACAAGTTTATTAAAAAGTATCAATCAACTTAAACCTAAGAAATACGGAAATTATTTAAGGTATGTATTTTTTTTCTATAAATGCATTGAGAATTTTCGCCTTTAATATTAACACAGTTTAAGAAAGAAACAGTTCTCTCACTCCTTTGTTGTGCTCCCAAAAGCGGGCTTTTTTTGCCAGCGGTCGTAAATCACAGCGAACACCTGCAGCTAACAGCTAGATGCGAGGTATACGAGGTCGCGCGAAATTTTATCGCAATGAATACATCTACCGGGAATGATCAATAACTGTATTAGTTACTTTAGGTATTCATATTAATATTTAGAGTAGTAGATGTTCAACTCAACAAAAGGTTAATTTATGGACTAAATTTGATAGGTATTAACAACAAGTGTAAAATAAAAATTTATTAATTATATTTGCGAAATGATGCAAAGAACTTCCAACAATTAGTTTATTCTAATTTAGATTACAAAAATTATCCGAACGACAATCAGGATATCAAAATAGATTGTACTTCAAAAATATTCCACCAAGTTCTTAGAAATAGAGAATGTGAATTCCCTAAAAAAGGCAATATCCTAATAGTATAACACTTAAATGGCTAATTCTTAAAAATAATAATCGTAAATCTAATAGGTGGTGTAATGGGCACTGATGATTGCTCACATATACGTAGACACTAGATTATTTCCAACAAAAGTCAATGTTTTAAAAAAAAACTGAAATTATCCACAAGATTAAACCGGTCTGCATTTAATAAGTCAAACCGAGAGCAAGTGTCTTCCCCTTTTACATACATATGTCAGTACGCACGCAGCTTCCAGTACAGATTATTTTTAACTCTATAGAACTACCAAATAAATATTTTTGAAATGCCTTAAATGGATTCATGATAACTTTATCACAGTTTTGAGTCGGTAACTTTATAGGTGTCTAAATAAGAGTCAAAAACACAAAAAGCATTTATATTAAATAAGTTTCAGCTAAAAGCTCTATTGATGCCATTAAATCCCTTAATTAAACAGTTTGCTTAAAACATTTTGGTTTTAATATTAACATCAAATAGTCATAAGTGCTTTGAAATATAAATTAAAATGCTTTAAAAAGCCTCCTTAAAACTTTTTTTTTGTGAATAAATACTGATGGATGCAGGACAGAAAGACTTTTATTAAGAATAGTGAAGTGTGAACCAATTTAGTTCAATACATAGTTTATTGGACGCCATTTTGTTCCAATATATTGGGTCCCTACCAATATTTTACCAGTTTTTAAATGGTTTTTTTAACTATTTTAAAAGGCCGCCATTTTGTTTTGCTATCTTATATTCATTCAAAAAGATTACAAGTTCATTTTTATGTAACACTTTATTTTTGCAAAATTTGAGGTCAATTGAATAATTAATTTTGTTAGTAATACTTTTTTTAAGGTTTCACTATGCCGCCATCTTGTTCCGACATATTGGATTTTTGCCAAAATATTACTAGATCATCCTCATATGAGCCTTAATTTTTGACTGAAATTTAAAGTCTCTGATAAGTAGTTTTTAAGCTATGCCGCGAACTGACAGACACACAGACAAACCGACAGACGGACCTTTAAAATATATTTTTTGGCATCTAGGGATTACAAAAACTTTATTTGGCCTCCATTTTGTTCCGCCATCTTAAATTAATACCAGAGTTTTTTCAGGCTGAATGTTTAAATATTTTATTAAACCGCCATTTTGTTCCGCCATCTTGGATTCATATCAAAATTTTACCACTTGATTCCTACATAATACTTGATTTTGGTGCAAAATTTGAGATATATTTGATAATTAGTTTTTTTAGTAATAATTTTTTTAACGTGTCATTAGGCCGCTATCTTGTTCAGGCCTATTGGATTTTAACGAAAATATTACCAGGTCATCCCCATATGAGTCTTAATTTTTCACTAAAGTTTGAAGTCAATCTGAGAGTAGAGAGCCGCGAACTGACAGACAGAAAGATAAACTGACAGACGGACCGACGGACTTAATAAAATATATTTTTTGGCATCTAGAGACGCCAAAACGCGAATTTATGTAAAACGTGAGAGGGTGATATTTTCAGATTACAAAAATTTAATTTGGCCGCTATTTTGTTCCGCCATCTTGAATAGTACCACACTTTTACTAGTTCATCAGTTGTACTACAATTAGTTACTACACAAAATTTGAAATAACTTCATTAAAAATTTTTTTCAGGCTGAATTTTAAATATTTTACTAAACCACCATTTTGATCCGCCGTCTTTGATTCGTACGCAAATTTTACCAGTTGATTCCTATATAATACTTGATTTTTGTGCAAAATTTGAGATATATTGGATAAGCACTTTCTTAGTAATATTTTTTTTTAACATTTCTATAGGCCGCCATTGTGTTTTGCCAGACTGGATGTTTATCAAAATGTTACCAGGTCATTCCCATATGACCCTTTAATTTTTAACCAAAATTTGAAGTCAATCGGATAAGTATTTTTTTAGCTATGCCGCGAACAGACAGACCGACGTAATCGAGAAAACATGTTTTTCGTCATCTAAGGACCCTGAAATGTGAAGATCTGAAAAAATCTCGGGGGGTGATTTTTTCACGATTGCAATACTTCCCCTTTATGAGGGAAGTAAAAAATTGATATTTAAAAGAACCCAAATTGAACATAATCGGTTCATGCTAGGCTAGGCAGGAGTCATTTATACTTTTGAACTTCTTTAAACATACCTTGGTGGATCTTGAGGAATTCGAAAATACGACAGATTTCCCCTATTTATGTTAACGTCCCATCCATCAACACTGCAATAAGAAGAATGACTAGCTTGGGAAGCCAATTCCAAAAGTATCTTCAAAAAGTTACATTTAAACGCACTCTTGTTCCAAATTATTTATTTTTGCTCGCCGCGTGCAACGCTCCGTAGGTTTACAATCTTAAGACACCGCGTACCTAACCACTGCGAAGTGACCTGCCGACTGACCGCTAGAAGCGGCAGTTCGTGGGTGCGGGAGGCGCGTCGGCAAGAGAGAAATTTATTGCGGAATATCCAAGTGCTTGGACTATTTAGAATATATATAGACTCTGATATTAATAACCTCTTGCAGTCGTCTTCTCTACTCTCTAAGGGAGATGTTTATAACAACTTGGGAAGAATCATTCCAACAAAGTAAAATACGCTCTTTTAGTTCTTCAATAGTGATTAAATTCGTAATTTCGTAGACTATGCGTTTAAAGCTGTTACATTAAAAATATTTGTTAGTTAAAATTATGCGTTCAGAATAAAGAAAACTTGTCGGAAAAACTCTTTTGTTAACATTATAATAAAAACTTTGAGAGTATAGAACTTTTTTTTCTGAAACGCTGCACATAAAAATATTTCTTGATTGGGATGTAGTTTGCTTACTTTACTTTCTTCCAGTTAGCTTTGAAATAAAAACAAGTGCTACCCCTTGACAGTTTATCAAATATTTAGTAATACAAATACAAGATTAAAAATAATTACAAGTTTATTAAAAAAGTATCAAAATAAAAAAATTGTAAGTGAATTTCCTTCAGCTCAAAATTTAAATAATTCTTTTATAAATTCTCCCAGTAATTTATTGCCTGAAAAATACTTAGTCATAATTTACTTGGCACAAAAATAAATTCAAATTATAAATCAAAAACTTTTCGCTTTAAATGCGGTATCAAATTTTGCGATTTTAAAAATTATATCTAATATTAAAACAAAACCATGTGGTTTTGATTTTATTAGACATGTTATCCTTTTGTTTAAGTGGTTGCTTAGATGCTATTACTCATATTATTAATATGTCAATATTAAATAATTACTTTGCAGATATATATGAAATATTAGCATCAATATTCTTATACCAAAAATTAATAATGCACGTGAAGTATGCGATTTTTGTCCTATTGCGTTACTTTCAATAATAAAATATATTTAACCAAATTATAGTTTATATTAATACCTATAATATTTTACCAGATAATCAATCCGGAGTCAGAAAAAAATTTAGCACCACAATATTAGTTACTAAATTAAAATATGATAGCTTAGAAAATTGGGATACTGGATATTATTTGATTTACCTAAAGCTTTTGATTCTTTAAATCATAAGATACTTTTAGGCCAAACTTAAGTACATAGGTTTCAGTGGTAAAACATGTCAGTGGTTTATTAATTACCTTTCTAACCGCAATCAGTTCACTAGAATTTGTAACGGATACAAATTTGACACTTCTATTATGGTATCGATACATAAACGAGTACCTCAAGGGTCTGTACTTGGCCCACTAATTTTTATTATTTACACATTAGATTTTTATTTATCAATTAAACATGGTAACCTTATACCATTTGCAGATCACACTCAAATTTATCATAAAATTAATTTTTAATATAATACATTTTGTTAATTTAATAAATAAAAACCATGAATTAAAAATTAATGTAAATAAATCTAAATTATTATTAATTGGTCCAAAAAATGTACTTACTAAAATAAAAACCAATCCTAACTTTAAAATTAAATTCAATTTCGAAATAAATTTATAATTTAAATACTAGAAATCAAAATAACTTCCTCTTAATCAAACAGAAAAATATAAAACATCTTTTAAATAAATGAGTTCTATAATTTATAATAATAATCCTTATTATCAAAACTATTAATCGTGAGATAGGATTGGAAGATTGATTACTCAAGAATCAAAATCCTACCTTTTGTGCCTAGGTTACCTTTTATCTAGTTTTATTGAATTGTAATATTTTGTTTTTTTATATGTATTTCTACGAAAGCGTAGAAGAGCCACAATTTTTTTATTTGTATTTTTGTAACAAATTCCGACTTCTAACTCGAAATTCCGACTTGTAACTCAGAATTCCAACTTCTATCTCGGAATTCCGGAATTCCGACTTCTATATCGGAATTCCGACTTCTATCTCAGAATTCTATCTCGGAATTCCGACTTCTATCTCAGAATTCTGACTTCTATCTCGGAATTCTGACTTTTAACTCGGAATTCCGACTTCTATCTCGGAATTCCGACTTCTAACTCGCAATTTGGACTTCTAGTAGTGTTTTCATATAATTAAAATATTAATTTCATTTAGAATGAACGCTTCATTTGACGTTAAAAGAATATAAAAAAGTGATTGCGCTTATAAGCAGTCGTATATTAATTACAACGTATTCCGAGATAGAAGTCGGAATTCCGAGTTAGAAGTCGGAAATCCGAGATAGAAGTCGGAATTCCAGATAAAAGTCAGAATTCTGAGATAGAAGTCGGAATTCCGAAATAGAAGTCGGAATTCCGAGATAGAAGTCGGAATTCCGAGACAGAAATCGGAATTCCGAGTTAGAAGTCGAAATTCCGAGATAGAAGCCGGAATTCCGAGATAGAAGTCGGAATTCCGAGATAGAAGTCGGAATTCCGAAATAGAAGTCGAAATTCCGAGATAGAAGTCGGAATGAGTTAGAAGTCGGAATTCCGAGATAGAAGTCGGAATTCCGACCTAGAAGCTTTCGTATATTTCAAATACCTGGCACAAATAAATCATTAAAAAAGGAACTTAGACTTAAGAAATACCGAAATTATTTAAGGTATGTAATAATGCCTTCATTATTAATAACCTCCTGCAGTCGTCTTCTCCACTGTTTAATGGAGTTGTTTATAACAACTTGCGGAAAATATTTATAACAAAGTAAGATACGCTCTTTTAGTTCTTCAATAGTTGTTAAATTCATATTTTCGTAGACTATGCGTTTAACGCCCTTGCACTAAAAATTTGAAGATATTATAAACAACTCCATTAAACGCTTGATGAATAAAACATTTATTAGTGATCAAACTAGTGTCCAATTTAATTTGGTACATACTGTCGATTTAATAGCCTATCACAGTCTGAACTTGTCTATTCTTAAATAGACATAGCCAAAAATCATGATATATAGTAAGGTTCAAAAATTAGGATTATTTTTGCTGTTGCGTAAATAAACAATAAATATGATTGTTAGTAATTAAAAACTAGTAGTAAAATGATAATAAAATCATAGTCTCTGTGAGGTTTTATATTATTTCAAATTCAATACTTAATAGAACGAAAACATCTGACCTTTCCTGGATTGAAAGGTACAAGAAACGGGTTAAAACAAGTGGCAGTTTTGAAACTACCCTTCTACAAGCAGTCTGCATACAAGATAACTTCAGCAAAGTTATAAAGTTAAAATTACTGTAGGTTAAATCGGATCCCGGATTTAGAACTCAATTTATTTGACAAAAATATTGTTTTATCCAATAACTAGTTTCATAGTAAAAAAACTATTATTATTAAATAACGTTTAACTATATTCAATAAATTTTGTATATTATTATAATATTATACATGCATTCAGATATATGATGAGTTGTGGTTTATAAGTCAAAGTAACGTAACATACTTGTAGCGTGAATAAGTATTCATATCTGCGTGATTATTTAAATGATACGTAATATATACGTATGATGGTTATTTCTCCTGCGGAAAACTGCTTTCCTTTTCCCTTTTAGGACTGAACGAGATGACATCAAGTAAACTAACAACGGATCATGTTTCAGATATATAGATAACATGCATTTTAATACCCGTATGCGATGAAAGTGGGATGGTTCAATTTGAAATTCATCACTTACAAATAAGTGATTGATTACAATCACTTATTACCTCGTAAAAGGGAAGTATTGTAATCGTGAAAAATCACCCACTGAGATTTTTTTAGATCTTTACATTTTAGGATCCCCACATGCCGGAAAACATGTTTTCTCAATTCCATCGGTCTGTTTGTCGGTCTGTCTGTTCGCGGCACAGCTAAAAAACTATTATCCCGATCGACTTCAAACTTTGGTCAGAAATTAAGTTCCAGGGGCGTGTGGTGAAATTTTAAGAAAGGGAAGCAATTTTTAGAAACTTACCCATTTTTAACGTAATTCGATTCTACGATCATTTCTGCAAATTCGTCAATGACGTCATCATAAAGACGTTGATGCTCCGACATATTTTGGAGAAGTTTATTTTCAATGGACAACACCGGTGTATGCGAAAGTCTCTCCTGCCCCGTTGAATTTCTCACGTCATTTTTTTATACGTTTAAGTGTTGAAAAATTGCGTTCTACTGATGAACTTGTGGCAGGTATTGTCAATACTAATGCACACAATTTCGACACTTCGGTGTAGGCATCCTCCAGCTCTTTGTCTTTTACAGAGTGCATTAGTTCCTTACCGTTATTTTTTGCGCTAATGTCATCAGTCTCATAAATCACTTTTAGTTCAGATCGCAGTAACACTCGGTCGAAGAACTGGCCCTAATGAAGAAGAAGAGATTTAAACGCATCTTCTGGAAAAGTTTTTCCTTTAAACGCATCAAAATTGCAGAGCTCGAGGAATTTAAAATCACTTAAACCGTTAAATATATAGTTTATTTGTTGCTGAATTTGATCGATTATTTCATAAAAGAGGCGTCTGTATTATGTTTGAACATCTCCCACTTTGTCTGTTCGAAGACGCTTGGCTTATGATTCTACATTTAACTTCATCGATTTCTCCCAAAATAGGTCAAAGTCATCTCTTGTTTGGCTTAACATAGACTTAAAATCATCCACTTTTTTTAGGCAAAAAGCAATATCATTTGTTCTAGTTTGTAATATATTAAAAACATTGTCCGAGAATGCAAATATATCTGAAAATATGTTCAACAAATAATTAAAATTAAAATCTCGTTTCAAACAGTCCAAAATCCCCCTCGAAATATTGATTGCTTCTGAGTCCCACGTTTCATTATTTTCTATTATATTTTCAAATAGTTCAATCAGTGATTCACGATTCTCAGATACTGTTAACACGAGTCTTCGATTATAATTCCATCTAGTAGGAGCTACTTTGGGCAATCGTTTGTGGACAATGGAGTCCAAAGCTGGTGTACGTTTTGTTGACTTAGAAAAAAAAAGCAGCCATGCCACTTAAAGTAACGAAAAATACTTTACACTCTTTAATGTGATTGATGAACTGGGATAAAACTAAATTTAATTTATGAGCAAAACAATGGACAAACACAGCACTTGGGAAAGTTTCTCGAACTTTAGCTTGCAGACCGACTCCCTAATTGTCCTGCCATCACTGCAGCTCCATCATAGCTTTGAGCAACTAATTTTTTTCACTCCATTAATTTCTTTAGTAACGTTATAAACTACGGTATATAATGCACCTGCTGTACGATTTTCGGACACATTCTTAAAACCTTAAAATCGCTCTTGAATACTTCCGTCTGTTTTAACGTAGCGTATTACTATAGATAATTGGCTAAATTAGTGATATCAGTTGTTTCGTCCAGAACAATAGCAATGAACTGCACCTCGCCAATCTCCTGCTTAATTCTTTTTAGAATAATGGTTGCAACAGCAGAAATTAAATCATTCTGGATTCGATTAGACGTTCCGCGAAAAACGCTAGACTGCTCTAAATGATTTTTTAAGCAATCATCATATTTAGCCATTAAACTAAGTAAATCTTGAAAATTTCCTCTATTTGAGGAAACCCTTGTGTCGTCATGACCTCTAAATCCCAATTCGTGCTGTCCGAGAAAACAAACAACATCGATAAGTCTTCTTAATATTTGCCTATTTTTATCGACTGGTTCATTGTGTTGGCGGTGACTAATTTCCAACTGTTTATTAAGGGCGTGTTCAATTCTGGTTTTGCCGAAGACTTTTTCTTTTATGACGGCCTGCAAATGCGCCTTGGACATAATGTGTCTTTTTACAGCTTTATGGAAATTGTTTAAATCGGAAAAACCAGTTTTATTCCGGATACCTTTTTCATTTTCAAAAAGTAAACATAGCCAAAATAATTTACTTATATTTTCACACCCTGTTAGCCATTTAAATTGTTCGTATTGTTTTTCCGGATAAAAATGTCTATAACAGTTTTTCATTTTTGTGGTTAAATTTTTCATAGGCGGTTTTGCCCTTCCTTTGGAAATTATTTGAAGCTTATCAGCGAGGTTTAATGTTGAAAATCCCTTTATTATTAAGACACACACCACACATTATTCTTACTAAATTCTCCGAGAAATTCTCCAACATTTTCAATGTTATTACCGACAGCTGAAGTTGATGGTATTTGCACATCCACGTCCGTATTATTGTCTTCCATATCGCACCATGCACAACGCGACGTACGTATCACACAACACACGGATAGCCGTTCAAACAAAGAATCTACTCCAACGATAGCTTCCGCCTCCACTTAAAGCAGGCGACTGAAATGCAAAAATTGCAAACAGCCGGTGGAAAGTTCAATAACCTCTGGCTTGATTCACAGGAAATCAAGCATACAGAACTTGGCTGCAGAGAAGCTAGCAGCCCGCATAGTTTCTATTCGATTATGGGCTTGATAATTAAGATAATATTTTAGCACTTTTAATATAAACTAAATTAATGGTTTCCTATTTCAAAAATTATATTTTAGAAGATGTTTTGTATCTTTTTTTGGGGAAGCACTGCTGCCCTTGCTTCCATGGACTGCACGCCCCTGATAAAAGTGATTGATTACAATACCTCCTTCGTAAAAGGGAAGTATTGTAATCGTGAAAAATCACCCACTGAGATTTTTTTAGATCTTTACGTTTTAGGGTCCCTACATGCCGGAAAACATGTTTTCTCAATTCCGTCGGTCTGTTTGTCGGTCTGTCTGTTCGCGGCAAAGCTAAAAAACTATTATCCCAATTGACTTCAAACTTTGGTCAGAAATTAACGGTCGTATGGGGATGACATAGTAATATTTTGGTAAAAATCCAATATGGCACAACAAAATTATTACCAAAAAACTACTTAATCGATTTATCTCAAATTCTGCACAAAAATCAAATATTATATAGAAATCAACTGGCAAAATTTTGGTAGGAATCCAAGATGGTGGAACGAATGGCTGCTTAATAAAGTATTTAAAAACTAGTAAAACTGTGGTACTAATTCAAAATGGCGGGCCAAATAAAATATTTGTAATCGTGCGTCCCTAGATACAAAAAAAATTGTTTTATCAATTCCGTCGGCCTCTCTGTCTGTTTGTCTATCTGTCTGATATTTCGCGGCATAGCCTAAAAACTACTCATCAAATTGACTTCAAATTTTAGACAAAAATTAAGGGTCATATGGGGATCATCTAGTAATATTTTTGTAAAAGTCCAATATGGAAACAAAATGGCGTCCTAGTAAAATGTTAAAAAAATTATTACCAAAAAACTACTTATCAAATTTATCTCAAGCAAAAATCAAGTATTGTGTAGAAATCAACTGGTAAAATTTTGGTACGAATTCACAATGGTGGAACAAAATGACGGCCTAATAAAGTATTTAAAAATTCAGCCTGAAAACATTACTTAATTGGTTAATTTTAAACTGTGTACCATAACTATTGTGGCATAGAGATCAATTAGTAAAAATGGCGGCAAAATAAAATATTTCTGATTGCGAAAAAAATCAGTCTCTCAGATTTTACATATATTCAGAATTTAGCGCCTTAGATGACAATGATGATTTTTTACAATTCCGACGGTCCGTCTGTCGGTTTTTCTATATGTCCGTCAGTTCGCGGCATTGCTTAAAAGAACTTATCAGACTGATTTCAAATTTTAGCCAAAAAATAAGGGTCATATGGGAATGCCTTGGTAATATTTTGGTAAAAATCCAATAAGAAAAACAAAATGGCTGCTTATACAGTTTCTCTTGAATTTTGCACAAATATCAAGTATTATGTAGAAATCAACTGATAAAATTTTGGTACAGATACAAGATGGCAGAAGAAAATGGCGGCTTAATAAAATATCTAAAAATTGAGACTGAGTTTAAGTTGTGTACCATAATTTACTGTGGTATAGAGATGAACTAGTAGAACTGTGGTTCTAGTTCAAGATAACGGAACAAAATGGCGGCCAAATAAAATATTTGTAATTGTGAAGAAAAATCAATTTCTCAGGTTTACATTTTTTGAATTCAGCGTCCCTAAATGCCAAAAAATACGATTTGTCAATTCTGTCTCTTTGTCAGTTCGCGGCATATCTTAAAAACTACTCATTGGATTGACGTCAAAATTAGTCAAAAATTAAGGATCATATGGGGATGACCTGGTAATATTTTGGTAAAAATTCAATATGGAAAACAAAATGGCAGCCTAGTGAAATGTTAAAAAAAATTTAGACTAAAAAAACACTTATTCTATTTATCTCAAATTTTGCACAAGTGGTAAAATTTTGGTACGAATCCAAGATGGCGGAACAAAATAGCGGCTTAATAAAATATTTAAAAATTCAGCCTGAAAAGACTACTTAATAGACTGATTTCAAATGGTGTGGCATAACTAATTGTGATATAGAGATTAACTAGTAAAACTGTGGTACTAATTTAAGATGGCAAATAAAAGATTTTGTAATCGTGAAGAAATTAAACTCTCAGGTTTTACATATTTTCTGGTTTTAGCGTCCTCAGATGTTAAAAAATATTTTTATCAATTCGATCGATTCGTCTGTTTCTCAGTTCGCAGTGTAGCGAAAAAAATAATCAGAATGACGTAGAATTTTGCACAAAAATCAAGCGTTACATAGTAATGAAGTAGTAACATTTTGGTGTCAATATAAGATAGCAAAACAAAATGGCGGCCTAATAAAATATTAAAAAAAAAAATAAAAATAAAATACTTATTAGATTAATTTTAAATTTAGTGTAAGCATTAAGTGTGATATAGGGATAGACTGGTACGAATTCAACATAACGTAACTAAATTGTGGTGTGTGTCAATGTAAAAACTACTTTTGAATTGATTTTAAATTATGCCCAAAAATCAAGTGTGGCAGAGGTAGAAACTGGTAGGATTCCAATATGATGGATTAAAATAACGCTTGATTAAAATATTTAAAAAGAGTCTATAGGTGTAACTGTACTGAATTAAATTGGGTCACACTTCACTATTCCTAAAAAAAGGAAAAATTCATAACTACGGAACTTCCGGGTAAAGGAAATTTCCCGATTTCTTTCAACAAGGTATCAGCTGTTTTTAAATTCTTTAGAGTAATTTTTCATTGATAATGGCAATAGAAAGATTATTTTAAAAAATGCCACTCTCAACAAAAATTACACCTATATGTCAAAATAGTCCCTATATCCATACAAATTAAAAGTTGAAATCAGTTTCAGTTTAGCTCGGAAATAATTTAACAGATACTTAAAAAATGTCATTAATATAGCTACTCATATCAGTTTCAGAATAATCTCTCTATAAAAATTACAAAAATGGCAGTACGAAAACAACCAAATATTGTTGAAGTAATAAGTGCCAAAAATAATATTTTACGTATTAAAAAGAGATAAACTCGTATTAATATGTTTAGGAATGAAAAAAAAATGATAATGACAAAAAATGTTTAGGACACTCTGTTAAAAAACCTTCCCGCTAAAAATACAGCAAACATGGAGATTTCTAAAACCTAAAACGAATTCACTTTTTCCTCGTCATTTTTTCCTCCCGTTACGACAGTTTTTTTATTAACATAAACATATTGATTCCCGTAAAGATAAAAAATGACATTAAACGTCCTGAGAGTAAATTTTATTTTATATCTGACACAGCTGTAATCTGAGACGGACACAAAAACGGTTTTAACAACTAAAAGGGACCGTGTTTTTACGTTCCGTGGGACAGTAAAAAATATATGAGTTGCCTATCAAAAAAGAGAGCTGACCTACAAGGGATTTCTGATATAATTATTAAACTCCTGGCCACAAATAGTACATCAAGAATTTTTTGTATCAAAGTTCAAAAATGGACATTTGAATTGCGAAACGCAATATCGAGATGCAGTTTCTGGTGTTCGTCTCGCCGATCTGTTGGGTATGTGCTTCTACTTGCGTGACTGCATATAAGAAATAGTACATACAGGGCGTGAAATAATATCCCTGCATTTTTGGAAAAGTTTGTTATCGCCTATAATTCCCCAAATATTTTTAAAATTTTTTTGCTTCTGACCAAAATGATCTTTGACGAAATAAAAAAAAAACAATTTTTAGCGATTTTCGATTTTTTCGTTTGTTTGCAATGTACGTACATTTTGACATATTCATACAAGTGAAGCATTAACGCATTAACCTGTATACAAAACAAGTCATTATCACCTAATTTATGATCAGTAGTTATACCGTTTATCACATCATATCCCAAAACATTAATCCAAGTAAATATAAACAGATAAACTTAGTAATTAGATCTGTGATAAGAAGAGCAAAAAGTGAATGGGTAGGGGAGGAATGCAAGGAAATAGAAAGGATGCAAGTGCTATACGCTACCTAAAGAGAACTTAAAAAACTTAAAGAAGCAGCCGGGGTGTATAAACACAAGACACCCTCAATCAGATTTATGATCATTAGTGGATGGCAATAACCTTCAGAGAGTCTCTCAATACAAGTATTTAGGAAGCTGGTTTCAGGAAAAATGGAATCCCGATAGAGAGATAAGATGTCGAATTGAAATTGCCCGAAGTACATTCCAGAAATATAAAAAGCTTCTGACAAATCGTGACGTTCATATAAAACTAAGAATGTGATATTTCTAATAAAGAATTTAAAAAACATTACTAAAAAAATACTTGGACAGTGGGATTAAAATTTTGCACAAAAATTAAGTGTTATATAGGGGTAAACAAGTAGAATTTTGAGAATTAAATGTCAAGCCAATCCGTAAATGTGGCGCCACTTGCGGTGAATTACTTAAATTGAGGGGCGTCATTCAAAATGTCAGAGTATAAACAAATTTTGTTGGTGTGAGCTCTCCTAGCTCCATGGTAGAGCATTGGAGTTACATTGAAGAGGGCGTATTTTAAATATTTAGTCCTTTTATTTTGGGTTGATGTAAAAAAGTGCATATTTAATAAAACAATAAAAATAACCTATAATATAACAATAAAAAGACATTTATGCAAATTGCTGCAAGTGGCGCCAAAGTTACGGATTCTTATGAGATTTAATCGCTCCTGAATTTTGATGGCTATTATAATGAAACAGAAAGGTGGCCTAATGAAAAGTTTATAAAATCAGTATCACAATACTACTTATACTTATTCGATTAACATCAAATTTTGCACAAAAATCATGTGAAAAATAGTGATAACTTGCAAAACTCTAGTGCGATGCCTACATAATGAAAAAATGGAAGATTAAAGAAATTAAAGAGTACGTTAAAATAACACGGATCTGGATCCGTGCGATTAACTAAAACACAGACGAAAAAAAACGAACTTAACATAATATCTGGTGCTTGTAAAAAAGCAAAAAAGTAAAATGGCTACACAAATAACACTATAGAGAAAGCTATTAATGCACAGAGTTCTCGAATAACGAACCCCAAAAATTATGAACCGGGAAGGCACCAAGTAAGCTTATCATATGTAAAGGGCACAACATACAAAATCGGAAGGATTCTTAGAAAACATAACATATAAACATTATACAAATCCCAAACAACCATAATATAAGATTACAAAACATATCTGTTCCGAGTCGACGACAAAAAATTCTAGCCAAATTTACAGAACTGGG
Organism: Kuschelorhynchus macadamiae; assembly: GCA_030620095.1. Lineage (NCBI taxonomy): Eukaryota > Metazoa > Arthropoda > Insecta > Coleoptera > Curculionidae > Kuschelorhynchus > Kuschelorhynchus macadamiae. Next base: position 931,245 of record JAUTXW010000204.1, read on the forward strand.
TGATGGTGAACCATAATCCAGCAAATAGAAAATAGAAACTATAATTAGGCCAAGGTTCTCCAGCAGTTTTAAGTTGAGAACATAATGTTTAGTGTTGCTAAAAGTGACTCAGTCACTAACGGCACAGCAACTGAGTGTTAATATTGATCAACTGCAAATTGAAATCTTAGTAGGTCCTACATTTTCCAGACCAGGCTCAATTGACATAATAATGGCAGCCAGAAGCTTTGGCGAAATAATTTTGGAAAGACTGCATAATACAAGCTAGCGACTGCCGAATCAAGAAACTGAATTAGGGTGGATTTTATCAGGAAACACATCAAGAATCGAAAAATATGTACTTCAGCTGTCAAACACGCATTGATAAAGACGAGCTACTAACTTCTGGGAAGACATAACTGAACAAATCCAAGATAGAGGAAAAACAATATTGTGAAAATACCACATGAAATCAAAACTGCACTTACACAGTCCGAATTCTATTCAACAGTTAAGTAGAACAACTTTGGTTATCAAAATCACGTGCCACAGCCAGACTATTGCAACTTATTACTTATCAAAAATCCATGGACGAATACAGATAATTAGCACTTAGCTTAGTAGATATAGGTCGACCAGTTTCTCAATATGACCTCACAACAGGAACATGGAATCGCATATACTTCTTCTGTTTGGAAAGGAATAATGCCCAATTTTGTTATGTGTGTTGAAGATTGTACGCATGTTGGTTCAACGAAGTATTCTTGCAATTTTGTCCATGGTTCCGTGTATAACCGGAAGAACTAGACTTTCTCTCGGAAACTTCTTGTTAGTTTCCTATCGTGGAGTAGGATATTTTATTTTTTAATTGACCGTCTAATATCTTAAGTGTATTATCCAATCCCTCCTAAAGCTATACGGATTGCTTCTAATTTTTCTACAAAATGCGTAGAGTTTCTAATACCTGAATGTGTCTTTATTATTAAGAATTATTAGAAAGATATTTACCGATTTTATGAGTGGGTGTTTTTATTGCACTGACGATAGGTCGAAGTGATACATTACTCTTGCGTATTTTAGGTAGTTCGTAGAACCACAGGATCATTGAGCTGCTTGATCTTAACCTTTTGTTCTCCCCTGCTGAGCGATTGATTATTCATCTCTCGATTTTGTTTGTCGGATCTACTTGTCATTTCTCTATAGGTGCTGTTGTCCAAAAGTAGTTGTGTCTTCTCCTCGTAGTCCACGACGTCTGTGGCATTTCCTGTATCCACAACACGGAAGTAGTTGAAAGATGACTCGAAACTCGTACAGGGTGGCCCACATAAGATGACCCACTACCTTATCTCAGAATCTGTACGAGATAGGGAAAAAAGTTTTATACAAAAGTTTCTTAGGTTTATCTAGATTTTTTAAATATTATATTTTTATATATATAGGGTGTGTCATTTTGCGTTGACAGATGTCAACTTTGTTATTTTAAATGGAACACCCTGTATATTATTATGGATTTGAATAGCTCTCTTAGAGACGATTTCAACGATGTATATAAGATGGGTCTACGAGGCACCGTTTCGGAGATATTTACGTTCATCTTCAATTTTTGATATACTTTCAACTTGTTGTATCTCTGGTATTTATCAACTTTTTTGTTTCATTTTTGTGCAGGAAAAAACATAATTTTATGCTTTATTGGACGTGTAGGTAAAAATATTGAAATTGAAAAAAAATGTTACAGTGTTGTCACGTTTTGCGTACCATCAGTTTTCTCAAGATTTTTAAATGCAACCTTCTATATTTTATAACGGATTTAAATAGAGCATCGAAAGACGATTTCAGCGATATATTATAACATAGGTTTACAAGTCACGGTTCCCGAGTTTTGGGGATTTTCTTCAGGAATCAATTTTAATATTAAACAATTTTTACTAAAACATAATATAAACTATTAAACGTGACATGACATGAACGAAGACAACAAAATTAATATTATATGCTAAAGAATATCTAAATTAGATTTTCTAATTGCTTTGAATAATTATTACCACGCCGTTTTCCAGATCAAACGTAAAACTCTCTAAAAATCAGTTAAATACATAATGTGTATTTTTGTTAAAATAGTGTGAATCTATTTAAAAATAGTTCTTTGTGTTTCCTTCCCATATACTAAATAAGCTTTATCAATGTTATGATTAGCGATTACCGAAACAGACGGCCAAGGCGATTGTGTCGATAATGGTGCCGCAAAATGTCTTTGCTTACTAATCATTTTTGTTGTTTCGTTTTTATATAGAGCGTCTGAAAGTCAGTTGAGTAATAAACGTCATCAAGCTAAGTATTGGCTTCGTGTTTTTTCTCTCACAATTATTTACCAACCTTTCCACAACCCTATCAACAATTTTAAGTAGGCTGTGCTTCAAAACCATGGAAACAAACGAAATATTATTTGCATGAAATTTGACAGCTTGGTTGCATTTCTTGATTAAATTAGTAAATTTAAGAAATAATTATGTCGAACTACACTATTCAACAACGTTTAAATTTATATGAGTGCTTCATTAGAAACAATAAGAGTCCCGCACTAGCGTTAAGGGAGTATAGAAGACTGTATCCAAATAGCAGAATTCCAAGTAAGAAAATCTTCGTAAGAATTACACGAGATCTGGAAAATGGCGTTGTTATAAACAATAAAAGAAACCGGCCTAGGACAGTTCTTACAGAAGAAAATCAACTTGATGTTCTTTTATATTTTGAGGAAAGCAATGAAAATTCCCAAAGGGATGCCGCACGGGACATACCGCATATTAGCCGAGCAAGTATTCAGAGAACACTTAATATCAACGATTACCATCCTTTCAAATTCACTCCGGTACAAGAGCTATCCATAGCTGATTTTGACAACAGAGCTACTTTTTGCATGGATATGATGGACCGCCACTTTGATCAACCGGTTTTTGACAAAATTCTTTTCACTGACGAAGCAATTTTCAACACCGCGGGAATATTTAACCGAAAGAACTGCCACTACTGGTCAAGGCAAAATCAACATAAAATCAAAGCTATCAGAAAGCAGGGACATCAAAGTGTATATGTTTGGTGCGGAATAATAAAGGACCGAGTGATTGGGCCGGTTTTTTATGATAGGACTCTTAACGGACAGAGATACCACAGTTTGTTGCAAAATGAAATACAACCTCTTATTAATGAATTACCGGATGAAATTAAAGATGGCCTTGTATTTCAACAAGACAGTGCGCCGTACCATACCGTAAGACCTGTAATTGAATGGTTAAATGAAAGATTTCCAATGTGGATTGGCAGATTTGGGTCAATACCCTGGCCAGCTCGGAGTCCCGATTTAACTCCACTAGATTTTTTTTTATGGGGAAATATTAAAGACAAAGTGTATAAGAATAAAGTTAATAACGTAGACGATTTAAGGGGGAGAATAATGGAAGAGATCCATTTGATCAATGAGAGTGGAGCAGTTCGTAGGGCAATAAAAAAATTAGACATTATTTATACAACATGTATAGCACAGGAAGGTGGTTATATAGAAAATTTAATTTAAGTAATGTTTATTTTTTTGTCTTTGTTCTTGTTATGTCATGTTTAATAGTTTATGTTATGTTTAGTAAAAATTGTTTAATATTAAAACTGATTCCTGAAGAAAATCCCCAAAACTCGGGAACCGTGACTTGTAAACCTATGTTATAATATATCGTTGAAATCGTCTTTCGATGCTCTATTTAAATCCGTTATAAAATATAGGAGGTTGCATTTAAAAATCTTGAGAAAACTGATGGTACGCAAAACGTGACAACACTGTAACATTTTTTTTTCAATTTCAATATTTTTACCTACACGTCCAATAAAGCATAAAATTATGTTTTTTCCTGCACAAAAATGAAACAAAAAAGTTGATAAATACCAGAGATACAACAAGTTGAATGTATATCAAAAATTGAAGGTGATCGTAAATATCTCCGAAACGGTGCCTCGTAGACCCATCTTATAATACATCGTTGAAATCGTCTCTAAGAGAGCTATTCAAATCCATAATAATATACAGGGTGTTCCATTTAAAATAACAAAGTTGACATCTGTCAACGCCAAATGACACACCCTGTATATATAAAATTACAATATTTAAAAAATTTAGATAAACCCAAGAAACTTTTTTCCCTATCTCGTACAGATTATGAGATAAGGTAGTGGGTCATCTTATGTGGGCCACCCTGTACATCATACAGGACACAGGTTACATATTTCGAAGCAATACGTTTTATGGAATGATTAAAAACTGACGTAAAAGAATTGCTAGGTCATCGTCAAGATCACCTTATTTTGACAGTTTTATATATATATGTCTACAATATTGCAAAGCAATGACTTAACTGGAAATTTTCAAACAATTTTCAAACACGGTTTAAAAATTGAGCAAAACCTCCATTAAGGCCAAGGTCATCAACGGGTAATAAGTGTTTTTTTTTTTATTAGTTAGCTTAAAAGCTATTTCAAAAAATCAGAACAAAAATAAATTAAACCTCTTTTACTGAAAGAATTCTTTTATGAAAATCGATTCACAAGATGAACAAGATAGTAATAATTCTCAAAACAATTTTATATTTTTTTTATATTCAAGAAGTAGTATCTAAATCGTTAAATATAATTTAATGAAATTTGGCTCACACGTTTGCAAAGGTTTTTTAAGGACGTTTACCAAGAATATAAGTATTTTAGATAAAAAAATCATTGATCATTCCAGAAAATCAAGGCTTTTCATGTCTTATGGAGGCTCGCTAATGGAAATTGTTTCATTAAAAAACATATTATCCATCCTTCAAACAGACGAAAGAAATAATTAAAATTTGCCGAACCAGTTTAAATATCACATTCAAAGGTCTCATTGACTGCAGCCCTGCAAAGGTAGATAAGCAAAGCGAACAGATCTCATTATATTTGGAGGCGTGTTATGTGTAGAAATGTGGCAAAAATTTGTGTATGTGTACAAATCGTTATAATAAAAGATTTAGCAGAACTGCTGGAAAACTTGCGATCGCTACTAGAATGAACATATGGTATCAGCATGATACCCCGTCCATTTTAATAATGATGTCCAGAGTTATCTCGACCAGTATTATTAGATATGAAGGGAAAGTTCATTTCCTTGGTCGGTTAGTTCTCCGTATTTAACCTGTTTGAACTTTTATTTAGAGGGAAGAATCAAATAAAAATTATATTAAAGACAGAATAAAAGGTGGGTATCAAGGATTCTTGTAAAAATTTGAGCATATATTTTGATTATAAATTACATTTTGAAAGTCATGTTTCATGTTTGCTTTAGAAAAGTTATGGTAAACTTCGTTCGTTATATATGTTTAAGAATATTTTAGGTCGTGATATTAAACTAAAACTTTGCGATACTATAATTGTATCCTTAGTATCATACTATAATATACTTTATTGGCCAGCACTTTTACAAAAGGATCAGGATAGTTTACAAAAACTGCAAAACAACTGCCTGCGTTTTTGCTATAATATTCGGAAATTCGATCATATTTCATGGCTTAAACTTGAGCAACCAGCTCTTATGAAGTTACGTACATTAACTTATAAAATTTAACACATAGGCCAACCGCAGTATCTTTTCGAAAAACTTATGAGGAGATCAGATGTGCATCAAAGAAATACTCGACACAACGATTTATTGAAAATACCGAAATATATATATATATATATATATATATATATATATATATATATATATATATATATATATATATATATATATATATATATATATATATATATATATATATATATGTGACCCATCTTGGTCTTCCATATATTGGGATCTTACAAACTTAAGAGTTATATTAGGTTAAAGGGGCAAAGTTTGTAGGGCATCATTAGGCTAACTCAAAACTGTTTTCAATTGAATTCCAGCTCTTTTAGTTTTTGAGATATTTTTGAAAATTTGAAAAAGCTGCGTTTTTTATTACAGCCATAACTTTTTCAGTTTTTTATTGCCTAATTTTTTGAAGTAGCTATTCCAAAAAAGTTGGGCTCAATCGGTATTATGCTTAAAGGAGGTTTAAGGTATCATGCGTACCTAGTTACGTAGTGTGCTACGAAAAGTTATTTGTGTAATTTTGTAAACGCCAAATTGGCACCTACAGTGCTGTAGTTTTCGATTTCGTGTTTTAGTTTCATATCGCTGTTATAATAGACAAAACATAAATTGGAAGTTTTCGTAGAATCCAGAAATAGAATAAAATACAAGGTGTCCCATTTAAAATTATGAAGTTGGTGTGAGTTACCAATAGATCTGACAACACTACAACTACGAAAACAAGAGCTAAATCGCGGCTTCTTTTGGAAGTAATCAGAAATTGAAAGGGTTTCTTCTTTTCATTCGTCACATACGTCTAATACGCCAACGAGTTTGAATCACTCTATATATGGAGCATATTTTTACGTGGTTAGTATTGTATTGTATTTTTTCATTAATAATACGTAATAATTAATGTTGCGTTATCTAAATAAACACTGTTTAACTCGTCCCATGTTAAGGTGTCTAATTTGTTATTCATCTAATATTAGTTCAATATTAATGTAACTAATTTTTAATTTATAACTAAATACAATCCAAAAATATCACTACCTTTCTTTTCCTTAGTTATTTATGCAACAACTGTTGCATAATTATTTTAGTTACACAAATATAACCAAAATTTTGAACACACAAGTCAAGCGGCTGCCATAAACTTGTTCCACTGTGCACCGTCTTGTTCCCGCATATTGAATTTTTACTAAAATATTACCGGGTCATCCCCTTATGACCCTTAATAATACATATATATATATATATATATATATATATATATATATATATATATATATATATATATATATGGTGTGACCCATCTTGGTCTTCCATATATTGGGATCTTACAAACTTAAGAGTTATATTAGGTTAAAGGGGCAAAGTTTGTAGGGCATCATTAGGCTAACTCAAAACTGTTTTCAATTGAACTCCAGCTCTTTTAGTTTTTGAGATATTTTTGAAAACTTGAAAAAGCTGCGTTTTTTATTACAGCCATAACTTTTTCAGTTTTTGAGCTATCGTTTTACAGCAGTTTTTCCGAAGAATACAAGGGTGCTATTAGATTTTTTGATTCGACGTTTCGATATTTTTTACCATCATCAGGTTTGTTTTTTTTATGGACGCCATATTGTATTTTGCGTAGTTTTCTTTGTTTTTTGCAGGACAAACTAAACCACTGTACCATCAAGGCCTAAAAACTACGTAAAAACTTGTAACCAAGTTACTCTACCCTCCAATAGGTATCTTTTACTACTAATCTTCGTCGGTTCTGCCTTGTTTTAACAACTCTTTGACATTTTACAGTTTTCGTTCGTCTCTCGAGGTAAAGCTGAATATGTAATAGATAAAATATATATCGGTCGATCAGGAAAAACTCAGGTTGAAAAACCAGATTTGGAATATAATTTTTACTTCCCTCGTAAAAGAGAAGTATTGTAATCTTGAAAATATCATCCTCCGAGATTTTTTCGGATCTTTACGTTTCAAGGTCCCAATTTGTCCAAAAACTGGATGGTCTGTCTGTTTGCAGTATAGCTAAAATACCAATTACCCGACTGACTTCAAATTTTGGCCAAAATCATGTGGGGATTACTTGGTAACATTTGGGAAAAATTCAATATGGCGATCAAAATGGCGGCCTGGAGAGATGTTAAAAAAATTATTACTACAAAGTACTAGTTATCTAATGTATTTTAAATTTTGCAGGAAAATTAAGTATCACTGGTAAAAATTTGTTACGAATCCAAGATGGCGGAACAAAATCTCCGCTTAATAAAATTATTAGAAATTCACCCTAGTTAAATAACTTGAAATTAAAAATTTGTTTTTAAAAAACAATTTTATTCGAAAATACGTTTTTACAGTAAGAGCTTTAAGACGAGAATGAATTATACAAAAATAACTAGATATAACGTTAAGTTGAGGCCTGGGTCAGCAAATCGTCATTGGTTCTCGAAATCGCATCTGGGAAATCGTTCTGTCAGCGGTTTCTGCTTTTGTCAGCCGTTTCTGCTTACGTAACTCCCTGAAAAATTACTTAGTGGATTGATTTCAAATTGTGTGATACATAGAAGAACTAGTAAAATTGCGGTACTAATTCAAGATAGCGGAACAAAATAGCGGTCAAATAAAATGTTTGTAATCATAAAAAATATCCCACTCAGGTTTCACATATCTTCACGTTTTAGCGTTCCTAGATGCCAAAAAATATGTTTAACAATTCCGTCGGTCTGTCCGTCTGTCTGTCAGTTCGAGGCATAGCTTAAAAACTACATACCAGATTGACTTCAAATTTTAGTCAAAAATTATAAAGGGTCATAATACGGTAATATTTTAGTAAAAATTCGATATGCAGGAACAAGACGGTGCACAGTGGAACAAGTTTATGGCAGCCGCCTGACATTGACTTGTGTGTTCAAAATTTTGGTTATATTTGTGTAATTAAAATAATTATGCAACAGTTGTTGCATAAATAACTAAAGAAAAGAAAGGTAGTGATATTTTTGATTGTATTTAGTTATAAATTAAAAATTAGTTACATTAATATTAAACTAATATTAGATGAATAACAAATTAGACACCTTAATATGGGACGAGTTAAACAGTGTTTAGTTAGATAACGCAACATTAATTATTACGTATTATTAATGAAAAAATACAACACAATACTAACCACGTAAAAATATGCTCCATTAGACGTATGTGACAAACGAAAAGAAGAAACCCTTTCAATTTCTGATTACTTCCATAAGAAGCCGCGATTTAGCTCTTGTTTTCGTAGTTGTAGAGTTGTCAGAGCTACTGGTAACTCACACCAACTTCATAATTTTTAATGGAACACCTTGTATTTTATTCTATTTCTGGATTCTACGAAAACTTCCAATTTATGTTTTGTCTATTATAACAGCGAGATGAAACTAAAACACGAAATCGAAAACTACAGCACTCTAGGTGTCAATTTGGCGTCTACAAAATTACACAAATAACTTTTCGTAGCACACTACGTAACTAGGTACGCATGATACCTTAAACCTCGTTTAAGCATACTATATATATATATACATATATAGCTACTTCAAAAAATTAGGCAATAATAAACAAAAAAATAATAATTTTTGATATTCTTATATACACAACAGGATTGCATGTTATGAAATCGGAATGTTTAGAAAAATCTATGCATTAATCGGCAATAATCCTTAAGAATTCAAGACAAAATAAAACAATTTTTCAAAATTTCGGATTTTTCAAAACTTTTCTAACGACGTATTGTTAGACACCTAAATGCGTAACTTTACCGTAATTTGACCGACACTGTATTCCTTACGGTTTCCAAGATCCCAGTGATAAGGCTCGAGCACACTGTACAGGGAGAGTCAACGATTGGAAAAAGTAAATTTACGTCGAACAGTTAAAATCTGGAAACAAACTTTTTATGCTGTGGAATATATATGTAAGTCATGCTCATTTTAAATTATACGGGGTGCGTCAAAAAAGTAGGGCAACTAAAAGTTTTATTTTTTTAAATACGACACCCTATATTTGACTTGATTTTTAAATTCTACATAAAATTCTAACACTTTTTTGTATAACATTTTATATGGCTAAAATTGATACTTTCTTAAATATTTAGATTTAAACAAAAAAAAAATAAATTTGATGCACATCTATGATCAGCAATACAACGCCTAGTTGAGCCACAAAAAAAAATATTTTGCTTTTGCATAAAATAAGCACGGAATAAACGACTGCTTTCGTAATATTGAAGATATCACATAGAGGGTGTCTAAATTTAAATGCCCAACTTTAACATTTTCAATCCAATTAATTTCAGTTTTTTTAAATGGAATTCCCCGTATATTTTTATTTAGTCTTGTTAAGAATAAAAAAATCTACAACTTTTATTAATCTTCAATAGTTTTCGAAATATTTTCAAATTTCCTTTTTTTGCGTAATTTAGAAAATCAACAACTCGATCAATCAAAGTAGCCATGGAAAAAACAGTCTATAGCAACTGGCCACTAAATGTATGAAATATCAAAAACGTGTTGTTAGTGCATTTCATTTCGTCTTTCGTATTCTCGTCTAATTTAAAACGAATTTTTCACAAAATGAAATGATAAATATGTTCTATATATTGGGTGAAGCTCAAAAAAATTGCCTTCTGGCCAAAAGGCTATATGAAGCAAAATATCCGGATCGACGCGCGCCTTTTAAAGTGGCCTTTCAAAATGTCATGGAGATATTTGATGCTAGTGGCAATGTGGCATATTCGAAGAGAACAGTTGTCAATAAAATTGCTACCAATCAAGATAAAGAGTTGGAAATTCTACTTCATATAGAAGAAAATCCCAGTTTAAGTAGTCGACAGTTTGCTAGTTTAACTGAGACATCACAATCTACAGTAAGCAGGACCACAAGAACTTATAAATATAATCCATATCATATGGAATTACACCAAGAGTTGCACGATGAAGATTTTGAAAGGCGTGTTAACTTTTGCAACTTAATGATAAGGCAAATAGAAGCATATCCGGACTTTTTAGCGAATATCATGTTTTCCGATGAAGCTACATTTAGAAGCAATGGAGCTGTAAACAGGCATAATATGCATTATTATGCAATAACAAGTCCCCACTGGGTACGAGAGGTACAACATCAAAATCACTGGTCATTAAATGTTTGGTGTGGAATCATTGGAAACCATATTATAGGTCCGTATTTTTTTAATAAACCACTTAATGGACAAGGATATTTAGATTTTTTGAACGTTGAGCTGCCTATTCTTCTCAGACCACTCAGCATAGAAGAAAGAAGAGACATGTGGCTGCAGCAAGACGGTGCATTTGCTCATTGCCATCGGGATGTTCGTGAATTTTTGGACGCTGATTTTAATCAAAAATGGATTGATCGTAGCGGTTTTATCGAATGACCACCCAGTCTTGCGATATAACTCCATTAGATTTTTTCTTGTGGGGTTATTTTAAAGATCGTGTTTACACCCAACCACCTACAGCAAGGGAGAATATGCAGGAACGAATCAGGGATGTATGAGCCACTATATTACCAGACATGCTAGTTAAAACTAGGCAAAATATTATTAAAAGGTTCGACATGCGTATTCGTGAAGGCGGACGCTTATTTGAGCATCTTTTAAAATATTACTATGAAAACATTTGATTAACTTTTAAAAGTAATTTTTTTTTAGTCTGATAATTGTTTTTTTCTGTATAACTTTAAAAATTAGTACCTATTAATATAAGTTTTCGACTATCTAAATTGAAATGTATTCCTCCATTGAAGTGTATTTACTTATTTGCAAATTAGACGAGTGGGCCCCCTTTTCAACACAATTTTTAAATATTTATAATATTATGCCAGTTCACGGATCCTTTGCTTTGAAATGTAAGATTCATTCCAAAAACATAATATTGTCTAAAAAGTTCGGGAGTGGCCCTACGCGCCTTATCATTGGGTTACAAAACTTAACACGGATTTTAAAATCTTCAGCGTGTAACTCTTGGTTTAATGTAAAATGAAATGGATGATATTTATATTTTCTTGTAGTCTTGCTTACTGTAGATTCTGATGTTAAAATCTCAAGATTATTAGATCATTTTTTTTGTAGCAATATTATTAACCAATTTATTATATTATCTAAATTTTCATTGGATTAATTTTGGATAATAAACTATTGTATTCATATTAAATATTTTTGTTTTATTGACAGCTACTATGGCTACTTTGATCGAGTTGGTAATTTTCAAAATTACGCAAAAAAGGGAATTTTAAAATATTTCGAAAACTATTGAAGATAGATATATAATATATGTAATAAAAATTGTAGATTGTTTTATGCTTAAAGAGAGTAAATAAAAATACACAGGGTTTCCATTTAAAAAAACTGAAATAAATTGGTTTAAATATGTTAAAGTTGAGCATTTAAATTTTGACACGCTGTATTTTATATCTTCAATATTACGAAAGCAGTCCCTTATTCCATGCTTATTTTGCGCAGAACCAAAATATTTTATTTTTAGTGGCACAACTAGGGGTTATATTGCTAATCATAGATGTGCATCAATTTTTTTTTTTTTCGTTTAAAGCCAAATATTTAAGAAAGTATCAATTTTAGCCATATAACATGTTATACAAAAAAGTGCTGGAATTTTATGTAGAATTTAAAAATCAAGTCAACTATAGAGTTTCCCATTTAAAAAAATACAACTTTTAGTAGCCCTACTTGTTTGACGCACCCTGTATAATTCAAAATATTTCTAGAATGAGCGCGATTTACATATGTATCCCATAGCATAAACAGGGTATATACATATATTTACTGCCGAATCAAATTTTTAGATTTGCATTTATAACAGTAAAGGGCTGTCAAAGCTAAATTCAAGGTTAAACGTTATGTTTAATTTATTTACTCTCATATGTATCACGTATCGCTAGATAATAAAAAGTTACATTTAAAATAAATGGGTAATTTCGAAAAAGTGCGGGTTTTTTTTAATTTGGCCAATTTCGAGCAACTTTGAAAACAGTTATACAAATTAGACATGTTCTTCCATGAAATGTAGTATAAGGTTACTTTAACATTTTCTAACGTTTTAAGTTGAGTCTAAATTTATTTTATCTTTTTAAAAATTCGTACAAAATTTTCAATATAGTCAGCGACATCTGATGGTGAAATAATGAAACCAAAAAACTAGTCCTATGTTATGGGAAAAGATTCAAATATACCTCAGAAATTTAAAAGATATTAAAATATTTCGTTTACTAAGTACACGTTTAAGCAAATGTAACCCCGAAACACGAAATTCTGAGGCACTTTAAAACACGCAAGTTTGCGAGAGTGTTATTAAGTGGGTAAGTAATTATTTTTAAAGAACGATGCAAATTGCTTAAGTGCAGCTAGCGTACATTAAGAAATAACCAAACATTTACCAAATTCATACTTGTCTCAAATGTCCAACAGTTTACAGGGGTTGGTTTCACAAAACTAATTATCCAATTTACATCAAATTTTGCACAAAAATCGAATGTTACGTAGAAATGAAGTGATGACATTTTAGTATGAATCCAAGAGAGCAAAACAAAAAAGGCGGTCTTATAAAATATTTAAAAAACAGCCTGAAAAAACTGCTTATGAGATTAATTTCAATTTACAGCAAGCATTAAGCGTGATGTACAGAAAAACTGATAAAGATGTGATCCGAATTCAAGATGGTGAAATAAAACGGCTTTAAATTTTACAGACATATTAAATGTGATATTGGTATAAACTGGTACGAATTCAATATTACGTAACAAAATGGGGGTGTGTGTCAATATAAAAACTACTTATTAAATTTATTTTAAATTATGCCGAAAAATCAAATCAAAATTGCGCCTAATAAAAATATTTAAAAATACAGTATACACTGCTAATAAATAACTATGTACTGATCTAAATTGGGTTACACTTCACTATTCCTAATAAAAGGAAATGCTCAGAATGAGGGAAGTTGCGAGTAAAGGAAATTTACTGATTTTTTAATCAAGAAAATGCACTTTAACGCGTTCATTTTGAATTTTATTAGTAAATAGCTTATGTTTGGGCCAAACATATTATGGCGAATTTCAGAAAACAATTTTTCGTTATAGCTCTGCTACTGACACCTTATTTAATTCATCGCTTCTCCTAAGAAAATTGTTTCAAATTCATTTCAGTTCTCGAAACTTAGCAGTCTATCTTTCTAGATAGCAGCAAATTTCTCTTTATTGAATGCTATAGACTGAGGGGCGTGAGGCTTCATAAAGAGAATGTATTGTTGGGGATTCCATTGACGTGCCTGTAGAGATAAGGTAGTTGGAAACTTCGATTCGAGATGGATGTTTCTTATTGTTGCCACTAAATTGAATATGTGTCCTGGGGGAGAAAGATTGTTGGCCGTTATTGTCTTGGACGATAAAAATTGGGACTTTCTGTTTCCTGAAGCATGTTATAAATTTGAAACAGCTTTTAGTTTCCATCAAAAATATTATAAAAAGATAAACTGATAAACATGCCATTGTACATTTATATACACAATGTTATTTTATATAAAAATACTAATAATTATATAATAATTCTTTCATTTCAACTGTATTTTCCAATATTATCTGACTGTTTTAATCAGGTCAAATAGAGTAGTCTAAAAACGAAAAAAAAAACACACACACACAACCAGCAAAATCTGAAAATAACTAATTTTCCATTCTGTGAGAAATCATTTTCGAAGACTCAGATCGGTCACTGGTAATCATAATTGCCCAGTAATTAATAATTTGGGTATGTATCTAAATTTTTTTGTCGTTAAAATTCAAGTTTATCACGTAAAAATTAAGGGCAACAGTGAATTTTAAGTAATAAGAATAAAAACAATAATAATAATAACAATAATAATAATATAATAACATTAAACCTATGTTATCCCTATTCTAACGTACTCCTTCGGTATAATAACATACTCAGACACTCACCTGAGAGACCTTAATACTTAAAACAGAACCAGAACCACCTTCACAAAGCGCACATGACACCATCCCAAGGGTGCCACTCAGAGATTGTGCCTACCGTGAAATATAAGAGTACTTTCACAATTCTGACCATTGAGAATGTGACACAAATTTCACCCCACTCAATCTTCATGATCGCTGAGGCGATAAGGATGACCATATACAAAAAAGACGAAATGCCCTTAGCATAGCAGAGCAAAATCTTATATGCGTACACTATCTTCGATGTTGTGGTTAACAAAGAGCAACCTCTACGAGGTTGAAGGATCCATTATGTCCATTCAAGGCTGTGTGATTCATACAAGAAACTATGAGAAACATATACTCAAAAATGCAGAGACTGTAGATATCTGTAGGGTATGCCATAGTCCTGGAAAAACGAAGAGGACGCCGGGTGGCACAGGATGTTGTTACCCTCCACCCCCAATTTTTTGTCGTAAATTGTAGAATTAAATTTTGGAAAATTGTATGATGTAATACTGGTATAAATTGCTATTTTTTAATGAAAACCCAACTCCGAAATCACTTCTGGTTTAATCGAATAACGAACTTTCTTATTTTTAGTGTAAACGTGTCAATTAAGATTACTATTTCTAAATTCTACATGATGTTTTCTTTTTAATGAGGCCACAACATAACTTTTTGCTTTCAAGATAATGGTATTTCTTCTTTAAATCAATAGGAACCATAAATAAAATACCATATGCAGATTTTTGCTCAGTAGGCCATGAAATCAAATAAATGCAGTATTTCAAGCCTGAGGTCAGTGTCACTTTACTTTTTTTTTTAATAAATTGGAAAAATAACTCAGGTATAGTTTTTAATCTTAATTAGGGAACCCACCCTACGTGAAATGTGCCCATCATAGCTGTTTTTAATACGTTGGTAAATTTCCCACATAATTTTCATTGTGTTGATTATAAATTGCTCTCTATCTATATTCTATTATATACCTACTATACCTTTTAATTGTTAAAAAAAAGACTTAAATACTCTGTAAATTATGTTATTTATAGAGCTCTAAAGAAAAAATGAACTATTTCGAATGCTTGGCTTATTAAAAAATAAATGCAAGATGGATTCTTTGGACAAATTTCTTTATACTATATTATAGGAGTAAGCCAGTCTCAATCCGCTTACGATGTGCTAAAACCCTTTAAACGAAAAATAGCTCGCAATTCTCAAAGTACGACTAGTACCTTGACTATACGGGTATTTAGTTCATCAATTTGGTATAAATTTTCTTCTTTGAAGTAGCGACAACGGACAAGTGAACGTCCATACTAAGCGAACTAGACGTGCGCGATCATGAGATATACTAATGCTGCGATCCCGGAAAATCATTGGAAAACAAAAATATCTCCACCGTTGACACTGAAGGATGGAAAAGTCATGCTTGGTGTTGACTTCGACTTACGTCCCCCGTTTGTGTTCAGTCTTTATATGCAGGGGTGAGAGATTATTTCGACGAGATATAATAATTTCACTACTATTACTAATGTCTCGATTCTTTTCGTGTGGGTCCGGTGTGAGAAATTTAACGAAATGAAATATACTAATTTCACTACTATTACTAATTTCTCGCTTGTTTTGGTGTGGTCGGACGAAACGATAGAAGACAATTTTTAGAAGAAATGAGGTTTGCATCCATTTTGCCTAACCTATATTGTGAAAATTAATAACGGGTTTGTAATTTAGCAACAATAAACCTAAAACTTATTAATTTTTTTCTTATTTATATTCAAAATGTGAGTAAATCCAAACACCTAAGTATACCTTTTTACAAATAAAAATGACGTGAAATTCTTTATGTTCAGTAGGAGCACGCAAATAAATATGGGTATTGGATATATTGTTGTTTTTATAAAAATTTAAAATTCGTGATTATTTGATTATATAGATCTCTCGACTACTAATTTCATAATCGATTGTAAATATTAGTAGTTGAATGATATCTCAATTATACAGATCTCTCGTAATCGCGCATCACTAAAGCAAACGCATACGTTCCTCGCCGTGCTGCCCAATTCGTTAGCTAAGAAAATACGTGACTTAAGCCGTATAACCACGCATTGCCAGATAAGATGAATTCATTTAATTAATTAAAATAAATTCATGATTCGATGTTCTTCAAAAATTAAAAAAGAGATAGCGGGTTATATGAAGTTGTGAAAGCTGACAATTATTTTGGATTGTATTTACTTGTATCTAGAATGTTTTTATTCAATAACTTGATTGTCGTTTTTAGTTCGAATACAGGTCGATGTTATTTGGTTTTCCGGAAAAATAATCAAATTTATAGAACTTTGAGAAACAACTTGTCAGAAGTATTGCTGAAAAAAAAACACATTATTTAGGAATGTGTTTATTTTTACACGCATTTTTTTCATGCACAAACATAATTTATAGTAAGGTATGCCCCAAATATTACATCTACATGATTTTGTACTGCAATTAGAATATTAACTTTTTCTAATATTAATAGATCATCTTATAGGATAGTTTAAATACAACGTAAAATGCCCTGAGAACATGCAATCCAATGGAATTGGATCTTGGAGGCAAATCTTCTATTATTGTTATGATAACTCCAAATTCTTAAATTGTTAAATAATTTGCAATTTGCGCTTTTATGGACAAAATTGACTAAATAATAATACATTTTTTTAAAACTTTCCTTTATTGTTAATTCATATCAATCCGTAAAAAAATCAAATAAGTAACAAAAATGATATAATATATAAAAAAGTAGTTTTACCTTTAGGAAAACTTTCGAGATAGTGTGTAGGGTTTTCGGGTACGGTTTTTGTGTTGGTGCGTACCTTGTTTGTATAATCTGCACCTCTGAGGTGATGCAGTGCAAGTAAATGATACATACTTGTCGACCAGGCAAATTTGCTAAATTATAAATAGGAATATTACTCAAATTGTTACCAGTTCCACCCTTTCTATCGAAATATTATTTATACAACTATAACTTTGCACAAACGATACCTGCTTCGAGGTATATAAGCTGTTATGAACTATAATTCTCGAAAATATTTACTTTGGTTTTGCAAGACTTTCAATCGAAATGAACTTCATCAAAACGTACTGTTGCTGATTTTATTTTTGTAGTAGTAACCGCTATATTCTATTCTGTTAACAAATAATACATAACCTTAAATTAATTAAGTTACTCATCATAAAAATACGGCAATTCGCGAACTAATGACTGCTTATTACGTTCTGCAACAGTATACATTGTTTCACGTTAAAACAGTGAGAACTCAGAAAAAAACAAAACACAAATAGACTTCCTTATGCACGCCACACATGACGACGCGTGTAAATAAGTGCTCGAAAGCTGCTTGTTTATAGCCGAATTAAACAATGAAGACGTAACTTTTATGCATAGAATGTGATTACTTCTTGTAGATCCTGATTTGAACTTTCTATTGCCGTCCTCAAAATCGAAAAAAGGTTATCCAGCAAAAAATTATAAGCGTTCAAAAATCGCAAAAATCACATTTTTTCATTGTTTATCCCTCATTATCTCGGAAATTAAGCGTAGTCCGTCAAAATTTATGGAGATCTTTTTTGCTTAGAACCACTCAGAGAATACAATCCAATATGCGAAAATTGCTTTTTCAAAAATTTAAACAATTATTTATTAATAACAATTTCTGTCTACTCTGGTCGACTTCTACCCTAAAAATTATTGTTTAAGGACTTAAAATGCATTGAAACAACTTTGGTAGTTCTGTAAAAATAAAAAATGCGATTGGGACACCCCTGACCCCATACTAATAATAATTCAATTACATTAAATCAAAGCGGCTGGTGGTTCTTTTAGTAATTAATGTCTTGCTGTAAAATTGACTCATGATTCCATTGCTCCAGATAGGGAAATTAAATATTTTATTGGCTAGAAATTAGAATTTTAATTTAATTTGTTCCCATTTTTTTGTGACTAGAAATTGTAATTGACAATTTTTGTAGTTCTACTTATCCCAGAAGATACGTTCTATTTAGCTGTTATTTAATACCTTAATGTAGTTTAAAGTTGCCAGTTTTCGTTGTTTAAGTACACCACTCACTTTGCTAATTCGAGGTAAACGGAACTAAATTTAATTTTGATGATAAAAAATGCTTTAATTTATCGTTTTAAGCAACCTAATTGATGGAGTTCTAGCAACTAAAATTTCGAAGTTTTTCTTGACAACTGCAGTGATGGATTTTATATATATTTATTTATAAGAAACATTGTATCATTTAAAAAATAGTTACTTGAACATGACATATACAGGGTGTCCCAAACTCGACGTGCCTGATTTATATATTATGGAAAAACGGGAAATGCAAATCAAAACACACTTATTATTAAAAAATGTGGAGTTTTAAAAATGGTAGATGTGACGTCATTTATTCAAACTGTGGAAATGAAGTGCCATTGTGAAAGTTAATGAAACTGAACTTATGTCAAAAACTTTTATTGTTCTTCGTTTGGATACTCACTGTTAAACTCGAAATTTTTAATAATGATTACTAACGTAGAAAAATCGGACTTATCGTTAGATTAACAAGTCAAAAAAATCCTTCAAGAGCTGTTTCGTAATATCATGAAAGAGATCCAGAGCGTCACGTTGCTAATAAAAAGAAAACATTTGCAAGACTGGAAAAAACCTTTTGACAAAACCAAGAAGCGTTTTCTTTCAGAAAAAAAAAAAGAAATCCGAAAAAGGGATTAGGATGACCTAATGACGTCACATCTGCCATTTTTAAAACTCTACATTTTTTAATAATAAGTGTGTTTTGATTTACATTTCCCGTTTTTCCATAATATATAAGTCAGGCACGTCGAGTTTGGGACACCTTGTATATGTCATGTTCAAGTAACTATTTTCTAAATGATACAATGTTTCTTATAAATAAATATATATATATAAAATCAACGACTGCAGTTGTCAAGAAAAACTTCGAAATTTTAGTTGCTAGAACTCCATCAATTAGGTTGCTTAAAACGATAAATTAAAGCATTTTTTATCATCAAAATTAAATTCAGTTCCGTTTACCTCGAATTAGCAAAGTGGGTAGTGTACTTAAACAACAAAAACTGGCAACTTTAAACTACATTAAGGTATTAAATAACAGCTAAATAGGACGTATCTTCTGGATAAGTAGGACTACAAAAATTGTCAATTACAATTTCTAGTCACAAAAAAATTAAAGCAAATTAAATTGAAATTCTAATTTCTAGCCAATAAAATATTTAATTTCCCTACCTGGAGTGATGGAATCATGGGTGCATTAAATGCCAATTTTACAGCAAGACATTAATTAATAAAAGAATTACCACCTGCCCCTTGGATTTAATGTAATTGAAATACTATGACTGTTGGGGCCAGGAGGCTCCCAATCGCATTTTTTATTTTTACAGACCTACCGAAGTTGTTTCAATGCATTTTGAGCCTTTGAACAACAATTTTTAGGGTAGAAGTTCGCCAGAGTGGACAGAATATTGTTATTAACAAATAATTGTTAAAATTGAAAAAGCAATATTCGCATATTGGGTTGTATTCTCTGAGTGATTCTATGCAAAAAAGGTTCTTATAAATTTTTACGTACTACACTTGATTTCAATTGATTTTTCAATGCTTATAATTTTTCGCTGGATAAACTTTTTTCGATTTTGAGGACGCCAATAGAAAGTTCAAATCTACATCTACAAGAAGTAATCAAATTCTATACGTAAAAGTTACGTCTTCATTGTTTAATTCGGCTATACACAAGTAGCTTTCGACCACTTATTTACACGCGTCGTCATGCGTGGCGCGCATCAGGAAGTCTATTTGTGTTTTGTTTTTTTCCGAGTTTTCACTCTTGTGAAAAAGTGTATAATTATAACAAACGTATATATAAAAAAATACAAAATATCACATATTACAAAAATAGATTCTAGTTATATAATTAATAAACAATTCACAATTTAGCAACGAATTTAAAATGTTGCATTCGGTCAATAAAAGTTACAAGTTAAATTACTCTGAAAGTGTATAAATTAATAAGGAAAAACCGTTATATTTTATTGAACGATCAAAAAGACTTAAACGGCTCCCCATTGTTGAACCTTTATACCTAATGTCTGCTTGGGTTAAGTAGGTAGACCCTTTACTCTTTTATTATTGCTAAGAATTACAGTTTTAGTATCAGTCTGGAATTGATTTTTGAAATAGATACAGGGTTCGAAACAGCTGTTAAACTGAAATAAATTAGTGCAAATTACTAAACAGAAATAGTTTGTTTATTTATTATACTAGTTACATCCTGGCAATGTTATTCGGCAAACCTATCTTGCTCTAAATTTAAAATGGGCGTCTGTTCAACAAATTTTAAAAGCAGATGGTTATCACAATTACAAGCTGCGGAACTTAGAATATCTGTCGCAGAGACATACTAAAAAGCAATTTTGTTGCAAAAATAATGATACATCCTGAAATTATATAACCATCAGCTTTTTAACCACATCTTTTGGACTGACGAAAGCAGATTTGTAAGCAACCGTAAACAATATCCACATTTCCTTTACGAAATTCAAAATCAAGTGCATTCTAGTATAAATGTTTGGTGTGGTATAATCGGCCAACATTTAATTGGGCTTTCTTTTATGAAAATGTGCTAGATGGAAGAAAACATCTACAGTAATTATGATCGGTAATGGTTTTAGCAGCATGGTGCTCGTTCACATAAATCAGTCGTAAAGCAATATCTAGGTAATACCTATAGGGAAAGATGAACAGGAATTAATGGTCCATCGCAGTGTCCCTCGAAGTCGCCAGATTGGATGATTTTTTATTTTTTTATGGGGCACTCTAAAAATTTTGGTTTATAAAACTCAATGTACAGATATAGAACACTTGAATCAAAAAATCCGGAATGCGTCACTTTTTAACAAGAGATATGTTCAGAAAGGTTACAGTAAGAAAAGTCAGGCAAAATCTAGAAAAGTGTTTGAAAATCGGAAGGAAATATTGTAAATATTATATATTAGGATAGTTTTTGTTTTTTTTACTTATTTATCAACTATTATTGTTGGGCAATAAATTTATAAATTGTTAATTGTCTCTTAGTTCTGTGTAGTTTTTTCTTAAATTGCAAATATCCAAATGAAGGACAATAAAAGTTTCTGACTTAAATTTAGTTTCATTAACTGTCAAAGAGGTATTTCATTTCCATGTTTTGTATGGACTACTCGATTTTTGTTTAATAAAAATTTTTGTCTAATAACTTTTGAATAAAGAGAGTTAGAAAATTTTGTTTCAAATGAAAGTTACTAAGAAAAATAAAAGCTTCTCAAAGGTGCAGAAAAATAGGTAGCCTAGAAAAAAATATGAATGACGTCACAAGCGCCATTTTGAGAAAACAAAAAAATATATTAAAAATTTCACTTATTGACACTTGTTTAATACTTTCTACGCATATTTTGATTTGCATTTCCCATTTGCCCATAATAAGCCAGGGGCGTCGAGTTTGGGACACCGTGTTCACAGAAGTTTAATAGGTTCCAAAAAACGTATAGTTTTTAAAGCGAAATGTGTGTTTTACATTTTTTCATTACAACGAGTTTCAATATCTTAAAACGTGATAATTAAATGTATTACGTAGAGTGACTAGTTTTATATTTAAATAAATAAATAAACATGACTTTTGTTAACAAGGAAACAAATATTACAGAGAGTAGTACATTTCATGTGCCGGTTTTTAGCGACGCTGCTCATACAACCCCCCATGAAGTTAAAAAAAAATATATATATATATATATATATATATATATATATATATTTATATATATATATATATATATATATATATATATATATATATAAAATATATATATAAAATATATATATATATATATATATATATATATATATATATATATATATATATATATATATATATATATATATATATATATATATATATATATATATATATATATATATATATATATATATATATATATATATATATATATATATATATATATATATATATATATATATATATATATATATATATATATATATATATATATATATATATATATATATATATATATATATATATATATATATATATATATATATATATATATATAACATATATATAAATATATAGATATATATATATATATATATATATATATATATATATATATATATATATATATATATATATATATACCGGGTGTCAACGATATCGTGTTACACGATGCCATTCATTTGCTTTTTAGGTTAGGATATTTATATTTGGGTTAACGAAATATGGTATTAAGACACATATTTGTCATGAAAAAACAATTGAATATCACTGCCAGTTTTTCCGATATCAGAACCAAGTTAAGAATTTCAAATGGAACCCTGTATATTATTTTACATAGTTTGATAGAGCTTAGAATTACCTTTTCAATGACATATCACAAGTTATATTTTTTTTTCAAAATGGCGGACCAGGAAGCGCTTTTTCAAAATTCAATAAGGCGGTCGTTTCCCGATACCGATGAAATTTTGTTTAACAAATTATTAAAATATTAAACAAAATGGGGTTTTCAATGGATTTTAATCAAATTTAAAATCAAATTTTTAATTTATCACAAAATGGGATAAGTTTAATTTTTTCTTTAAAATGTGAACTTTTTCTTAAATTTTCTCAAAGATTTTAAATAGAAAGTTGTATTTATTAAATATTAGTATTAAAGTATATCTTATTAGCTACACGAAACCGCATAACAAGCCGTATTTTTGCTTTTTGTTTCAGAAAAAATTGACAAAACCTTGCCGATACACATTTTTCCTGATACATAACATGAAACAAACACACACATATTATTAATCAGAAAATCCTGGAATATTTTTTATTGTTTATTGATAAGTAATTTTGTATTATTTTGACATTTTGTGACTGTTGTCTTATTTTAGGAAAGCGAGAAAAAATCACAAGTAGTATTAATTTTATTTTACCAGTAGATAGGGTGCAGTAACATGAAAAATGACTTAACTAAGATAAGTAGGTCTTAGAAACAATTGCATAGGGATGCCATTATAATTTTCATTAGATTTAACCAGAAACGTCAAAAGTACTGTTTTGTATCGACATTTCTGATAACTTTCGTTACATTTTTACACTGAGAAAAGCAAAAAACAAAAACAAAACCGCATAACAAACCGTATTTTTGCTTTTTGTTTGAGAAAAAATTGACGATCTCTGCCGATATACATTTTTCGTAATACATAACATGAAACACACACACCCACACACACATATTATTAATCAGTAAATTTCGGAATATTTTTTATTGATAAGCAATTTTGTATTATTTTGACATTTTATGATTTTTGCTGTCTTATTTTAGGAAATCGAGAAAAATTCACAAGTAGTATTAATTTTATTTTACCGGTAGGCTTTCGGTTTTTCCGGAAATACCTAGACCTAAGTCAAGAAGGTTAAAAAGAACCCTGTATATTTTTTCACACAGTTTGATAGAACTTAGAATTCCCTTTACATTGACATATCACAAGTTGATTTTTTTCGAAATGGAGGACCAGGAAGCTTTTGTTCAAAATTCAATATGGCGGCCATTTTCTAACACCGAAGATATTTTTGAATTATAGGTAGAAATAATAAACAAATATGGGGGTTTTTATTGGGTTTAATGCTAATTTAAAATCAAACTTTCACAATTAATACAAAAGTCACTCAATTAAATGTTCTATGCGCTGTCCGCCTTGTTCTTGGCATAGTGTAACTCTCTCAACATTTTCCGCGAGCAGGTTTCGTAAATGCTGTTCTGAGATACTCTCAACGGCTCGTCTTATTCTATTTTCTAACATTTCCAACGATATTACAGGAGTTGCATACACTTTTTCTTTCAGATGACCCAATATAGAAAAATCAAGCGGGGTTAGGTCAGGCGACCTCGCTGGCCATCGAATTGGTCCATTGGTTCCCAACCAGTTCTCAACAAATCGTTCATTCAAGTAATTTGCAACAATTCTTGAATTATGAGCAGGGGCGCCATCTTGTTGGTAAACTAAATCATCATTTTGCTGTAAATTATTTATAAAATGTTCAATTTCATTTTCGAAAAAGTCCAAATACATCTCGCCAGTTAAAGGCTGATGGAATAATATTGGACCAATAACGCTTAGTCCTACAACGCCTAACCAAACATTAACTCCAAAACGTTCCTGGAAGGCACCTTCTCTTACTAATCTTTGATTTTCCTTTGCCCAATAACGAAAATTATTTCTATTAAACATTCCTAGATTAGTAAACCTTGATTCGTCCGAAAAAATAATTTTATGATGAAACACAGGACTTATTCTATAATTATCTAAAAACCAATTGCAATAAATAAGTCGTCTTTGGAAGTCATTTTCAAATAGGTGGTGGTGAATTTGATACTTAAACGATTTAAACGACCCGTGTTTCTTTAAATTTTTCTGGCGCTTTCATGGGACGTATTGCACTGTTTGCCTAATTCACGAAGGGAAGCTGTACGGTCATACTCGATGTACGCTAAAACGTTTGTTTCCACTTCTTCGCTTACTACGAAACCATCATTGCCATTAGCATGGATACCACCATTATTTTCATTTTTTAAATGTTGTACTAGCCAAGGATAATATGCATGTGAAGGAGCGTCACGATTCGGAAAGCGTTCCTGGTATAATCTCTCTGTGTCCCTTGAATTTTTGCGACATTCCCCATAAATAAGGAGCATGTCAATTTGATGTTCTCTTGAATAAACCATAATATTTATTTTTAAAACTAACTAGAACCTTTTCTCAGTGTAAAAATGTAACGAAAGTTATCAGAAATATCGATACTTTTGACGTTTCTGGTTAAATCTAATGAAAATTATAATGGCATCCCTATGCAATTGTTTCCAAGGCCTACTTATCTTAGCTAAGTCATCTTTCATGTTACTGCACCGTATCTACCGGTAAAATAAAATTAATACTACTTGTGATTTTTTCTCGCTTTCCTAAAATAAGACAACAGTCATAAAATGTCAAAATAATACAAAATTACTTATCAATAAACAATAAAAAATATTCCAGGATTTTCTGATTAATAATATGTGTGTGTTTGTTTCATGTTATGTATTAGGAAAAATGTATATCGGCAAGGTTTTGTCAATTTTTTCTGAAACAAAAAGCAAAAATACGACTTGTTATGCGGTTTCGTGTAGCTAATAAGATATACTTTAATACTAATATTTAATAAATACAACTTTCTATTTAAAATCTTTGAGAAAATTTAAGAAAAAGTTCACATTTTAGAGAAAAAATTAAACTTATCCCATTTTGTGATAAATTAAAAATTTGATTTTAAATTTGATTAAAATCCATTGAAAACCCGATTTTGTTTAAAATTTTAATAATTTGTTAAACAAAAATTTCATCGGTATCGGGAAACGACCGCCATATTGAATTTTGAAAAAGCGCTTCCTGGTCCGCCATTTTGAAAAAAAATATAACGTGTGATATGTCATTGAAAAGGTAATTCTAAGCTCTATCAAACTATATATATATATATATATATATATATATATATATATATATATATATATATATATATATATATATATTAGAATGATCGAGTTTGGAGTGTTTCGGTTATCAATTTTTTTTTAGTAATAAAAACGGTAGAATGTATCTGATGTTTAGCTAGCTGTGAAGCAAATAATATTTTTATAGATATACAGAAGCAAGTTTATTTTCTATTTAAAATGTATACAGGGAAGATTTTTCAATTTTAAATGTTCCCTGATTATTTAATTAAGTTGAAATATATTTGGCTTAAACCACAAATATCTTTTTTTGTCATGAACTGCTTCATTCTCCTTTTTTATTTCTATCATTTCTTTAAATGTCAGTTTACGATAATTCTTATCTTGTGTTAAAATCTCGGTTGTACTGAAATTAAACAAATGTTTTGTTGTTTGTTCATGCTTATGAAAAGCAGTAGAGGCATTTTTAGTTTACTTGTGACCTTTAATCCTATTTTCTAAGCATTGTGTTGTCATTCCGATATATTTTTTAGAACAATTCAAACACGGAATTGAATAAACTAACTTTGATTTCTTTTTTTGTGGCACTCTACTTTTTAATGGGGTATAAAGACAATTTAATACATTATGGGCTTTATGACAAACAGTTATATTATGTTTTGAAGAAATGGATTTCAATTTTTCTGATAAATTATTTGAACAAGGTAGTGCCACGTACTTAGTATTTTCATTTTTTAATTCGACTTTTCTTTTTATTATAATACAAATAAGTTCTTTGTTTAATAATTCTTAGAATATTTTTTTCCTGGGTAATGGTTATCTATCAACGTTTGTTTAATTTTTTCCAGAGTTTCTGGTCGGTATTCTGGAGAGGTTAGTGCGATTGCGCGGTCTGTTAATCCTATTATCAGACTATTTTTTGGTTATTTAAAGGGCTGGAATTAAAACTTAGATATCGGCCCGACCAAGTTTTTTTGGTATATCATTTTATTTTTAGCTTGTTTTGTGCTAGATTTCTAATTAATGTTAAATCTAAAAAATTAAGTTCATTATTTTCTTCAATTTCCATTGCGAATTGTAATTTAGGGTGGAAATTATTAAAGGCATTTCGTAGTTTCTTTATTTTGTCTTCTTGAATGGTAGTTAAACAATCATCAACGAAGCTTTTGAAAAAAATTATATTAAAATCCAGTTTCTCCATTACAGTTTCTTCCAGATACTTTATTACAAGTGGTGCTATTGTAGAAAAAATTGGAGATCCCATTGCACAACCATTTATCTGTTGATAAAAACTTTCTTTAAATTGAAAATAATTATTTCAATATTCAATATTATTAATTCAACAATATTCAGTTTTTAAACCTTTTAATGTTTCTAGTATGTATATAATGTTTGCGTCTTTGTGTATATTTTGCCTGTGTTTTTTGTTTTAATGAAAAAAATATTTTTTTAGCGATCAAGCAAACTAAAGTAAAGTCTTGAGAAAGCTCATTAAAATGAGCAAAACGTTGACTTGATAAGAAAAATTGTATTTTTCTATTACCCTAGGCCCAAGAAAATAAGGTTTCCAAATGTAAATTTAAGGTTAAAGAAAAATTCTCGATTTATACATATATATATATATATATATATATATATATATATATATATATATATATATATATATATATATATATATATATATATACTGTCTGGGATGTAGGTACTATATATTTATGCAATGTCCTGTATACCTTGATCTCGACTGCACTTGTGAGACTCTTCGGTAGTATTCTGTAATTTCTTTCCTTTAAGACTTCGCCGATCTTCTGGTCATATGTTTCGGTGTCCATAACTACTCTCGGCATCAGAATGTAACTGTCTTTCTAGAGACGTCTAAGTGTAGTTTTATTCAAAACGGTTCTTATTTTATGCCGGAATTCATCTGCATCAGTTTGAGGGATATCACTGCTTTCGACAGCTACAATTATTTCCAAAACTAGTGTGCGATTTGGTGCCACTGCGAAATTAAGACCCTTGCTCAACATTACAGCAAGCCAACCCATCTCTATGGTTTGCCAAAAATCCGCAAGCAGAGCATGCCTCTCAGACCAATTATTAGCTCCAAGGACTCACCAACACTTGTTCTTAAGGACATTACATTAGGGCAAGAAGACAGATTTGTTAGTTTTGGTGTAGATTGGATTTAATATACCTTTTTAATCGTTTTCCAAATGACTCAGGCGTGGGGGCTGTCTTGATTTCAGGTGGCAAGGAATTCAAAAGTTTAGGGTCGTTATAGGAAAAGTAACGCTGAAAGAGGGCAGTGCAGTGTTTGGGAAATGTTTGTTACAAGTATGGTGATCATGGACATTCTCTCTTGAGGTTTTCATAAAAATACAACGGCTCGTGAGTTTGTAATGTTTCAAAGACCCAGCCTCCCAGCTGTAATGTGAATCTGTCTTGAATGTTTATCTAGTTAGAATCTAGCAAATATTGTGAAACATGGTCATATTTTCGAAGGTTAAATGAAAATCTTAGACATGGGTTATAATTTTCTGAAGACAATTTTTATCTCTTAGAGTTAAACTGGCCAAAACGCTATCAAACATTAAGACTTGTGAGACAGGACCTAAGAGTAGCTCAATCTTAATTATATATTAGGGTCAGGGATGTCTTTATGCAGATAAAGTAATTTTAATTTGAACATCGGCTTTTGTACGATTGAAGAGACGTGTTGGCTAAATCGCAAATTATTGTCCAAGAATAAACCAAGATTTTTACATAACCCATTACATTTCAAGAGAGTGTCATTTAATGTGTCCTTTATGATACTAAAATTTGAATTTCTACTAAACAAAAACATTTGCGTTTTATTTTCATTTAGAATGCGCCGTTGATACGTCGGAGATAATCTTAGGTCAGTGTTTATTATTTCCTCATTCCTTAATGATATCAAAGGCGATATGTTGCTCCGTATAAAGGAACAGGAGCCGTTGAACCGCCATTTAAACGAAATTCAAATAAGAAGTAATAAAAAAATCCTGCTTATTCACGATGTACAGGAGTCCCCCAGTGACATTTACGATGTCATCGTAAATATTTTAAAAAACAGACTTTCTCTAAATATTGCAAAAAAACGATATTAACAACTGCTACCGCTTAGAAAAAAGTGCGGCGATAAACACATAAAATAAAAACAAAAATCGTCCAAGGCCGCTTGTAGCACATTTTTGTCGACAGTGGTCACGCGACTTAGTGTTTTTAAACAAAAAAGAGTTTAAAGGGTCCGAATATTTAGTGACCGAAATGCTAACTTTGGCTAACCTACGGATTTTTAAACAATCTAAAGCAGTATACGGCAATTCTACGTGGACATTTGGTGGTCTGGTTTATGTTCAAGATAGTGAAAGTGGCAGAAAATTGATAAGGGATGTTTCGGATTTACCGGACAGTGAAGTGGAGGTTTTGTAAACTTATCTGGCTGGGAATATTCTGTTATGTAAATATAATCTCTGGTATGTACATTGCATTCTTTAATGTGTTCGTTGAATAACATTTTATATAGATTAGAAATTAACATATGATTTTAATTTAAATTTAATTTGGTCCTCAATTTCAGTCATATACTTATTTCTTTACAACCGGTTATCAAATAGATACATTAATAGAGGTCAGTTTAGGTATTTTTTATTTTATTCTTGGCTAGTTCTTAATAAAAAACATTTTTATTTTACATAGGTTTAAAATATAACGATGTGTATACTTTTGATATACTGGTGTATGATTTTTATCAGTTAATATTGGTCGATTTTGTTTTAGGAATTTTCTCAAATTATTTGTCTTATTTTGCAAATTTTGCCTGCAAAATAAATGCTAGATACCTAAACTTTTAAATTAATTTAAAGTAACAAGATATGGGTCTTAAGAATCAACTAATTGTAATTATTGGTTATGCAGTTTCATAACCATTAACTAATAGTTTTTTCTTTTTGCTAATTGTTGTGTTTCTATTAGGCTTAAAGAATACCTTCAGTGATTTGAAGCACACTTTGTCAATTGTAGGACTATAACTATAAATAATAACATTATAACTACTTTCAATCTTTAAGCACATTACTGTTTAATTTATAGTGTTACTTAATCTTATCTTGCACCAGTTGGCGCTCTCGATCGATTGTTACAAAATTTGTGGAAAATATCAAATATAAACTCTCTTTTTTTTTAATCAGGTCTCAGATACTGTTAATTAAGCTGCATTCATCTTCTTATACTTCTATATTTTCTATTTTACATTTAATTTATTTAGTGGCACAGACCTTTAGTAAAAGTGTAAATATAATTTTGGCGCATCATTTCTTATTAACTTCTGACTGATAAATACTATTATTTTTTTCAGCTTTTATACGATAACTTATATAACTTGTAGGTTTGTTAATAATATTTGTTAATAGAAAGCGAACGTATAGTTTCTGCAAAATGAGAGTATTCTTAAAAATAATATTAAAATAACATGAAAATTGCTCATTTGAACGTTAGGTCCATGTTCACTGGCTTAAACGAATTTTCACTTTTAGTTCAACAAAATAATTTTGATTTAGTAATGGTCACAGAAACTTGGTTGTATGCCGGCGTCCCGCCAGAATCATTGACGATTCTTGGCTATAAAATTATTTGCAAAAATAGGCTGCAAGGCAGGGGTGGTGCCGGCCTAATGGCTTATACAAGAAGTACACTCTCATGTAGTGAAATTCTATTCGACTTTGAAGTGAGACAACTGAATTCATGTTCCTAAAATTAAAACCATCTAACCAGTTTTATTGTGTGGGAGCTATATATAGACCACCAAATACTCGGAGCGACTCATTTTTTAAAGACATAGACAATATTTTCTTCTTTGTATGTTGTATGTATATTACCGTTGCATGTCTTGGCGATTTTAATATTAATTTTTTTCAATATACCTCACCCTGTTTTAACATGCTTCAATACTTATAAATCACATAATCAACGAACCAACAAGAGTTTCTGGGAGCTCCACTATTCTGATTGATCTTATATTTCTCTTTTCTTCATTTATCTCAAAAAGCTCTGGGGTAATCGATGCAGATTTGATTTCCGACCACCGACTGACTTTTTGTGAAATATTAGTTCTAAAAAATAAAATAATTCCAAAAATAATTACGTATCGTTCTCTTAATCATTTTAACTATGCAAATTTTATCTCCGGTCTTTCAGCATTTGACTGGTTTTCAGTAATTAATAATAATAATATAGATCCTAAACTAACTATTTTTAATAATTTTATCATTTCTTTATTTGACAAGCATGCACCAGTACTCACACGTATAAGAATGTTAATCAAAGATAAATCTAAGGCTTCGCAAAAATATAAAATTTCTAAATTTCGGGGGGACTGGAGCAATTACAAACAACTGACAAACCTTACTGTATCTATGACCGAGCGTGAAAAGCAAAACTAACTAAATTCAGTAGCATTAGAAAATAATAGTCGTAAAACTTGGTCTGCTTTGCGCAATCTTATCATTCAATGTTATAACACTAGTCAGAAGGACTTACCTGATAGATTCGATTGACAAAAAAAAAATTACCTGTTAGTCTTTCAGATCCAAAAGCCATAAATACCTATTTTGCTTAATTTTTCCAGGATGCTACTAATAAATGTTATGATAAAATAACATTTTAAAACAGTAATATTTTTGCGGCAACTAATCAATTTTCTTTCAAACTCAGTGATATAATTAAAATAACAAAACTCTCCATGCTTTAAAGAAAGATTGCGTGGGTTCTGACGATATCTCTCTTAGGATGTTCCGTTACTGTAGCCCCCACATCGACGTAATTTTACGTCCCAGTAAAATTAGTAAATTTACTTTTCTTTTAAGCCTGAGGAATTTATCGAAGCTAACAATATTATAAACAGCGAGATGAATTTAATTAACAACTTATCTAAAGAACATAATTTAAAATTAAATCCAATAAAGATTCAAGTAATGATATTTGGTAATAGTACTAAATCGAATTATTTAAAAATGAATATGAGTATTTTTGTTGAGAATGTCAAGTTAAGTTTTGTTCAGTCAGCTAAAAACCTGGGAATTATTGTTGATTCAAAGTTGCGGTTTAGTGATCATGTGAGTGCGTTAAGACAAAGAGCTTTTTTAAATTAAAGGTTCTATTTGCAAACTGACATGTACTTAATTTTTATCTTCGAAAGATGCTTACGGAGTCTTTAGTACTCTCACAATTTAATTATAGTGATTTTATATATTTTCCGTGTTTAACTTGCATAGATAAAAGCAGGATACAGGTTATTCAAAATTCTTGCTGTCGCCTCATTTTTAATATGAGCAGAAAGGAACATATTTCGCACAAAGTAAATGAATTAAATTGGTTAAGAATGGAAAATAGATGGAGGCACCATCTGGGTTATTTGGTTTTCAACCTTCTAAATAATCCTGCCTCGAGCAGTTATTTAAGAGAAATTTTGCAGACCCGGTCGTCAACTCATTCTGTCAATGTAAGATTTAAACACAAATATACTATGCCTCGTTTCCGAACAGTAATTTTAAAAAGATCTTTTGCCTACAATGCAGTCTCACTACTCAACCGACTGCCTGATGAATTTAGACGTTTTAATTGTAATAAATTCAAATACAAACTTAAATATTTCCTGTTAGTAAACCAAAATTCTTAAAACTGAATGCCAGTGATTGTGACCATGGACCTGTTTTATTTTTTTTATGTTTTTATGTTTCATCTTTCTCTTTTAGCTAGCTCTATTCTCATTCTTTGCACTGCCAAAAATTAATACATTTACAATACCTGTGCCACCTTAATATAAATTAGTATGCTTTAATATTATTAAAATGTATAAAATTTTAAAGGTTTATGCAGGATAGTCGCATTTCTGGTTAAGTAGAATAGCATTCATTTGCTAGACTTCGCCAGGAGTTTTGTGATTCCATGCACTTTTCTGTCTCTGCAATTTCTTTTGAATATTTTTTTATTAAACGCCCTATTTATTTATTTATTTTATTTAAGAGTTGGTTGGTTATCATCCGCGTAATGATGAGATTTACAATGTTTCAAAAATGTTGAGAAATAACAGTATATATGTAGAAGAGATAAATGGACCCAAAATGCTACCCTGCCCGACTCCTCTTTTAACGGGTAAAGGTTTCTAGTAACTACCATTAAACAATGTTTCTTGTTGACAGTTGAACAGTTCTAAAGCACCATCTCCCAATCCAAAATATTTTAGGTATAAAGAAGATGTTAGGGATTTTTCATATCTCGTGATACTGATGGGAAGACAAACACTTATTAATTATAAAACGTATATGAGATACTAAATGTGGTAAGGTGAATATTAGCATTTTTATATTATTATTGTCAACTCCTGTGATATTGCTTTTAATGCTGTAGAGTTTTTTCCTACGAGCATGCGCAGAGTTGAAGTTTGCGTGCGCAAAGTAATACAAGTAAAACTACCCAAAAAGCTCATATTCTGACATTTTTGGATTTGAGTTATTTAAATTTTAGGGATTAATTTAAATAGGTGTTTTACATTTGTGTGCTTTTTTTTTGGATTATCGGTGATCGATCAATATTACAACAGTGTATTCCAGATTTATGTTGCCAGCGTATTTGTTTGTAGTATTGTATAGCAAAACTAAGTAGGTGAATTCATTTAAGACATTTTGTGCAATAATAAAAACTACAACTGCTTGTAAGGTTCGAAAATTTAGCTTTTTTATAGCGAAAAATACATATTTCAGTTATATTTTTAGTTTAGCTTTAGATAAATTGAAACAAATAACACTTTCCTAATATTTATTTTTTAGTTACCCTCTGTGATAAAAACCAAAATACGTATAAATTTATGATGAGAATAGCTTGGAAAAAATGATGACTAACATACCCGCCCTAATATCATAAAATAATAAATTTACAAACAAATTGGGAAAGTTAAGCAGGCTTTCCATTTTTTCGAATATTAAGGCTAAGAAGTCAAACAGATTTTTGTAGTTGTAGGTGCTTTCCAAAATAAATATTTTTTGTTCCAGGGTTGCATACATTATTACAACAATACAATTTATCGGCCTGCTAAGTCTTAAACCTGTATTATTAAAAAAAAAATCCTAAAGACTACAAACAACTACAATATAGGTGCAATTTTGTATATTAAGTTACAAATCTATATAACAAACAACAAACACTGTAAAACGTAGGCGTCGCGTACCGTTTTTTCATTAGATTGTAAAAAAATTATAAATATAATGATGATAAGTTACCAGATGTTATCCTGGAGGCTGCAAATATTACAAGTTTAAATTTATTGTTAGCGAAATCTCAACAAAAAATATGAGAAACAATATAAGAATTTTGGAAACTGGTGTCAGAATAAAGGGACAAGTAGTGTTAATAAGGAGAAGTTCCTGGCCTATTCTGCGGTCTTGCAAAAAATATTCCAGCCAAATACTATATAGAATAAGTACAAGTCAAACAGAGAGAGTCTGTGTGCGGGAGAGACAGAAAACCACTGAAACAACGAATGTACACTCCGAACAAACATTTTTATTCGTATAGAGTAAAGATCAAGTTGATATTACGTTATGTTGAAGTATTACTGTTTTAAATCCGGGCGCTATTTGCTAAAGTTTTTTTTTATTTTGATAATCAAATAATGTTGAAATTATTTTTAATAATGTATATAAAAATATAACAATCAATAAAAAGCGTATAATATTTTATTAAGTAGGTATATTTAACAACATACTATTAACTAGAAATATAGGTAAAAATGATTCTATAAATTCATGAATGTTGATGATTTATTAGGGGTAATAGAGTTATCGTCTTCACTAAAATGGTCGTCGTCGGAATCATCCTTACTTTCTAAATCGGTGTCTGAATCTTCATCCAAATTGATAATTAAATCTTCAACAATGATGTCAACCATAGGCTCATTTGCCAAAAATTCCTTCTCGAAACGGATCGCGCGATCACAGCGACTTTTCCATTGTTCAGCAGTAAATTGGTGAAAAAATCCCAATAAGTCGCGACCTGTTCAAAACTAAAAGATACGTTTTTTTGCGACGTATTCTTTTAATGCTGTTCAAACTAATTCAATTGGATTGAGATACGGATGGCAAGGAGGCAATCTTACTACAGAATGGCCTTTTGTGGTAAAAAGCTCATCGATTTCGTAACATTTGTACCTGGGCTTAAAATTTTTAATAATACCATATAGCTCAGGTTTTAACATATCTTCAATAAAGGAAATATTTCGAAGCCTTAGCCACTACTTCATGTCCTCTTTTCTAGTAGAGCTTATAGGCATTTTTTCTTTTTGTTTGTTAAGGTAAGGTGCATTGTCGATAACAACAACGCTTCTTGGGGGTAAATTTGGAATTAGCTTTTTAGTCACCCATTTCTTATACATATCAAAATTCATTTCGTTATGGTAATCGCCAGAATTGGAGCTAGATTTCCATCTAATATATGCATTTTTTACAAATCCACCTTCGCCACCTGCATTTACGATAATCAGAAGGGAACCTTTAGAAACAGGTTTTTTTATTCCGTTAGTACTGTCATCATTCCATGCTTTCTGATGAGTATGCGTGGAATGAATGTAGGTTTCGTCCATATATATAATTGGTCTTCCTTATTGCCTGTAAGTGTGCATTTTTTTCAAAAATTCTATTCGTAACAGTCTAACGGGTTGACACTCCATCAAGATCATTCTATTACTTTTAATTTTGCGCCATCGAAAACCCAATTTATGAACTTCTTTTCGCAAGCTGTATTGGCATCCTTGATATCCCGTGTCTTCCGAATTTTTTTTATGGATTCCTTTTAAAGTTGGCGCACACTTCTCGGTGATATGATAATTAATTATCGCTCTACGCAGAATAGCACGATCAGAGTCATCCAATGCGACTGCTGATTTTCTATTTTCCCTCTTCTTGTTTGGACTCAAAAAAACTGCATTTTCAGTGTTTTTCATTTTATTATATTCAGACTTAATACGCCTAACATTCCTAATGTTCATTCCAGTGGCTGAGGCAACACGTTCTTGAATCTGATTTTATTTTAAAAAATAAAATAAGTTTTTATTAATATGTGCAAAACCCATTAACCCCTCAAATACCGGTCTGCAGACTACTTCTTTATTTTTCTCGAAAACGGCTAATTGAAATGAAAAATGCCAAAATTGTTTAGAATTAAATAATGTCAATAGGGCTCTATTTTTTCATTAATTTGCTCAGGCGCTTTTATTTTACCAATAAATACAGAAAGCTACTTTCTGTTTTTTAGCATATTGACAGGGGCGTAACTATTGAGGGGTCTGGGAGGGGCGAGGCCTCACCCAATGTTTTCTTGAATTGGCCATTTCTTCCATATTTTTAATGACAAATTTAAAATTTTACATTCAGAAAATAAATCTAAGAAACTAAATTTCTTAGAAAGTGTGGAAATTAACAAACTTAAACATAGCGGCAACCTTTTAAATGAACAATAATTAGACTTAAACACAAAATTTATAACGGTACCTATATATTAATAATAATCTCTTGTACTCTTACAAATAAACCACTCAAAATTTGTTTTTATAGCGGTAGATTATATTAGCAGTATTTCTTTCTTTTTATTGTACCTCTATTTAGACCTTGTTATAAACCTATAAACAAAGCCGCTTGATGTGTCTGATTCCGACAATGTTTATGAAACCATTTCTATAGCCATTTGTAATTTTATTATTCTTAGGTACTTGGTTCACACCTTCTAAGATGTTTTCAGCTGTTAATTTCGAGAAAGCGATTAGTTCACTCGATTTTTTCTGGTTGGAAAAAGTAGCACCTTCAAAATTTATTTCGCATACCAAATTTCAATTAAATATCTTAAGGGGTTTTGCAAATATTAGTAAAAAAGCTTTGTATTTTTTAAATAGTTATAAAACAATGTGTTAGAATTTCATTTTCTCGAAAACGGTCCATTACATCAAAAAACACAAAAGGCGACATTAAGTATTTTGAGTTGCTAATTGTAAAAACTGAATTAGTTTTTAAAATAATCAGTGGCGTACTATAAATTTACTAAAATCAAAATTGGAATTCCTGACCGTGCGCATGCCTATGACTCGCTAGCTCTTCTTTCACTTTCTCTCTTTTTCATGAATATATTTTTTCAACTGAAGAAAGTAGCATTTCAAACACTTATTTTATCTAGTAAGTTTCAATAACATATGTTAAGGGGATTTCGAAATATTAATAAATATCCTTATTTTCTCAAAAAGTTTAATACCGTGAATCTCGAAAACGAAGCATTTTAGACCTTATGGTTACACGAATTTTTTTTCTTAAAATGAGCTCAAGAATTAGCTTTTAAAGTTTGACTACGTACTTAATTAACACCCTATATAATACAATATAATTGTTAGTGTTTTATTACTTCTTTATCTTTGAAATTTCTCAGGTAATTAGGCTTTCGATTAGTTTAAGTATGTCAAAAGGCATTAAAAATTTGAGCATAACTAGGATAGGTTAATTGCATTTTTTTTTATTACAAAAGCCTAGTATTTACACATAATTTAAAATTACTCGCTATACTCATATTTGTTGGGAATAAAGCAATACGACTAACCCAAATTAACGTTTAGTATCCGACTAACGTATGCTTAACGATTTATTTTAAACTTAAACTCGATAAACAAATATATCAACAAAAATATAATTTCTTAAGTAACATAAGTACTAACCTTTGAAATGGATATTAGATAATTTCTAGCGTTTGCTTCATCTTCCATAAATTTTAAAACATTACTGATAATTTCTCGGACTTGACCAGATAACACTTTATTATTCACTTTGCTTTTGAAAGGCATTTTATATCAAAAAATAACACCGCAATTACCAAAATTAATGCGCTTTTATAAGTACCTTACTGTATTAAGAATACGATAAGGATGCACTATCAAAAGTGAGCTCCTGATGGAAGGCAGAGCTTTGTCCACTGCGCACCCAATTTTCAGAGGCCAAGCTAAAATCTTCGAGTTGTACCCCATGTTAAAGAGCGTTTTAATTTAATTCGTTTCTATTTTTTTGTGACTAGAAATTGTAATTGACAATTTTTGTAGTCTTACTTATCCCAGAAGATAACGTCCTACTTAGCTGTTATTTAATCCCTCAACGTAGTTTAAAGTTGCCAGTTTTCATTGTTTAAGAACGCTTCTCACTTTGCTAATTCGAAGTAAACGGAGCTGAAGTTAATTTTGATGATAAAAAATGCTTTAATTTATCATTTTAAGCAATCTAATTGAAGAAGTTATAAGAACTAAAATTTCGAAGTTTTTCTTGACAACTGCAGTCATTGGTTTTATATATATATTTATTTATAAGAAACATTGTATCATTTAGAAAACAGTTACTTGACCATGACATATACGGGGTGTCCCAAACTCGACGTGCCTGACTGATATATCATAAGAAAACGGGAAATCAAAACAGATTTATTATTAAAAAATTTTAAAGTTGGTAGATGTGACGTTATTCATATTTTTTTTAATCGAGTAGTCCATGGAAACCGTGGAACTGAATTGCCATTGTGACAGTTAGTAAAACTGAACTTATGTCAGAAACTTTTATTGTTCTTCCTTTGGATACTCACTATTAAACACGTAATTTTTTCTTCAAAAGCTATTTTGTTATACCATGAAAGATATCCAGAGCGTCACCTTCCTAATAAAAAAATACATTTGTAAGACTGGAAAAAAACCTTGGGACAAAACCAAGAAGTGTTTTCTTTCAGAAAAGGATAAGATATTCAAAAAAGGGTTTATGATGGCCATGCAGTAGGTGCAGTTTTATGGTATTTTGAAGAACGTCCTAGAATAATTTGTGGACTTGCCTTTACTAGATGAAAATTCATTGTCACTGGTATAATAAATAACTAAATATTATAAAACAGATTGCAGTTAATAATGATTTTTTTGTGATTTTCTAAGAAAAGACATTAATAAGTTTAGCACATTAACAAATACGGGAAAAATTAGCACTAAAATATGGAAATATCTGAAAAAAAAAATCATAAAGTAGCTTTTTGTACAAATAATACTTTAGGTAGATATATTAAGAATAACAAATATAATACAAATAAAGACCAAAAATCTGGGGTATATAAATATTTGTGAAAAAGTGTATAATTATAATAAACGCATATATAAAAAACACAAAACATCTCATATTAAAAAAATAGATTCTAATTACGCAAAATACTTACTAGAAGCAAATCACAATATATCAATGAATTTAAAAAGTTGCATTCAGTCAGTAAAAGTTACATGTTAAATTACTCGGAAAGTGTAGAAATTAATAAAGATAAACCGAAATATTTTATTGAACGAGCAAATTGACTTAAACGGCTCCCCATTGTTGAAGCTTTATACATAATGTCTGCTTGGGTTAAGTAGGTAGACACTTAACCCTTCAAATAAAAAGTAACTTGGATTTAAGTCTATATTTCAAGCTCACATCATTTATAAAAAAGCAAAATGTACTATTGTTTACCAATTATTACCCAATTAGATCTATTTTTTTTAAAGAATATAATTTACAAAGATAAGAGCAATACTATTTAAGAATTAGAAACCCGTTTCAGACGTAGTTTGGAAAAAGTGACGCGATGACATATATTCAATGACCTTAGAAGTGTTAAGAAGCGCTGCGGAGAGTGCTTGGCGAATAATGGTTGAAGTTTAATAGAGAATGGTATTTAAAGCGTTAAACAAATTTACTTAGTTGTTTTGTTTAAAACACATTTATATTGAAAACATAAAAAAATAATCAATTTAAAAAATGAGTATTTTGTAAAAACTCAGATACTGAGTGTTAAGACGTAAGTCAAAAACTGAAATACATAGAATAAAAGACGCCACTGAATTTCATCTAAAAAAAAACTACATAAAGCACCAATGTACTCTTTTTTTTATCTCCAATAATAAGCGAGATACAGGACCCTATCAAAAAGGCCAATTTTCGAAAACACCTCGTAGCTCAATAACGAATCAAGTTGCTATGATCAGTAAGCATGGTTAAGGTTTATCTGTAAATCGAACTTGAAAATGTTCAATTTTCTATGTAACAAGTACAGTTTTGCCAGAACTCAATAAAAGCATCGAAAAAATACACCACTCTGGACAGATCTGCTACAAAACAGTCATAATTAAATAAAAAAAGTCTCTGTACGTCTTACAAGACAGTTTAGGGTTTTGTTTCCGAAAATTGACTAGATTCCACTACACAAATTTAAAAACCTCTGAACTGCTGCGATTTAGAGGGAAGAAGCAACAATAAGATCTATCAAACTTTGAGATGTATCACTAACTCGGGTGGCTTCAGTGATGACGTGAGTTAATCCATATTTTTTAAGAATATCGTTAAACGTTAAGAACCCGTATTGCTATTATTGCGCAAAAAATCTATGTAAAAATCACCTCCAAAAACTAGAAAATCATAATTGGGTAAAAGACAAATTCAACTATTTTTCAAAATATCTAAGCTAGTCTGTAAATTAGCCAAGGAAGGTCTGTATAATGACCTTCCTGCCATCTACGAGGCATGTTTTTTAAGTAAGTACCGTTTTGCGATTCCGCCGCCGCCGCAGCGCTACGGTCGGCGTTCCGCGCATGCGCGCTGGTTACCTACCTCTCTTGTCTACGCACAGACGCCATTACAGTCTGATTCTTCATTGTATACGTTGTTTATTGAGTGTTTAAGATGCCTCCGACAATCGTGAGTCCCGCCGATTGTGAAGTACGTGCTGTTATACAATTTCTTAGTGCTAAAGGCGTAAAACCGATCGATATTCATCGTGAGATCTGTGAAGTTTACGGACAAAACATTATGAGTGATGGAATGGTAAGGAAATGGGTGAGAGCATTTAAAGATGGCCGCACAAATGTGCATGATGAAGAACGGAGTGGGCGTCCTTCGATCGTTAATGAAGATTTGGTGCAGAAAGTGGACGAAAAGGTGAAAGAGAACAGACGCTTTACAATTTCATTATTGTGCGACTACTTTCCTCAATGTTCTCGTAGTGTTTTGTACCGCATTGTGACACAGTGGTTAACCAGTCAGGCGGCAGAATTTTATGAGGAGGGTATTCAAAAACTAGTGCCACGTTATGACAAGTGCCTCAATATTCACGGAAATTATGTAGAAAAGTAGATTAAGGTACAGGCTTTCATGTAAAAATAAAATTATTGCGATATCTTTGCACGTTTTTTTTTAAATTCCAAAACGGTACTTACTTAAAAAACATGCCTCGTATATTTACTATAACCCAAAACTGCCCAAGGTAGTCATTATCATTGTCGCCATTGTCAATAAGAGTAAATTCAAAATTATTTTTAATATAATATCCTACTCCGCCGCCTCTGGCATAACCATCTCGTCTAATAAGTTCATATTGATCTATACACAGTCCTCTGTTAGAAAAACCTTTATTTAGCCATGTTTCAGATCCTGTAAAAAGAGATCTAATAATAAAATGCGAGAACTTAGTATCATTGTCCTGCATTTTGAGATGGACATTTTAGCATTAGTCTTACGAGTAAATGCTAGGAATTGTGCTTTCCTCTAGTCAAAATTAATATTTCCAGGAAAAACAGGGGCTCAAAAAATATTGATCTAACACCGGAGGTACTTGGTCTTTATACCGATTTGTCAAAACAAGATGAAAAATATAAGGATATTACCAAACTTCTTAATAATATTTATAGAGAAAAATTAAAACTATTTTATACACAACAAAATGACAATCATTCAAAATTCAAACAATAAATCAAAAGCTATGTGGCAATTGATTAAGAGCTTACAAAAAAAAGGTCAATCCAAAAATGAAATTAGGATTGTTAATAATAGCTAATTGGTTCCAAAAAATGTGATGGCAGATAATTTTAGGTTTACTGTTAGGAAATCGTGGTTCTTGGGATTAGATCGCGTCAAAGTGGAATCACTTTCCGACGTTTCGCCCTCGATTGTACGAGGCGTCT
Organism: Kuschelorhynchus macadamiae; assembly: GCA_030620095.1. Classification (NCBI taxonomy): domain Eukaryota; kingdom Metazoa; phylum Arthropoda; class Insecta; order Coleoptera; family Curculionidae; genus Kuschelorhynchus; species Kuschelorhynchus macadamiae. The sequence continues at coordinate 973,494 of JAUTXW010000204.1, forward strand.
TCAGGGATCTTTACTACACGCGATCGAAACACTAAATAAGCTCGGAGAGACCCAGGCCGGCTATTTATAGTCGACCTGTGTTTACCGAAGCGTGACTCGATGTAAAGATCGGTTTCCACGTATGATGTAGACTGAAGCCCGTATCTCTGTTAAAATTGTTAGGATGCTTATAAATTATAACAGATTCTCTAATTTTCCGTTTATAGAATCTCGAAACCGATGCAAGAACTTTGGTTTCTTTTACATTTATGACATGTCTAGTAGAATGTTGGTGTTCAGATACAGCAGATTGAACAATTTGTTCCTTTCTGATACATCGTTCATGTTCCTTAAGCTTAGTCTATATGGTTTGTCCATTTTCTCCAATATAGACATCACCACAGGAATAAGGAATTGAATATACTCCTTCCGTTTGGAAAGGAATAATGGTGATCGCAAACAATGTCCGATTTTCTTGTGTGTGTTGAAGATTGTACGTATGCTGGACAGGCGAAGTAGCCTTGTAATCTTGTCTGTGGTTCCGTGTATTAATGGAAGAACTACACTTCCCATCGGTAATTCCTTATTAGTATCAATTTCGAATGAATTACTACGTTTTCTAATTGATCGTCTAATATCCTTAGTGCAATATCCATTCCCTCTTAAAGCTTGAGTTAGCTTCTCTGTTTCCGTTTGTAAAGACTTTTGGCCACAAATCGCTAGGGCTCTGTAAACCAATGAATTAATAACTGATTGCTTTTGTGCTGGATGATGATGTGAATTTGCGTTTAAGTACCTGTTCGTATGCGTTGGTTTTCTATATACAGAGTGCCCAAAATACCATCCGCGTTCCTTTGTACAAGAACATCTAGAAAGGGAATCGTGTCTTCTGATTCAATTTTCATTGAATCCATAAATTTTGTATTAGCGTGTTGTTGAGTCAGATCATTGAATCCATAAATTTTGTATTAGCGTGTTGTTGATTCAGATCATCAAGAGACCCAGGGACGTTTTCTGGACCATGTGGCCATATTACAAAAATGCCGTCTACATATCTGAACCATGATTTTGGTTTTAATGGAGACGACTCTAAGGTTTCCTTCTCAAAGGCTTCCATGAAGATATTGGCTACCGCTGGTGACATCGGAGAACCCATGGCTGCTCCTGAGGTTTACCCATAGAAAGTTTCTTGAAAGATAAAATACGTTGATGTAAGACATGCTTCATGGAAGCCTTTGAGGAAAAAGCCTTAGAATCGTCTCCATTAAAACCAAAATTATGGTTTAGAAACGTAGACGACACTTTTGTAATATAGCCACGTGGTCCAGAAAACCTCCCTGGGTTTCTTCATCATCTAAATCAACAACATACTAATATAAAATTTACAATGGAAATTGAATCATAAGGCACGATTTCCTTTCTAGATTTAAACTTGTACAAAGAAAAGGGGATGGTACTGGATGGGACATTTTGTATATAGAAAACCAACGCATACGAACATGTACTTAAATGCAAATTCACATGATCATCCAGCACAAAAGCAATCAGTTATTAATTTATTGGTTTATAGAGCCCTCGCGATTTGTGACCAAAATTCATTACAATCGGAAACAGAGAGACTGACTCAAGCTTTAAGAGGGAATGTATATTGCACTGAGGATAGTAGACGATCAATTAGAAAACATAGTAATCCTACTCCACGGAATGATACTGATATGAATGAAGTGTAGTTCTTCCATTTATACATGGAACCACAGACAAGATTACAAGGTTACTTCGCCGGTCCAACATACGTACAATCTTCAACACACATAAGAAAATTGGACAATGTTTGCGATCGCCAAAGAACATTATTCCTTTCCAAACGAAAGGAGTATATGCTATTCCTTGTTCTTGTGGTGATGTCTATATTGGAGAAACTGGACGATCCATATCGACTAAGCTTAAGGAACATGAACGATCTATCAGAAAAAAACAAATTGTACAGTCTGCTATATCTCAACCCCAACATTCTACTGGACATGTCATAAATGTAAAAGAAAACAAAGTTCTTGCATCGGTTTCGAGATTTTATAAACGGAAAATTAGAGAATCTATTGAAATTTATAAGCATCCTAACAATTTTTATAGAGATACGGGCTTCAGTTTACATCATACGTGGAAACCGATCGTTACACCGAGTCACACTTCTAATGACTTGATTTTTCATTTGGAGCAAACTTCATCAGGTGTAACAGTTGTGTCATTTGCCCATGATACCAATATTGTTGTTGTAAGGAACGATGCTCATTCACTTAAAACTACTACTGAGATGGTTTATAAAAATGCTATACTTTGGTCTCAAAAAAACTGTCTAAATCTTAGCGAAAACAAAACTAAGTTTTTTGTCTTTTCGAACACTAAGCAAAACCACTCGCAAAATTTGCAAATTGACAATAATTGTCTCATAGAATCATCTAACTTATGTGTAATGCTGGCCCTAAATTTTGACGAAAACTTACGATGGCTGGATCACATCGAAAACCTCTCAGTTAATTTAAGGCAGAATTACTATGCACTAAAAACTTTATCTAATTACTGTAGTCAAAATGTTCTTTTATCGATATATTATGCAAACATACACAGTCGTCTATCCTATAGCATAATCAATTGGGCAGCAGGTTCGGACGTGCAAAGAGTGTTTTTATTGCAAAAGTATGCAATTCGAATTATATTTGAACTTTCCTACAGAGACTATTACTATAAAAAATTTTAACTGTTGCAGAAATTTACATTTTAAAAATTTGTACATTTGTTTATCAGAATAAGGACTTCTTCCAATCGAACCGCACTTTATATAATTATAATACTAAAAATAAAGAATTATTATTGCCTGTTTCTTATAAGACAACATTTATTCAAAAAAACATATTCTATAATGGTTGCAAATTTTTTAATAGACGTAATGATGTAAAACAAGCTGCTTTGTTAGCTTTATTTTACAGAAAAAGCTTAAAACTAAGGCGAACAATATACGTATTTATTAATAAAACTACAAAAATACACTTTCCAATGCTAACAAAGGAAACATCGACCGAACAGTACAAGGCTCATGATATTCTGACGAACTGAGATTACATCATCCTCTCTTATCCAAATCGTCATGAATCACCACATGTACATGCAAATTCGATCAATATATATATGTATTATATAATAGTCTGACCTCGGCGCTAACATGCTACTTTAAGAATTTTTAAAAGTAAATTAAGAAGTCTTCATATTAAAATGAACTACTATACTGTGCAAGAGTTCTTGAGTTAAATATTTTTATGCCGAGCGTCTTGTATTTTTTTGTATATTCTTGTATATTTTTGATACTTTTTGTTTTAGAGTTTGACATGTATATACCACTTTATACAAATTAGTTTAATAATTATTGGTTTGACTAGTTAAATTGAGGAAATAAAATTATTATTATTAGAAATAAATAATAATAATATAGAATTACTCTATATTAAACTGTGCAAAAAATATAGCTAACAATTCGACGATATGAACCGTAAATCGACAATTTTTACTATGTTTTTACTGACACCTTGTGAAATCCATAACAAGTGTAATCCGTTTTAAATTCGTTAAAACTGAAAATACATCCTAAAGAACAAAATTCTACAAGCTAATTCCCTTAGCGCAGATTATCTCTGTGAATTTTTAATGGCAGCTGAACAATTAACTTCTCTCTCTCTTTGCAGGTCGGAAAAATGTGACTGCTAAATTATTTATCCATTTGCTCAAGAGAAAAACGAGGTTCCGCTGCCATTTTAGGGAGAATTGGGGAGAAGCCCTTTCTCAGGTGTATAGAAACTCACCACTTGTCCTGTAATTAAGGGCCTTTTATATTAGTTAATTTTAAACAGTTTGTCAGTGGTAGAGCCATTTTTTTTTTGGTGTAAGGTAAAATTTCCGATTTGTATTAAATTATAGCTATACCCAGTTATTTCTCGTTAAAGTAAAAGCAATTATTTCTACTAAGTTCAATGAATGTTCAATTTCATGAAATATTTGCTTAAGCTTTCGTAGTGACGATACTAGATGCCTAGTCGCATAGACTGAGGAGGAGGCCATAGGAGCGGGGCACTATGGAGAATGGTATAACAAAGACATTAAAAATACATTCTGGCAATGTAGTAACCAAGGTGTTTTGTTAATTTGGTTTACTAGTGTGCATATTAAACTTTTATATAATGTAAGTATTTAACAAAATATAACTAAGACATTTAATTTTTTTAGTGTTAAATGAAGATTGTTTTCACATGTGGCGAATTCGAGTATTTTTAAATGTTATTTTAGAAGTAAATATCTTATTGAATTTTGTAAACAGATAAGCTTATCTCATGTAGATTTCAAACAACTTAAAATTTTTGATTCTGTAGAAAAATATCTGCATGCATTTTTAGAGGAGAAAAAACTTTTAGCAGTTACGCACGTTTCCCCATGCCTCTAATATTATGTTAATTTGTAGCTCATTAGTCACATTAAAAAAAACCAGCTGTAGCTTCTTCCGAAGTTATTCTGGAAAATATGGCAGGTCCTGACTCTAAAAAGACCTAAAATTCCAAGTTCACATCCTACCCTCTAGCGCCTAAACGGCTTAATATAGACCAAAAGGGTTTGCATGTTCCTGTCTTAGTTTTTTATAAGCTATCGAATAACACTAGAGACATACAAATTGTTTGAATGAAGGTTCCATCGTTTGGATGCATATGAAAGAGGAAAAACTGTCATTTTTCAAATGTCAATATTCCAGAGATAGGAGATAGATAGATGAGTTATGCTATAACAAATAATATGCTAGATATCGCCGTATAATCCAAATATGGCATTATATAAAAGGTTTTCCATTATAAAAAACTAAAGTGGTCTTCAGTTGTTCTCAGCAAATTCTTACGATCTAAAAGAAACGTTACAACTTTTGTATTTGAACTTATTTCCTATATATTATAATAAAACCGCCAAAGCTTGTCAAAGGATGAGGAACTACCCTTAGACATTATAAAAGTTCGTTTTTTCTTATTTTTCTTAAGTAGAAATAATGCGTTCCTTTGGGAAATCTGAGTTAATGTGCATCCTATATAGTCTATTAGTGTCATCTTATCTTTTTCAAAAATTATTGAAAAAAAAGGCCTAGTGACGGCGAGGTTTCTTAAATAAACACACTGAATATGCAGGCTATTAATTTTAATACAATATTCAGAGTGTTATAGTTTGAATAACAGTTATAGTTATAGTTGAATAAAATCATCAAAAGCTACAAGCAACCATGTATTATATTAAAAATAAATCCCTGTGAGAAATAATATTTGTTGAATCTATATAATAGCTTTTGGCTTTCACCCTTATAACAACTACTATGTTCATGCAAAGGTTGGAAGTAATTTCTCTAAGACTAGACAAGGTATGGATTTTTGATATAAATCAGACTCATATTTTCCATGATGCGGCGCTGCACAGTGTGGAAAATCGGCCATATAGTACGACATAGTTATTCAAGCATTGATTTAACGTTTTTTAAACTACATATAATACTGGTTTAGGATAGATAACAAGATTTTTTGCAAAAAAAATATAAACAAGATGCCGGTCATTAAAATGGCTTCAGTTTTTACTAAAAATTTAATGTTTTTGTGTAATTTAAAATCACAAATGCATGAATCGTTGCTTTAAACTTATTATTAACTAATAGCTAAAAGCAGCATAAAAAATTAAGATATAATTTTTTTTAGGTTCAGTTAGATATTACAATATTGATCGGTAAGGTATAAAGGATGTTTTGTTAAATATTGCTTTGTTTAAGTTATGTAGAATTGTAAGTACAAAGTATCATTTTGTACTTATAATTCTATCCTAGTTTCTCTTCTATCAGTTACATAAACTATAAAACAACTTTTAGACTAAACATTATGTAGCAGATAATGTTTTATAAAAGCTCACTACTTATGCACCTGCACCCAAGCAACCTTTATTTTTTTTTTTTGATACTGGTAACAAAACGTTTAAATAAAAATTAATTAATTAGGTATACTTTTCGTGATAAATAATGTGGCATTATAACTCTTAATTTAGTTTTATCACGATGTTGCATGTAAAACTTCTACAGAGGGATCAAAAATCCATATTTTTAAAATGGGTTCGCCATCTTGAATTTTAAAAAGATGACAGCTGTAATACAAAATTCCGAAATTTTGCACCTTAGTCTTTGCAAAACGTTTACCGTTATAATACCCGGACGATTCTTTACAAAGTTCTGGTCATATAAAAATCGTTTTTTTTTGGTGCAGTCAATAGCAATTAAGGAGCCATACTTAAAGCCATATAAATGTCGAATGGGCACCAATAAGCAGCTAATTTTTTAGTCTTTGGTTCAAAGGGATCCTTCTTTATATGTCTATATAAAAATTAAACCAAACTTCGACAAACTATTTTTTGCATGCTCTACAAGTTAAAAAAAAGTACATAAATATAGTAATACCTAAAAAGACCCCAAATTTCTGAGATAAGGGCATTAATATTTAAAAAGTTTTAATACCGTAAAAAAGTTTGATTATAAACAGTAATTATGTAGGAAATAAGAAAAACATTTGCTATGTTTAATATCATATTTTCTGTTTTGAAAATTATGTATAGAAACATGTTAATTTCAAATTTAAGGCCTCCCATCCGAAAATTGTAATTATATTTTTGTTTCTCAGTTGCATTTTTCTATCAGTAACACTATCTTAAATATAGATTGCTAGAATATGTTAAGAATATTACAAAATTACATTTGGGGTTTATGTCGTGCTAGACGGCCGATTTAACACACTGTGCGCCGGCGGCAAAAGTTGAAATGAAAACAAAACTAATGGGGTTTTACATTTTGCAAGTTTATCTTTTGTTAAAAATTTTGATCTGTATCTGAGTTTTAAGAAATGCTTTGTTATATAAGTTATAATTTGTATATACAAAGGATCCAGATAACTCCTTAAATGGAAATATCTGGGTTATTTTGAAATTAGAAAAAAATGTTCCAAACAAAAATTGTTTGGTTCCATCAACCTTTTCATATGTTTATATTTGAATGTCTACAGGTTGTGTCAAAAAAGCAAGGCAAGTACCAACTTTGTTTTCTTAACATAAATGGAAGGCTTTAGAATCACGAAATATTACGATTTTTCGGATACAATTGTTCACGTATTTAGATATTTGCTGCTACCTAGAGGTGGAGGTTTATTTTTTTAATGTCATGATATTAATATTTATCAGATTTACAACTTGTATCATTTTTATTTTGTGCTGATACTTAAAAAATTAATCATTCGAATGCTGGAAGGATCAAAATAGTCGAGCTTTATTTTAAGAATAATAATACTGCTACAAGAACGCGATAATCATATGGGGAAAATATTCAGAATGATCAGAGAATACCATCTGTACTAACTACAATTCATACAAAGAAGTTATTGCAAGAAACAGTGTCTTAAAGAAACAAGAAAAGGACAAAACAAAGAAATTAAGAAAGGGATCTTAATATATTAATTTATTTTCAAAAAAATCTATCAGAGACTGTGTGAGAAATATAGACCTCGAAACAAGAAAGTTAGTTATAGAGCAGTCAGAAGAACTTTATATTAAAATGGATACCACGGTTTTAAAATTAGGCTAGTTCAACAATTGAAAGACGAACAAAAAAGAAGGAGACACGAATTTGTTCAAATTGTAAGAGCAAGTCTTAATCAAGATCCAGATTATTTCAATAAAAATGTATGGGCGGATGAAGCGATATTTACCATTTCCTGTTTTTATAATCGGGAAAACTGCTACAAGCTGACAAGCTAATTGCCTTTAAATGGGCACTTTTTCGATGAACTATCACTTCAAACTCGGCAAAATACAATTTAACAAGACGGTGTACCTCCCCATAATATCGTGGCAGTAAGAGACTTTCTTCAAAATAATTATCAAGTGTAGATGGGGAGATTTGGGATATTACCTGGCCCACGACAAGCCCAGACTTAACGCCCATGGATACCTTCCTATGAGACTATTTGAAAAAAAAACAGTTTATACAGAAAAAAAAAATAATATTAATATTAATTTATTTCAGTTTTACAATCATTACATTGTGTACACAAGCACATAAACATATTTTTCGTACATATGTATTATTCTTATAAATAAGTTGATGACTGTGACGAAGAAAGCAAACGTCTCGCGCTAAACTCTGAAACACAAGGCTTGTATTTCAGGTTTGTGTTGCGAGGCTTCTGCATGTATCAAATCAAGATAAGCGATTGTGGAGCAATTGGAGGCAGGGGTGGCAAAAGGCAGGGGCAGAATAGATAGAAAGAGAAAAAGAGAACAACTGAAACATGTAAACAAATTAACGAATGAGAATAATAATTTTAAAAAACATTATTTTGTCGCTTATGTATTGCCACACTCTTTTTCTGTTTGATACAGTAAGTGGTTGATTAAAAGAGAGGCAGTAAAGTTAGTGTGCAAATCACCGACTGCTCAGGGAGATTGGTTCGTTTTCTATTTATAACAGCGCCAACAGTTCTTTACCAGTTGACTGTTAACCGCTCTAGATGTTATGAGTACCACTCCTCAAGACCACTCAGATAAAATTAATTAAAGTTAATAGTAAAAAAAACAAAAAAAGCATATTCAACAAATAACTTTTATTAACTTAAGTTCAGTGCTCCCCAAAATATTTCCAGAAATATGTATCTCCTGTAGGTTATTTTATATAACATATAAAAGAAATTGGCCTTAATTGAAGTTTTTTTTTTAAATGACAATTGATTGTGTAATGATCCCATGTTAATCAGTTTTCATACCTCATATGCTGGGAGAAAAATCTAAAGTATACTCAAATAAAGATCACTATCCAAATATTAGACCAACTGGGTAAAATGTTTTATGAATATAGCTAAAGAATCACAAAACAACAAACTAAATGTTCAATAAAACCTGAAAATTAAGTAATACGGATGAGATAAGAAATTTTCAATCAGTAGTATTAATGGTAGGTAAAAGTAATAGACTCCAAAATCTATAAATGTTTATAAAGAAAATCTTTAAGTTGTTTTAATTTACCGAACAATTTGATCTAACAGTAAACATTTATCAAAAGATGCAAAATAATCAAGCAATTAATTAACTTCATTAATTCAAATACAATTAACGATAATAGAATAAAAGAAAAGATTATGTGAATCTAAGAGCAAGCAAATAACAAGAAAAATGTATATAACTAAGTTTCAAATCCAATCACCAATATTACCTAACAAATTGTCACCATTGTTTTATATCAAAATACCTTTCCAAAGCAAGTAAATACATATATTCCAGTAGTGTTCCCTGTCTATAACACTTCTTATATACCTTGTATAAACTAACTAGATCTTATAAGTTAAAATTTCAAGATGTGATCACACTTTACAACAACACTGTATCTTAAAGTATATTATACAATCAAATATTGGCAGAAACCTATAGACTATTGTTTCATAAACTTATACTGTGATGTTCCGTATCTTAAAGCCTACTATACGGTCAAATGTTGACAAAAACCTATAGATTATTGTGTCCTAAACTTATAATGTGATATTTGAGTATCAGCATGAGTTATAAAGTAAAAATAATTTTATTAACAACACCAATAATCATTGTTTATGCACACCAGCAGTAGTTAGAACTTTATATCAAAAAGTATACTCTACACTCAAAAGAAACAGAAAAAGTCATAAAGTTGATCAGCAATAAACAATAAAGTCAATTCAGCACAATGGATTAAATTAAAATACTTATCTAAGTGTCTATCAGCATCGGTGACTTAGATCAGCAGTCTATGATGTAAGTATCATCGAAGACATTTCCAGCAGGAAAACTGGGTACGTGCACACTTAAGTACTAGGTAACAGACTTCTGCTCCACTTACAAAGACACATCCAGGTTCAAACCCTGGTTAGGAGAATAGGAACAAGAAGTAGAAGAGGAGGGAGCAGAAGAAAAAAAACCCTAGAATAGTACAAACGTCTAAGATTTACACCCCAAATATAAGTCTGTTTAACAACTCAACACCCAGTATATCAAATAAAGAAAATAATTCCAAACAAAAATGTATCAATATTTCCCAGCTTGACTTCATTTAAACCAATTTATCCAAATTACAAAAAATCTTAAGTCATTCTATTATAGAAATTCAAAATATTAGGCTCGTACATGTCTATTACGATACATAATATAATCAACTACAACCCCTTAACATTATATACAAAATATAAGCAACATATCTATTAATTAATACTAATATAGGTACATTACAGCCCTTATAGTGAATAGTAACAAGAATCCACCATTAAAATCTTGTAAATATCAATACAAAATGTCATTACTCCAGTATAAGTAAGCTAATATAAGATGTTACAGATAGAAAATGTAAATCACTGATACAATATTGTTCAATTTTGCCAAATTCGTTAAAGCAGATAGCATGTATTTATATCTTATAAGGTTGTTTCGGTCTTCAAAGAAATATGAAAATTAAAGTGATTTTTATAGATATATAGACCTCTTTCCTAATTGTAACATACACCTGTAATAGTTGTATTGAAACACACTTATTAAAGAAAACAAATTCTCCTCAATGTATTTACTACTCTTTACTTTATGCAAACTTAAATAACAATTGGCTTATGGAGGTTACAAATAGAGCTTTTTGTATTGCAGAAATAAACTTAATAATTATAACAAACATAAGGTATATATACATTCAGCACATATCTTATGAAAATGAAAAGTACTATTGAATACATTGTTTGCTACACAAATCAGAGGGCAATCAAGAGTGTCCCCATAGCTCTTGATTTCATTAAGTAAAATAACTCTGTTATTACTTGTATTTACGTTTTAATAAGAGAACTAATTAACAAAAAAAAAATAACCCCTTTTTTATATATAAACAAAAAGACCTTAGTGATAGCCGAGAAACTATATCTAAGCTAGAGGTTAGAACATAACCTATAAAAAATAATATGGCAAAATACAAGAAAATATGTACAGGGAAAATATATCACATTTTAGTGAATATAAAATTGGGTTATCTTACTTTATTTGATGGTAAAGGGTTTCTTATTAGTCATTTCGTAAAGTTTTTCCCATCAAAAAGATATGCTAGGTGGTCAAGTGCAGTTAAATCCTCACAAGAGAGTAATAAAAGGTTCCTCAACCAAAAATATTAAGGTACAACGTAATTAAATACACATAGGAGCCTTTTTGAATATGTTGCGGATGTAAATCCCAAAAGATGGCCTGGATTAAAATAGGATCAATTCGCCGACATACTTTCACACTTAACCTTCACCTTCCAGAGAGACAAGAAGCTCAACCTACCTCACCACCGAGTCAAGGCAGCAGTAGCGGGATGACAATCCGTCAGTGGTGCCATTTTACTAAAATCAAACTGACCAAATCGGGACAATAGATCAGCCAATCCCTGAGCTGGATCACATGAAAGAAAAAATATTTAAAGGAGAAGAAAATAAAATTACTAATTGAACAAAACTAAGGCGCCATCTACATGCTTCAATCCAGTTGTCGCCCTCAAACAGGATGGCTGTATTATCTGCATAAGAGATGACCGTTGCATTCGGTATTATACTGCCGTTGATTTTCGTTGATGTATATCAGAAATAAAACCGGTCCTAAAACCGTGTCCTGTGGCACTCCCACGGACAAAGTACTAGGCTCACTAACTTCACCGTCAATTTTAACCCTTTGAGTTCGAAATGACAAATAATTTCGAAATAGTTTAAGAGGGTTTCCTCTAATACCCAAATATTCGAGTCTGTTCAAAAATTTTTTATGACAGACAATGTCAAAGGCCTTAGCGAGGTCAATGAAAGCCGTTAATGATTTTTTGTTAGAATTAAGATTATTATTAATTTGGTTAATTAACTGAAAAACTGCATCCTCAGTACCTTTTCCACTCCTGAATCCAAATTGTTTATTGTAGAATACTTTATTGCTTTCAAGAAAATCCGTTAACATTTTTTTCACGCATTTTTCGAACAATTTTCCAAAATTGTTTATTAACGAACTCAGCCTATAGTTTCAAGTTTTCTGTCTACTTCCAGATTTAAAAACTGGAACAATTATAGAAGTCTTCCAATCTGAAGGTATCTCACACTGCGAAAAACATAATTTTAATAAGTAATTATATATAATAAGAGTTTAAGAAGGTAAGTACGTATACTCTTAATGGTTTTTACCACCTCCATCCTCACCGGGTGCAGAATAATTTTTTAAGGAAGAAATTTGATTAATTAGTTCCGTTTCTGTAACAGGAGTTAAAAAAAAGTGTTTTTATTTACAATCTTTTCAGAAAAATGTTTATTGGAAATTGGAATGTTTTTTGCATATCGATTCCTATGTCAGTAAAGGAGTTGATAAAAATATTAGTAATATCCTTTTTATTTGTTGTAATTTCGTTAGCAGTGTTTAATACTTCTCTTATATTCGGTTTTTGTTTAGTCCCGCTTCATCCATAATTTCCCAAATCATTTTGAAATTATTTTCATAAAAACATTATAAGTTTCTTCCACAGACTTTTTATTATAAACTTCTTGCCACTGTTCTTGTGTTAATAAAGAAATTAATTTATTCGTGTCTAATTTAGTCGTAAATATACTAGATTCTTTTTTAATTTTATTATTTACTACATGGTATACATTTAAATATGCTTTCTATACTGTTTTGAGATCTGACAAATATATGGTCAATTAAAGTTGAGGAAAGTTCAATTACCCTCGTTGTTTAACTATAAACGAAAAAAAGCCGTTGCTCATCATTATGTTCAAAAATAAATTTACTGCACCCTTTTTTTTGTTTAACAAATCAATATTTATATCTCCTGTAAACATTTCTAATTGATTTTTTTTAAATGTTCAAAATACTCACCAACATCTTCTAAAAACAATCCTGTGTTTGTTGATGGCGGTCTATACAATGCTGTCACTCCAACGAAAACGTTATTAAACATAAACTCTAACCTCAAAGCTATTACTTCTTTAAATTTAATTTGTTGTATGTTTACATTTATATTATCTTTTACGTAGATTATTAGACCACCATTTTTGTTAAATTTCGAGTTACTGTAATATACTTGATAATCCTTCAGGGTAAAGTTCATAATATCTTCCACAACAAAAGTTTCTGAAAGAACTATTATGTCGAGATTTTTAGTATTTATGTTATCTAAGTAAATCAGAAATTCATCGAACACAAATCTCTCCACAAATCCCCCCAGATCCGCCAAATCCGCAATAGTCACCGACTCTATCCCCATATATTGCTCCACCCTATCCCTTAGATCATTAACCATTTCTACTTAAAAATAAACTAAACTAAATTGTTAACACTATAATTAAAGAAAATATATTTTAAATAACAATAGAATTCTAGAAAAGAATGTGAGAAAGTAAGAAATTTTATTAAAGCCCTACCCTGATAAAATGTACATAATGTGTAAATTAAATTAATTATGTGTAGGAAAAAAAACTATGAAAAATTTAAAGTCTCCGGGCCAGTGTTTGCAGTTCAGTAGTATTTTTCTATCTTCTGTCCGGAGTTCTCTGTCCTAAGATAAACATTGCCCTCGTATGTGTAAACCATTTTTTTATCAAACAGATTTACTGCATCCTTAAATAATTTAAGTCTAGTGGGGGTCAGATCTTCACATAAAACTAGATTGGATCCTTTTAATTTGCCTCTGTTTTTTAAAGTTTTTGTTTTTGTGTAATTTTTTCCATTCTGACAAGACGGGTCGTGTTTTTTCACTATTTTTGCCAGCTCTGTATGTCTTAATATATAAGAAATTCAGAAAAAAATTGTTGACTAAATAAGAAATTTAAATGAAAATAAGTTCGAAGCAATTATAAATGCAGTGGAATGCCAAAAAAGGATTTACGATAAATTTGACGAGGTTAATCAACGAAAAAGCAGAGCACTTCATTCAGGCTAGAAATTATAGGTTTTATTTATTTTCTAGTGTGTGGTTCATTATAAGTTTGAATTAGTCCATGCTATTTCCAAATTTAGTAAACAGAATTTAAAAACTACGTAAAATGTTTTATCTCATTTCATAAATATTTTTTAGAATATTAGCACAAAATATGAGTCAAGCAGTAAATCAGACTTCAAACATTAATGTCATGACATTCGAAAAATAAACCATTATCTCCAAGTATCAGAAAAATCCTAGTATTTCGTAATTCTAAAACCATTCATATTACGAAAATTGTTCATTTTTCATACGAAGTACATTATACAGAAAATATGCAGAATTTAATATAAAATTCGCAAATTTGGTATAATATATTTAAAAAACAAAGTTGGTACTTGCCTTGCTTTCTTGAGATACCCTGTACAAATTAAAATATAAGTATATTAAAAATCAGATTGAATCAAATAACTTCTGTTTGGATCATTATTTTCTAATTCCAAAAATAACAGAGATATTTGCATTTAAATAGTTATTTGGATCATCCTGTACATTAATTTTGCCAAGAGCTAGAATATGCTATATGAATATCGGCCAATGAGCAATGGTCAATTGCTCATCAAAATGTTTTAGAAATTCATATTTGGAGATAAAAATAAATGATTAGGAAATAATTTACATATTATGTCAAGACAAAAATATATTATTATGAGTGCCTTCCTAATTCATAAAATTTGGTTAAATTATGTACTTTTATGACAGGATGCCCCAAATCGTTACACAGAAATAAGCCCTTTTCCGTAATTTGGGTACCTAAATGTATTAATTTAAAAAGCAAATAGGTAAAGTCATTCTCAAATACGATAGTAAAAAACATGATATCAATTAAAAAATAATGTATTATAGAGATTACCAAAAATACCTTAATATAACCACTTTTACAACGAAATTGAAACAAAAAACCCAATAACTTCAGCGGCTTCTGATACCTAAGTGCGGGATACGAAAGAAAACCGGGCGGAGTCAATCGGTTTAGGAAGGTCGGCCAAGAAATCTCTTTAAACCAGTGGTGTCCCGTCGTTCTTTAAATAATATGGCACTCCTTTTTGACTATACGCACTTCAGATAATTAAAAAATGTAACTATGCTTAATGAACCTTTATCTATATTTGTCTGTTTTCTTTCGTGTACCGTACTTCTATATCTCTTTGGTGTTGCAAAAACGGCGAACTTTCTAATTTTAAAATGATTTAATTTTGATTTTTCTTGATCGATTTACCTATAAATATATTTTTTCTTGAGTTCTGTCATTAATGGCTCGCGAGCTACTGCCTACGTCGACTATTATTGGACCACCCAGTATAGTGATACACGATCTACAAGTCCTGATTTTACAAGGGCACTCAGCATCAGATCCAGTGAACGAGATTTATCAAAATTTTAATTTATGCAGTTCGACCTTGGGCTACTCGGGTATGCCAAAAGTGGCCCCCTGTCTCCGTTTGTCATATTACTTTATACAGGGGCCGTCATTGTAAAGTACTACACAGGGCGTTTCCTAATTACGTACTGATATTAAAGGAGGTGTTTTAATGTCCTAAAAGCCTTAGCTTTTGAGATACAGGATAGTAAAGTTCATCCCAATTCTGATGCTATTGTAGATAACTGCATGAAATTTGATACACGTCTTCTATGCATTAAGAAGCATACGGATTTACCCAGGTTAATTACATATGCACGCCACTGGTAGAAATTTCAAAAATTGATTGTTAATAAAAAATGCTTTTTTATGCTTTAAAGACGTGTATCAAATTTCACACAGTTATTTATCTATAATAGCATCAGAATTAGGATTTAAAAAAAAATGTTTTTTTAAAACCTTATATCTCCAAAGTTAAGACTTTTAGGTTACACTTTTTTCTTAAAAAGGTCCAAAAATCAACCCCTTTAACATTAGCACGTAATTAGGAAACGCCCTGTATAGTACTCCACAATGATGCCCCCCGTACAAAGTAATATGACAGACGGAGACAAACGGTCACTTTTGGCATACCCGAATAGCCCAAAGTCGAACTGCATAAGTTAAAATTTTGATAAATCTTGTTCACTAGAATCAGTGCTGGCTCCCCTACTATAACTACACTGATGTGTTAATTTGGGAAAAATATGAGTTTTGTAGTTTTTCAAATATTAATTGCAATATTAGATATTTTTTGATACCCGGTATTGAACAGAAAATTAATTATTTTGAAGCAGTTTATTGACATACTATTACTTCATGAATAATTTTCCAAATATATGAAAAAAAATAAGCCATTTTTGAGATTGACGGCTGTGATTCTAATGGTTCGATTCCTTCTAAATCGTTGTCTTCCTCTGAAAATGATGAGGTTTCGTCGTCACTACTTAAAGATCCCAGTGTGATAACTAAATCATCAATAACCGTTTCAATTTTGCCATCTACTTCCCAGTATTTATCTTCAATAGATCGAACATGTTTAACATACGATTTCCAATTTTCAGCCGATATTGAGTCAATCGCTTCTAATGTTATTTTATTTAAATCTTTAATTGAAAGTTCACCGGTCTTGCGCTCTCGAATATATTTTTTTACTCCTGCCCATGCAAGTTCAATAGCCTTAAATGTGTATGACCGAGGTTACGTAAAAGATGGTCAATTTAATACTTTTTTTCTCTAGGCTTGTTGGCTGATATTACTTCATATAATTGATATTTTGTCCATGTTGGATCACATACAAGATTGTTCGATTTAAGCCACGATATCTTATGAGCTTTTTTAGTATTTAGTTGGCACTTTATCTTCTACGTGAGAATGATAAGACGCATTATCCATTACCACGACTGATTTCGGAGGAATGTTAGGTAGAAGCTTCTCAAGCAACCACTTTTCAAACTTATCTCTATTCATCTGTCCATGATAGTCTCCAGTTGTTAGTCCCGAGCAAAAAACTAAAGCAGCACCTGGAACAAATCCGGCTTCTGAACCAGCATGAACTATAATAAAGCGACTACTAGAGCGGATTCCCTGAACAACATCTGTAACACTTTCACTTGCCAGCATTTGTGCACTGCCATATCATTATCTGCCCAGGTTTCGGTCTATTGTGTATCTAGGGTTCCCTAGATACACAATATTGCGTCCTTCTTGCCTATCTTGCCTTACAGTTGATAGATATTTCACCCACGAGTAAAAAATTTTGTTTTTCGTTTATTTTGTTGGCACTTGCGCCAAGCAAAACCATTTGATCGTAAAAGCCGATTTAAGGTTTTATACTACCCATACGGAAAATCTATTTTGTTCTTTACAGCACGAAGTAGGGGTTTGCAGGTCGGAACCTTATTCAAGTTTATATAAAAATCCTCTATTGTTCGTCGAATTACTTGAAAATCACCATCGTCAATTTTATCTTTGTATGATAATCGGGGTCTTTTTTTACCAGAAGATTTTAAAGGTGAAGTAGAACATGAGCGATCATTATGTTCCCTTTGAATTTTTTTTACACTACTTTACGAAA
The DNA here is from genome assembly GCA_030620095.1 of Kuschelorhynchus macadamiae. Classification (NCBI taxonomy): domain Eukaryota; kingdom Metazoa; phylum Arthropoda; class Insecta; order Coleoptera; family Curculionidae; genus Kuschelorhynchus; species Kuschelorhynchus macadamiae. The sequence goes on from JAUTXW010000204.1 coordinate 991,035, forward strand.
CACCAGTGTAAAATACAGCGCTTTTTGTTCGATTTTGAACTGGAAAAGTCAAATTATTAGTTTCAGCTTCTCTAGTACAGGCGTCTATAATGCTCGCAATAACTTGACGTGCACCGCTTCGAATTGTTTTTCCTCTTTTGCTTGCCATCATTACTTCGAAATAATAATTCAAATTCAACGCAACGTATTTATATAGAAATGAAAACAAATGCTCGAAATTTATAGGCGCCACTGGAAATAGCTGGAACCTTCTAGCAGCAAGTGCATGGAGCAGGCACATCCCAATTACAAGTGGATCAGTGCGAAATTTACTAAATCCTCGATTAATTTTCCGAACCGCTTAGCTGGCGCACTTTATAGGTGAATATATGGCAAACTATTACAACAAATAAAATAGCATAGAATTTATTTGCGTACACAAATTTTACTTTTCCGCTTGCTTAAGACTATGAACCTTTATTTTAAGGACCGCCCGGTTTTCTTTCGTGTACCGCACATTATAAATAACATTTAGATTAATTAACAAGTTTGAGATTTGCATTAATACTAGAAAAGCAACAATCCAGAAAAAAATTAACATTAAATAACTGCTATATGTTAAAAGAAAACACAACTTGCCTGAAAAATTAATAAAAAAATAATAAAGAATTCAAATATATCTATAGCCAACATTTTTCTACTGCACTGGTATACCCACTGTTTCATCATAATAATTAATTTTGGAAACCTATGAAAAGTTACACCTGGCAAGTGATTTTTGTAACTGTTTTTGCAATTATACACAGCACGCATATTCCCAGACTTTGTTTTTTTGTTATGCAGACTTCTGCAGAAGTAAATATATCAGTTATAAAAGAAGTTTTAATTCTTTCCTTGGCTAATTACGTTTCACTATGCACGAACAATACTTTTTCAAATTTGTGTGACCTATTACCAATTGAAAAAACTTAGAATAGTGAAAAAAGAATACTTAAAAGGCAAATTTCTGTTACAGAGCAATGTAACTAATACTAAATCTTTAGACTGAGAAGGCCGAAGTACGTCACTCACCCTGTCATTGACCTTTGTGGTCGGCGAGAATCGGCGAATGTTACGCTTACGAGAAATAATTATACTGTACGGTTTATGGTTCTTGTACCGTATCTTGTTAATTCTCATAAAAAGATGGCTAATCTTCTCAATTATGTAATACTGCTTTTACTTTTCTTTGTTATTTTTGAGGAGGGTACAAATATTAATCATAAACGGAATAATTTTGTTTCAATAAAATGAACTATAGTAACATAATTTCGTTTAATTTAAAGTTCTAGGGACTTAAAATAAAATTATGGACAACACGTAAGTTTTTCTTTATCAGTAGTCATCGTATATCGGGTATCTACAAAATACATAATTAATATAAACTTTATATTCAGGGCGTAATTTCGACATTCACGATTGAGATCTTAGGAACGCTGAGAAATAAATAGAGAAAAGTTTAAATGGCGTTTAAAAAACTACGCATTGTAAAATTTATTCGTCGGCAAAATTTAAAAATTTTACTTGGGTTTGAGATTTTCGAAAAAAAAAACTACACTCTGTATTTTTTTTACTGATTTTATTTGAGACGTCGCAGCAAAATAAATTCAACACTTATAAGCAACTTTTGTCCTCTATAAGATAATCAGTTTTAAATTTTTATCAATGAAACCAATTTAACCATCAACTATAAAATTTTAAATATAGGACTTTTGATCTATTTATAATATGCTATCTAATTTTGAAATTTTGTATAAATCGCTACGTCTGTTAGTATAGCTTCATTTTTAATAGTAGCGTTATATCGGGTCTTTTATGTATGTGGGTAAATCTCGATCCCAATAAATTTTGTACCCATCGTTTTCTATTATGGTTTTCGGGGTGTACTTATAGTATGGTGTGCGTTCTTCCATGCAACCATATTTGTTTATCTTGGCTACGTTCTTATGTCTATTAGTGTAGTCTATTACTACTAAGGTTCTGCAGGGTCCTTAATGATGTATTTTAGGTAGGACCTGGTGGGTATAACCTGGTCTTGGATGGAACACAGAAAGCTTTCGGTCTCAGGGAACAATCCACCCCATTCCAGCCATGCAACCGAGGCGTGTCTGTCGATGTAGGTCTGTTATAATATGTTAGGATATCTTCTGTGCAGTTCTTTTCCTTTTATCTTAAGTGACTAAATGAAATAATCGCACTAATCATCCAGGTGCTCTCTTACTAGGTTTAAAGGTGTTAGGTTTCTGCCTAAGCGATAATAGCCTCATATAGGCCCGACTATCTCGCTCTGTTGTGGAAATAGTTGTTTTCGATCTGGTGTTTATGTTGAGCGCACAAATCGAATATTCCACGCTCTCTTATTTTCCTTGGCAGATGGAATCTTTGTTTTGATATTTTGCGGTGGTGTGATCTATGCCTGGTGGTGTGATCTATGCCTAGTGGAAGCTACTCTGATGTTTCGATTCAGTTCTTCCAGTTGGCTAGGGCTCCACTTAATAATTCTAAAACTGTAAGTGATGGCAGGTATAACAAATGTATTTATTGCGTTAGTTTTGTTTGTAATCTGTTTTTAATATGACGCTCAGTCTCTTTTTCAGTTTATCGGTTGGTCTTTCATTTCGATGTTGTTTATTCCTAATGATTGCGTTACACCAAAATATTTGTAATTTCATGTCTATTCACTATAATATACTTCCTCCACCTGAAGGAGACGGAACTCTTCTGCTTCCTGCCATTGTCCTCTGTGGACGTGATTTTGTCTCGCATTTTGTATTATTATTATTGTTATAATTGTCGGTTAATCTCCATTTGTTGGGTAAAAGTAACGTCATGCTATCTATTGTTTAACGTGGTTTAAAAGGGAACGGACCAAAGAGCAAGTTGCCAAAATTATAGCCTTTGGCATACTTGTTGTAGTGCATATTTTATTCCCAGTTTTTGCAGGCTATCTTTTAGGATCTTCGGTAAAACGCCGGTGCTGGAAACTGTTATGAGAACTATGGTAATATGTTTTTGTCTCCACATTTGTCGGACTTGTTCTGCTAAAGAGAGATATTTGGAATTTTTTTCGGTGTTTGTTTGCTTCAAATTGTGAGTATTAGGAATGCCTATATCAATAAGGTATCTGTGTTTTTTGATCTTATCTATTAAGGTTATATCGGGTCTATTGGCCGGTATGGTTTTGTCAGTTATGATTGATCTGTCCCAATACATTTTATGGGTATAATTTTGAAGAACTACACTAGGTGAATATAGGTAATATGGTTCATAATTTTCCCGCAAACCATGTTGTATCGCAAGATCCAGAATCTGCACAAGCTTCGCCACCTAATAATGTCTTCATATATCTGCTCTGCTGACATATTTGAGGTAGTTTTTGATCGCTACAATCTGGTCTTGTGTGGTGACCATGAACCTTTCAGTCTCCATAAATCAGTTCGCTTTGGTCAGTCATCTGTTAAATGCTTCAGTGTCAATATGTTCCTGGTGTAAGTCGTGTGGGTGTCGGCCATGTAATTTCTTTATGGTCCATGGTCTGATTATTTCTTCGGTATTGGCAGATTCTGACACTATGTTTGCTTGAGCAGTTTGAGCAACTTTATGTGGCGTATAATCGTTATCTGCTCTGATAACAGCTTGATGAAGCGTCCAGTCGTTTTTATTCCAAAAATATCTCTGTAAGTGATTGACCAATCTGTCATGAAGATGAATTATACCAGTTATTGAGAACCAACCTTTCAATTGCTGATTTCGCGTGCAGTCCTCTAAATCTTGTAAACATAGTACGTGTATTAATAAGTATGTTCGTGTCCATTTGACAGCATCAAAAGTGTAAGTGAGGATGGGTACAGCAAAGGTGTTTAATGCCTTATAGGTATTTTTTCCATTTAATTTTGAAATCGGGATATCTTTTACTCGCTTTAAATAGATTCTTATGGTTTTCTACTTTACTTTTTTATGCAGTATTCTTCTGGATTGGCACAGGCTCAGGTACTTGTACACGTCATTTTCATCTATAGGGTCTATGGTTTCACCATCCGCTAATTGGTATTTTGTTTGTTCCAGAGTCGAATACTGAATGCTTGCATTTATCCAGTTCAAATGACATGTTAATATCAGTTGAAAAGCTTTCAGTAATCTAAAGGAGGTTTTTTATTTTCCTCTCTGAGGCTGCGTATATTTTAATATCGTTCATGTACAGTAGGTGCATTAGACGGTATTCGGGGTGTCTATTGTATTTATTATCAAAGCCTTGTTATGTTCCATTCTAGAGTGAGGAAAGTGAGTTTACTGCTAGACAAAACCACATTGGGCTAAGGCTGTCTCCCTTGAAAATTCCTCTTTATATGTTAATCGGTGCTTCTAAAATCTTAGTTTCTTTGTGTCTCAAATGCAAGACGGTTCGCCATGACGTCATCAACCGTTGTAAGGCTGTTATAATTAAAGGATCTATCTTGTATATTTTTAGGCATTTAATAAGGCAAGAATATGGAACCGAGTCTTTTTTGTAGTGTATAAAAGCAGTGTATACATTTCGTTTCTTTTTAAATGCTTGTTCAGTTACCCCAGCGTCGATTAGAAATTATCCTTTACGCTGTGGCTAAGATGTTGTTATTTATCAAGTGAGTATACATTTTTCCGGTAATGCAGGAGGTAAAAATTTTATATAGCGTGCGCAGCCATGTTGTAGGACGGTATTTTGTTGGGTCATTGGTGTTTCTCTATCTTTTACGAGTAGATAGGTTATTCTTCGTGACAGATACTCTAGGAAACATCCCGGATTGGTTGAAAAATTGCTGAAGTGATGTGCAAGGTGCTCATGGATACTAGTAAAGAGTTTAATCCAGAAGTTATGAATACCGTCTGGGCCTGTAGCTTTCCAGTTTTGAGTATGCATGGCTGCCTTGATAACTTCCTCGGTCACTACTTTGGAGTTATGCATTGTCTCTATACTTGCCATACTTTCCTCTTCTTTTTGGATCCATTGGGCTTTGTCATTATGGTTAATCTCTGCTGACCATATCGTTGTCCAAAAATGTTTAACCTTTTCTTTTTGTGGTGGAGGATTTGTCTTTTCTATATGCTTGACTTTAGGCTACTGTAGTATAACTTTTCATTGGTAGTAAATAATGTATTTTGATACTTGCGTTGATTTGACTCATTGTATCTGCGTAGGCTTTGTGACTTGGCTTTAAGTTGTTGTTTTAATGTGTGGAGTATTTCTTCGGGAGTATTGTTATCATTTTCTTGTTGTGTTTTTAATTTCTATTGTTCGATTTCCCGCCACACACTGTTGGACTCGTCCAATTCTTGTCATTAATTGGTTTACGCCCTTGGTTATTCGTTGCTCCCGTCGAGGGATAGTCTGGCGAGTTCTAATAGATACATTTTGCGTCTTTTACGATTTAGTCGATCTCACTACAGCCAAAGCCCCTGCATATATTGCTGTTTGTATTCGGTCGAAACTGTCATATTGGGTCAGATGTTGAGGGAGAATATATTCATTAATTTTTTAACCGCAATAGCCAAATTTTTGGAGCAGTTCTGTATAAGAATGCCGATTCGTTGGGTTCGATCTGTTGCTTCAAATTCTGTGATAGCTCTTATAAATTCATCCTCAAGTTATTTCTTATCTGGACTGGAATTTTCTTGTAGTGGGGCATTTGAGCCGTTTTATTATTATTATTATTATTATTATTATTATGACTTGTTGTCTCATAGTATTTCTGTGGTTGTATTTTATACTGACGGGATTATACCAAGTCAGTACAAAAAATAAAAAAAAGGAAATGGAAAAAAAAACAACTATTGTGTATTAAGAAATGATCTAACTATGCTACATGTTTTCAAAATGATCGATTTCTGGATGTTCCTGCGAATGTCTGTATTAAGTCCTAATTGAGCCAAATGCGGTGTAAACGTTGTTGGGGTGAGACCTGTTACTGATATGACGAGAGGAACAATGATGACTCTTTCCTGTTTCCACAGCCTTTTTACTTCCATTGCCAAGTCGGTATATTTGGCGATCTTCTCACTGTATTTCGCTTGGATGTTCTCATCGCTGGGGACAGCCATGTCAATTAAATAAGTGATTTTTTCTTTTTTTGGATTGAAAGGTGATATCGGGTCTATTTGCGGGGATTGTTTTATCTGTGTGGATGTCAATATCCCAGTAGTGCTTGTAGTTTTCGTTTTCAAGTATAGATGTTGGTGTATAATGGTAGTAAGGGTCTGTGTTCTCCGTTAGTTTGTATGTTGTGGCTAATGCTTGATGAACGACCTTCGCTGCTGAGTTGTGTCTCGCGGTGTATTCAGTTCCGGCCATTATTCTACATCCACTAATTATGTGATCGATCGTTTCTCTCTGCTGGTGACATCTCCTACACCTCTCGTCTTCAATGGTTGTGTCCTTGATGATGTGCTTTCGGTAGTTTCTGGTTGATATGACTTTGTCCTTGATGGCAAGCAGGCAGCCTTTTGTTTCAGGAAACAGCTGCCCTTCTTGTAACCACGTATATGAAAGCTTTTTATGTATATGGCCTTGCTTTATGTGGTATCTGTGTCTTCCGTGAAGTGTTTTTTCAGACCAGGTGTACATCTTTTCTAGTCGTGATTGGATGTGTCTGTGTGAGTCTGCTGCGTGGCTCGTTTGAGACAGGTCGAGCGGTGTATAATTCTTGTCTGCCTTCACTATTGCCTTGTGGAGGTTAGTTTGTTTCTTGTGGAAGAATTTTCTGAGTTCGTAAATTTGTTTTTTATATAGCGATTGTGTATCTATAATTCCCCCTCTCCTTCTTTTCTCTCGATGGTGAGTCTTTCCTTGCATGCGTTGGGATGTAACTTCCTGTGTTAGGTGAATTCAGAGCGTATGAGAATGTGAATGTTTTCTATGTCTGTGTGTGACCATTTAATGATACCAAACGAATACGTAAGAATAGGTATGGCGAAGGTGTTAATAGCTTTCGTTAGATTTCTGGAATTCAGTTTTGTTAATAGTAGCTTTGTGAGTCTAGTTTTAAATTCCGTCTTGAGCTCTGATTTGATATGAGTGTGGTTACTTTTGGTGCTTTGATGGAAGCCTAGGTATCTGTACGTTTCTTCTTTGAGCATGTTATTTATAGTTTTATTGTTGATTGTTTCCCCCGTAGGGGTGTTCTTTCCACTGTCCCTTGTTGATATGAATTAGCTTGCATTTATTTATAACAAATTCCATGTTGATGTCCAGAGTAAACGTTTCTGTGATTTTAAGGAGTTCCTTTAGCTGTGCCTTTGTGCTTGCATATAATTTTATGTCATCCATGTACAAGAGATGGTTTATTTTGTGTAGGTTATTTTTTTGGTGTTTAATTTGGAATCCGAAGTTTGTGTTATTCAGTGTGTTTGAGAGTGGATTGAGACAGAGGCAGAACCACAAAGCGTTGTGTGAATCTCCCTGGAACATACCTCGTCTGATGTAGATCTCTTCTGTTTAGATGAGCCCTTTTTGTGTTCTCAAGTTGATTTTAGTTTCTCACGTACTCATGATTTGCGTAAGAAATTACCTGATGTTTTTATTAACTTTATATAATCCTAGTACTCTGGTTAGCCAACTGTGGGGTATCGAATCAAAAGCTTTTCTATAATATATGTAACCAGTATGAAGATTTCTATAATTTTTCCTGGTTTGTTCCATGATGACTATGTCTATAATAAGCTGCTCTTTGCATCCTCGGCTGTTTTTCCTGCACCCTTTTTGTTCTTCCGTTAGAATGTTTTTGTGTGCTAGATGTTGTTCTATTCTCCTGGTAATTGTGGCTGTGATGACCTTATATAGGGTTGGAAGGTACGTAATAGGTCGGTAATTTGACCGGTCCTTAGTGTCTGAATTTTTGGATTTAAGGTGTGTTATTCCTTGGGTGAGAAAACTGGGGAGTGTGCTAGGTTTTAAAATAATTTTATTAATTTGGCGAGTGAGAGCTTCATGTGTGGAGGTAAACTGTTTGTACCAGAAGTTATGAATGTTATCTATTCCAGGACAGTTATGCGTGTATTTGATTGTTTCGGCAACTTCTTTTGTTGTCATTGCAAAGTCCTCTTGTTTCTCTAAGCACTTGTGTCTTCTTCCGCTTTAATCCATGAAGCGTTATTATTGTGTAGTTTCGGTTCTGACCAAATACTTTTCCAGTATTCTGTGATCTCTTGTTTGGTCGGTGATTCTATTACTCGTGCCTTCTCATTGCTCATGATTTTTTGGTAGAACTGTTTTTCGCTTCTTAGAAAAACAGGTTGTTAGCGTCCTTTCTTTTATTTGATTCTTTGTATCTTCGGAGTCTTGCGGCATACACAGATAATTTTCTCTTCAGATTGTCAAGGATTTCTGTAAGCGTGATTTTCTCTACACTTTGTGTGATACGTTTTGACTTGTTGCCGTTCATGGATTGGGTAAGATATCCCAATTCTTTTCTAATTTTGTTAATTTTGTTTTCGATCCTTATCTGCCATTTAAATTTTGGTTTTATGTTGTTGGTGTTTCTGTGTCGTGGCGGGAGTTTCTGATTGTTCTGTGTTATCGTGGTTATAGCTGCTGCGTAGATCACTGTATGAATGTCCTCAACTCGCTCGCATTCGTTATGTACTCGGGAATTATCTGTTCGTTGATGGGCTTTAGGATTTTATGTGTGTCCCGTTTGAAGATTACACGAAGAATAGGATCCCTTGTTATAGGATCGGAGCCTGGCTATTTGTTTAGTATAGTATCGGAGCCTGACTATTTGTTTAGATGTGACTTCATTTCTACTTTGATTGCTTGTGTGAGAGACGGTCCGAGGTGTAGCTGTGTGTATGGTGCTTTGAGCGAGTGATTCACTTGTCCTGTGTACTGTATGGTGCTTGTCATCTGTCGTGGGTTGTTGCTGGGTGCTTCGCCCCTACTGAGCATTGAGTGAGGTTACAGATCCTCTGGCACAAAGTTGGGCTGGTTTGTATGTGGGATCGGTTCAGTATCTGCCCCACTGTCCTCAATGTTTGGTTGATGAATGTTTAGTTCAGCAGCTACCATAGCTTTGATTTTTTCAATGCGAGGGGGGGGGGGAGTTTACTGGTCTTAGTGATGACTCCTATCTATTACTCTCTGTTCTGTGATAAGTGATTTTTTATTCTGGATATTGTGCTATGAAAAGTGTATGCAGTTTATGTCCGTATCGTGATGAAATTGTCTCAAGTTTGGTAGCGTTGTAGTAGGAATGCATCACCGTTCGATTCATTTCATCTGTCCATTTTAACCTCTTCCTTGGTTTACCTGCCTTGGTAGTTGCAGGTAGTCCTTGCGATATATCCGCTGTTGTAAAGGGCCCAAGTTGTTGTGTTTGGTTAGCATCTATGTCAGATTTATTTGTGTATCCATTTGGGCAGCGCATGATCGGTTCCCTCGATTCTGTAATGCAGCTCATGCATTGCCCTGCCTTTCCCGCTTTGGTGGGTACCAGCTGAGCCGGCAATTATTGGGTCTATTTTCCATTGCCTTGTCGTGATCGTTTCGGTCGAGCTGTCCTTTCCCGCAGCGTTCTCGACCATTACGCTGCTCGCCCGATGCTTTGTTGTTTGGATTAATGTTTTGTGGTGTTAGAAGCTCAAAGTGTCCCGACATTGGATCGCCTGTTAGTAGAAGGTAGATCATTTTATTGTGTGTTTGTTTGCCTATTATTGTTGGTCTCTCTTTAATGCACATTCTGTTTTGTTCTTGTTGTTCTTGATTTTGAGAAAATATGGAAGATGTGCTTCTGGGTTTCCGAGAGAGCAAATATTTCTAGGCTTGTTCCATATGTAGTGGTTTTGCTCATGAACTTATAATAGTTGTCGAAGTTCTTCATGTCATCGTCGTGAAATAACGAAAATATCTGAAGTTCCGACCAGTTTTGTTGTAGGTATTTCAATGTGTCTTTGCGAAGTTTGGTATAATTGTTTTGATGGTCGTATATGTGCAAGCTGACTGATCGGAACAGACAATTTCCGTCTCCAAGAATGTCGGCTCTGATGAAATTCTCGGGAATAGGTTCGGCTGTAGCAGTTTTTTCGGCAAAGGCCCGCCTGTTCACCCTTTCGCCGCCACCGTCCCGCATGCTGTCACCTTCAGCAGTGGCTCCAAAGGTGCCCTGGCGATCCCCAGGCAGCAGCTCTTTTCCAAGGCTCGATGCTTTCTCCATTTTTATAGGTGTGCCACCATTTGACCCTGGTAGTCCAGGTAACTCGTATCCGTGGAGGAGTCACTCCCCAAGCAACTTTTAGGTTTAGGGTGGCTAGGGTGTGGAAAGAGCAGGGATATGGGGTATTTAGGACAGCGGACAGCTGGATGTCGCTGACAGTACGTACTACGAAATTACCGTAGCGTCCTCAATACTGCTGGATGCAGTACCCAGACAGTCAGACTTATTTATTATTATTATTATTATTAGCTGGACGTCGCCTACAGTACGGACTACGAAATTACCGTAGCGTCCTCAATACTGCTGGGTGTAGTACCCAAACGGTCAGACTTATTTATTATTATAATTATTATTATTTATGTCATCAATTATTTTCTCCCAAAAGAAGGAAGGTTTATTACAGGAAATGGACTTTTACTCTATATTTAAACATTTAATTAGATCTCCATTTTATTTTGCTATAAAGGATTTGCACTTAAATTTTTCGAGTTTATCCCGGTTTCACATTTGATTTATGTGCAAAATTTTAAATCAGTTGAATTTGTTTTTGGAACTGAATAAGGCGACCATTTTGTTCCGCCATAAATCCTTACGAGGTATATAATAAAACGATTGAACGATAAAAACTGCTATTTAACTTGGAAATTGAATCGTCCGGCCAAATTGAATGTGTAATTTTTTAAAAGTATTTTTTTATTCTCTCTTCAAACTGACATTAAAAATAATTTTCTCTCTATTAAACTTCTAAAAAAAAATGAAAAATTTGATTTTTATATGTTTTAAATATTTATTTTTAATAAAATAAAGTGAAAAATATTATATTCAAAGCGAAAGTCAACAAGTCACAAAACATATATAATCAAAATAATTGTATTTTTAAATAAAATTAATAGTATATCATATGTAGGCTACTAATAATAAATATTTTGTGTCTTGGGACATTTAAATCAGTGTTCCGATCTCGTGTAGTAAAGATCCCTGAAGGCACCTGGTGCAATCGAAGACGAAACGTCGGAAAGTGATTCCATTTTGCGCAGCGATACCCTCTTTTGGGCGAATGGTCAAATAGGCTTTGACATCGGCGAATCATTCGGCCGAATCTAATATTTTCTCTTTTGTGAATTTTCAAATATTGAAAACATATGAAAACCATTCGAACGAATTAAATTGATGATAGAGTGGATGAAATACTCGCCAATTCATTGATTGAACGAATAGTAAGTAGCATGCTTACGACCCTTCGAGAACAACTGCTACATTCCTATCACTTACAAATGGTACATACCTTGTCTGCCCCTAGTTCTCCTGTAAAAGTCAATTATTAAAATTGGTTTTTGCAACGATTTAGGCAAAATCCAAATTTTAATAGTATGGTTTTGTTCTCAGACAATCTTTGCTTCACTCTAGATGGATTAATAAATTGTCATAATTTGCACATCTGGCATGAAGTAAATCCTTATGCAATTATACAGACAAAGCACCAACAACGGTTTATAATTAACGCGTGGGCTGGAACTATTGGGAATCATCTCATTATACCGTTTTTTTTTTGAACACAAATTAAATGGTGCTTTTTTTTTTTGGCAATTCTTGCAACACATTTTGCCAATTTAGTTCATCAGCACTAATCAAATATTTCTGGTTATCGATGGATAGGTCGAGGTGGGTCTATTTTATGATCACCAAGATCGCCCGACATGACACCCTTTTTATGAAGAAATTTAAAGGGAATGTATATTCAACGCCAATGTCTAACAGGGAAGATTTGACAGAAAGAATAACACATATTTGCTGCGAAATTCGAGACAATCCTGGAATGTTGTTTCAAGTACAACGAGAAAACATCCATCATATTAAAGAATGTTTCACATTATTATTCATGCGTTAAGCGATTTCCAAAATGTATTAAAGATTCAGTATTAAGTACATTTTAGAATTTAACTTTTCCTTATTCTACGGGCAACCATTTTAAAAGTTGTTTTGTGCGGTACGTTTCGACTAGGAAACGTATCAGAATAAATACTTGCTTCCACACAACGGCCAGTGATTGTCCATAAGATGCGGGTGAACATTAGTGTAATGATTATTAAGTACATTTTGAAAGTCAATAAAATTTTTGCGAAAACGGCTAATTTTACCCAAAAAAATGTAAAAGTACCCTTTTTAAAGAGGAGTGACTAAAATGTTGAAAAAAATTAGTTTTCAGCTCTGTAAAACACCTGTCAAAATTTTGGTCCAACGTGTGTAGTGGCAAGTCAAGTCTGTTCGTGACTTCTCAGACGATGTAGAAAGTATGGTTTTATGAATCTTTATGGTCTACAAAATACTAATAAAATTTAATACAAGTCGATTCAAAAGTTAGAGCCGAAAAGGCAAATCGCTGCGTACCCCTTTAGGTATTTGAGTTATGGTCATTTTAGGATTTATTTTCTCTTGCAAATAAGGATTATTTTGCTCTCCCGTAAGAGGCCCGAAAATATGCCATATAATTGACGCACACCCAGTATAGTGGGGCATAGTATAATTCGATTTGTACATAAATGATAGATGAAATCACAATAATGGAGTTCTGTTAACTTCTTTTTTTGTCAACAACATTTAAATTGTAAATATTAAACAAATTTGAAAAAATTATAACAAAACTCTATTGAAGATTACTATCTATACATATTTATTTCATTTTCTTGTACAAAAATCAAACCACGCATTTAGTTATTATTGCTTCTGTGCAAACGACAAGTTTCAATTACGAAATGTTCAATATTTGTCAACATATATTACAGTTTAAATGTTTAATTTGTAAACAGAAGGGCTACAGTTCGGATGGTTCAAGTTTCAACATAAAACATAAACAAATAATATTGGTTTAGACAACTTGAATGGTAAGATGTTAAACAGATATTTGGCAAATAGATTATTTGCCAAATATCTCATTTTATTTTACGTCACTTATTGCAGTATAATTATACCAGTCAGACAGGCTCTAAATTGTATATTTTTAATGATGATAATTTTACCCTTAATTAATGTGGTGGTCTATTGGTACATGAACTCCTTGGTGTAGTCCAGGGAACTCTCATATTTTATTAATTGTTTTGAAAAAGTGGAAATTGTAAGCGAGCAGATACACTAGTAAGAGTGTTTCTCCGAGTTTTTTAACGTTTTTCGGTAGTGTAGTTTGACTTAAAAGTTATTTGAAAGACGTGATGGGTGATAAAAGTGATCATTGTAAATATGGTGTTAAAAAAAAGATAATAAATAATCCGAAACTAAAGGAAAGAAGCTTTTCATTAGGATCAATAAAGGATTTTTCTTCCGCTGAAACAAATACCGTTACTGGCGTAGATACAAAACTAAATAACCCACAGAAGCATGATAAGCCAAGGCAGGTAAATGCATATGAGAATAATACAGTTAATAATGCTAATCATGATAACACTGATAACGGAATACCTAGCAGGTCAAAAAACTATGTCTCAACTGATATGAATGATACTCAACTATTAGGGAATATTAGCACGACCGACGATATTTTACCGATAGATTCCATTTTCAAACCAAGAAACTCTGTATCACGTACTCCACCCAGAAAATTACTAACAACAAATTATCAGTTAGATTATAACACACCTAGTGCGAATTGTAATGCAGACAAAGTATTTAGTGAGGTATTTTGCACACATTAGCTCTCAAAAACGTCCTCGATCTGGTTCAAGCCCAGCATCTTTGGATCAGAACTATGTAAAAAGGAAACATTTAAGCACTGAAGAGGCCAGTTTGAATAGAGCAAAGAATTCTATTATGCAACCAACAGAAGACATTTTGAATGAAGTTCTTGATGCTCTTGAAAAGATTCAAGAGATTTCAGAGATTGTATGTCAAAGTGAAACAAAGGATTTCAATTCTGCATTTTTTACAGTTCATAGGCATGTAACATCTTTAGCATTTAAAATTGGTCAAATTGAAAAAAACAATATGGAACTAAATAACAGAATTAAGGAATTAACGGAAATCGATGCTCCTTTTTGCGCTCCGGACCAACTAGTAGGCACCACCAAGACACCTCAGCCTATTAATAGTGGGAGACCAAAATTTAGCGACGTAGCTAAATTCGTACCAGCCAGTAATAAACCCTTAGCTAATGCACCTATTTGGAAAACACCGTCACAAAAAAAGAAATATGAAACCATTGTAAAAATAAAGGACCAGAGTGATTCCAGAGTGGTACTCCAAGAAGTTAAGAAAAATCTGAAAGCTACTAGAACTGAAGGAAGTTTTAAAACGGTGAAGCATCTACAAAGTGGGAGTATTATTATTGAATGTGCAAATGCAAATCAGCAACAAATATTAAAAAACACTTTAAGTAAAAAAAATATGGAAGTTAGAGACATTTTAAATACTGATCCCATGATAATGATAACCGGCATTCTCAAAGGGTTTTCGCCGGAAAATTTTATTAAAGAGTTTGTTGCTGAAAACCCAGAAATCGCAGATACTTTTGGCCAGGATGTTACTAACCAATTTAAATTTATAACTAAAAAAGAATGCAGGAATACAACTAAGGAAAACTGGATTTTTCAGGCACCCCCTCAAATATTTAAATGGATTATTAGGAACAGTAACCTTAGATTTGATTTATGTCCCGTTTATATCCAAGAGTACACAAATGTCGCTTTATGTTTTAAGTGCTGCAACTTTGGTCATGTTGCGAAATACTGCTCAGCTAGTGAGTGTTATTTTAGATGTGGTGGTTCGCATGATGCTAAACAATGCACGGCATCGAGTTTAGATTGTCCTAACTGCAAACGGACAAAATTACCTGTTGGTGATCATACAGCTCGCGATTCAAATTGTCCCGTTTATATACAAAGAGTTAAAAAAATGCAACAGTGCACAAATTATTTAACTACCGACAGTTTTTTATCCAAGACATAGGTAAAAGCAGTAATGGTCAACCTCTCAGGGATAGTAGTACAGGACAACCTGAAAGAGAAGATATGATTTTTATTATTTCCTATCAGAATGTACGTGGATTAAATAGCAAAACGGCTGACTTTTATAATTCAGTAAGTTTAACTGAAAATGAATATGATGTAGTGGCAATAAGTGAAACATGGCTGTCAGATAGTGTATATAACAATGAACTATTTCCAGACAACTTTTTAGTGTTTAAAAATCGCAATAGGGAGGACACAAAACGTGGAGGAGCTGTACTACTAGCAGTTAAAAAAACTTATAAATGTAGTGCTTTAAAATTGGATTATAAGGTACCAGATATTGATATATTAATAGTTAAAGTATATACTACTGATACTAATTATTTATACATAGGTGTTGTTTATATTACTCCTAGTTGCTCAGCCTTAAAAAGAGATGAGCTGTTTTCATATATTGAAAGCTTAGAATATCTGTATCAAAGTAATTTGGTTATTTTAGGAGATTTTAATATTACGCACTTAAATAAGTATTATGAAACTAACTATACAGATCAATATGTAGATATGTTAATGAATTTTTTAAAGTTTTATAATTGTAAACAAAGGAATCATATTTCAAATGTCAACAACCGCTTATTGGATTTAGTTCTGACGAAAAACGAATGTGGTGTCTGTGAGAGTACATATAGTTTCGTTGCAAGTGATTCTCACCATCCCCCTCTTACAATTGAGTTAAATCTTAAAAACCCAAAACAGAAATGTCTGAAAGACAGTATTAATTTAACTAATTATAACTTTAGAAAAGCAGATTTTCTTGCGATGTATCAGTTATTTCAAAATTCATGCTGGAATGACCTTTAATCTTTCAGTGATGTCAACATAGCTGTGCAAAGTTTTTATAATCAAATATACGGAATTTTTGATATATGTGTACCAAAGAGTAAACATAATAGTAAATATCCTATGTGGTTTAACAAAAACATTATTAAGGATATTAAAACCAAAGATAAGTTAAGAATACAAAGCAGAAGAACTGGCAAATTAGAAACGTATAATAAGTTTTTAGATCTTAGAGCCAAAATTAAAAAAGACATCAAAATAGCATATGAGCAATATCTTAACAAAATTCAATCTGATATTAGTGAGGATTCGAGGTCGTTCTGGCAATATATTAAAAATACCAAAAACGCAACTGGAATTCCGGAAAAAATGCACATGAATGGCGACGAGTTTTTTGAAGGCATAGATATATCGAATGCATTTGCTTCTTTTTTTAAATCTGTATACGTAAATGACTATCCTGATAATTTGAGTACTTATTCGACATGCTTAAATTCAGATTTTCTGTGTATTCCAGAGGTAAGCTATGAGGATGTGTGTAATGCTGTTAGGGACCTTAAAATCAATAAAGCGGTTGGACCTGATCACATACCTTCATTTATTTATAAGGGTATGATAGGATTCCTTAGTGAACCCCTTAGAATTTTGTTCAATTTATCACTAAAAACTAGTATTTTTCCCCAACTTTGGAAAGAAGTTAAGATATGCCCCGTGCTGAAGAAAGGTGATAAAACTGATATACAAAATTATAGACCAGTTGCTTTACTATCTTGTCCAGCAAAGATATTTGAATCCATTATATATAAATTTGTAGGCAACATGGTTTCTTAAATAAAAAATCAACTGGCACCAACTTATGTAACTTTACCCAGTACATAGCCGAAAGCCTTGACAGTAAATGCCAAGTAGATGTGATTTACACTGACTTTGCTAAAGCTTTTGACAGAGTATCACATCACATCCTCATGGATAAGCTCCATACAGAATTTGGATTTCATATAAACTTAGTTAGTTTCTTTCGCTCGTACTTGCAAAAAAGGCAACAGAGAGTGGTTGTTAGGGGCCATTATTCTGAATACTTTGAAGCTACCTCTGGGATACCGCAGGGCTCCAACCTGGGACCGCTGCTGTTCCTTTTGTATATTAATAGTTTAGTTAAGGAAACCAATTGTTGTGAAATATTAATGTTTGCTGATGACCTGAAATTGTATTTGAAAGTACAAAGTATGGATGATTGTAGGATTCTTCAGGAAAACTTAAGTAACCTGTATGATTGGTCAATTAGAAATTGCTTACCCTTTAATATTAATAAATGTTATGTACTAAGTTTTAGTAGAAAAAATGTAAATTATAATTATAGTTATGTTATCGATGAAACAGTACTGTCACGGGTTGCTGAGATGCGGGATCTGGGAGTAACCTTCGATTCTCAATTCACTTTTAGGGCGCACATCTCAAACATAACAAATAAAGCATCTAAAATGTATGGGTATATAGTTAGAAACTGTAAGGATTTTAAAAATACTTCGAGTATTAAAACTTTATATGTTTCATATGTAAGAAATGTCTTGGAATATTGTTCTATAATATGGAACCCGTATTATGAAAACCATAAATTTTCCATTGAGAAAATTCAAAATAGATTTTTAAGGTATATATACTATAAAGAAACTGGCATATACCAGCTACATATACCAAAAGCGGATGTGATGAATAGATATAATCTTAAGAGCTTAGAGAATCGAAGGAATATGGCCTCTATTATATTTTTATATAAAGTTTTGAATAATTTGATTAACGATCCTGATATATTAGCCCAAATTAGATTTTATGTACCTAGTTATAGAACCAGAAATCCTCTGACTTTTTATGTAGATAGTGCTCGTACGAATTACTACCTAAATTCTCCAATAATTACTATGTGTAACTTATATAATCAAATTCGTTGTGATTGTGATTTATTTAGTATAGGTATGCCTAGACTAAAGAAAAAACTGTGCGAGTTATTTCAAAAATAATTTCATATTAATGTTTGCTATTTTAAACTTAAGAATATTTCTCCTATTCTGTAATTGGATTGTAAATCTGTTGAGTTTGTAATAAATAAATAAATAAATAAATAAATTTTCTTGTACAAAAATCAAACCACGCATTTAGTTATTATTGCTTCTGTGCAAACGACAAGTTTCAATTACGAAATGTTCAATATTTGTCAACATATATTACAGTTTAAATGTTGTTAATTGGTACATGAACTCCTTGGTGTAGTCCAGGGAACTCTCATATTTTATTAATTGTTTTGAAAAAGTGATAACATATTTTTAAATTAACTTGGCCTAAGACTGATTATATTTATTAATAATTTCGACTAAAACGTCAACAAAAAATTCATTGGTAAATTATCATCGAAACAAAACCAAAAAATCATGTATTCGAAAACGAAAGAATTTTTCTCCTTAAAAGCTAAAAATGTATTGTCCATTGACGGACTCTTATTCAACAGGAAACAAAAAATGAACTTAGAACCACCTAAAAGTTACTTGTAAAAAGTGACCTGCCATACCTGCATTGCATACTTCCATCAATTATTTGTCGCCTTTGTAGGCACGTCGAGTACTTACATAAGCACTAGTTTATACTCTGCCGCAGTTCCCTTGGAAGATGAGTATTTGCGACTCTCTCTTTGAGAAGGGCTTAATATAATTGTTTCGCTAGCAGTTTTAAAAATGTGAGTCTTGTATATAATTTCCTTTTTGAACGTAACTGAGGCATAATCTAAGCATCCAGTTCGCTCATGTCGACAATCTATAAAAAAAATGACCATGGGCCAAGGTTTTGTGCGTCTGCCACAAGAAGATTTAGAACATTTTTCGTCAACAGCATCTATGCCAAATTTTCTGCTGTTGTAAAAACTGTTAATTTTGGGTAATCCTGTATCTTCATCTTAACTTTTACGATCATGTATAGATGAAATGAGAATGCAACTTTATTTTTCTTTAGCACCCGAGATATTAATATTTTCGTTCCAGTAAAATTGTATGGACATATTCCTTGTTGTTCTCTTGTTTTTGAAGGAAGGAATTCGGGAGGGATTTCGGAATTGTGCCAACGTACGTTAAACCAGCTGAACTGAAGAGACCAGTAACATTTCTGTTACCCACTAATATAGGTTTACGGTGACGAAAAACTGCTTGTGTAGGAATAGCTAGCTCACCGTCAGAATAATCTTTGGCTGCATCATTACCTTTTCTACAGTAGGAATGTATGAATTATAAATATAGTGTGTTCTAGCATCAGTTAGGCATTGCACTTTGAACTTACAACTACCTCTAAACACTATAAGCATTTCGTCGATGGCCACATTAGCTCCCAATGAATAAACAGCACACGAGTTTGCATTAAAATTTCGCAGCATTCCTAACACAACAGCAGCAGGAACATCAATGCCGCGATTTTTTTTTTCGTCCCGTGTCGGTGTGTCGAACCGGAGACAAGCCAGAAGAAGTCTAAATCTACAAGCAGACGTGATCAATCTTCATATTTCTCGACCAGTTCTGATCAGTGGCGAACATGGTTTCTATATTTTCATTATCTGACTTAAACACAGACGCCAAAAGTAAAATATCAAGAAAACCATTTATTTCAGTTTTATTTGTATTTCTAAATTCTTGGTTTGAAATCTGCATCCGATATTCTTTCAGTTTTAGGTTAGTGTAATATATTACTGTGTGTACCATATCTTGAGAAAATATTTTTTCCTAGGCATCTTCATTTCTAAACGGAACTTATTAGTAGGAAGTTTTAGAATATTATGACTTGAATTACGAACATTTCGTGTGGGCTTATTGGGCCGACCATATATAACGGTTAAAGCTATATGACAATAAACTATTTAAATATAAACATATTGTTTTTTATTTGTTCTATAAATGGTGCTATGCTTTCAATCCTCTCTATATTTTCTGGCAGTAAGTTAAATAATCTGCAACCTAAATAATGACCAGTTTTTTTTAACATATTCATAATTGTGGTTTTCAATATAACCATCTTCTCTATTTCGTGTCTCGGATAACTGTGAAAGAAGCTAAGGGAAATGAAGTTGTCTTGATTTTGATATATACTATATATATATATATATATATATATATATATATATATATATATATATATATATATATATATATATATATATATATATATATATATATATATATTGTATATATATATATATATATATATATATATATATATATATATATATATATATATATATATATACAGGGTTATTCACGCAACCCGTTTATTAAAAGTTTTTGATGATGCCATTTAGATAAAAATTTCAAATTTTTGGATTAAGGTAAGGTCAAGGGGTACTTCTTTTATGAAATATTTTCAACTTCAGGTCACTTCCGGTTTAATCGGAAGTTGGTATCAACTTGCTTATTTTAACACACACCCTGTATTTTATGATATTTTTGGATTCTACGGAGAATTTTAATGCTATTTTATTTAGCATGTCCTATACCTAGGTTCAAGCGTTCTTAAGATATTTCATTTTCTATCGAACTGTATTAAGGTTCCCTATACCTATTCGTAACCATTTTCGAAATTTGGGTTTTATAAAAATATCGTATGTATTTGCTTAAATGTTTACATGTTCCAATGGTGAGCCGTGGAAAAACAATTGAGATCCAATATCCAATATGACAGATGATTAGTATGCGTTATTTATCGAAAGCTATCAGTGATAAACTAAATCTTCTAAATCGAAATGGAAGAATACTCAAACGCTGATATTCTCAATCTATTTTATATTCATGGAGAATGTTATAAAATTTTGGAGAGAACGTGTGGTGTGTTTAATGAACGCCACCCTGATTTGCCGCCAATGAACAAGTCAAAATTCAAGAGGACTGAAACGAACTTTTTGCGTTTTGGCAAGGTTAAAGTTACAAAAAATGATCCGAAACCAGTGACAAATGCCGAGGATAATGTAATAAACACATCAGCTTATTTCCTGTCCAAAGAATCTTGAGCGAACATCATGTGCACCCTTATTCCTTCCAAAACGTGCAAGCCTTGAGACCTGGTGATGATGTTCGACGAGTAGAATTTTGCGAATTCATGTTTTTGAAAATTCAAGAGGACCCTCAATTCGTTTCAAAAATATTTTGGACCGATGAAGCGAAATTTTCTAGAGAAGGAATAACAAATAGAAGAAACGAATATTTCTGGGCAGCAGAAAATCCGCACGCTTTACGCGAAACGCCTTCTTAAGAGAGGTTTAGCTTCAATGTTTTCGGTATAGTATTAAATGATCAGGTGCGGTACTGTATTTGTGAAAAAAAATTAAACAGTGATAAGTATTTGGAAATTCTACGAGGGACGGTTTCTGAATTTATAGAAGAAATTCCTATTGGTGACCTGCAAAATTATTGGTATCAATTAGATGGGGCGCCAGCACATAATTCCGCTGCAGTTTATCTCCAATTATCTCGAATTTTTGAAGATCGCTGGATTGATCCCAATGGACCTTGGAGATGGCCCCCGCGATCGCCTGATTTAACACCCCTAGACTTTTATTTATGGGGATTTATCAAAGGTAAAGTCTATGCTTCCCCAGTAAATAACCAACAAGATTTACTGGACAGGATACGAACAGCTTTTGCCGAATTAGAAAACGGACAAATTCAGCGGGCCACAGCAACTGTACAAAGAAGAATTGAAATATGTCTTCAAATGAAAGGACAGCATATAGAACATTTGTTGTAATTCAATTTTATTATTTTATTTATTTATTGTTGATTGTTAGATTGCTATAATTTTTAAGTTCACTAAAACAAGTTTAGAACAGTCTCGAACTTAGTAGATATGGTTAAAAATAATGTAAACAGTTTATTACATTTCTTATAACTTTAACTTTCCCGAAACGAAAACATTTCGTTTCAGTCCTCTTGAACTTTCTCTTGTTCATTGGCGATAAACGAGGATGTTTTTCGTTAAAAACATGGCACGTTCTCTCCAATATTTTGTAACATTCTCCGCGAATATAAAATAAATTGAGAATATCAGCTTTTGAGTGTTATTTTATTTTAATTTAAAAGTTTCAAATCAGCTGTCATGTTGAATAGAAAACCACAACAATTGTTTTTCCATGGCTTACTACGGGAAGGTGTAATTATTTCGAAAATGGTTACGAATAGGTATAGGGAACCTTAATATAGTTCGATAGAAAATTAAATTCTACATTTGATAGTGCATAAAGTTATAGGGTGTCCCATTTAAAAAAACGGACTTTAGCTGCTTTGAAAATGTGAATGTTTGCCGCTGAATTTAGGACACCCTGTATAAAAATAGACAAATTCAATAAAAAAAATAGAAACCTAGGATTATTTACCGATCGTCTGCAAAATATGAAGATTATATCTTCTAAACTTACAAAAATACGAGATTTTAAAATTTGGTACCCCGAAGGCTCATTTTTGGTTCAAGGTCAAGTATCTTAAGAACGCTTGAACCTAGGTATAGGACATGCTACATAAAATAGCATTAAAATTCTCCGTAGAATCCAAAAATATCATAAAATACAGGGTGTTCTATTTAAAATAAACAAGTTGATACCAACTTCCGGTTAAACCGGAAGTGACAGGAAGTTGAAAATATTTCAAAAAAGAAGTACCCCTTGACCTTACCTTAATCCCAAAATTTGAAATTTTTATCTAAATCGCATCATCAAAAACTTTTACATACACTAAGAGTTTGTATAGACACTTGTTACTGTTAGTATTTTTTTATTTTTAAAGACTTCCCCTTACAGGATGCTTTATGACAAGTTAAAGATCAGTCTCATGATTCTTTTTTATATAACCAGCACTCTGTTCAGGTCCTGTGCGCTTCCCAATACGGCCAAACCATAGGAAATGACTAAGTATGCATTAGCGTACTAGGCGTTACTAAATTAAACACACTTAATGAGTTTTTTAAAGATTTGATTTAAAGATTTTATCATAAAAAAACATTTATTTAGTCTGGAACAAACATCATCTATATGCAGGCTCCACTCAAGGTTAGAATGTAGGGTAAACTTTGGGCTATGGCTAACAGGCATATCACAAGACCAGAGATACTGGTAATATTGCTTCTATTAGTAAAAATTCTATTGATCCATTAAGCAAAGATGTTAGTCCATTTGAGTCAAAAATATCATCTAGGCAGATGGTCAATGTTAAGATCAGAACAGATTAAAATATTTTCGTAAATTTCTAAAATTTTTGTCAATAATTCAGTAAAAAAGTCGAGAAAAACCTCAATGTCGGTCGAAGTTCCCGGTCTATATACTAATAATATACAGTAGTTTTTGTGTTCTATAGCAAACAAATTCGAACAGCATTTCAATAGAAAAGTTGTTATAGTCACGCAAAATTTTACAACTTTCAGAAACACTATTTCTTGCAAAAATTACAGTTCTACCATGTTGGTGGTGTATTCTACTAAAGTCACACAGTTTATCGTAGCCATTTATCTTTAAACAATCTATACTGACACTAGTTAGCCAATGCTCCGAAATACACAAAAAAGTAGGATCACATTGTTGAGTGCTAAGTTCAATTAAGTTTGTTAGTCAATGTAGGTTAGGATGTAGGGTAGACCAACTAGAAATGTTTTCCTTACTTACGAATGTGCTGCCTGGGTTGAGGCTGGGTTGGGAAATTTGTACCTCCTGATTGCTGCCCCCTCTGGCCAAATTGATGGTCATACAATTTATTTACTCACGTTATAGGAAATGACACTTTAAAATTCGACGACACATTTACTTTTTTTTTTCACTAGTTTTTCGCAGTGAAACGATATTTTGGGTGCACTATTTTTTAGAAAATTGCATACCATATCTGCGGTTGTACTTAGATCACACCGATACACGGGTAAGTAATCCAGTTTTGCGATAGTTCTTACAGTTATTAGCACAATTGCCGATTATTACTTTGCGATTCCCGGTACGAGTGTTTTTGGTATCGGTTATTCAGCAGCATGCTGCCTGGGTCTAAATTTTTAGTTTTCGCAGTGGTCACTCTAGATTCAGGGGAGCACTGTGTTGAACTGTTCGTGTTTTGCAGGATTTGTTTTTTGAACTTGACTTTGATTTTCGTGGCCGATTCCTGCAATCTTTTTGCAAAAGTTTGCCTATTATTTTTGGTTTCTCTTCGCTAGGGTGAGCTGCTGAATTGGATTTTTCTGATTTTAATAAATTAATTAATAACTTGCGGTCTTCAAGATGGCTTTCTAAATTTACTATAATTTTATTTTTACTATCCAGTTTTGATTTTATGACACATAAGTAATAACACAAAGCTCGCTTTGAGCACCAGTCAGCCGTGTTTACATCAATAGTGTCACCGTATCTTCTTCTTGTATGTTATTTTGTGAAGATTTATCGCACGAGCACTTATTTTGAAGCCATGTTTTAACGCTACACAATAGTTCATTGTTTTCTTGTGCCACTGGTAACTTTTTAAATAATAATAACTCGACTGGTCCATTTTTACGGAGCTTATTTGACTCCACACTATACGACGCAAGCTTATCGTTTGCCATCTTGTATATTACTTGAAAAAATCAAAGAATACTGCATGCAACTATTGTAATAATGTTTTAGGCACTTAACGTGTTGTTCACCTAGGGATGAGTGAGAGAGAGTAGATTTAATCAATCGACAAGTGATAGCAATTTACATATGGACACATTTTAGTTATGGTTAGATATCAATAGATATCGCTATATCAACAGTTATGGAGAGTTACCGATTGGTTGTCCATAACTAACTTTGCCAATGTCAAACAAGAAGTTAAAACAACAAAATGAAAATAATGAAAACACGAATGAAATAATCTATAATAAATAATAAAAAATATTTATTAAAAAACCTTGTGTTTAAGTTAAAAAAAATCGGTATATCCCCTTTACCCAGAACTTCCCTCGTTATGATTTTTTTCCATTTTGTTAGAAATAGTGAAGTATGACCCAATTTAGTTCAGTACATAGTCACAGTATATATGTGTAACATATACTGTCTTTTCAAATATTTTTGTTGGGCGCCATATGGTTCCATCATATCAGATTCCTACCAATATTTTACCGGTTTCTTTCTACCTATGCCACACTTGACATTTGGCCATAATTTAAAATAAACTTAATAAGTAGTTTTTACATTGACACATACCGCCATTTTGTTATGTCATGTTACATTCGTATCAGTTTATCCCATTTTCACATTTAATTTTTCTACAAAATTTAAAGTCGATTGAATAAGATTATTTTACGTTGTTTTTTTTTTAATTTTATTTGTTTTAATAAATAATTGTCTCAGGCTGATTTTTTCAATATTTTATTAGGCGTTACTTGGTTGTGCTATCTGGGATTCATATCAAAATGTTACCAGTTCATTCATATGTAACACATGGTTTTTGTGTAAATTGGATAATTAGTTCTTTAGTAATATTTTTTTTGAGTTTCTAGATGGTTTTCGGTAACGATCCTCTTGTTGTTATGTTAAAGTGGTGTATTATTTGAGGTTAGGATCAAACAACAGTCTTTTTTTTTATATTGTCGATGTTTCGCAACTTTATTGTTGCATCCTCAGAATACTTACAGTGTAACCTCTATTATCCGAACATGCGATTTTCCGAATATCCAGTTAACCGAACACGAACAAACTGATGCCCTTATGTTACGCCGCTCCTTCGATCTAAAATCGTCATCCCCACCAATTATATAACTGGCGAGCCGCGCGGCGTCGTGTAATCGGTCACGTACGCATCTTAGTTATTCTGTTGAGTTGATGCGTGTTTGAGCTGGACATACGTTTTTGAAGATTTTAGCGTTCGCGATGCCGAAAAGAAAGCGTACTTGTTTAAAATTGAGTGACAAAATTAAAATGTTAAAAAGTTTACAAGCTGGTGAGACTGTCACAGGGGCGGCTTTAAAATACAATGTTGGAAAGTCCACAATATCCGATTAAAAAAAAAAATAGCCAGAAAATACTTGGATATGTCGCCACCTTAGACTCTGAAACTAAAAATTTATTGATGTCGAAAAGGCTGTTTATAATTGGTTTTTACAGGAGATAGAGGTATATTAGCTTACAAAACATTATGTATCCGTTTTTATGACCTAACCGCTAAAATTATTTTAGGAACCCCTGTATCTGGTGAGCTCCTTTGCGAAAAAGCCAAATTTTTTTATACACAAACGTATAAAAACGACAATTTTAACGCTAGCTCTGATTGGCTTCAAAAGTTTAAAAATCGTTATGGTATCCGCCAATTATCCATATCAGGGGAAAAGTCATCTACTGACCCTACGGCTGTTGAGCCTTTCAAACATCGGCTTCTTAAGAAAATTGAAGAACTTAAACTTACGGCAGATCAAATTTACAATGCGGATGAAAGCGGCCTCCTCTGGAAAATGTTGACGCAGAAAACACTGGCTGATGCGGGAGAAAATTCAGCACTAGGAAGAAAACAATATAAAGAGCGAATTACATTTATGCCATGCTCTAATTTTTCACAAATTAAAATTGTTAGTTTTGGGAAAATCAAACAAGCCACGTTCATTTGGAAGCAGTACCATTCCAGTCATCTACAAGGGACAAAATAGGGCATGGGTAACGAGGGAAATCTTCACGAAATGGTTTCATACGTCTTTTGTTCCTGCCGTGCGTCGAAAGATGAAGGAATTAAACTTGCCACCAAAAGCTGTTTTGATTCTGGATAATGCACCTGGTCATCAAGTAGAATTAGCAAGTGACGACTCCCAAATTTCTGTTATGTTTTTGCCGCCCAACTGCACTCCATTAATTCAGCCAATGGATCAACTCGTAATTCAAGCAATTAAACTCCACTACAGAAAAAATCTTTTGAAAAAGATTATTGAGACGTCGGGAAACATTTCAGAAGAGCTAAAAAAATTACATTGAAAGATGTTGTGTTGGAATTAGCGCAGGCTTGGATAAAAACTTCTTGGCGGCAACTTTTGCCTCCCTGTATTTTAGATCAATGGGAAAATGAAGACTTAATTCCCCTTTCTGCATTGGCCCAAACAAAAAGATCAGAAACTACTGGAACTGAAATTAGTGACATAATAGCTCTTACAAAACAGCTGCCAGAAGTTCCGACAGATGAAGAAATTCAAAAATGGGCACTTGGAGATGAGGATCCTGTGGAAATGATGAACGACAGTGATATCACAGAAAACTCGGAAGAAGAAAAGGAGAATGAAGAAGAAATTAGCAGTGGACGCTTGACTCACGGGGAAGCAGTAAATTATTTTGATTAATGCATAGCGTGGGGAAAGCAGAATGGAGAGGAGTCTTGCCGCATACTCCTTTTAGAACAGATGCAGAACAGGGCAAAGCAACTGGAAAGGAATACTCTCGTTCAAAAAAAGATTACGTCATATTTCGTAAAAGTGAAATGTTCATTATTATACGAGTTTAAGTTTATTTTATTGTTTAAGTTTATTTTATTATACATTTTAGATCTGTACCTGTATACTTATAGGTAATTACACACTTTAGATTTCTCTTTTGTATTATTAGGGCAACCCATATTCGATTATTCGAACAAAAGGGTTAACCGAACAATGGCTTGCAATAAATAGTTCGGATAATCGAGGTTGCACTGTATATAGATTCTATATCCTGCATAAAACCTATATTATCAGACTTTATCTGCTCCGTTGGTCCGCAGAAATTTCCGAACTCCAAATAAGACAGCATTCTAACATAACAACAAGAGGATCGTTAACGAAAACCATTTAAACGTCAAAATTAAAAACAAACTTCTGTATTTTTTTACTGGAACCTAACCCCAAATAATACACCACCCTAAATTTTTTTTTAACATTGTTCTGTCATATTGGATTTTTACCAAAATCATATCAGATCATCCCTATATTTTGACCCTTAATTTGTGGTCAAAATTAAGTCAATCGGGTAAGCAGTTTTTAAGCTATGCGGCGAAGTGACAGACAGACCATACAGCCGACAGACGGACCGGCGAAATTCATAAACATGTCTTTTGGCAACTAGGCGCACTAAAACGTGAAGATATGTAAAACCTGAGAGAGTGAATTTTTTCACGATTACATTTTATTTGGCCGCCATTTTGCTCCGCTCTCTTGAATTAGTAACACAGTTTTACTAGTTAATCTATACCACAATTAGTTATAGCACATAATTGAAAATCAATCCATTAAGTAGTGTTTTCAGGCTGAATTTTTAAATATTTCATTATGCCGCCATCTTAGATTCGTACAAAAATTTTACCATTTGATTCCAACCTAATACTTGATGTTTTGTGCAAAATTTGAATTAAATCGGATACGTAGTTTTTTAATAATAATCGTTTTAGCGGGTGATTTTTTCATGATTACAAACATTTTATTTAGCCGCTATTTTGTTCGGTCATCCTGAATTAGTACCACAATTTTACTAGTTGATCCCTATACCACAATTAGTTATGGCATGCAATTTCAAATCGATCAGTTAAGTAGTTTTTCAGGCTAAATTTTTAAATATTATATTAAGCCGCCATTTTGTTCCGCCATCTTGGATTCCTACCAAAACTTTACCAGTTGATTGCAACATAATACTTTGATGTTTGTACAAAATTTGAGATAAATTGGATAAGTAATTTTTTAATAATAATTTCACTAGGCCGCCATTTTGTTTCGCCATATTGGATATTTACCAAAATATTACCATGTCATCCTTATATGAACTTTAATTTTTGAACCAAATTTGAAGTCAATCGGGTAAGTAGTCTTTAAGGTATGCCGCGACCTGACAAAAACATGTTTTTCGGCATCTAAGGACTCTAAAACGTGAAGTTTTGAAAAAAATCTGGGAAGGTGATTTTTTCACGATTACAATACTTCCCTTTTACGAGGGAAGTAAAAAATGAATGCAGATGGTATAGTATAAAGTTTATAGATGGATAAAGGAAAATAGGTATTTCTTGTTAAGGGAGAGCTTCAAACAAAAATATTAAATTTGCTATACTCTACATTTATTGAAGGCGCGACATTTTTTTTTCGTCTCTAAGTAATATATTAAAGTAATGGTTTCATAAGGTATCGCTTTATGCCAAGTCCTACGAGCCACGCAGGTAAGCTTAAGCATCTTATGAAACGAGGGCCTGAGTGTTAATTAAAAACAGTGACCCCAATGTTTAATAACGCAAAAACAATAATTTATTTAAATATAGTATTAATGGAAAAATCTCCAAGATAAAAAACAGTTTGTACAGAAACGTTGTATGTAACTATTGTGAAAGTTTTTGGAGATTTAACGTGTTTTCCATCTAGCGATGGGCGAAACTAGGTTTAACCCATGGATAATACGTGCAAGTTGAATGGATATTGGGTAACTGCAGTACTTAATTTATGTAATAGATACTAGGAAAAAATAATATTATACAACAGGGAGAAACATTAGTTTAGAAAGTATCTAGGTTTTGATCGAGACTTTATAGATTTTTAAATATTTCATTTATTGTAATTTGATAATTGATATATTAACTTTTAGTCCTCAGAACACTGTATTTACTTACCGACCTCTAATGTAGAATAATAGGTTTCTAATATTTTTGTAAATGTAGGCTTACCTGAAGTTCCTAGTAAGATCGATATGAATGCATACCTGAAAAAAGGGAGCCAGTATTAAAAAATTGTTAACCTACATTTATTTACTTATACAACTACATTTATTTACTTATAAAACATGACATACTCTAAGAGTTTTATTACTGCAACTTTTTGATAGTTATTCGAATGAACAAATTTGCGTTGCTTGAAATCTATTAATACCTTGACAATATTGCCTATAACAGATGACTTCCTAACAGTTACAATCTGTGATATAAATGATATATAAAAAAAATTATTTTTTGGTGTCAAAGTAGCTAGGGCTATTTTTAAATGAAATTATTTTTGTGCCGGAGGTCAAATTAGTACCGTTTGGGGGCTAGTTTGGAACCGAACTAGTTTTTATTATTTAAAGTTTACAGCGTATAGAAAAAGTGACTAAATACAAATATCAACGTTAAAAAAAACACAAACAAAAACAATATTCTTTAAAAAAATGGTTCCTTTTATTAGAAATAGTGAAGTGTGACCCAGTTTAGTTTAGTACATAGTTATGTAATATTAAAAGATATATAATACATTTTCAAACACTTTTTAGTGGGCGCCATTTTGTTCCGTCATATTGAATTGCTACCAATATTTTACCGATTTCTACCTACGATAGACTCGATTTTTGGGCATATTACAATTTAATAATAATAACAAATTCAATAGGAAATTTTTATTGCCATTTTGTTACGTGATGTTGAATTCGTACCAGTTTAAATCATAATTCATATTCATTTGAATAAATTTTTTTTGCCTTGATTTAAAAAACTATTTGGCCGCAGTTTTGTTCCGTTTTCTTGTATTCGTACCATAACTTTACCAGTTTATCTCTATATCATACTTTATGCTTGCATACATTCTGAAATTAGTCTAATGAGTAGTTTCTTCAGAGCGATTTTTTAATTATTTTATTAGGTCGCCATTTTTGTTTTGCTATCTTAAAATCATACTAATATGTTACCACTTTATTCCTAAGTAACACTCGTCTTTTTGTGCAAAATTTGAGAAAATTGGATAATTAGTTTTTTTATTATTAATTATTTTAATGATTCTCTAGGCCGCCATTTTGTTCCGACATATTCAGTTTTTACCAAAATATTACCATCCCCATCCCTCAGAAGCTCATGGAAGACGATTCTGATCGACAATATGTGATCCAATTAGAACATGATTTGTTTTCTGATGAGTTATCCTTTACACTTCACGGTCATGATAATCGTCAAAATTGCCTCTATTGGTCTAGGGAAAATTCTCACTCGATGAGAGAAGATCATATGCAATACCCTGAAAAAGTTAAAGTTTGGGCAGGAATTGTTGGAGGTCATATCATAGGGCCCTTTTTCATTGATGGCAATTTAAATGGCGATAATTATTTAGCACTTCTCCAAAATAATGTCGTGCTAACTTTGACAAATTTATATCCTGATCCAATAAACCTACAAGTTCCAACAAATATGATATGGTTTTAGCAAGATGGAGCACCGCTCCATTACAAACTCAGTGTTCGGCAGTCCCTCCACGGAATATTTCTAAATTAGTGGATAGGGAGGTGAGGGTCGATGGAATGGCCAGCACGATCCTCTGATCTGACGCCATTAAACTTTTTTTATGGGGATATATCAAAAATATTGTATACAAAACTAAACCTCACGTCTTTGCTGAATTAAAAAGACGAATAACATTTGCGATTAGATCGGTCACGCGAGATGTTGAGTAACGTTGGAAGAAATTTCTATTTAAGATTAGAATGTTGCCAAGACGTTCGCGGCGAACATGTTCAACAATTTCTAAATTGACTTTGTTGTTTTTTACATTATCAAGAAATAAACAGTATTACTTATTAGTTTTTGAGTGTGTTGTAGCGAATTCCTGTAATCAAATAATTTTATTTTTTTTAATGTTAATTTTTGCAATAAATCTGAAAACACTTAATATTTTCGAAACAGTTAAAGATAGATTAGGATATTCTATATGAAATAAATCTAGAATTTTCTGAAACGTTCAAAAAAATTGAATAATATACAAGGTGGTGCATTTAAAATAGGAAAATTGGTATTGGCCACTGTTAGTTGACACCCCCTATATAAAAAGTTTTTATTGAAAAAATGCGCACCTAAAAATACCAGTCGAGGTGTCCGAGCGTTTTTTCGAATAAGCCTCCATTTATTCATTATCGAATTTATTCCATTTGGCTGATACACACTATATATGCTTTCAATTCGGACATTTTTTCCTTTTCGAAAATAATTTGAAACGAAAACTCGTTTAAGATTTACTCCTGCATTTTCCCAAGGTACTGGGATAATTTTAAGATAAAAATGTTTAAAGAATATATATTTATTTAATAAAAAATACTATTAATTTTATAATATTTTAGTTTTTACAGGTAGTAGTTTGTTAATTGAATTGAATTGTTATTGAAGTTATTATACATGTATACAGTGTTTCAATTTTACACTTTCCACCTCTAATACCTTTGCATTAATAAACGATATCGAAATTCGGAAATACTTACCTATTTCATTGTCGGTCTTAATACATTTTTTCAGTCGGAAGAATTTTCGTTTTTAAGGAGACATTTTTAACTAGAGATTTGACTAAGAAAAATGTCGCACAGCAACATTGTAATACCTATATGGCGTAAACTGAACCTAAGATAAAAAAGTGGTTTCAAAAAATTTTCGGTTACCTGGAAAGAAATAATTACTTCGATATTCTTACTGATTCATAAGATTTTCCACAGAAAAATACTGTGCTTGCCCCCCCTAAAGACCCAAAAATACTTTCGAAATTGAGAATGATCCATCAAAAGCATCTATAACTATATAAATTGCATTGGGCACAAACGGTTCGACTGCACCACACCTCATAATAAATTTATGCAAACGAATGCCTAAAGATATATCTAGGTCTAGATCTAGAGGAGCTAAGTATTGCCTACAATGAATCCGGATGAATTAAACACACCTATATTTTAAATATTTGGAAATACATTTTATAATTTATAAACAAGGGTGCATTTAATGTAATGGTATCAGTGGACGGTCAACTACTAACGAAAAATTGACATAACTGTGTCCTAATCCTAATATTATTCTAGTGGCAATATAACAAATGTTAAAAATTTGTCACAATCATCGGGTTTCTCCACTTTCAATTTGGTTAAGGATGGTTAGAAAGAGAAGTTATTCAATGGAAAATTTCACTCTTAAATTCCTAACCAATCAAAAGCTTTGATTTTGAATCATTTGCACAACAACCCAAAATATTTCCAGAAATAATCACCCTCCAGGGTACCCTGGGCGACATTCTTAATAAGTGGAAATATTTCTGTCACAATACTGCACATTTTATTCTTAAAATGAAAATTAATATTTTTTAATACTTCTTGGTTACTGAGTACTTAAATAATAATTAAAAAATTAAAACTGAAAAAACGTGTCTTATTTAATTCTTGTTTATTGTATTATTAATAACAAAATCAAAGTGTTTTTGAAAGTCTACTAAGAAATATTAAATTATCAATGGCAAATATGACGGTAAAAAATTCTTATTAATTAAATGCTTAAGCTTTAGTATATAAATATATAAATTTTGATACAATTTTATTGAACCTAACTTCTGTATTGTATATAAATATAAAATTTTGATACAATTTTATTGAACCTAACTTCTGTATTGTTCTGAACAGATTTTCCTTCGAATTATGTAGATTGCACTTTCACGCTACATTCATCAATAATGTACGACAAGTATTTTAGATCTTGATCATTTATTTTGAGATCGCAGGGCTCTTTGCAACGTTTACACAATTTATATTATCCATTATCTTGAAGTTATAAGTGTTTGAAACTTGACTAAAATCAACAAAAAAATCAAAAACACCCTATTTAAACATCAGCAGATACTACGTTGGCGTTGTTAGTCAATTGTTTCCCGTTTCACAGCCATCTGAGATTTTTTATGTGATATACCCACGGACTTCATATATAAAAATAGACTGCCATCGTTTAATTAATATAACGTAAAAAACAACTTCCAACCAATTTTAGTACAAAAAACTGTATTTGAAGCAATAGATTAAATTTGTTTCAAACAATTTTTAGTAGTTTCATAAAACTAAAATGGGTGGAACGTGATGTTTTTCACAATTATATGTAAGTAGTATATAAAAAATGGAGTTTCTAAAACTCATGTGTTTTAACTAGGAAAAAAATCATTTTAGTTATATATAAAAAATAACGGCCTTTTTTTAACACTAAAACAAAATTTCATACAATTTTATTAACTATTTTGGTACAAAAATCCATAAATTTAAAGGCAATTTTATTGTCGCTCCCCAGGCCAAAGTGCCTTATGGCAGTTCCAAACGGTTTTGGATGTACAATGACTCGCTTCGAGTGCTTTAAGGACCGCTTGACTAGGAAATTTTTACCGTTTTAAGTGTTATTTGTTAGTCCTGCAACATTCTAGCACACAATTCGATAGCATGAACTTGTGCTTGGAATATTGAGGTGTTATTGGCCAGGCTTACTGACCTTCGGCCTTACCCCATGGATTCCAGTTCCTACACATTTATTGGTTTTTGAGCCGTCTGTGAATAGGCACAGCTCTCCTTTCAGTAGACCAGATTTATACTGATCCCACTCCTCTCTCCCTGGGAAGATCACGGAGTTTGGTACTAGGTCCGATGGCATTCCCAACATGTTATGGTTTGTTTTTCACAACTTTCAGCATGTTGGATGATTTCATGTAACTTATGCTATCCACCATGCTGCTTGTGACATGGTGGAATCTGTATGTTGCTGTATGCTTCCCCTTCCATAAATAGGTGAAGTGGCGGAAGTTTCAAGAGGAGTTCCATGGCCGCTGTCGGAGAGGAGCGAATCGCTCCTGTATTTGACAAGCAAGCCTGTCTCTGCAATCCACTCAGCTTAGCTTGGGCAACATATTGTTGTTCCTTGCTTCAGTAGGCTACAGAACCATAGGCTATCATTGGTCTTATGACCGTTAGGTACAGCCAGGTCCACAGGGATAATTTAGCTTTCTGAATTATTTTATTCAGATGAGCATTCCAGTTCAGCGTAATTCCCAAATATTTCACTTCAGCTGAAAAAGACATCACCTGTCCCCGTAACGAAGGTGGTCGAAGTCTCTCCAGATTCCTTTTCTTTGTGAAGGGGACTAGAACCATTTTATTAGGGTTGATAGACATTTCTTCCTTCTCACACCATGCTAGTGCGGTGTTCAGTACTTCCTGAAGTGTTGTCGAGATTTCCTCAGCCGAGCCACAGCCAGCAGGTTGTCCACTAATAGTGACCACACCAAGGGCGATAACACTTCTCCCTGTGGACACCATCTTGCAGCTCTAAAACTCACTGTCTCGTCCTGTAGAGATGTTGTTATTTTTCTGCTTTCAAGCATTGGCTGTATCCAGCAACATATAAAAGGTTCTACCCCTCTTTCAGTAATTTCATAGAGTGATCCAGAAAGGGCGTTGTTAAATGCTCCGTCGATATCTAAGAATGCAGCGACTGCAATATCGTTGTTTTGCAAAGAGATGTTTATGCTCTCAACAAGATTGTTGATTGTTTGGCCTAAGAGCTACGTCCCTGATTGCTCTTCGAGTATTCTCTCCAGACTTTTCAACATAAAGGAGGTTAGGCTTACTAGTCTAAGCGAACTCGGTAGATGATTATTTCGACCCACTTTAGGTATATATATTACCTTAGTTGCAGACCATCTGGCCGGTATATAGTTTCATGCCAGACTTGCTCTAAATAGTGTTGTGATGAATGGGAGGAGTGGGTCCAACCCGTTTTATATCATAGCTGGAAAGACTCCATCCTCCCCAGGCGATTTCGAACCGCCCGGGCCCTTACCGTAATTATTTTGTTGGCAGTCAGCCAATCATCTCTGTGAGGTTGTTTGTATCGACCTATGAAATGGTAAGTTGACCGACTATCCATTAACAGGCTACCTGGGAAGTGATTTTGTGCTAAAAGCACAAAAAAAAGTTTCTTTCCTAGAGCCTGTAAAGGTTCCATCTGGCCATTTTAGCGATCTCAGTTCCTGAGCAAGCTCCCTAGACTGAATCTTGTGGACTCTGGCACTGGTGAGTATATCTGATATACCCTCACAGAACCTTTTCCACCACCCTGTTTTGGCTTTCCCGATTGCTTTATTGTAATTCGTTAAAGCAGGTCTATATTGGTCCCATTCACCTGATATTTTAGCTCGATTGTTATTGTTTCACCATGGCGTATTTCTATTGTCTTTTTTAACCTTGAGAAGACAGTTTTCGTGATATGATGAGATTATGGCGGTAATTTAATCCGTCACAGACTGTAGTTGTTCACGATTATTAATTGAGGTAGACGCGTGGCAGATATTGGATTGTAGAGATGTTTTATAGCCATTCCAATCTATGCTTCATGCGTCGCTATATTTAACTTCAGGCCTGCCCCCTACTATAATATCAAACCGGATGTGTCTATGATCTGAGCACGATGGTTCAGGTGACACCTTCCAGTCAGAAATTTTATTGCTAATAAAGCTTGAACTAATTGTTAAATCGAGAAACTCTCTCCTAACTCTATTAACAAAAGTTGGTTCAGACCCCGAGTTATTTACAGCTAGGCCCTTTCCCATTATTCCTTGGAGTAAGGATGATTCCAACATGGATTAGGTGTTAAAACTAATCTTTTAATTTTCACGTGGTTTCCCATGTTATCCAAGAATCTTTGGAAGAAACGAACAGGACAATCTTCGGGATTGATAAAGTTGGTAACTAGCCACTTACTATCACTTAATCTTTTGCACCGCCTTGAGCTGTTTTGAAAAATACTGGGTTATATTCAATCCGTCCGGTGAAATTGCCTTCATTTTCAGTTTCCTCTTAGAAGTATTGAATGTAAGCTGAAGACCCTTCTCCTCCTCTCCATGCTAGTTCATGGGATGCCAAATAGAAACATTTTCATTGTAGACCTTCTGGAGAATCTACATCACAAGTTTCCAAGATTTTCTTGAATTTTTCATTGCTTAATGCAGCAGAACTTAATTTTCTTTTTGAGGAATCTCTTTGTAATTTTCTACGCATTGCATCACGCGCAGCTCTGGCATGTGCACACTCGGGATAGGAAATTTTATATTAAATTTGTTAAAGAACATTTCTTTCAATTGCTTTGCTGTGCTACTCCACATTACTTTATTAGACCTTACTTGTAATCTTCTGAACTCTTTTTCTTTACTAATATGCATTCTTCTAAGATTTGATTGAGTACTTTAAATGGAAATGGACGGGTTGTTAATATTGTAAATTTTTCATGACAATATTGTACAAATTGTCTCCACGCACTCTTTTCCACCTCACTGATTTCTATGGCACTAAATTCTTAATTTCTTTAATAATATCCTCTTTATCTTCTTGGCCGAAACGCGACATTATTTAGCACTGTACTTTTATTTAGGTTACTATAGTTACACAACGATTTTATAAAATGTCAGAATGTATTTTGACATGAGTTTAATTTCTGATCGAAATTGTCAAATAATTAGTATTTTAGAAATTTCTTTTGCTGTGAAATTTTCTTAACGACTTTCCCTCGTACATGAACGGTACGAATTTTTTAGGAAAAGTTTTCAAAAAATTCGTGCTTTCGAAAAAATATCCGGCAATAATTCAAGCACTACGGAGATTATAAGTGAAAATTAATATAAAAATAAAAGCACATTTAACTGAAAATCTTCATAAAAATATTTTGCAATTTTAATGAAAATTGTGACTGAAAGAACGTAAAACCTCAAATTATAATTAGTGAGATTAAAACTGGTGGTCTTTAGTTACAGAATGCTGAAGCCATAGAGTATATACACATTGTGGTAACTCCAACAAAGAATAAATTAAATTTATCCGATGCGAAATGGAAATAAAAAAATCGTAAATATCCTTTATTCGGAGCTTCCCTGATTTTTTTCCATTTATTAGGAATAGTAAAGTGTGACCCAATTCAGTTCAGTACATAGTCACAGTAAAAATATGTTACATATACTGTATTTTCAAAAATTGTTATTGGGCGCCATTTTGTTCAATCATATTAGATTCCTAGCAATATTCTACCAGTTTCTTTCTATATATGCCACACTTGGCTTTTGGGCAAAATTTAAAATAAATCAAATAAGTAATTTTTACATTGACATACCGCCATTTTCGTACGTCATGTTGAATTGGTACCAGTTTATTCAATTTTCACATTTAATTTTCAATTGAACAAAATTTTTCGTTGATTTTTTAAAAATTTTATCTAGCCGTCATCTTAAATTCGTACCACAACTTTACCACTTTATCTCTATATCACACTTAATCCTTGCACAAAAATTGTAATTAATAAGTAGTATTTTCCGGCTGATTTTCTAAATAATTTATTAGGTAGCTAATTTGTTTTGCTATCTTCTTCCCTGTTACGAGGGAAGTAAAAACAAAAACTTAAGAAAAATAATTAAAGAATTTAACATTAATAAGAAGGCAAACACAATTATAAAATTAAATAAAATAGATAATAATCTAATCAATTATCAAAAATTAAGGTATTGGGAGTTCCGCTGAAAATTTAAAACATAATATATGCTCTTTTAAATAGGCATATTTTTAACGTCAGTGACGGTAAAAATGAAGCAGTAAAGCAAAAGCAATAAATCATTCTCGATTTGAATAAATTACTACTAACCAGTCACTCTTTAAAAAATGTGGTACTCACTAAAAATTACGTTAATCGAACTCTGATAAATTGATTCAAATGACATGTTTGAATAACTTTAAAAGGTATTACATTTCAGTTGTTCAGCCGATTATGTATGATTTCAGTTAATATGTGAAATAATATTTGAAAATATAAACATTTACTTGTTCGACCTATTTAAAAAAACAATCATTAAGTAATATCAATTGTGCCACCAACCGTTCTCGATTATAGTTCATTTTTAAAATGTATGATGATGATGATATTTTGTATTTATTTCTTTTACGATAAAAGTTGACAATAAAATAAATATGATATGATAATAATTATACTAACAGGCTCATTAATTGTGTTTAAAATCTTAATTAATTGTTTTTTTTTCTGTTTTGGATTATGTTTCTAAAGTGAAAAAAAAATCTATGCAGTGCCCAGTAGGTATAATGCCAATTTTAGGCAGTGTATAGGGGAAGTCAGAATAACCTTAGTGTTTAATATAAAAATGTTTCTAAGGTACCTCACGACGAGCTTGCAGGACTCCAAGATGTACCTAATGATGTAAGTTTTCCTCTCTAATTTTCGATCAGACTAGCGTATTTTAATTCTATTTTAATATTCTATTTGGGCCATTAAGACTCGAACAACAGTGCATCTTTTACATCGTCAGGAAGTCAGGTACAAATTTGCCATCACAAAATTTTTTACAGGTATCATTTTACGGAGCTAAAACATTTTTTTGAAATACCTTATTCATTGCTCTACGTTTATATTGAAAAAATTAATCATTTTTGGAAAAAAACGAATTTTTTGTTGTACAACTCAATAAATAATTAATAATAGTAATAATAATAATAATCATAATAATAATAACAATGATAATAATAATAATATAATAAATACCCTCAGGGGTATAAAGAAATGCTGTGGTATCTCTTTATACACGGGCATGCGCTCCCGAGGTACCCTAGCCAGCTCTCCGCTGTCCATTACCATCTTAATTCCTTACCGTCCCCAAAATCCCTTCTCCCTTACGTCGTATTTCCTATTACTCCCCGAAGAGCAAACCTCGTTCGCAAAGTATAAAAATCCCTGGCAGTAGGTAGAATGCAACCCTTTTATGAAAATGTATAATTTACGCAATAAACGGGTGGTACAATGTTGGTACCACCATAACCTCTGTCGCCCTCAGGATTTAGGTAGGGGATCCTATATGTTAAGTGAGTTACAGTTTCCGCCCACTAACGACGGAAGCAGCGTGATTTCGAGTATGACTACTGCAACAAACCCGCCACCTTCTATTAGCACCAAACACCGAAGTCACACGCCCAGCTCTTGCTGTTTCTGAGGAGTCGCATGTCACCAATCCTTAGAGCACGAGAGCTGGAAAGCCAAGGAAGCGTATAAAATGGACACCAGTAAAGAATTGTTTCATAATGCGCTCCTATTATAAGATCACCAGATTTGAGACCGACTTAACCACCTACCGGACCGGCCTTCATAGTGTTTTCCTTTAGAAATATCCAGATCTTCAGAACATCACCGAGCAACGTCTTGCTGATCAACGGCGAGCAATTGTCCGGAATAAACTTTTAGCTGAACCAATCCTGGAATAACTTAGAGAAGAGGTGTAGCTTGAACTTAAGAACGAACGAGTTGGGTTGATAGCTCCACCTACAGCAGCGGAACCAGAGGAAGAATTACGAAATTAAGAAAACATAGACGAAGACGAATCTACAGGACAAGACATCATTGACAGTGTATAAATAAGTAAATTGGGTAAGAACGTCATAACTAGAGAGATTAGTGGAATCGATCATCCAACGTACTAGAGTACAAGATCAGAAAAGGGATTATATAGATCCCTCAATAAAAATACGAAAGGGAATAATACAGAATATCCTAGTATGGAGGTGGTTGAGAATTTTTGGAAGAAACAATTATTTACGTCCGTAACCTCTAATTTAAGCGCAAGCTGGATTGAGGTAGAAAATATAAGAGCTCGGGATTATAACCAATGCAATAAAATCCTTTCACAACTGAGGGAATAACGACCATCCTTAAAACG
This sequence comes from Kuschelorhynchus macadamiae, assembly GCA_030620095.1. Taxonomy (NCBI): domain Eukaryota; kingdom Metazoa; phylum Arthropoda; class Insecta; order Coleoptera; family Curculionidae; genus Kuschelorhynchus; species Kuschelorhynchus macadamiae. Next base: position 1,031,500 of record JAUTXW010000204.1, read on the forward strand.
GTACAGAACTGGTGAGCCGCAGGCCCTGATGAAGCACATAATTTTTGGTTTAAAGAAACACGAAAAAATTAACATTTTTCCTTAATAACCTAATGCAGTAACCATAAAATATTCCATCTTTCCTTACTCAAGAAGTTACCTACCTTCTACCAAAAGATTGACGCAATACGCTCGATCCTTCCAAATATCGCCCAATTACTTGCCTTCCAACGCGTCATAAGCTGATAACATCCTGTATAACTTTAAAGATATCGACACATTGTGAATACAACAACATAATAACTATACAGCAAAAGGGTTGTGATAAAGATTCTAAGGGTTGTTAAGAGCAACATATAATTGATTCAGTTATCTGTAATTAAACTTACGCTGAGCGCAGAAATCTCTTTATGGCTTATCAGAGTACTCAAAATGTACAATATCAATCTCTGTATAACACATTTCTGGAATATGCCATATGAACCTGGCAATATTGACATCAAATCTAATACTCTACCAACAAAAAGTGGTATTTTTCAAGGTGATTCACTGAGTCCGCTATGGTTTTGTATTAAAATGAACCCTCTATCTAATCTTTTAAATTCCATTAGATATGGGTTTAGTATCAAAAAGAACAACAGAGAAAACATTAAGTTAAACCATCTTTTATATATGGACGATTTAAAACTAATGGCAGCTACCAAGAACCAGCTGGATCTGATCCTCAAAATTGTCGAGAATTTCCCTAAAGATATTACAATGCAATTTGGGCTAGATAAGTGCAGAACTGTCAGGAGGATTGATTTGAGATGCAGAACGGTCAGAGTATGGAAGCACAAGGAGATACCTACAAATATCTCGGTATAAAGCAAGGGCAGTGTATAAATCACCGAGTGATGAAAAATGAACTGACAGGCGAGCTTACAAGAAGAATACGACAATTGCTGAAATCAAAATTTAACAGCAAACATTTGTCTAAGGCAATTAACACCTTGTTCGGTGCCTTGCTATTAATTTGGGATAATTAAGTCGTTCAGCACTGACATCAATAACCTGCAGCGAAAAATCAGAACTCACCTCACAAAGACACAAAAACACCACCCAAGAAGTGCCACAGAACGTACGACAATTCCACGGCACCAAGAGGATTAACAGATATCTTAAAGCAGCTGTTCTAACAAATCACCAAACTGCGAAGCTATTTTCAACAAAATGCACGCACATCTAACTTACATTGGAATATATGCGATTCGGATCACGGCTAAAAGGGTAGCAAGTTTCAACTCATCACGAACTCGTAGATGAGAAACTAAAGAGTTGGAGGGAAAAATCAATGCATGGCAGATAAGATTAGGTCGACAACATAGCGTCGAACTATTGACTGATGTCGGGTCGAATGTTTCCTTAAATGGAGGGTTTCCTAGTTGTCATACAAGATCAGATAATTCCAACCAGAAGCTACTAGAAGTATATACCGAAAGATGCCACAGTGGTAAATGACAGCTGCAGGTATGGATATCGGATGTCAAATGTTCGCCGCGAGTAAATAAAAGTTAAGACATGGTGCATTAGCCAAAATTCTGCACCAAGAACTAGCAGAGATATTACAGCTCTCGCAGGAACAAAGAGTGCCATATTATATGTACAACCCGAAGCCAATTTTAGAAAATAATCTATACAAGTTCTACTGGGACCGCACTGTTTTGACAGACCAAACTAACATTTGTAATGGTCCAGATCTTGTAGATAAAAGGGTAAGAAAAATAACTTTGATACAGGTGGCTATACCGAATACTCATAATTTACGTCAGAAGTATGCAAGAGCGTCCGAACACCGCCTTTCATCATTTTAACATCAGGAGTTATCCCAAAAAACTTGCTCCAGAACATCAAAAATCTTCGCTTTGTTTATGGATGACTTAAAAACCAATCACCAAAATTGACCCAATAACACGGAAAGGGCCCCATCAGAGCTCAATAGTTTTGATATGTAAATATCTGGGATGAATGTTCCCCTCTGTTTAGAGAGGGAGTGCGAATGCCATTCGGCATTAAAATAATAATAATATTGTTCAACTTAAAAAATAAGTAATACTAACAAGCTAACAAAACATTATAGTTATCTTTTACTTGAGACGGTTTTTCAAATGGGAGCTTTGTACTTCAATATATTTTTTTATATTGCGAATTCTTCACACTGTACTTGAATTAACATTCCTGGATCGTTTCGAATTTGATTTCAATAATGGGTAATCTTTTAAAGCAACTCTTCCCTGGGGTTTACTGGCGTTGAATAAATAAGTTGCTTGAAAAGACCAAAAAAATTCAAATGTGTTTAAGTTAGGAGATTTTGATAGTTATAAAACAGACGCTTCGATCTAACCAAGATTACCAAAAGTATCATATAAATAACAACCCGCTACAATGTTAAAACGTGCTAAAGCTCTATTTTGCTAAAGTACGTTTTCCAATAAATGATTAAATTGTTGTTGTCAGAATTTTTCACTTAATATTTGTTCAAAAACTAAAGGAGCAGCCTAATATTTCATTGTTATCCAGGTAAAAGTATCACAGCCTGGTCGTATTTAATGCAGAATTAATTACACAGGCCACCACACATTTTGGTACCTGCGATTTTTTAACTGTTCCTGGGTAATTTTTGGATGCAGAATGTAAATAAGTTCTCAGATTTTGTCTATCAGGTCTAGTTTTGTATTTGAATAATTGTGTATGTATTTTACGTTATAACTGTTATAATATATAATATTACTATTGCCAGTTAAAAATACAAAGACACATGGATTTAAGTATTTATTGCAATAACTTAATTTACATAAATACATTAGTCACTAATCACATAAAAATTTTCTTTTATACGACTTTCTAGAATGGAGTTCACTAGGGCAGTCTCGCTGAAGGCTTCAGCAGTAGTCCGCTATCATGTGGCTATCCCATCGTCCTTGATAACGATCTTCCATAGTTTTAATATCCTGATGGAATCTTTCCCCCTGTTCTTCACTACAATCACCTAAGTTTTCTGGAAACTGTGGAGGTAGTGAACTTTTATACTCATGTTACATCCGAGAATATTAAAATTTGAAAGGATAGTTTCCACTAATTCTACGTAATTCTCTGCTTTATGATTGCCAAGAAAATTTTGTACTACTTGAACAAATGAACACCAAGCGTTAGATTCAGTCTCGTTCATTGATGTGGTGAATTGTGGATCTTTAACAAGTTGCCTTATTTGAGGACCATCAAAGACACCAGCTTTTAGTTTTTCCGTGCTAATGCCAGGAAATTTACCTGACAAATACCCAAAACAATTTCCATCTCGATTTAAAGCCTTCACAAATTGCTTCATTAGGCCTAGCTTGATATGCAAGGGCGGAAGTAAGATTTTTTTTCTTGAAACCAAAGATTCGTTGATCACGTTTGGTTTTCCTTGAATCATGACATCTCTCGAAGGCAAATTTTTGTTATCCCAGTGCTCATTTTTAGGAGGAAGTTAATCATTTTTAAATCAACACAAATTGCCCACTGATGTTCTTCGTATTTAATTTTTCTCAAAACTAATGCAATTGTTTCATATTCTTCCTTCATGGCAGTAGAATGATCAATAGGAATTGAGCCATATTTGTTACCGTTATGTAAAAGAACACATTTTAAACTAAGTTTTGAACTGTCAATAAAGAGGCGCCAATCATCTGGAGTGTATTCAGTCAAACCCATTTTTTCTAAGAGGCCTTTTATATTATTACAGAATACCAAGTCATTTTCCTGAGCGAAAAAAGGCAGCAGATCCTTATCTCTTTTACGATAAAATGTAATATTAGTACCTGGACAAAGCAGATTTTTTTCTTTTAATCTGGATGCAAGTAATTCAGCGGATTCCTTTGAGAGATTCAGGTCTCTTATAAGATCGTTTAGTTCTTCTTGATTGAAACACTGCGGAGTTGCTAAATCTGCTTCAAATTCGCTGTCGTTTTCTGAATGAATTCAAATGACAAAAATAGCAGTCGTCATGATGGTTTCGCGGTTCTCTCCAAACCATTGGTACACCAAACTTTAGGCACTTCCTTTTTCCAGTTGTCCACTGTCGCAAATGTTGAACACATGTTTTACATATGAAATGTGGAGCCCAAGATGTATCTTGATCTCCTAAATGGACGCCAAAATAGGCAAGATAAGCTCTTTCCACAAAGTCAGAAATCATTTTTCTGCTCTCTTTCAAAGTGTATTCACCACACACATAACAAAAAACATCGGGATACAAAATCGAGTACAGCCAAGCAGGTATAGAAGGATCGGGTCATAGGCAATTACAGGTATAAAAGTAATTAAGAGCAGTGTATTGAGTAGTTCCTAGTATAGGAACATTGGGTCAGGGACAATTCCAGGTATCCATTTGGTTAATTAGATTCTGGGAAATTTCTGTTTTGACGATTAAGTACATATTTATCTCTTTATTTGTTGTCATTTATCAGAAAAAAATATCAATTAACCTATAACCTGTATCTCAAAAACTAGAGCTGATAGAAAAAATCTGGTGACATTTTTGAAATCAGCACATTCAAAACATCTAAAATCAGATATTAGATTTCCGGCACCAAATTTTTGTTTTCATTTTGCTACCCTGTACTATTTAAATAAATTGTAATATTTTCCAAAACATGGTTTATTTTTTCGAAAGAAATATAGAACACTTTTTGATCATTTACTATTTTTATAAAAATTATGAAAATGAAAGTTTTCATATATTTTTATTTCATTTTATTCATTACGTGTTTCTCTTAAGGTAGGATCAACCCTTCTTGTTCTTTAATTAGGCAATTTTCGATTGGAAACTCTCTAAGCATATATTTCTCTTACCTCGTGAGAATTTTATTGTGCTTGTGCATAAATTAAATATGTTAACAACAAAGAATTCGATTTTTTCGAACATATAGAAGACTCACAGGTTAAAGTATTTAAAAAATAAGATCTCAGCTCTGTAAAACAATACCTGTCAATATTTTGGTAAAGGAGAGTGATGGCAAATTCGTTTTGAAGTACTAGGGTTAATTTGACTGACTCCCCTACATACACCCGGTATTATTCACTTTAATATATTTAACATTACGTACAAATTTACTTAAATTAATAGTGAGGTTTGCTCAAAGGGCCAATAGAGGTCCTTGCCGTTTGCTGTATTAATAAAAAAACTTTCCGGGATATTACCTCAAACTATTAAAAAAAATCATCGATGAAATGACTATATCAAAATTTTTTTTATCAAAACTTTTTACTACTCAGTATAATTTACCAGAATGCCAGATAATTGAAACAGCTAACCATTCTAAATTTTAAAAGTTTGTTAAAATTAATTTGTATTTGTTTTTGAAACACAAACGTGTTAAACAGTTTGCATTACAATTAAAAAATACCCCAAAAGCGGCAAAGCTTTTTTACCTCAGCACAGAGTGTCTCGGTGAAATTTTAATAGCAGCTGCAGTATTAATACTCTTTTTAGACCTAAAACAGAGCCTGCTAAATTATTTAACCATTTTACTGAAAGTAGAGACACGTCACCTCTGTCATTTTGGGGAGAGACCCTTTGCAAAGTGTGTGAAAATTCGCCGGTAGTTTCGTAATTAAGGATATACTGCTTTGTTTTATTTAAGTATTCGCCTATTTTCCTTTAGCAATGTCTTTCTAATGTAGAGCAATTGTTTATAATAGGTTAAAATGTTCTAGTAAGTTAAGGCATTTGCCAACAAAACACAATTATTCTCATTTTATTTTTCTTTCTTATTTCATCTCCATATTTAATTTGGCTTTTTCAATATTGAATTCACAATAATGCGATACAATTTTTTAGTGCCACCTAAAACGTAATTTTTGCTGAGACGTTTATTATTTAGATAAAATTTTAATACAGTTAATTAATACAAAAACGATTTAATGTCTCGATTGGTGAACTGTAAATAATGCCAATTTGAAAATTGGCATTATTTACAGTTCACCAATCGAGATTACAAAAATAGGGTCAATATCTGACGTCTCTACGGAGGTAGCCTTTACCACCTACCGTGACATCCAAGCCCAGAAGAACCAATCAAAAAGAGAGATGATTGTGCGGATGAATTCTTAAAATGGAAATATGGTAACCACTAGACATGTGTTTCTGTCTTATTAGACGCCATCAAGTAGCAGGATAACCCAGTTGAAAGATGTAGGAAATTTGGAGAAAAATCATAAAAAAACAAACGTGGATTCATTGACAGGAATGACCGCACAATCATCTCTCTTTTTGATTGATTCTTCTGGACTCGGACGTCACGGTGGGTGGTAAATTCTACCTTAATAGAGAGGTCAGATGTTGACCCTACACTTTGGGCTTTTCTGGCCGAATTTACAAATACTATATATATATATATATATATATATATATATATATATATATATATATATATATATATATATATATTTATATAGACACGTGTTTCTATCTTATTAGACGTCATCAAGAGCCCTATAATCAAATTGAAAGATGTAAAAAACTTGGAGAAAAATCATAAAAAAAACATTCACTGACAGAGGCCAGTACTTGAAGAAAGATTTCTTGAACCAATAAAATATATTCTTAAAGTAGAGTTTCTAGGGTATTTGGTTCTTTAATGGTAGGTATTTAAGACAACATACAAGTGTAGAGACTGTTATATTAACAGACCTTTCGTCCATAATCTAGTCTTCATCAGTGCTAATGAGGTCACCCCTTAAATATCCGATAGTTTCATCGTGTCACATAGTAAAATTTCATTGAAAAATACACAAACTAACATTTAACACAACAGGTATAGGGTTCAAAACAAAGACGGGCGTAATATTTATTATATAGACAAACACAAGTGTGTTTTAAAATATAAACTGAGTCTATATATTTATTCACGGATGGAAGCTTTCTTTCTCGCGTCCCAATAGACCCCCACCCCGAGACGAAGGTTATATCTGAGCGGCCGTTGGTCGTTATTTATGTTTTCCGGGAGGTGTTATTGTTGTTGCGCTTGACTTTTTGTGATTTTAGATTTGTCGATTATTGTCTTCTATATTGTTGGTAGTTTTAATGATTCGTCCCTTTTATTCAAATCACTTTGTTTTTCAATTCCTGTGGTCTCTCGGATTATTCTGGTATTGTAATGTTCTATATTGGCAATCTCCCTACACCCATCGAAATTTATTTTGTGGCCGTAGGAATAGATCCGAGGTTGTTCGTTTGTTTCTGATGCTGAGTTTATGCTCTTCCACTCTTGCTGGTATTCGCCTGTTTTACAGTCCTGGCACGGAATTCTGTACACTCCGTGGTTTTCCAGTCTGATTTTGTCTTTTGGGTTTCCAAGTAGTTTACCTATATTAGTAGTATGTTTGTGGCTTGTGTATTATTTGTATGTTGGGTTTCCTAAGAATTCTTCCGATTCTGTCCGTTATGCCTTTTACGTATGGTAAGAATAGTTGCTGCTTTCCCGGTTCAAAGAATATCTTGCCGAAATTATGCAACCAAGACATTATGAAAAAGACGATATCATAGCAAGCCTAAATGTTAAATCGTTGTATCCCAGTATTCTCATCAACGAAGCATTAGCCAGGATTGCTATAAACGAGGATTTTCAGGCACATATAATACAACTCTTGGACCATTGCCTTAAAATTACTTATAATTTATTCAACGGGCAAATGCATAAACAAATAGACGGTGCTCCAATGGGGTCCTCGCTATTACCAGTAGTCGCAAATTTATATATGATTTACTTCGAGAAAGAAGCTCTTGAGAAAGCAAATTGTGGATTCATTACGTGGACGACATATTTATTATATGGCGACATGGTATGCAGAGTTCGAAAAATTTCTTTTCTCATGTAAATTCAATACATCCCATAATACAATTTACTCTAAAGTTAGAGGAAAACAACAAACTTCCATTTTTAGATGTTCTGGTTACAAAAACGGACGTTTCGAATACACCGCCTATAAAAAATCAACACATACAGACAGATATTTAAATGCAAGATCACATCATCATTGAGCACAAATTCAATCTGTGGCCAATACCCTCATATTCAGATACGTGCGATTAACTGAAACACAGACGAGATAAAACGAACTTAGTATAATATCTAGTGCTTGGCTACACAAATCGCACTATAGAGAAAGCTATTAATACACAGGGTTCCCGAACACGAACGACAAAAATTATGAACCGGGAAAGCAACAAGTAGTCTTACCATATGTAAAAGTCATAACAGGCAGAATCGGAAGAATTGTTGGGAAACATAACATACAAATAATACACGACTTGGAAACCCAAAAGATAAAATCGAACTGGAAAACCACGGAGTATACAACATGCCAGGACTGTGAAAACATCTGTGGGGCAAACTAACAGGCCCGTATAACGTATAAACTCACCATTACAAACAAACCAAGAAACTCAGCTCTATTCCTACATTATCAGGAAACCGGCCACAAAATGAGTTTCGATGGGTGTAGGGAGATTGCCAATATAGAACATTATAAGACCAGAATAATCCGAGAAGCTATAAAAATTGAAAAACCAGGTGATTTGAATAAAAGGGACGAATCATCAAAACTATCAATAGTATGGAGGACAATAATCCTCGTAGCTTTAATCCCCTATTTGGGGGGAGCACAACCCCCGAAAATTGAATAGGGCAGAGGGCTCGTACCATACCTTTTTTTATGACCCTATAATTTTGCCTTATTATTTTCAGCCACAACGAAATGACAGCTTGTTAAAATTTGTTTGATATTTGAAGGTCTGGGTACAAATTAGACTTTAGACAATTAGACTTACGATTTTGTGAGATAGTTTGAAGAACTCTCGGACCCGTAGATTCCTGATTCGATGGGGAACAACTTCGCTGCTTTTTTCTTCTGAACAACTTCAAACCCTTAACGGGGAAAGCATAATTCTCATAAGGGTGAAGGGTGTTGCGATATCTCATTTTGAAGATCTCATTAAATACTATCTGATCCTAAACTTTTGCAAATTTTTTATCGATAACGATACGAAAGCTAAAATAGTGAGAGGCAATGTGGAAAAAATATCAACCTAATAACCAACAAAAAGACTACATAAATACCCGCCCAGATATTTATAGCTCTATTCACTGGAGAGGTTTAAGATGACATATGAAACTGAATAAATCTGTCTAAATAAAGGAAAAGCTTGAAAACGTTTACCCAAATAAGCCTAAACAAAAAACTTATAATTATGACAAAAACCCTATTATCCAAATCAGCCTAATCAAAAAAACTTGTAATTATGACAAAAACCCTATATCGTAATTAAAGCTTGAATGACGTTGCCAAGAAAATAGTTTCATATACATGCGCGATGGATTGTCGGCAATTTTTCACCGGTAACCAGTTGCGTGCTTTCATTTCCCATCAGCGGCCGACTTGTTAAACATAAGTTTACCCTTATAATATATCAGAGTATAATTTATAATTTGAATTAATTTCGAAGCATGTACATTAATCGTTTTCGTGTTATTTTTAATGGAATATGTGGAGATACTAGTTTTTTCACTACGTGTTTCCTTTAGTAAGTTAAATTTGCATACATTAAAACTGAAACATACAATTAAAATATCTCGCAATATGCGATTAAGGGTTTGGGCAATTTTCAATATAACATGGCAAATGAGTCGCATGGTAAAAATGTATTTAAGTAAAGACCCATTATGCTTGTATATACCGATAGATGATCCCGCAAATGTAAAATAAAAGACCACCTAATAATAAGTTTGAATCCATCGAGAGTTTTCCGCGTTTCTCAACGGCCAAAGATGGCTGTCCACGACGCTCGGCCTGCTGGTAAAATATGTTTATAATTAGGTTTTATGTAACCCTGTTAACCCCCCGTTAACCCTGTTTGCCCCTTTAAAGCACAATTACTTCCCTCCTAAAAGGGAAGTGTTGTAATCGAGAAAAAATCACCCTGCGAGATTTTTTCAGATCGTCACCTTTCAGGGTTCCTACCTCTACGCGGCATAGCTAAAAAACTAACCCGATATCGTAAAAATCGTAAAAAAACACCCTCTCAGCTTCTAAATATGTTTATGTTTTAGCGTCCCTTGCTACCATGAAAATATGTTTTATCAATTCCGTCAGTCTGTCTGTCTGTCAGTTCGTGTCATAGCTTTAAGACTACTCACCCCATTGACTTCAAATTTTGACCAATAATTAACTCAATATATTTCAAATTTTGCACAAACATCAAGTATTATGTTTGAATTAACTGGTAAAATGTTGGTACCAATCCAAGCTGTCGGCTTAATAAAATATTTAAAAATTCAGCCTGAAAAAACTACTTAATGGATTTATTTCAAATTGTTTGTCATAACTAGCTGTGGTATTAATAAAAGATAGCCCAACAAAATGGCAGTCAACTAGAATGACCCTCTCAGATTTCACATATCTTCACGTTTTAGTGTCTTTAGATTCCAAAATATATATTTGTAATTTTGTGTAATAAATGTTAATTCCGTCGGTCCGTGTGTCGGACTGTGTGTCTGACTGTCATTTCGGGGCATAGCTTAAAAACAGCGTACCCAATTGACTCAAGTTTTAATCAATAATTAAGGGTCGTATGGGGATGAACTGGTAATAGTTTGGTAAAAATCTAATAAGGCGAAACAAAATGGCGGCCTACTGAAATGTTAGAAAAATATTACTAAAAAAATACTTATCCAATGATCTCAAATTATCAAAAACTACTTATCCAATGTATCTCAAAATTCATCCTTGAAAACTACTTAATGTATTAATTTCAAATTGTGTGTCATAACCAATTGGGGTTTAGAAATCAACTAGTAAAACCGTGTTACTAATTCAAGATTGCGGAACAAAATAGCGGCCAAATAAAATGTTTGTAATCCTGAAAAAAATCACCCTCTCAGGTTTTACATATCTTCACGTTTTAGCGGCCCTATATGCCAAAAAATATGTTTTATCAATTTCGTCGGTTTGATTGCCGGTCTGTCTGTCTATCTGACAGTTCGCAGCATAGCTTCAAAACTAGTTACCAGATTGACTTTTCAAATTTTAGTCAAACATTAAGGGTTCATATGGGGATGACCGGGTAATATTTTGGTAAAAATCTAATAAGGCGAAACAATGTTAAAAAAATATTACTAAAAAAACTAATTATCCAATTTACCTCAAATTTCGTATAAAAATTAAGTGTTCCATAGGAATGAACAGGTATTATTTTGATATGTATCCAAGATAGGAAATAGTGGCCTAATAAAATATTTAAAAAATCAGCCTGAAAATACTACTTTATAAACAAATTTCAATTTGTGAGCAAGAATCAAGCGTGATATAGAGATAAACTGTTAAAGTTGTGCTAGGAATTTAAGATGTCGAAACAAAATAGCGGCTAAATATATTTTTTTTAAATCAAGGTAAAAAAATCTTGTTCGATTGACTTTAAATTTTGTGTGAAAATTAAATGTGAAAATGGGATAAATTGATACGAAATATGAAAAAAGATTAAACCGAGTTCTACCTTGCTTCAGCGAAACAACCAAAGAAAATCAACAAAATGAACTCACAATAGACTAACAACAAATATATCTATAATTACTGAAAACTACTTTCGCAAATGTTCAAAATGCCGACCGTCATTGTCAATAGAAAGTTGCAATTTTTCCTTTTTCGATTGGACTGCAGCCTCCACTTTGCTATAGAGATAGTTTGGATGGCATTCATAATACGGTTCACCATATCGTTTCTTGTAGTAGGTCGAGTCGCAAATACTAAATCTTTTTACCTTAAGTAGTTTTCAGAAATTTTAAATATATTTGTTGTTAATTGTTATTTCATTTCGTCGTTTTTTTTTGTTGTTTCACGGAAGCAAGTTAGAACTCGGCTTAAGTTTTGCCCAAACAGAGTCCTGCCCTGCCTCGCCCTAGCTTTGACTATATTAATGCGAAGCTTATGCGATTACCTGTTTTAGCATTTTTTGTTTTGCTCCTTTGTTAAGTTTTGTTCTTTTTTTGGTTTTTTTAAAATTTTAAAATTAATTGAAATGGTAGATGAAAATAATTTCCACTTTGCCATTGTCACTTTTTCTTCTCTACAAAACGGCAATCCTTGAATCTCCTGAATCCGATGTTTCAGATCATCAACTTTCTTAATTTAAATGCGAACCTGGATTTTTTATTTGACTATTCAATGTCCTTCATAACTGCAAAATAAACTGCAACATAAAAATCATAAAGTACTATTTGATCTTTTTGAGAAAATCAGAATAATTTGGAGGATTCCGAAACAACGCCATCTAGTGAATAGACAAAATGCCACACAAAAAAGAACAAAATTGGTTGAAGAATACAATGCTTATATCTTCAACATACCAAAATTATGGAAATTTAAGAAGAAACTGGCATTTACACTGTATTGCTGTTACTCCCCCTACCGGTCAATTTTCGAACTTGAATAAAATAATTTACAGCGATTTCTTTTGGCACATTTACCTCTAAACATTTCTTTCCTTAAGGTCTGTGGGTAACGGTTCCCGAGCTACAGCTGACGTCCTCTATTACTGAATATATTAAGTTTTGCAAAATACTGGTACTTGATACTGCAACATTTTTAAAATCAACTACTTAATAACGGTTACTTTAAGTTATTTGGAAGCGTTCTTATCACAGCTCTGTGTGCAATACGCTACGTTAGATATCAATATGCTACCCGGCAATCCTATTTATTCCTTTAAAGCATAATTTTGGTATTTCTATACAACATACGAAACTGCCCGATGGATTGTCTATTAGAAGTATAAGCAGGCAATCATAAGCAAGTAGTTCAAAAGTATTAAAGTGTGGAATGTTTTTCCAATTTATTGTAAAAAAGCAGATGGCAAATAATGAAGGTTAGTGCCCAAATTGGCAAATGTAATGCCTTCGCCTAGATTATTTGACCTTTAAAGAACTGCCAAAGAAAGGTTATGACCACAAAATATAAAATATTATTTATATTAAGAAAAATGTATCAATAAAAAAATACCAACTAACATATTTTTATTATGACTTAAGGTAGTTAGTATTCGTTGTAACTTATTAAACCTATAGTCAGAGTCAAAATTATGCAGCAAATAAAATGTATACTTTTAAAACTAAACCTATATCAGTAGTATTCTTTTAGAAGTAAAACCTATATCAGTGAGTATCTCCGTTCAAAGAAAAGAAAGCAATAAAATAAAACAAAATGGAACAAATTAATTTGATTTAAGTACTTACTACACAAAAGCTGCCGTAAAATTTTATGTAACATTAACTTATATGACTTTGCCACACTTTTGTTTATTGCGAAAGTTGGAGACACATGAAATAAGGCAAGCAAAACATTCTTTTGTGTTCTTTAATAGTTCTCAATACATTTAATGATAGTATTGTGCTTTTTTTTCTGTAGATATTAAATCGGCTACATAATTTCTAAATTAGATACCTTCGTTTTAATTTTGGATTTGTACAAATAAAACTGCTTTTTCAAGCTAAAATTATTTTTATTTTCTTTTTCCAGTTTCATTCAGGTTACAGATTTTCTAAGATAACGAAAATACTATGGATCTACTTATTAAATACTCATTGCTTCTTACACTCAAACATCAAAAACGCACTGAGCGAAATAAATGAATTTTCCGGTCAGAAACAGACCACAATGTGTTATTTCAAATTTGGAGATCAACAAAGCCTTGTGTGAAATTTGAAAATGACATCAATCGGTTGAGGTCAATCTAGAAAGTATCAAAAACCTCCTTGAGCTATAGAAGCGATCAGAATCCAAATTACCTTTGGTCTAGCGCGTATAGGTATAATATTAATGATTACCTTTTTTGTTTATTAATATCATGGCCAATCACACATTTTTAGCAAGATATCGAAGATAACAGATATGCAGGGGTACTTTGCCAAAAAAAAAACGCTTTTTGCCTGTGAAGGATCTAGGAACGAGGCAAATAAAAAAATACGTTCAATAATTATTGAAAAAAGATGTTTTATTCACAAAAAACAAATTAACTTCAAGTTAAACTTTAACCCATATATTAAATTGTTTAAATTTCAAGGACCCATGATGAAGAAGTAAAAATATTTGAAAAGCTGGTGGAAAACGTTTATAATTTTCTGGCCGAATCCCATGATTTTCTCATGTTGTAAAGTTACACGGCCGTTAATTAAGAATATAATATAAATGTGTGTTCGCTTGTTTTTAAAATACAATATATTATATTTCTCAAAGTCATCTAGCGTAAATATAAGACTATATTTTTGTCTTTAAATAAGTGAAAATGTTTGTTGAAAATATTATAGCATTGAATTAAAAAAAAAGTTGATATGGTTCCTTCTTTTTAAATCGTCATTTAAAAATCGACAGCTTAATATACATGGTGTAACAAAGTAAGGGAACGGCCAAATATCTCAGGTACAGCTTACCTGAATTTAATGAAGATATGTACACTTACGCTATGTCCTAGGTGAACGCGATTTACGCGGTGCGGGCGACGCGGTGGAGATGTCGCGATCGTCGCAGTATATAAAACACAAAGAAAACAATCGCGTTGTCCGAACTGGCTGCGGGGTTGGCGCGATTTTTACGATTTCGCGTTGTCGCATCGCACGCGTCGTTTGAAAAATCAAATTGTTTGTTTCTAACCGCGAATCGCTGGCAGTTGTCGTTGATCACGAACAATGGAAGTACTTATTTCGGAGATACAAAAAAGGAATATTTTGTGGAATAAATGGAACGCACGCTACAAGGACAGAGTTTTAGTAGAAAAGGAATGGGAATGTGTAGCCAAAAGCACAGGATTAACAAGTAAGTTAAACATTTTTAATTTTATTTTTTTTATTGGATTAATTGAAACAAACTAAACAGTGGCGTTACTTAAATTTGATTTGTAGAAAAATACTGAGTAAAAGTTTTCCTTACAACTTCAGCTTCCCTGGCAGAACGATTATTTGACTTAGATGCATTTAAACTAGGCATTATGTCTTTTATGTTGTTTTCAGCTGCCGAAACATTAATAAATAAATCTTTTTCCATATCTAAAATAATATTATGTAAGATACAAACTGCTTTCACAATGTGAACAGCATTTTCAACTTTGGTTTCTATAGCTTTCAACAGAATTCTAAATCTAGCCGCACTGATCCCAAAGCTACACTCTACGGTCATTCTAGCGCGTGAAAGCCGAAAATTAAAGTATGACTCTGTACTATTTTCCTAAAGCCGCCTTCTGGGATAGGGTCTTATCAAATAAGTTCGTAAAGGGAAAGCTTCATCTCCTAAAAACACGAAAGGAGTCTTCAAGTCCGAATGTGGTAATTGCGTATCTTCTGGTAACTTAATATTTCCACTCGCAAGGTTTCTGTAAATTGCAGAATTGGAAAATACACCAGCGTCACTGTCCTTGCCATATGCACCTACATTAATCATTGTAAATCTGTATTTAGCATCAACAATAGCCATGAGTACCATAGAATAAAATTGCTTGTAGTTATAGAACATACTTCCAGATTTAGATGGACATTTTATTCGTATGTGTTTTCCGTCGATGCTACCTAAACAGTTCGGAAAGTCCCATTTATCGAAAAAATCTTTTGCAATGTTCTGGAAATTTTCAGTATTTGGTACTGGCATATGATTTTTTGAAGTGAATTCCAAATGGCCTGACATACCTCTATAACGATAGAAGCAACTGATGATTTTGATATCCGAAAGGAGAAGGCTAAATGTCTGAACGCCATTCCAGTTGAGAGATACCTGAAACAATGGATTCAATTTTTAATTTCTTTATTCATACACTTATTTGTTGATAATTAACAGATAATTAAATTTAAAAATTTGTTTTAGAAAGGTTTAATTTAAACCATTTTTTTCCAGAAGAAGAAGCAAGGAAGAAATGGAAGAATCTGCGTGATCAGTTTGCCAAAGAATTTAAAAAAATACCTACCCCAAAATCAGGTAACGCTGCGCCTGAGTATCCAGGAAAATGGCAATTTTTCTCTGCGCTCCTTTTTTTGAAAGATACAATCAAACCTAGAAACACAGAAGGAAATATATCAGATATAGATACTCAAGAGATATTTGTGCCTAATACTGAAACGGCAACGGAAGAATCAGATGAAGATAATATAGGTACTGTTTTAGATAGTGACAAAGAAAGTGAAAACACACGAAACATGGAAACAACAGTGACTCCAACATCAGCAGCACTAAGTGTGCCATCAGTTTCAGTCAATTTCACCGGTGATCAAGGTTTACAGACACAAACGCAATCATCTTCTAGAACATCTAAATCTCGTCATTATAAGAAGAAAAGAACAGAAGCATCAGATGAATCCGTAGAACGCCAGCTTTTAAAAATAGAATCTAAAAAACTTGAAATCCTTAACCAGCCAGAAGATGATGACCTTATGTTTTTTAAATCGTTGCTGCCTTATTTCAAACAAATGAATCCCATTCAAAAACTACGCATAAGGAGCAAGTTTCAAAATATTATCATTGAAGAAATGACCAATCCGCTGTTCGGCGCTTCTAACGTTTTACCTTCGAATACAGATCCATCCGCTGCATCATCACTTATTACAAGCTACTCACAAAATCATCTTGTAGCATCTTCACGTAATGCTGTTTATCCTCACACGAATCCTTCCCCCGTAACGTCATTAAATACAAGTTACTCGTACGACACCTCATCAGTAGTGTCCCCTACGTCACTTCAAAGTCCTGTTTCAGACTCTAACCCCCCGCACTCCCTTCAGTATATTTAAAATAATGACACATCTCTTTCAACAGATCACATGCATTATTAATAACATTGTGTAAGTTTACTTTATTAATAAATATAAAAAAATATTCATTTGTATGATTTTATGTACTTACCTTAAGGTTAGAAAAAGCCTTTCCTGTACTGAAATAGGCACTTGAAAATTAGTTGAACAATGATAACATGAATCGCGTATTGTCTCCACTATATAGTCAAAAGTAGACGGAATCATTCTAGTGTATTGCCGAAAGGCATTTTCATCTGCTCGTAACTGGGCATACAGATGATGAAATTCCCCGAAATGCAGTCTATCTTTGTAAATTTCATGTTTGCTTTTTCTCTTCTTTTTAATTTTATTTAAAATTCTTAGCTTGCCCAAAATATTATCTGTCAATAATATCTTACGTGCCAGTTCTGTCGGAGCCATCTTAAACTAAAATGCGTTCTGTTGTCGCCTTTATCGTTTTTACATTGTCGCTTGTGCTTAGCGATGCGAGCGATACCCGCAACGCCCGCACCGCGGAAATCGCGTTCAGCTAGGACATAGCGTTATAAGATATGAAATTACGCAGGATCCAATAGCGAGTTCCGCATTGCTGCCAAGTTTTTCTGTTATAAAAGGAACTCTATATTGTATTATTTTTTATACTTTTTTAAAATCTGCCTAAAATTCTCAATACTTTTTATTAAGGGCACTTTTTATGAAAGTCAATAGTTTTTGCGAAAACAATGGACTACTATCCATAATTCAATGTATTGCCTTTTATTAAAATACCTGCACACAAAAGATTATACCTGATATTTTTGACAATGTCAGTTTTACTGATTTCCAAAGTGGATCGGTTAACTGAAATCCAAAAAATTGCGAAACCTGCAAGATGTTCGTAACATTGTAATGACAAATATCCTAACAAAAATCCGATAACTAAATCTACAGTAAGTAAAGGTAACAAAAAATTTCGTGTAACTGGAAGGGTAAAAGATGCTATACGTTCTGGCAGACCGGAAAGCACAATAATACTTCATCTTGCTACCAAAATACTAGCAAGAGAAAATAGCGTTTCAACTTTAAGGTAGGTTGCAGGTAATAGGTTGTAAAAATACAGAGGAAACAGAAAATACAATATAGAAATATCTAATACAACAAACAAAAAAGTAATGAAACTAAGTAAGGTGTTTAAAATGTTCTCCATTTACTGCCTGATAGTAGGCCAAATACTGTGGGAAAACATTTAATACATAAAAAAGAATGTCTATATTCGATATTTATTCGCTCCTTTAAATCCTCGAGGTCATTGGGTTTAGTTTTATAAAGCACATTTTTAAGATTTCCCTACAAAAAGTAGCCGAGGGGCGTCAAGTCCGGAGACAGAGGTGGTCACTCTATTGTACCCCTATCCAATCCATCTTCAAAAAAAGTTTCTAAATATTCCCGATCATTCCGTATACACCAATACCTAACAAAATCAAGTTTAAATACTTAATACAGTAGGTAAAGTAAGGAACTTACGGTTATTCGGAAATAGTTCTGCAATAGCTGGGACAGTTTCGGTCCTTAAAAGATTGAAATATCTTTCTTCAGTTCCCTGACCCAATATCGACAATTATGCCTGTTAACTTTTCAATTCAAATAAAAGAAAAATAATTTGATTGACATAGTGTATTACAACGTTCCATCATGATTTCACAAAATTCCATGCACCTATCGTGATCTTTCTCAGGGAGTTCTTGCACTAAAGTTATTTTGTATAGATGAAACTTTTCGGTTTCTAGAAGTCGGTCTACGGACAAGTATAAGACGTCATTTTCTCTTTCCAATTTCTGGTAGAAAGATTTTCTTCTAAACTGATTAAACCATTCACAGCCTTATCACCATCTGTTGCGCTTCTGGGTCTGCCAGAATCTTTTACCTTTCCAGTTTCACGAAATGTTTCTGTTAATTTTACTTACGGTAGAGTTTTTTATTGGATTCCTGTTAGGATATTTGTCATTCAAAATGTTACAAACATTCTATCCCCATAACTCGGTATAATTAA
Source organism: Kuschelorhynchus macadamiae (assembly GCA_030620095.1). Lineage (NCBI taxonomy): Eukaryota > Metazoa > Arthropoda > Insecta > Coleoptera > Curculionidae > Kuschelorhynchus > Kuschelorhynchus macadamiae. Next base: position 1,050,352 of record JAUTXW010000204.1, read on the forward strand.
AATTTCAATTCTTTAGGTTTCAGTTAAAAGATTCAGTTTTGTAAATCAGTAAAACTAATACTGTCAAACATATCAGATTGTATGCAGGTATTTGAATAAAAGCATATATATTGAATTATGAATATTAGACTCTTATTTTTGTATAATCTATTGATTTTCATAAAAAGGGCTTTTAATAAAAAGTATTGAGAATTTTACCCAGATTTCAAAAAATTAATATAAAATAACAGTAAAACTTGGCAGCAATGCGGAAGTCGCCATTAGATTCGGTATAATTTCATACCTAGGTGTGCATATTTTCATTAAATTCAGGTAAGCGGTACCTGAGATATTTCCCAGTTTCCTTACTTTTGTTACACGCTGTAGGTTTAATGTGATACAAAACGTCGCGTTGGCGTCATGAATAAGAATATGGTTTTATTTTGGGCCTTAATTGAGAGCCATCCGTGAAATAAATATATAATTTTTGTTACCTTAACATATTTATCAAAAACTTGAAGTTACAAAGTGTTTAGTTTTGAAGCAGTAGTCGATGTACAGTTTTAATATTGCACACACTAATATTAACTAATAAAATTAAGTAGGACTAATTTAATTTAGCTGTTCTGTATTTTCTACACGAATATTATAGGAACAATTAAGCATTAAAAATTAATACAGCAAAAAACTGATTTTTGAAAACAATTATCTCGTTATTTAACGGCGTTCGGTGATTATGCACAAAGCATAGATTTCGGGATTCTTAATTGCATGGTGTGAGTAACGAATACAAAAGATTATATCGATTGCATATTAGTATATTAAAATACTTGAAGATATGATTTTATAGTACACTCTCTAAAGGGCGGGTGACATTAAATGTCTTAGGAAACGCGTATTTTATAGTGTTTTTAGTATATCGTAATCGTTAAAAAAATCACCCTCCGACATTTTTGCGGATCTTCGCATTTTAGGGCTGTTCCAAACCGCGCTGAGAATAATTCTTTTTAATCTCAATCAGATTAGTCCAGAGATTCTTGACTTTTACAGTCCGGATTATTGTTTCTGGTTAGAATAGATTTGATGTAAGCTTGCTTGCGTGCGTTGAAATAAAATGACATAGTGTAAAAACAGAACGGAAGCTTTCACGGCTTTGGTCAATTAAAAAATCATGGTCCTTGGAATTACTCCGTGTCAAAGTCGACGTTTCGCCTTCGATTGCAACAGGCATACATACATGACACTACAGACAAAATAGGATGATTACTTCGACGGTCCAACATACGTACAATCTTCAAGACACACAAGAAAATTGGACAATGCTTGCGATCCCCGAATGATATTGTACTTTTCGAAAGAGAAGAAGTACATAAAATTCCTTGCTCTTATGGACAAGTGTATGTGGGAGAAACACTTAAAGAGCAGGAACGATGTATTAAAAAGAAACAAATTGTTGAATCTGCTGTAGCTGAACACTAGGATACCACTGGCCATATTATTAATCTAAAGGAAACCAAGGTTTTAGCATCGGTTCGAGAATTTTGTAAACGACAAATTAGAGAATCTATTGAAATATTTAAATATACAAAAAACTTCAATAGAGATACGGGTTACGGTCTAGCACAAGCACAAGTAGGGTATAAAAGTCCGCTTGAATCTTTTCGAGCTCATTCAGTGTTCAGATATCATGGAGTAAATATCCCTGAAGATGCCTGGTACAATCGAAAGCGAAACGTCGGAGAGTAATTCCAATTTGACACTACCTTAATTCCAAGAACCATGATTTCTTACATAGTGTAAGCTTTAAATCAATTTTATATTCACAACATATGTAAATATACGTTGAACAAAATACAGTAAATCAGGTTCACAAGGTAACTAAATCTCTTATCAGAGATAACAACAATTGCATATATAATCAAGGCGATGCAGAAAAAATAAAATAAGATTTACAGTCTAAAATACGCTGGATGAAGATGTAAATAAATATGATTCTCCTCACAAATATTTAGCATAAGTAAAGCTACACATCTTAAATTTAAAATACTACTACGAAATCTAATGTGATTTGTGTGCCTAAAATTATCTTATAAAATAAATTTATAGTTGGAAAAGTGCATAATTAAATAATCGTGGTAAAAATATTTAAAACTAAAACCCAAATTCGTTGATTATTAATAAAATATTACTTTCTTGAAGCACTACACAGTTCAACAGCAAATTTGCTGCTTACAGATAAGTTAATAAAGTAAAACACTACTGATAGTAACACAGCCCTTTCTGTATATATTATGTCAAACTCTTCCCAATCACTCAAAATTGTCAAAGCAACACTGTTAGCAAACTAAGGTTAGCCTTTCACTCAGCTAAAAAAGTACCAGGTTCATGGAAAGCAGATTAAATTGATGCGTTTACGAGACCCGTCAATTCTTCTTGCAATTTAAATGCAGAAACAAGCGGCCATTTTGTGTACCGCTGTCTGTAGTAAAAAATTACTTCGAGCATTGTAAATAAAAATAAATGAAGCTGCAAATCAAAACGTGCGTTTGAATCAGTATAAAGACAAATTAACCACCTCTACACCTCTCGGTCACTAGTAATAAAAGTAGGGCCAAATTATACTTTGACACAAAGGGCTTCCATGCGTTTACCTTTTTAACAGCACGGAATGAATTTACATATAAAACTTGTGCGATGGGTAAGAGAGAATGAGTGTTCTGCCTGACAACTCAAGCCATACCAGACACAACCAAGTTGAGACGCACAAGTCAATGTAAACAAATCATCCGAGAGAGAAGTGAAGAAAGTGTCCATATTATCTTAAAGAGACCTGGTAATGAACGAATTAAAAAATATACAGAAAGACTAGGTCTCAGTCAACAATAAGTTTATAAATTAAGAATAGGTTACATGTTTCGCCCTAACGGGCATCATCAGACCTAAAATGAATATACGTTACAACGTAAAATACAATTGAATAATATATAACTTTACCATAAACAAAACACATTTTACAAAGTACGTAAAACAACCAACCAAAGAAACAATGAAATGTGATCAAAATACAAGAGTTCTAACCACACTACACCACAACTTGTTACGTTCTGGACGCGAGTTTCGCTAACCAAGTTAGCATCATCAGCAGATGATATAAACTAAAGTAACTTATCCTAACCGAGACTATTTATAAGTAAATGTGGTCGCACTTGGTTGCACCCGACTGCACCGTTGTCAAGTAAACAATAGAGGGGACTATAGGGAATAAGCCCTCTGTCTTTATTTAGGGCTTTCTTACCACATTTAACTATTTCTATACTTTCAAATGCATCCAATAATCTATTATTAGATACATTTTTAATCAACTTAAGATTATTTATTCCTATTCGGTGATTGTTTTCCAAAGCATGTTGGGCAACGCTTGACTTTTCTGTTCTTCCGTATCTTAAATGTGCCATGTGTTCTTTAAAACGAATGTTTATGAAGCGTTTAGTTTGCCCAACATATTTTAGATCGCAGTCACTACAGCTAATTTCATAGATGCCACTCCTCTCCCTCAAGTCGACTTTGTCTTTGGTGTTTCCAAGGAGATTTTTTAAACTATTCTCCGTTTTGTAGGCTACTCTAAAACCTACGTTTTTAAATACTTTTTCTAGACCTCTCGTATATCTGGGATCATATGGGCTTACTATGAATTTATTGGAAGCCTCAGGTATTTGAAGAGTAGTGGCATCTTTTAACATTTTCTTATGCTTATGTCTGTTTACTAGATTATGTACAAAATTATCATTATATCTATTACTTTTAGCTATATTTTTAATCCGATTCATTTCATTGTTAAAACGTTCTTTACTTAGTAGAAAATTGACTAACCTGTGAGTTAAGAAATGGAATGCTGCCATTTTGTGTTGACGGCAATGAAATGAGTCGGATGTTATATATCTATCAGTATTAGTAAATTTCCTATAAATATCAAATTCTAATTTATCGTTATTTCTAACAACTAACGTGTCGAGAAAAGGTAATTACCCATTGTTCTCCTTTTCGTACGTAAAATTAATGGAAGGATATTTATTGTTTAATGTTTCTATCTTCCACCACAGGTTCCAGTGTTAGAACTTAAAATGAAATATGAAACAAGGCTACGTTTGAGTGACCAATCAGAGACGTCGATGTAAATTTATTTGATAAAAAAAGAAGAGATTGTTCAGGATGACAACTGACTGACTGTCGTAAAGTACATGCTACTGTAATAAAAAAAAAGAAGAGTTACTAAAAATGACAGAAAAAACTTGAAGAATATACAGTTATTCTTTTGAAATATTATTGAAAATCAAATGAGGTTCAAATTTAACATTTCATTATCGCAGGTAAGCTAAAAAGAGCCCCATCTTTTAAGCTTTTGTTATTTCCATCTTTTCCAAAAGATCCAACTTCTTACCTTTATAACGTTCGTGAATTATATTTACATTTTCTGATATGGAAAAACGATGTTTTGAGGTTAACAAATGATTAGCAATGACAGATTTTGTTGTAGAAATATCTGCATTTTGATGTTTTGTAACCAAGCTGAGGTGTTCCTGAATCCTTGTAGAAACATGTAATCTATTCTTAATTTATAAACTTATTTTTGACTGAGACCTAGACTTTGTATATATTTTTAATTTGTTCATTACCGGGTCTCTTTGAGACAATTTGGAAACTTTCTTCCTTTTGAAAATGCCAGTCAGGCTAAATTAATCCATTTTTATAATAAGAAACACGGAATAGTCTCCTGCTGAAAATTTGGTTTCTTCAAGAATATTTAAGATTCCATATGACATCGAAATTGGTTTCCTTAAAATGCAATGTCAAATCAAGATCATCGCAAACAGCTCTAAAACTTGCCAAATCCACCTGGATTAAAGAAGAAATAAAGGCTCATTATAGAACTCTCAATTCAGTGAATTCCAGGCTAAAGTATTTGTACTTAACATTAACATATTTGTTCTCTTTTGCAGAGTTTACTATTTTTGATTGTTGCTTCAGGGATGAGGCTAATGTTTTTTCCACCAATACTTATCAGAGACTAAAGAATAAACTAGTGAGATTAAAGCAACAACAGAGATACTTTGTAAGGATAATATCGAGGGTAAATAGGTAATCCAGCTTTTAATTTCCATAAGAGATTATTGAATTTGACTGACGTGTCGTTCAGTCCAGGGAGAGAACAAATATTGAGCTATAATCTTAAGTACAATTTTTCTATTAATTTTTCTTTTAAAGACAAATAAACTTTGGGAGTAGAGGCTGAAAATATTATTCAAAGTACCGACATTAACAATAAAAACATTTTAAGGGCAAAAATTTTAATAAAGTTAACCTTAACAGTTTGAAAGCAAAAATAAAAGATAATGATCTTTTGATTACTAAGGTTATAAAGGCTCCTGACTTGTTATAATGAAAAAGTCTGATTATATTAAAAAAGTATTAGAGTTCTTAAATACCGACGAATTTCAATCTTTGTCAAGGGATCCAACTAATTGCTTTTTTACTAAAGTGAAACAAGTTCTGGATAAGACTCTTGCCCGCTTGAAATCCAATGAACTTCACAACACCACTGTTATATAGTTTGCCAAAAATTGACAAGGAGGGTACTCCAATTAGACATAAAATCGCCCCGCTATCAACTTTCTTCTTGGCTAAATACTATTCTAAGAAATGTCCCTGGTTTTGAAAGTGAATATTCCACCAAAAATTCCATAGATTTCGCCAACTACTTAAAAATCATATCGTTACACCAAATGCTAGAAATGTCTCTTTAGATGTTAAAAACCTTTTCCCGAACATTCCCCCAATTGAAGGCATTGATTTAACTGAAAAATTATTAAGAAACAAAAACTTACCGGAGGTCTTAATATCTGATTTCATTCTACTGCTAAAAACTGTGCTAGAACAAAACTTTTTTAAAATATAATAATATAATATTTTCGACAACGTTCGGGCTTGGCAATGGGTTCTTGCCTTTCACCATTCTTGAGTGAAGTTTTTATGAACAACTTGTTGGAAAGGTAGTGAACAAGTATTGTTAAAATTTTTAGAATTTATTAATTCTTTGCACGAAAAAATATTCTTCACTATGGAGAGTCAAACTGATGGCCTAAACCTGTTTTTAATTAGAAATGACAACACCCCTTTTTTTTAGCGGTATTGTATTAAAGCTTTTAACTAAGTATAAAACCGGGTTAGTTTTGAGGTATATAGAAAACCCTCCTGTACTGATAATATCATTCAGTTAACATCTAACTCACCATTTTCTCACAAATTTGCAGCTTTTAATTCGTTTTTGTACAGACTTTTTTCCACTAGCAGCTTTTACTAAAGAATTAGATATAACAAGGGAAATTGCCTTTAACAATGGTTTCCCAATGAAAACATTCAACAAACTTTTTATAAATGTATGAACAAATACAAACTCTCTTGTAACTTAATACATAATGATCTAATTCATACAAACAGATTCAGTGTTTTAACATATTTTGGAAATATATCTCAACATTTAGCTAAATTTTTTAAGATCATTTAATATCTCCACATCAATTAACAATATTTTATAAAAACACATAGTTAGAGTCGAAGACAAAAAGGATAGTCTTAATAAATCCGTAGTTTATTCCCTTCATTGTGGAGAGTGTCCTGCTGTTTACGTGGGTAGTTTTGGTTTACAAAACATCAAAATACAGATATTTCTAATACAAAATCTGCCTTTGTGAATCATTTGTTATCCTCAAATCATCGTTTTTCCATATCTGAAAATGTAAATATAATTCACGAATGCGATAAAGGTAAGAAGTTGGATCTTTTGGAAAAGATGGAAATAACAAATGTTAAAAAGAGCCCCATCCTTACGTGCGTTAATGAAATGGTTAATTTTGAGCCTCATTTGATTTTTAACAATATTTCAAAAGAATAATTATATATTCTTATTTTGTATAACCTTCAAGTTCTTCTTACTTTCTTTCTTTCTCAAAATGGAGTCGGCTGCCACTTTTTTGCTTTCAGCGCCATTCTCCAGCCCAATAGGTAGGATGTCCGGATGGCGAGCGCTTAGCTCCCGAACACCCCGAATTTTTCAAATAACTTTTGATTTTTTCCTCTTTTAAATTCTGAAACGCATCTTGGCTTCCACTAGGTGCCCCTTGAGCGTACTACTGATATCATGAGATGACCCTTTCTCTCAAGCTATCCCCTTACCCCTCCCACTCCCGCCACGTAGCGGCCATTACGCTAATATTCTATGTAGAACTGCGGCAGACGAACGGGATAGAATGCAGGAACAACTAGGCCTCACACGTTCACAGCGTCTGCTCCCTTTCTAGCGGGGTCATTAGTTTCCACACTGAGCGGTTGAGTCTCCCGTTTCCCCCGAAATAAAGCAGCAAAACCGAACACGTGGCACCACTTATGCTAACAACACAGAGGTCTGCATTCGACGAGACGAACCGGAAGACTAACCTTCAAGTTTTTTCTGTCATTTTCACTAATTCTTCTTTTTATTAATGTGGCATGTACTTTACGACAGTTAGTCAAGTTTATCCTGAACAATCTTTTCTTTTTTCGTTTTGACATCAAATAAATTTAAAACTACGTCCCTCGATTACTCAAGCGTAGCATGTTTCCTATTTCATTGCTTCTTTGTTTGGTTATGTTTGTTTTATGTACTTTGTAAAATGTGTTTCGTTTATGGTAAAATTATATATTATTCAATTGTATTTTTAGGGCATTAGGGCAAAACATGTAACCAATTCTTAATTTATAAACTTATTTTTGACTGAGACCTAGATTTTGTGAATATTCTTTAATTTATCCGAGAGAGAGATAGCTACTTCGCGTTCTCACTCTATCTCCACAGGAAGTGAAAGCAGATGGCGCCGTAGACTGACTCTGCCGTTTGCTTACGAAATTCATAACGCCTTTCTTTTCTTTTTTGTATTCTAAAATATTCTACGCTTAATTTAATAAAACAAACGCGCAATTTTAAATATTATTTATTGGGAAATCACAGATTAGGAACAGTAAATTGCAGTGCTAGGCACTTAATGGTTAAAAGTTTGGACATTTGCCGGTAAAATATAATAAAGTCTGTTTTTTTCGCAATGTCATCTGACCTACTTGCAAATTGAAATGGAAAAGATGCACCAAATAAAAATGTATCGAAATATGTCTTATTGGAAAATCATTCCCATGTTAAATGGCTTAATTAAATTCCGCCATGCTTTCGGGAAAACATTTACCTATATATCAAGGCAGAGTTATTTCATTGGATTAAAAAAAAACAGATTTTAGGTACATATAAGATATTTAGGCTATTTACACAATTGTAAATATCTAAAGCTCGTCGTTTGTTTCACTATTACTTTTTATTGTCTATAAATAAGCACAAAACTTTATAATATACACACTAACCCTACACAGAGTCAAATAATAGTCCAAGGAAAATTGAATAAAATACATAACGAAACGTAAAATAACACAGTCCAAAGAAGACGCAGGGCGGCCATTTTCAAAAATCCAAACGGGAAACGGAGCGACTCGTGATGGACGTCAGTGTTGTCAAGAAGGAGATAAAAAATGAACTTTAAAGAAATAAAATACAGTTTGGCAATAGTGCTGAGAGCGATTACTGCTACATCTATGTTAGCTTCCCACGATGGGAGACAAGAATGAATATACAATAAATTATGCGAGATGAAAAGGTAGATATATCGGACAATTTTTTCGGCTTGGGTGCTCATATCAACTTGGTTGCCTCTGGCAACACTGAAGTGAAGAACCTTCTTGTGCAGAGCCTGACGACTACGTCGCGGCTTCTTGTATCCCGAATGTGGGCAGAGGGGGTGAGTGCCAAGAAGACAGAATCCCACGTTTGTAATATATTATTTGAAAGCCTATATACCGCTATAAACAGTATTAGTCTAAATGTCGTAAATACCAAAAAAAAAGATTTAAATTGTGTTAAGTTGGAATTTAAATCCAACAGAAATTAAATGGGCAGAATAGTCCGTGTGCGTTAAATAAATTAAGATGTAGTTGAAATAAATTCCATGTTGGAAAGGTGTTTTCACAACATGGTTTCTGGACCCCGAAAAACATGTTCTCACATTTCCGTTAGCCTGGCAATCTGGTTCAGTCTGTACGCGGAATAGCTCAAAAACCACATATCCGCTTTTGTAAAAATCCAATCTGGCGGAATAAAATGGCGTCGTCACAAAATTTAAAAAATTGTTATTAAAAAATTATTTTTCAAAAGAACTTCAAAATTTTCCCAAAAATAAAAACTCAGTATTACAAATCTACTAATCTAATTGATTTGACATTTTGCGTAAAATGTGAAACAGGGATAGTAAAATTTTAGTGCAAATCCTTTACGGCAAGACAAAATTGTGACTTAATAATATGTTTAAATCTTCATTCCAAATTCCATTTTTTGGATTAAAACTTATTTTAGGAAGGAAAATAAAAAAATGAGTTAATTTATTTGTAATAGACTATACAAATAAAATTGCAAAAAATAAATAATCAAAATAATAGTAACAAATACATTAAAAACTAAAAAAAAAAAAATGAAATTAATGACAGTTCATAAAATTTGTATAAACTTATTACTAAACAAAATTATATGGATACATAGAACGTGTTATATGTATGTAGTGAAATTCTATAAGAGGTAGGTAGTGCAGAAATGGAATTTACCGATTTCTTCTATTTTGTCGACTATATTTTAAAAAGGTATTATGTTTTAAATAAATTATCCACAGTTGAACATTTTCAAGTTATTCATAATGCATGTCACAAGAAACAATTGCATTGAAAAGACGTGATGACTGCGGAACAGAAAACATTATATTTATATATGCTGTCCCTTATATTTTATCATTCTCTCACCTCAAAAGAAAAATAATACCTGTTTAATTTGCCCAATACCCAGCAAAATCCGAAACCACTTAGCTCATTATTAAAAAAAGGAGTTTCTTCCTTTTAAGAGGATATCTGAGTAACTCTAAAAAGCGTCGACTTATTGTCAACATAAAAAATATCCTCAGTAAAAGTATGTTGTTTTTACTTCCCTCGTAAAGGAAAGTATTATAATAACGCAAAAATCACACTCAAGATACTTTCAGACCTTTACGTTTCAGGGTCCCTAAATGCCCAAAAACATGTTTTCTCACTTCCGTCCGTCTGCCTGTTCGCGGCATAGCTAAAAAACTACTAACCCGATTGACTTCAAATTTTGTTAAAAAATTAGGGGTTATACGGCGATGAACCGAAAATACGACGGCCTAGTGAATTGTTAAAAAAATTATTACTAAATTTCTACTTACCTAATTTCCCTCAAATTTTGCACAAAAATCAAGTATTATGAGAAAATCAACTTATTTCCAAATTCAGCCTGAAAAACGACGACGAAATCTATTGATTTCAAACTTTGTGCGATATTTAATTATGGTATAAAGATGATCTGGTAAAATTGTGGTACGAATTCGAGATGGTGGAAGAAAATGGCGGCCAAATAAAATGTGTTTAAATCACCAGGTTTTACATGTCTTCACGTTTTACCATTCCTAGATACCAAAAAGGTATATTTTATTAAATCCGTGGGTCTGTCTGTCTGTCAGTGTGTCGGTCTGTTTATCTTTCTGTCAGTGTGTCGATCTGCCAGTTCGCGGTATAGCTTAAAAACTACTTACCCAATTGACTTCAAATTTTGGTCGAACATTAAGGGTCATATGGTGATGACCTGCTAATATTTTGGTAAAAATATATGTTAATAAGGAAAGTGCCTGAGTGCACGTAGATGTGAAGTGGAAAAGTAGACATTTTGTATTTTGTGCAAATGTTTATTAAATAAAATCATAGCAAAGCGCTTTCGGCTTTCGTTATCTTCAGTACTACCTGAAAGCAAGGAATTAATTTTCTCTTAGAGAAGTGAAATGGAATAATGCTTAAAAGTTAAATTTTGATTAATTTGATAAAAACGATGTTAGTTTGGAAGTATATATAAATGTATGATAAACATTTATGTCATTTAGCAACCATAAATATTGTGATATAACATATATTTTTAAATGTTTATTTTGTTGTTCTTGCTTATGTATGCTTCATTCTTTGAATGTTAACTGTGTTTCTCTGATAAGTAAGTAGATGACAAAATTTGATATTATTATTTATTGTAGCCAAATTTTTTCTTTTTATTAAAAAAAAAATGTCGAAACTTCTAGTCGACTTATTTCCAGAAAAAAAAAACAAAAACATTTTTCACTATATTTTGTTAAAGTTATACACTAAAATAATTAAAGAAAAAAACTCTTTACATCGAAAGAGTAAAGTAAATTATTTATTATTAAACAATTTTTAGTTATTTTATTTTCATAAATATTTTTCATAGATTGATACACTTATACTTCTAAACTAACTTAATTTTTATCAAATTGATGAAAATTTACCTTTATACATTTAATTCATTTCAATTCTGTAAGAGAAAATTATTTACTTGCGTTCAGGTAGCACTGGAGATGGCGAAAGCCGAAAGTGCTTTGCTATGATTTTATTTAATAAATATTTGCCCGAATTACAAGGTTTCTATTTTTCCATTTAAAATATAATTTGGCAGAACAAGTGGCAGCCTAGTGACATGTTAAAAATTTTTTGTGGTACGACTTTAAGATGGCTAATCGAAATGGCGGCCAAATAAAATGTTTAAAAAAAATTTAATTCCGTTAATTTTAAATTTTGTAGATAAATTAAACGTGCTATAGGGATAAACTGGAACGAATTCAACATGACGGAAAAAAATTGTGGTGTGTGTCAATGTAAAAACTCAACTGCGGCATAGGTAGAAACTGGTAAAATATTGGTAGGAATCCATATCCATTGTGGTGGAACAAAACGGGGCCCAATATAAATGTTTGTAGTCAAAATATATGTGTTACTAATTGACTATGAACCTAACTAAATTGAGTCACAGTTCACTATTCCTAATAAAAGGAAGTTCCGGGTAAAGGAAATTTACCGATTTTTTCTTTAATATTATCGAAAAGTTGGTATTTTTTTTCATATTTTATAGTTTTTAATTTCAATTTTTTTTCTTTTTGTTTATTGAAAAATTTTGTTTAAACTTTTCTTGAAAAACACATCGTTTTTTTGTACTAAATAACGAGGCATTCGGCTCAATCGCTAGACCAATAAGGTTTCTGTCGGTCATCCACATTGACTTATTGCAGACATCTTGTTACTGAGGTGCCGCACTAGATTTGAAAATTTAAATTCACTACGATATCCTCTTAATGGAAATAGTTAATGTAACCCATTTGCTATTAAGTATGGCCTCAACTGACAGTTTAAAAGTCCGGACACGTAATCTTACGAACTGTTGCACTTAAATAAATTAAAACAATAAGAATGTATTGACGTGACGGGAGAGCCAATTACATAAAATATAATCCCATTGAAAGGAAGAGGCAGAAAACAATCGAAGTGCTCGTTTTTGATGAATGTGCCTAAAGCAATATAGGGAGATATATCGTTTATGTGTCATGTTGCGGTGAAATATAATGGAAGAAATTGATGAATGACATTTAAAATGTCTGTTTCTGATTTTTCATTTATATAAATGAGAGCTTGTTAATGCCGCTAGATGGCGCGCGAGTAAGCAATATATAGCGTGCTGTTCGTTCCGAGATTTTTTTACAGTTTTTATAAAGAAAAAATCGTCTTTTTTAGTTGAAAAGTGTGTTGGGGTGCCTGCGTCTACATTCTAATATTTCCAATGACTTTGTTATGATTGAAGCTTGGTCCGATTCCAATCTGCTTTGCTTTAATGTGGATAAAACGATGGCCTTATAAGGGAACTTTACAACCACTTCAGCTACTTAACAGCAATATTAAATACATTGAGTCGGTTAAATTCCTGGGTTTGAATATAAATAACAACCTAAAATGGTCTAAGCATATTGACACCTTAACTAAAAAACTTTCTACTGCCTGATTTGCCATTCGATTAGTTTCAAAAAACTGGACGTGTCTTCTGCCAGACTTACTTATTTCTCTCTATTCGAATCCCATCTCCGCTATGGCCTTCTCTTTTGGGGCTGCTGTACTACCGATCAGTTTCTTAGTATTTTTAGACTTCAAAAGAGAGCAATTCGCTATTTGTTTGGTCTAAATAATAGAGCGCACTGCTAATACTAATTTCAACAAACATGAAATATTAACACTTCCTGCATTATTTGTTTGAAAACTGTCTGTTTCATGAGAAAACATATAAACAAATTCCCGGAAAGGCCACAACACGTATAACCTATCAGAAACTCTAGGCATGACATATACCTTCCCATTCCTTCCACAGAATTAATAAAAAAATCAATTATTTACAACGCCATAAAACTTTACAACCATCTTCTAGAACATTTAAAAACATTCTCTATGTTGCACTCTTTCGAAATAAAACCAAAGCGTACCTCATTGAAAGACCTTTTTACTGTGTTAATGATTTTTATAATGAATAAGTCTCATTAAAATGTTTTTTGTTTACTTAAATCTTTTTGGGTGTCATATTTCAGCTGCTAGCATAGCATTTGAAAATATTTTATGGGCAATGAACTGTTTGATAGTCCATTAATATTAATTCTTTTTGTTACATATTAGATTAAAGTTATACATTTTGTTTTTTTTTTCTAATACCTACACTTTAATTACTATGTTAGTTCAATACACTTTGTATTTAACTTCACTTATTTTACTTGTATAACGATAACAAAAAAATAGAGTTTAAGTTCGCCTAATTTTAATTTCAATGTCATCGAAATTATTCACCTCGCATATGTATTGTTTATTTTCTTTTTGTTAAGGTCACCTGGATTCATTAACCACTTTACCTCAATGTTATGTCCTAACGAATGTTATATTTACAATTTATGTATTTGTATTGGACCTATCGCAAAATATGATTTTTTTTTCGATTAAATTTTTCATTGTTCTATTTTATTTCTTTTAAGGTAAATTTCGCTTTGTCCATAAAATTGTAACAATTTTAGTGCTGCAATACAGCATACTTTTGTTTGTTTGTTTGCTTGAAGTGAAGAATTTCGACAAAAATTAATAACCTCTCTAATTAATAAACTCGATGTTAAAAACAATGAAAAGCTCAAGAAGGTTAGGGATGACAGTGATACTCTTCAGATAGAATTGTCAACACCTAGGGGCGAGAACGAAGACCTGAGAAAGCGTCTTGATTCGCAGGAACAGTTTACCCGCAACCCCAATTTATGAGTGTTCGGTATTAAACATGAGAAGGATGAGAATTTAGCGAAAACCATCTCTGACCTATTCCAAAATAAACTAAAAGTAAACATTGGTGCCTCAGACATAAAAACCTGCCACCGAGTAGTGTCAAAAAATCCATCTACAGATAATTCAGTTTCGCGATCTCAACAAGCGAAGTGCTATTTTAAAGCAAAGAAGACCTTAAAAAAACGGGAATTGTAATGCAAGAGGATTCACTAGGCAAGATTGCGGGTATTTAAATTAGCTGTAAACAAATATTCTGACAAAAAGTGTGGTTAATATGTTTGTTAAATCTGGGGGTGCAACGCATAGAATTGAGGTTGAGGATGAACTAAACCATATGTAACTAATCTTTATTTTTAGTATATATAAGCATACTTTTAAAATTTGTAAGTTTTGTAGTCTACCTTCGTCATTTTCTTTTTCGTACATTTTCCCTCGCACTAAAAACAAACTGTTTGGTGTTATGATTTTGTTTTTTTTTTAAATTCTAGTTCACTATAAAATATTTACATTTAAATTTAAGATCTGGCCAGCAGCGTTAACTACAACTTTCTTAATCCTTTTATGACTTTTTGATTTGAACTTGTTATTGTCCTTTTTTTTCTTTCCTTTCTTATTTCATTCGATACTTTCCGATACAGAATCAGCATTCTTATAGGTCATATAAATATCAGATTACTGACAGCAAATTTGATACTTTTCAGCAACATCTGATAAGCAAAAATTATGATATTGTGGGTATCATGGAGACGTGGCTTAAGGGTTGATGATTCCATAAAGTGGGAAAGATTAGTTTCCGGGGTATTTGAATATTTTGAGTATATTTGGGTGAAACTTACATTTCGCTATAAAAAATGTGTTGTGGGTAACATTTACATACCACCTACCATAAATATATCGGATTTCTGTTACCATATAAAGGACGTTTTATCAAACATGTATTTTGAATATGATAATATAATATGTAGGTATGGGCGATTTTAATGTTAATATGCTAAATTTGAACTTGAGTCTTGCGTCACAACTAAAAACTATTTTTTCCACTTTTAACATGAAGCAGCTAAACCTACCAGAGTGTCGTCCACTTCACTTTCCCTTCTCGATCTAATATTCGTTTCGGTGAGCTTGTTCAGGAATTGACGATCTTTCATTATAGATCATTAAAAAGAATTAATATCAATAATTTCCAAGCAGACTTGGAGGAACTTCCTTGGGCTAATATCTTTACTATCCCGGACATTGATGATAACATATACTTTTTTAATAATTGTATCTTAACATTATTCGACAAGCAAGCGCCAGAAAAACAGTTCAGGAAAAAAATTATTTTTAAATGTATTCAGATTATTTGTTGTTTTTAGATTGACAAACAAAAATATATATTTATACTTACTATACTATATATATATATATATATATATATATATATATATATATATATATATATATATATATATATAAATTTTACAGTGATATATAGTTACTTACGAGGAAGATTTTCGCTGCGTATAAACAATCGACTGGCGTTTGCGGTTTAACCGGAAATGCTAACAACTTGTATTTAATACTGTAAATAGTATTTGCTATGCAACTCAATGCATCTAACGTGGCAATTAGGATATTTCTGGTTTACCCGGAAACGTAGTGAAAAATCACTTTCAAACGATATTTTCTCGTTTTATTTTAATGGGACGACCTATAAACCTACTTAACATCTAAATCTTCAAACAATTTTAAACACTTTTGTGTATCATACCCTATACCTATATCAAGTGCTTTTCGACATATTGCCAATTGAACGGTACAATTTTAGGTTGATCAATGACAAATATTAAATTTCTGATGTAAGGCTAAAACAATGCATAAGTATATGCCCATCGTTCTTATAATATTCAGATGGTTCGCTTTGAGAGTTGATCAGGGAAGAGGCATTCCAAGAAAGATTTGGTGTTAACGTCTGGTTTGGAGTACTAGGAACTCGAAAAATAGATCCCATCTTTTTGACGAGCCCCTGGATGCAGAAAATTATTTGCAATTCCTCCAAAATACAAGAGAGGATTTTATGGACAATTGACCCATTGTTTATTACAATAAAGTATATTTTCAGCAAGATAGGGCACCTATACACAATTCCAGTCAGATGGCCGGCGAGATTGCCAGACCTCACCCCGTCAAACTTTTCATATTGTCTACAAAAAACCATTAAAAAATCGTGCGGACCTTACTAATCGAATTACAAGAGCGATAGAAGAAATAACTCCAAGGCAGATGGAAAACATTTTACAAGAGTGCAGATACAGAATTCGCATGTGCCGTGAAGTTAATTGGCAACGTTTTGAAGACCTTGTCTAAAGATGACCTTTTTTCTCGTTTTTATTACTCGTGTAGCTTTAGTTCTATTTCGTGTTTTTCCTTGAGTTAAGAGGATTAACATATATATATATATATATATATATATATATATATATATATATATATTTATATATATATATATATATATATATATATATATATATATATATATATATATATATATATATATATATATACATCCGTACCTCAGAGCAAAAGTGTATTAAGTCCAAAATTTGAGTTTTTCCGATTTTCACATCATCCGGACTTAAATTTTATGCCCTATCGAATGATATACTTCATAAAGAGATTGAACTAAAACTGTCGGAAATAGCGCTTTATAAACAGTATTAGATCCATATTACTTCTGGAGCAAAACAATATTATCTATATTTTATATGTATTAAGTCCACAATAGGAGACAAATCACCTGGAGCAAAATAATGTCATGTCCAGAAAAAGTATTAAGTCCAACATAATTAAATTTGGAAAGAGTGTTATGTCCACTATCTATTGCAACGTAGTTACAATTTACGCCGCCGTTTAGACAAAACAATGCGAGTCGGCACATGTTTTGTTTATTTAGTTATTAGACTGATGAGTTGAGGTGCACGTGTTATTGGTTCTAAGCCTTACAGCTTTTTTAAACCTATTGCTGCATGCTTATTTAGAAAAGATTTTTAAATACTGAAGTAAACCTATACTAGTTAGAAATGGGAGACAGAACTCGTAAAATTCTTCAGCGTGCAATGGAAATAAAGGCCGCCGAAAATATAGGCCATTCTTTGGAATGTCATTCGAGTCAAGGTAAGTCATGTTACGTATCTATTAATATATTTTGTAATACATTGTAATTGGTTCTCCATTATCAAAAGTTACGCGAATCTACAAAAATATTAAACAGGGCGGTACAAAGTAGGCACATTTATATCTTGTATTTAAGGAGATAGCAAAATATGAGCTAACGTGTCTGGACCTTTGTAATAATAAAAATACTCTTCAAAATTCTTCCAATCAATTCGGTTTGGCGCTAGAGGGCGTTTCCCGACTTCAGTAGGTTTCTCTTAATAATTCTCTTCAACTTTCTTATTATGAAAAAAAGTTAGTTTTCGTAAAGTCGTTTCCCATAAAAACTTTTACTGTAACCTAACCATCATCAACTTTGATATTTTTTATTGGTATTAACACTATTTTGGTGACTACTTTACGTTAATTTATATTCAAGGGTATTTTTATGTCAATCTTGTCAGTTAGTATGTGAGTCTTGCATTTTTTATCAATCGCTGTCGTAAAGTGGTTTCTTTATCATACATACTATTTTTTTTTAATTTTAGCGAGGTGGTATTGTTTTTATCTATTTTTTTAGGCAAAGCTGCTTTAATCGAGGAAAATAGTCTGCCAGGCTCAAAAAATATGGAAAGCAAGGTAAAAAATGACCAAAAAGAAGTTATGTCGGATGACAATCTAATAGATGAAGGTAAATGCAATAAAAATTCTGTCGAGATTCTTGCAAGTATAGATGATTTTTTAGACAGCAATATAGATTTGGCTCAACTTTCGTTTCGTCAAAATCAGTTAAAAGAAAAGAAATGTTTTTTTTGCCTGTTAGAAGCATCTCTGAGTACAAAAAAATATAAATTTTCTTGTGAAAATGCATCATTTCCATTTTCCCGACTTTAGAATCGTCAAAATCAGTTACATGGAAACTTTGTTTTCTGTAGCATTCCAAACATTTTTCTTAACATAAAAATACAAAAATGTTTCTGCGGAAATCTTTCATTTCGATTTTCCGAGGAAAATTTGTAGACTTTAGAATCGCCAAAATCAAATTTTTCGTTTTTTAAATAAAAAAAATATAGTGTGGGTTTTTATTTTTTTTTTCAATAATTTAAAATAAGGTGTTGCAGATTCGCACATTTTTGTATTTTTATGTTGAGAAAAATATTTAGAATTCAACAGAAAACAAAGTTTCCATGTAACTGATTTTGGGGATTCTAAAGTCGGAAAAATGGAAATGATGCATTTCCGCAGGAAAATTTATATTTTTTTGTACTCGGAGATGCTTCTAGAAGGCAAAAAAACATTTTTCTTTTTTATAACTGATTTTGACGAAACGAAAGTTTTACCATAGATTTTAACACTATTGAATGAATCAGGATTTTGATCTATCCATTTTTAATTTTTTAGATGAACAACTTCAGATTCAAAGTTTGGACAAAACTAGAACTGTAAGGACTACTTCACCGCATTTATTGGATATATCCTACAACTTTGTTGATATGCGAGCGAATCCAACAAATATCGATGATCCTGTTAATGTTGAAGAATCGGAAGATGTCGACGAAGTGGGTGGTACTTCCACGGTTAGAAAAGATCAAACGAGACCAGTGATTGAACCCATTCCATCTACTAGTTTTATTCCCGAATGCAAAGTAGACCCATGCGAAGATTCTGGAAGTTCCTTTATTCCTACCAGTTACTCCTCGAGTAGCGATAGCCATTCTGAAGCAATGGAGAATGACCCAAATCAAGAAGAAGAAGAAGAAGAAACAGAAAGACCAAGGAAAGGAAAGAAACGGGTAAGGAACGAAAATATGTGGAATATATACGTAAAAGAAAGAGGATGGCTGGCGAAAAGTATAAATCTTCTAAAACGAAAAAGATCATGAAAGAAAAAAAAGTACAGGAGCCATGTAGGGATTGCCGTATGAAATGCAACGAAAAAATCTCAGGTCTTCAAAGAATACAAATTCACTGCGAATTTTGGAATCATGAGACAACAATAGATCAAAAGCGGCAATTTTTATGTTCTTTGCTTGAAAAAACCCCTGTAAAAAGAAATAGAGAACGAACAGGTAGTCGAGCTGGGAAACGCCAGTATAATTTAAAATATTTATTTACAACAGAAGGAATTAAAACACAGGTATGCAAAAAGATTTTCTTGCGAACTTTGGGTATCTTCCAAACATTTGTTAAATACGCACTCCAAAAACGGCAATCTAGTGGAGTTGTCGAGTGTGACAAAAGCAGCAATCTGTAAATAAAATTAGCGGGGAAGTAAAAAATCGAATTCGTGGACACATCGTGGGCTATCCATGTCAGGAATTAAATTATAGTAGACGAAGGACTGCCAAGAAATATTTAGGAAGTCATTTGAATATTTCTTTAATGTACCAAATGTATAAGGAAGACTGTGACTTGAAAAACATTCCTCCTGAGGAGGTTGGTAGAGAATGGCTTTACAGCGAAATTTTCAAGACAGAATTCAACTTATCATTCGCACCTTCTTCGAAAGATACCTGTGATGCGTGCGATGAGTTTTTAATAAATCTAATGTGGGACGAATCGATTGCTGGCAGAGGTGGAAATGAAATGGCTTCATGTTTGGTACATTACATGCAATTTCTACCTCAAAACATAACATCTGTAGTAATTTGGACAGATAACTGCCCATCGCAGAACCGCAATATACAATTAATACTGTGCTACTTTTATCTGTTGACACTACATCCTCACATCAAAGAAATAAGCCACAAATTTCTCCTTCGCGGGCACACACACATGGAGGTCGACAGCATACATTCAGTTATTGAACGGGAGGCTAAGAAATGTCCTAATTTTCAAATTGTCACCCCATGGGATTGGGTGCAGTTGGCCAGGATATCCGGCAAAAACAAAGACTTTAAAGTTTATGAAATGACAACTCCTGATTTTAAGGACTTTAATAAATTGTGTAACTCCTCTGATTCACCATTTCAAAAAACGAAGAAAACTCAGAATAATGAAAACTTTTTAATCTCGAAAACTGTATTTATGCAGGTCAGGCAAGATAGTCCTGGGATTTTGTGCTTTAAAACTGTTTTCGATCAAGAGTCATTTGAAAGGGTAGACTTTAACAGAAGAGGGGGAAGGAAACGTCAATTTGTTGAAGAATCAGTGGTTTGCTTGCGAGATACTTTAAATCCTATAAGTACAAAGAAATTTAATGATCTTCAAAAGTTACTAAAATGGATTCCAGTAAGATTTCACCATTTTTTTCAGGCCTTGGTGCATAAGGAATCAGTGCAAGAAAATAATGACAAATAAGGTCACTTTATTTAACTTTGTTTGGGTATTTCATTAATATTTAAATGGAATACATTTCCTTTGTTTAAGTGCATGTTTAAAATATTACTTATGTTCTTTGGTAAAGCACTTGATTTCGATTTTGTATTTGGGTAACTACCAATTTCTTAAAAAAAAGTTTTTGTTTTTCTTGTTTAAGTACTTAAGTATTTCTTGTTTTTGATTTTGTATTTTGGTATTATTATCTACCAACAAATTTAGACTGTTTTGTTTTAATAAAAGGTTCGGTGTTCTCCTACTATTGCGTTTTTACTCATTTTTTAGCCTAGATATTTCGAAGATAACACAAAATACTTATTTCGTATACACTTTTTCATAAGTGATAGGTTGCACAATTTAGCTATTAAGTCCATTGTCATAAAATTATTCCAGAACAAAAATGTATTAAGTCCAATATAAGAGCTAAAAACAAAAAAAATCAAAAATCTTATTGGTTGTTAGAAGCAAGCATGGACGGCATATTTATATTTCCAAAACTCATTTAAATCAATTTCAAACTCTTTGCATAAAATTCATAAACTGATTTAATGATTTTTATTTTCGCTCTCCTGACAAATTTATTTTTTGGACTTATTACACTTTTGCTCTGAGGTACATATATATATATATATATATATATATATATATATATATATATATATATATATATATATATATATGTGTGAGATAATAATTGAGATAAACGATTTCTTGTATTGCTTGTATGTATTCTATCTTGAATACTCATACTCAACTCAAGAAAGTTAGACGGGGTAATATTATAGCCTTTTACACTGTCAAATTTTTACCGATCAACTGTCAATATGTCCAAATCAATTGAAGATACGTGAAAATTTTTAACACAAAATGTTCATAGAATTTTTAGTAAAATCCAAAAATATGAATTATATACATGGCGTTATATTTAAAAATGGCAACTTTTTGTTCCCTCTGTATATTAATAGAGGGAAACTTGATTTATACATGTGGGCAAAAACTAGAGTAGTAACCCTACATACAATTTGTTTAATTTTTTTGAATAATAAGAAAATTAAAGGAGGGTAACATTACATAGGGGATCATGATCATCGGTACATGCTTCTTAGTATTGATAGGTTTTTAATAACTCTTAACATATTTTTTGCACACCCTCTATATATTTTGGGCTGTGCAGACCCTACAGATAAAAAAAAACTAAGACTTAAGAAGTCTCTAGCAAGAAAACTTTACACCAAATGGCTAATACAAATTTAGAGTTTAAAATGTAATGCTGTACTTGCATATACTTCCTCATTATCAACATGCAAATAAACCATAAGTTTAATCTTAAGTTAACGTCAACTCATTAGTCTGCCAAGGTTTATTCTAAAATTTAATTTTAGCTTGCAGGCAAATCATGTATGCTGCCTACTCTTAACAACTTTAAATTCCTTGATTACGATGATATTGTACGTATAAAATTATCAAAAATTTACGTAAAATAAACAGTAAAATTTAAATTTGTGATATTTGAATAGGAATGGTACAAGGAAAATATTTGCTGGTGAAATGCTATTCAAATTTTAAGTTAAGTTAAAATTTGTAGAGCATTTATTTCACCAGCAAATATTACATAAATGCGATTAGAATAACAAACCAATTTCTTTTTTGGCTTTTTTGCAACTGAAGAAAATATCTAATTTTAAATTAATTGAAACTGAAACAAAAATGTATGTAAATTATTTATCTTAACATGTAAATTAGTCTGTCTACAGGATATTTTGATCCATAATATAAAAATATCAGGGTCTTGTAAACAATTATACCCATGGAATTTGATAATGTTTGAATATAAACTATAAAGTTTACCTTCTTTCAACTATTTTTATAGAAAAAAATACACGGATGAATCACCCTTTCAATTAAAAAAAAAAAACAAAAAGAAGTTCGACATTTTTACTGCATTTCGATGCAAAAAATTCTTATTATGACAGTTTTGAGAAAGGCTATCTTACAATGTTGCCAAACTTAAATTATAGTAAGCATCTTGAATAGAATTTCACAAGAATTGTAATTGACGCGTTACCGCGCGCTTTCTTTACAGCAAACCTAACGAATCCTAACCTAACCTAATTTTATAAAATAAATTTAATGATATAGAAATAAAAAAAAAACTCAAAACAACAGAAAAAGTTTCGGATTTTTTTTAATTCTTAGACCTTCGTCGATGTTGATGATTTTTTTGTATACAGGAGTGGCCAAAATCTCCCAAATATTGTTTAAGTAAAATTCTTTACAGATATGTTTTACTCAAAATGGTAATATCTACTGTTAAAAAAAAAGCTTTAACTCGAAATTAAAGTGTAATTAGGTTGTATATAAGGCCAATTCAGGAAAAATGGAATCCGTAATCAACTCTGAAATCGAAATAATCGGACCGATATCTTTCATAAAACTAGGTTTCAGACAATAACATTTTTTTAATTTCATGTTAAACTAACTATTGCACTTTAGAGACAGTATAAACTAATAACAACATTTTCATTTTTTCATTATCATTTCTACACTAATCTTCAGTACTTCAAGTTCACTAACGAAAAAAATCGCTAGCGAAGCGAGGAAGATTTGCGCTAACTCCAGAAGGTAAGGCTATGATATGCTTATTCGAAAGAAAAAAATCTGTCTGCCCAAAGTTGTCCGTTTACTCGCAATAGCAATTTTTTTAGTAGACTCTGCCTGACGTCAAAAAATAAGGCGCGCCATATTGTTGTGATTATTGTTAAAGTAGTATTGTTGTTCGTGATTTGGTGTTGAAAATATGTTTACGATAAGTCGAAAGTATCTTTCTGATAGTTTTAATACTAGTTGTAGTGAGCAAGAATTTTTTTTCGTTTAAAAGAAGTCTTTGAGTTATCTCCTGCGGACTCTACAATTGTGAAGCGTACCACACAGAAAATATTTTAGGGTCAATTTAGGCAAAAATGAAAACAGGTTAATAGAGTTTTTTATAAAAAATTTAAAAATTGGTTGGCAGGCGAGATGATATTTAAAAAAATTGTGAATGTCTTAAAAGCTACCACACAATGAGAGTAGCCTTTTTATTTTAGCTTTTCCCTGTATGAAAAGATTTGTCGATTATTTACTAACATTTTATTTTATATTAATCACATCTGTTACCAATATTAATAGTACTCGAGGGAATCCTTCTTAGATTCTAATGTTTAGTGTCTTATCTAATAATAAGGAAATCAACTTGATTACTATTTTCACTATACGGAATTTTAGAAATTAGGGCTTTTCAAAATAAGTTCTGTAATTAATATTTCTCCTGAAGTGATAATTTTACAAATGTAATACAAAAGTATGTTTGTTCACAATGTTTAAATATAAATAGCCGCTATTTTGTTCCGCCATATTGAATCTTTTAAAAATTGTTACTAAATTTTCAATTTGTGTTGAGTAGTGCCTGCATCACTTTTTGTTAAGATCAAAGTAAAAGTTTTGGGATTATGGCCTTTTTTATGTTCTATATGTATAGACGCCATTTTGTTTCGCCATTTTTTATTTCTCTAAATGACTAATCAGTTCCTTCTCTCCAAACAGGTAACTTTTCCGACAAATTTCATGATAATTAGATTAATAGTTTTCGAGTTATTATGTTCACAAAACAATGTTATACATATACATGCACATTATACATACATACCCAAACCCACATTCGCAGAGGGACAAACAGGAATTTTGTAATTTATTAAAGACTTCTTGACATAAAACATCGATATTTGACCAAAAAGCGAAAAATTTACGCCGTCAGACGTTTTCTTATTGAAACACCATTAAGTCAAAATACTAATTGAAACACCATTAAGTCAAAATACTAATTTACCCTGTATATCACAAGATTTGAATAAAGGAGATCCTACGATGGCCCGACGATGGTGTTCCATTAATCTATATTCTAAAAATTGCAAAAAATTGAGAAAAATCTAATTTTACAGATGCTCAACAGTTATGGACGGATGGTTATATAAGACTTCACCACTATGCGATGCCTAACCCGGTAACAATCCACATACTGTGTTCGCGCTCCTGTTCGGACCGATCCACCTATGTATGCACCAAAGGTGTCCATAGTTAATTTGCATCAATAAAATTAATGTTTCTCTTTAAAGTTGTGTTCCGGTGATTTTTCATGATGTCAACAAGAAGGAAAAGTTACTAGTCCAAAAAATATGAAGTACGTCTGTTTTTTGGATGTTCCCCAATTTTTCAGATAAAAAAGGCAGGAAAAAAAGAGAGTTTATTTTAAGTCTTTTTATAATTGTTTGCAGTAGTTTTATACAGAACCAGCGAATTTTCATAAAAAAGAAGAAAGAAAAAAAGTAAATTGGGTTTATGATGTTTATTAACTTTGAGGATGAATAACTCAAAAACAAAACGGGACCGAAAAAAATTGACTTTGGTTTCATGATCAGGACCTTAAAATCAACTATATACAAGAAATAATCAAAATCGGCGATGGTGTAAAAAGTTACCAAAGTTTTATTCCGTTTTTCTTACATAATTTATATAGATATTTAAAATAAACTTGGCGACATGACATCCCCGTCCTCCGTTTATTTATCACTCAGCTGAATTATATCATGCGTCTATGAAACAGTCTGAAAAAACTACTTATCAAATTGATTTTAATTCTTATGCAAGAACTAAGTGTGATATAGAGATAAACTGGTAAAATTGAAGAATTCAAGATGGTGGAATAAAATGGCGTCAAATAAAATATTTAAAAAAACCTTATACTACTTACTTTAAATTTTGCATAAAAATTAGATGTGAAATAGAAATACCTTTGTAAAATGTTGGTTCGAATCCAACATGGGTATAATGGAATTAAAAAAAACGGTGTATTATATACTTATCTTTATTTTAACTAGAATTACCGAACAAAGTCAAAGTTTAATTGACCATATATTTATGCGAAACAATATTCTGAAGAATAAAAATCTTCAAAGCAATACAATTCTATTGCAAACTTCCATTACAGATCATTATAGAGTAGGTCTTTCTTTAGACCTACATTGTAGCTGGAAAACAAAAAAAAATAGACTTTGTTAAAAAGACTATTTGTTAAGTCAAATTAAACAACTATTTATCAACAAAAACTTGGAAAAAATGTTCTTTCTGAAAATATAAATCCGGAGAGTGTTTATTTAAGCCTTGTTTCTACTATCAAAAAATATATTAATTTATCGACAAAATAACAAGCAAATCTCGAAAATTATTTCAATGTTGAGAAAGGAAAAGAAAAAATACACAATATAAGAAAATCTACAAAGACTGTGAAGTCCTCGCAACATGTGGACTGCCCTTAAAAACTTTATTATTGCGCAATCAAAAAATAAGGCTATTCCTAAAAGATTATGTGACTCTAATGAAATTAATAACTTTTTTAGTACTTACAAACTATTTTGAATTGTGATGATAAAATTAATTTTTACAATAACACCAATTTTAATCAACAATTAAATTTCTCTTTTAAATTAACAGATATCTCCGAAGTGAACAGATGTTTAAATCATATTAAAACCAATGCAATAGGCGTTGATGAAATGTCTCCCTTATTGTTAAAATACTGCAGCCCATTAATTAATGATAAATATATTGAACTGCTGTATTGAAGCACATTATTTTCCAGACCAGTGGAAGATATCAATAAGTAAAGCTCTTCCTAAAACGTAAAGATTTTAATGAACTTCTAATCATAAGCATTCATCCAAGTTTATCGAAAAATTTTGAAAAGATATTAAATACTCGAATGTACTCTTTTTTCGTTGATAATAAAATAATACCTGATAGTCAATGTGGATTCAGAAAGAATTTCAGTACTGCGGTAGCCCTTTGACTTGTTATTGACGATATAATACATACAATTGATAAGAAAGGCTGTTTCGAAAGCTTTTGACACCATAAACAATAAACTTATTGTATGTAATGAAAATTCAGTCAATCTTTTTCAGTCATTCTTAATAGACAGATATCAAAACGTTTATCCAGATAACAGGTTTTTCGAACAGTCGGATATTTTTTCTGGAGTTCCTCAAGGCTCAATATTAGGCCCTTTGCTTTTCTTGGTTCACACCTCTGATGTTCTTCAAGCTATGATTAACTGCAAAATCCAGGCATATGCCGATGATACCCAGCTTTACTTTTCCTTTGATGGCGACGATTACTTGGAGGGCCAAGCAATAATCAATAATGACCTTAACAGATTTTAGCAACTTTGTAGTGATCATAATCTTCATCTTAATCATTTAATTTTGGTAACAAGAATAAGGCTAGATACTTGCGTAATCATATTAATATTAATATGAGCGGTACTAGGTTTCCTGTGGTTGATTCAGTGAAAAATCTTGGAATTTTGGTGAACAGTGCAGAATTCCTGTATACGTTTTATTTTCGGGCTAAGGAAATTTGATCATGTATCTCATAAACTTCACGAATTAAACTGGCTACATATGGAATCCAAAAGGCATCTGCATTTATTATTATAATTCTCCTGCTTCCATTAGAAACCGCCTTGTCTTTCGTAGAGATGTTCATAACGTTAATGTTCGACCATTAATTAGATTAACCGTACCGACTCATCAGAGTGCCTTGTTTCGGAGATCTTTCAGCTATAACGTCGTTCGATACCGGAAGAATTGATAAACTTGGATTATATAAGGTTTAAATATAAATACAAAAACATCTTTTAGATAATCAAGGCAGATAGTTTAATGTGCACAAATTTTGTTTATTTTATATTTTTTGCCACTTAGTTTCTTTTTTGACACCTTTGTGCTTTTTCATTTTTTGTTTTAATTTTTTTTTCTAAAAATTATATTCTATATACATAAGTATCTTTTGAAGACACCAGATACATTTTTTTGATTTGTAGAACAGTGTCTTAGCGTCATTTATTAGCTTAAATAGTTTTTAATAAGGCTTATATAAGTAATAACTTGTTTCTTTAAAATTACTGGTGATTCTCTGGTTCAGTAAAGTAGCTACTAAGCTAGACTGCGCCAGAGACTTTCCGCAACTAATCTAAGTTAAACTGTTAATTTAAAATTCATGTATTTTTTTGTTTGTAAAAATAAAACCATCATTTATTTATTTATTTATTCATACAAAAATTATAAGGAACAGATTTTGTTGTATTGGCCATATTTTTATATAACGCAGAAATAGATCTATTTTGAGTTTTTTCATTTTAAGTTATACCCAAAAATCAAGTGTGGCATAGATAGAAACGAGAAAAATATTGGTACGAATTCAATATGGTGGGACAAGCTGTCGCCCAATAAAAATGTTTGAAGAGAAAACGGTATATATGTGATACTAAAAGACTATGGGCGGAACTAAACTGTGTCACACTTCCGGGTAAAGGAAATTTGCCTTTTTTTCTCTCTCATAATTTCAGCAAATGTAAAAATTTCTTATATACTTATTATTAATCTAGTTTTTATAAAGTTTAGTTTTTATGAACATCTTGTTAGATTCATTTGCTTAGTAAATAGTGTTGAATTCTACACATTTCAGACGAAAATATTTTACAGATAATCAAAAAAAAAAGGATTAAAAAAATATTATATTTAAAACCTCGACACTAAAAAATTAATGTTTTTTCTTAGACTGGTTTACGACATTCAGCTTTCAGTAATGATGTTTTTTATGAATGTGTTTGTGCCTTTATTATAAAACTATCTTACAAAATTCACTATCAGACGCCAGTAAATTTAAATTGTATCTGAACACAAGAATAATTTTATTATATTTACAGTATCCGTTGTTTTCTTAAGTGCGAATCGAATAAATTTGCAAAGAAACTTTACAGAATCAGATTTATGCAAGTATCAACATGTAAAGGTAGTTTCCAGAAGAAAGTTATAAATAATAGAATGGCACTTTCAACAGTGTGTAACTCTAAGTAGCTCAAAACTCCTTAATATCAGTTAGGCAACTTTCCTGTCTTTATCAGACAGTCCATTCAAAAGTTTGAATCGCTATTGAACAGCAAAGTCGAAATAACGTCAGGCAGAAAGGCCAGGCCAATTTAGGCATGTACTGTTAAATTCTATGGTTTGGCGGTTCCTTATTAGAGGATAGTTTAGAACTTTTGGTTCACTAAATTTTAAAAGGTATTCAGGTGCTATTGCTAGATGTGGATATAAAATAGTTAAATTTAAATATACAATCAACAAACGACTACAAATCCAAATAAAGCAAATAGCAAGTATGTCTGAAGGCTGCAGTCAATGAAACATTCTGTGTAAAGTTCAATCATCGACTTGCATTCTCTTTACTCTTTATTATTCACAATGTTTCGATCCCCATTGTATCTCTGATCATTATTAAGTGTGAAACCAAAAGTCAATTCTAAAATAAGGAGTTTATATATTTAATAGAGTCGTATAATGCTATGTGAAAACGCTACGACTGAGACTGAGATTCTCAAAATATCTGATACGTCGATACTGAACTTGCTAAAACCCCGACTTTTATTGTTTCTTTGAATTGAATGGCCACTATAGCAATACCAGATTTTGATGTTTCTTCCTTTTTTTTTTGTTTTTGTGTTCCATAAGTTATTCTTATATCAAAGTTTCTTTTAGTTTTTCTTAAAAAAGATGTATCACGATCAAAAGGTATTTGATAGATATAATTATTTACCATTATTCCTATTATTTGTATTTGGCTGGTTCTACCAAAATTGGATAATTCTATGTCCCCTAGCCAAATATAACTTAAAAACTTACATTATTGTATTTTATTTATTATTAAACATAATTTCCCTTTTTTAGTTGTTAAAATTGAAAATAGCTTTTTATAAATTATATGTATATTGTTCAAAACACCCACTTAAAATATCAGTCCCTCCGGCTCGAAAAATCGACAAACCTGCCATTATATGTCTAAAATTATCTAAAATAATGTACTATATTATTTTCAAATAAGTTATGAGACAATAAACATTTTATAAATGGAAAGATTAGTGAAAAATAATGAACAGGTTGTTCTTAATTAAACGGGCTTTAGCTCATCAGTCCCTTGGAGTTATGGAATATCGAAAAAACTGAATATATGCTAGTGCTTCAAAGTCTAAGACCACTTGCTTTTAAACGTTATAGGTAAAGCTAACTTTAGTGACGATCTATTAGGATGCGAACATTTTTTAATAAGTTTGAGCGGCGTAATTGTGACGTGTCCACGTGTCAGTGATAGTTTTAAATTCATTGGTAATAATAATTTCACATTTATTTAAAAGGGAATTTTCTAATATACCTAAACACTAAAGCTTTTCGTGAAATGTATCTAATGTAAGAAACAAAAAGCTAATATTCTAGGTAGTTTTAAGAATAAATTTATTTTTCTTGCATTCATCAATACCTTGTCATGCCTTGCCTAGAAAAACGACAAGGGCACTGAGGAGTATACAAAAGGACTGAAGTTTTTGTCTTTCTCCCCGAAGAGGCTAGTCATTTAGTAACATGGGAACGCAGTTTTAATAATAAGTATAATACCGTCATTTTAATAATATAGAAATATATATAATACATTTAGAGATGAATCCATTTTTAAGGAACACAGAGGAGGAAGTTCCTTATGTTTATGCATAATAGGTAACCGGAGACATAGATTTTAACGTTGTAGAGAATTCATTTATGGTGGTCCCTGTGCTGTTGAGATTTTTTTTTTTGAAAAGCCAGTCTTTATATACGGAGTGCTCAAAAATATGGGGTTGTCTTAACAGAATTTGTCTTTTTTACTAATAATCCAAAAGCACAACCTTAAAAGTAATTAACAGCGTTTAAGTTGTGCAATAAAGTAAAAATAAACGTTAACCATAATAATTCTTCATCCAGGCAGCATAATACAATTTATTTCATTACCACCACCACCATTACCATCACCAAAAATATGTAACATATTGCACCCCCTTCAGAAAAGATGAAAAAATTCTATTGTTATATAATTTATAGGACATTTTTTACAGTTTGTTCGTCATGTTTTACTTTAAATTAATTGAAGCAAATATTTAATATAATTACATACCCCAACATGTAGACTAGTCTGTCGACGGAATGTTTCGATACATAATATAAACAATATTATTTAAGCTTGCTTAAAGTATGAAGTATTTCGTCGTTTTTCGTAATATTATGTCTTTTTTAAAATACAGGTAAACGAGGAATAATTTCATAACTCTCAATATCCCGTCAGACTTTGATCCAGAAAATTTTTAATGCAAATTTAAAATGAATTGATTTCACTGTTTTCAAGTTATCGTTCGCCTGCCTGAATTTTGTGTACACATAGAGACACCTCTATGTGTACGGTCATTCTAATTTTTCTAAAATCTAACTTCGAAATAAAATCACCTTATATTTTTTAAAAGTTTGGAGATTACAAAATTTGTATTATTATACTATTTATTAATATTAATAATATAATATATGATCTGTTATATGGTAAAGTAAAATATGGTAGGTTAATGATCGTAACGGAAAATCTCAAATTTATATTTTTAATAGACGAAAATGTATATTAAGAAAATAATTTGCAGCTCTAAATTGAGAAAGCCTTAAATTTAGCCTCTGTACCTAATATCAATGTATACCATATAAGCTCTGACCAAAATATTTGGTTTCCAAGGCGCACTGCAAAATAAATAAATCCATGTTAAATACTAGCATACCCCGCGTATAAAACATCTGAAACCCGTAATGGTTACTGATAATGATTATCGGTCAGTATAAGCGTAATAGCCAGCAACAGCTTTAGAAATTACAAGAAGCCTGGACTTCAGTTCTTATTTATTCTTTAGAGATTTGCTTAGGACTTATCGCAAAATCAAAACCCTTACTTAGTACGGTTTTTTAACTTTCTGGGAGATCGTAGCTCGATATATTGTGCACCACTTTATCGACGACTACTGATAAGATTTTTTTAGGTTAATCTCATATTTTTTAGAAAATTTTTTCTTAATATTCTTATATGATTCTGTGCGCCAAAAAGCCAATATTTCTATGAGATTCTGTAATAAAGGGAGAATGCTGTTACTTAATTTAAGTTGTAAATTTAAAAGATCTTCCTCTGTCTCGCCTAGTTGCTTCCTGTAGCGCACTCAATCTGAAAGGTCAGATCATAGACAAGATTAGTTATCTGTTACTTAATTTAAGGTGTACATTTAAAAGAGCTTCCTCTGTCTCGCCTAGTTGTTTTCTGTAGCGCACTCAATCTGAAAGGTCAGATCATAGACAAGATTAGTTATATTACCCCTCAATTTCCCATACATCCTGATTGTCTTGTAAATATCCACCCCGTAGAGGTGTATAGTGTTGGAATGTTAGTCCTTCACGGATAAAGAAATACGATGTGTTTTTATTCCGGGTGTACAGCAGTTCATTACTGTGGTTATATATATTTTTTTATTATATATATATATATATATATATATATATATATATATATATATATATATATATATATATATGTTTTTCATTAATACCTGTAAGTGTGTGTAAGTAAATAAAAGATACTGATTTATTTTATTAATGTGTGGCAGCATCAGGTGGAGGGTGTGGAAGCTATATCTGAAACTATAGAAGTTTAATAAAATATATAAAATATTTTTTATGAAGTTGTAGGTATCAATATATTTCTAAAATAATTTTTATTATTTAAAAGTAGGAATCCGGTATAAGATTTTGTAAATAAGACACCCTATATGTTATTAAACTTATAAGATACTTAAAAAATATTAACTTTTATTTCCTATACCTTGAATAGTATGTATTTCTTTCATAATATTGTAAATCTCCTTAACTGAACTTATGGGTTATATATATATATATATATATATATATATATATATATATATATATATATATATATATATTCTTGAGTTAAAGTCGTTGTAATTGTAATTAACACATTTCTTTTGAAAGTCACATGTAACAAAATATCGAAGTATTCGTTCCCGTGCTGTAAAGTTATGGATCTTACTTAGTGTCAAATATAGCAAAATGGATGACGCAAGCATGTCCAGTAATTTTCATCAGTTCTTGGTCACCTAATCCGGATCGGTTTAAGTTGCTCACTGCAGTGGCTCTATTCGAATGTATTGTGATTTTTGTATATTTTAGGCCTATTTTTGTTGCAGGGGTATTTCTTTTCCAATGGGCTTATCTTTATACCAATGTGCTTTCCGTTGCCAATTTGGATTTTCAGTTATAAAAAGTCGGTTTTTATATTTTTTTCCTATTTTGCAAGCATTTTTGTAAGCAGATGTACATGACATACATATAAGACCCTTACGTCAAGTTGGTTGATTTTAATTTCAAACATTTTTATATTTATGCGAGTCAAATCTGTTTTTAATAGTATATATTTTTAAATCATTTAAGTTTTAACTATAAATTTATTTATATACATATTTTTATGTCAGTACACTGAGGCTCGTACATTTTGTTATTGTTTGTTCAATTTTTTAAAAAAATTCTTTGTTATTTGTATGTTTATTTTAATTGTAGCCCTGAGGAAGATAGAAACCAAATTATTGAAACGTTGTCAAAAATTTAAAACTATCAGCAATCAAAAGCCTGTTCAATATTGAACTCGTAATTTATTCCCCTTAACAAATTATGTCACCATAGTTATAAAACTTAAGTAAATAACCCAGAAACGGGGTTTTTTTGCTCTTTGATTTACTTTGCTTTTTCGTTTCTTTCCCTACACAACTATCAAATATTTTTTTTCATTACCATCACTGGTAGGAGGTGCCTCTGAAATCCAAGGGCGTGCCTGTGGCCTCTTAAGTGCTTAATCCGCCACTGGATTGTCATAGGATCAGATTGTACCCATGAGAACTTTTGATTAAAACATCGAGAATAACAACATAAAAAAAATAGAAAAATTAACGGAAGGCCATTTTCCATATAAAGATAGGGGGACATTTATTCTTAATTTTTTTTCTCAGTTCTTCACTACCAACCAAACTAAACTTTACCTCCCGTTTCGGCAAAACATATTATGTTTTATATCTTATTTTTTATTTTATTTCTTTAAAAAGCCATAGCAGACTCCTTTCTCTTTATGTTATAAAAGTACAAAGACAGACGTCAGAATAAGACATTTAAAAAGAATAATAATTATTAAGCTTAACCTATTTAGAAAAAGCAAAACTGTGAGCTTAAATAAATCTAAAACGATACTTGTGTAACCTTTTCTGACTTTCCGCCTTCGTGATTCCAAGTTTTGTAGCTCAAAGTCAATTCGAACTTTTCTATGAAGTCCCTGATAAAGTCGGGAAAGTTACTAAACTAATTTCAAGAGACTTAGGAAAACTTGAGCCATTTGCTGATATACATTGCTAAATGTGTTGTCCCGTAATGTTCCTGGAATTGATTTGGCGTTATTTTCTGGTTTATACCAAATCGAGTAATGCCAGACATTTAAGAATTTCTGTGCATTAAACGAACTAATCGATAATTATGGCGTAAAGTCCCTATGAACTTACCAATACATGCGAACGGCAGCCAGTCATCTTTTCGGAGAGCTGTAGGTTGCAGGTTCTCGGGTACACCTTTCGAAATTAAAATGGGCGCCACCTAATTGACTGTGACTCAATTAGGAAGAAATCTATATTGATATTTAAATGCAGACAAAATAAAGATTTGGAGGGCTTTTCAATAAAACACTATATAAAGTGCAGACTGTCAAATTTTAATGATCACCTTGATCTTTTTTTTTTTTTTTTTTTAAAGTTGCTTTATAAAATAATGTTTGACATGTGAAGCTTACATTCAAAAATTCAATTAACATGAAGATATAAATAAAAAATAAATCAAGAAAACGTAAAATATATAAAATATATCAAATTTATGAAATTTATGAAATGTGATAGAACGTTATTACTATTATATCAACCTATGAACATCTGGCGAAATGTCATGTCGCAAATATGAATATATGAAAATTAAATTAAATAGCGCACAGGGAATCAAAAATTCATGAATTTTCTCTTAAACTGCCGCAAGGAAAAAAGTTATAAAAATATAAAGTGTTTCGCCAAGGCTGTTTTACAAAAAATAGGTTACTTACTTCCTTTCTGCTACCTTATATAAAATTCATAAATATAAAAATTAAGAATTAATTCATTGTACTCTTACAGGAAGGAACTCCAAAACCATTGTAGAACTCTTGGTTTATGTACCCCAAAAATTACACCATAAACTTGAACTCTTAACCTGAAACCCTACAAACAATTGTTTGTCTTACAATAAAATCGACATGGAATGTGCAAAAACAAGTTATTTACAACACAACTATTCAAAGACATTGCCTTACCTCTAGTCATCTAGAGGGCTCCTTCGACGTCAACGGTCACCAATAAAGGGAATTTCCAGACATCTAGAAAGGCTTCTCGAGGACCGACAGCCAAAAACAAAATTCAGGACGCCATTCTGTTTATAAAAGATAATTGCGAATTAGCTCACAGTAGGAAACTAATTTGAAAATCGACTTACCACGTGGTTGATCAAATGTGGAACCAAACAAAATGGGACCAAAATTTATGGCCAGATGATGTCCATAAATAGGCCTTAGACTTTCAACAGCACTGCACTTTAAAATAATTATTTATGGCATACTCTCAGTACTTTAAAAAATTGGTCCATTAAGGCACTTTTATAAAGCCGGACACATGTTGCACCTCTAAGGAGAGCCAATAGAAAAGGACGAGAAAATCAGTTCCAGAAAATTCAAAGAAGTTTGACATTCCCCTCCATCATTCTTCCTCACTTCAGACTTATGCCAACCTAATGCCATAAAATAAAATAATAATTACAGTGGAGTTCACTGCTGGCGCCACTAGTAGAAGGGAGTAAGAACCCGATAACATTCGGTGTCCCCGAATACAGCTGGCGAATTGCTCCCAAGCAGAACCAAAATTATGACTTAAATGAAAAATCAGACACTGTCAAAGCTGGCTGGATGCCGAAAAATAAGAAACTAATGAAACCATAGTGACAGAAGAGAAAGGCAGGCAAATTCCGAATATTTATAAACAAAGCAAAAACAAATTTCTTTTGTCTTAATTTAGAGAAGTTGAAAATACTTTACAAAATGTAATCCAATGAATTATGAATAAAACATATTGAGGTATGTAAAATGTAATTTACATAAAAGTCCTGATATTTTAAAGGTTATATTTAACTGCAAAGTTATAATGTTCAATTTTGTTTCAGATTACTAATGGGCTTAAAATAATGAAAAACCATAAGCAAAATGTCTGTTTAACATTCCATACCAAGCAAACATAAAGAAAGGCAGCTTGGAGAGATGAAAACAAAAAGTTATGTCAACTGAAACTTTCTAATAGTTCGAGTGTTCTCAAAGTCTTAAATTGATATTTACAAGAAAGAAGAGAGTAAATATATTTATCATAATTCATGTGACTGAAATGGACTGAAAGAAGAAACCAAAAAAAACAGAATATTTTATTGTAAATGAAAAAATTGTTATTTTCATTAATAAAGAAGCCGGTATCTTATGAACTAAAACTGATTATAGATTCAAACTATGTCACTTTCAATAGTAACACCCTATTAATAAAGATTTTATTAACTTTCTTTTATAAAGTGTATGATATGTAAATTTGGAAAAATCCAACTCGTAGAGTTATTCGACAGGATGGTGTTAGAACACTGTGTAAAAATCAGTAACTATATAACTAGCCAAATTTAGTAATTGCCTCACTGTTACTATAAACTAAATAATTATACATAAATTTGAAAATGTTATATAATTCCCTAGCATATCTTACTATGAGAAATTACAATCAATTTTATTTGTATAAAATTAGTGTTACTTTAGAAGTAGATATTTAATATTTATAACAAAACTTTCTCTGGTTAAATAGAGTTATCCCTTCTTGTTCAAGCGCACGCCTTTATAATCACTAGGATCATATCTTAGAAAATAATATAATTTTACCTAAATTCTGCATTTTACTATCGTGTCTTTGTAACTAAGCCTGGTATACTTTGTAACTGAACCCTTATGATAATTTAATAACAAAGTAATGAATAAAAAGATCTAACTTTAATTTAATTGAAGCAAATATTTAATAAAATTACATACCTCAACATGTAGACTAGTCTGTCTACGGAATGTTTCGATACATAATATAAACAATATTATTTAAACAAGTATAAGAAATTATGTCATTTACCTTAAGTTTTTATAGACACATAGTAGTTGTACAAATACTTTCATCCTATCGGGACTCATCAGTGCGCCGATCGTAAGAGAGAAACATTAAATAATAGAAACGAATTGACTTCAAAATTTTAAAATGTGTCAGTTTTGTTTGAAATGTAACCTAGATATGAAAAAAATGATAGTTTGCAGCCGTCTATAATGTTATTTTTAAATGTGTTCAGATTATTTGTTGCGTCTGGTTTGACAAACAAAAATCTTTTTTGGCTTTTTCACAACTGAATAAAAATATCTAACTTTAAATTAATTGAAGCAAATATTTAATAAAATTACATACCTCAACATGTAGGCTAGTCTGTCTACGGAATGTTTCGATACATAATATAAACAATATTATTTAAACAAGTATAAGAAATTATGTCATTTACCTTAAGTTTTTATAGACACATAGTAGTTGTACAAATACGTTCATCCTATTGAGACTCATCAGTGCGTAATTTTATTAAATATTTGCTTCAATTAATTTAAAGTTAGATATTTTTATTCAGTTGCGAAAAAGCCAAAAAAGATTTTTGTTTGTCAATCTAGACGCAACAAATAATCTGAACACATTTAAAAATAACATTATAGATGTCTGCAAACTATCATTTTTTTCATATCTAGGTTACATGTCAAACAAACCTGACACATTTTAAAATTTTGAAGTCAGTTCTTTTCTATTATTTAATGTTTCTCTCTTACGATCGGCGCACTGATGAGTCCCGATAGGATGAAAGTATTTGTACAACTACTATGTGTCTATAAAAAGTTAAGGTAAATGACATAATTTCTTATACTTGTTTAAATAATATTGTTTATATTATGTATCGAAACATTCCGTAGACAGACTAGTCTACATGTTGAGGTATGTAATTTTATTAAATATTTGCTTCAATTAATTTAAAGTTAGATATTTTTATTCAGTTGCGAAAAAGCCAAAAAAGATTTTTGTTTGTCAATCTAGACGCAACAAATAATCTGAACACATTTAAAAAAAAATACTGCTCGTAACAATTGAAGGTCAGTGTTATCCATTATTAGTCAGGGATGTACTTAAAGAGTGCGAAAACCCAGTTAGCACAAAAACATACAAAGAACGTAATACTTACGTAACTTTGTGATTATTAATGATCTGGGGTTATATCCTGGTTGACGCAAAAACTATCTACAGGGTATTTTATTGTCGGCACTTTTGCGGGGTATCACTTTTATTTTTAAAGATAGAAGATTTTCGCGGCAGTTTGCTATTTTTTTGTGAAATTAAAGATGCACTAGCAGAATTTTCATAGCCCTTTTGGTTTTTGAGATACAGGGCATTTTTGAAAATGTTGCAGTGCGGCTTTTACTATAGTCAGGTGAAAAAGTTATCGGAACTACTTTTTTTTTTTTTTTTTGAAATGGTACACCATGTAATATTATTTTTTATATTTATTAGGAATAATGTGAGATAAATTTCCTTTTGTGTCCAATTAGTAGATAGTAGGCTATGGCTAAAATGTATTAAAAACAAAATTCATGTAAGTAATTATTACACTAAAGATGTAATACTTGCAAACGTAATTCAAAAGATCTTTTTTAATTATCAACTCTTAATTATTTATTACAGCATTTTAATTTAATTATGATAAAATTATTGAATTTGACTCGAAAGAACACAATAATTACTTATCTTACTTAAAACTTAAGTTAGGAAAAACAAAAGAGAAACAACATTTTGAAAAATCAAAGTGTTTTCAAAGGTGGGTTTCAAAATTCCCGTATGCAAAATTGACACATTTTCGTTATTCTTCTAACAGGGTTCAAAAGAATCATAGGCCTTCTTTGCAAGTTTCGGAAAGTTAAATCGATTGCCGCACGAAGCTTCGTTACCGACTGGGTCAATTTTATACATTTTATTTTGTATGAAACCCCATAAGGAAAAAATCTAAAATCGAAAGATCCGGAGATCGAGGGAGCCATCTTACACGTGGGTACCAATCACTCTTTGAGGAGAGTTATCTTCTAAAAATGTACTGATTTGTCGCCTGTAAATCGAACATTACAATATCTGATTCCGTAATATGTTGCCTAGCAACACTACCACGTTATTGTTATTAGGAAGTCATGATCTATCACGTTTTACTTGATATTTTCTTACTCAGAAATAAAATACTCTGGTAAATTAACTAATTATTTAGATATAAATTAGACTCACACTTACATTTTTATTATTTTTTTAAATTAAAGTTAGTAATTTATAATTTATTTGAACCTATAGCTTTTGATACATGTTGATACTGTGTGGGAATTGAGTACTTAGGTTTATCTACTTGTGAAATATAGTTTTCTAAAAATTTTAGTAAATGAAAAATATTATCTAGCTATAAATTAGGCTTCTACTTACATCATTTTTATTATTTTGTTTAACTAAAGTTAGTAATTTTTATTTTATTTGGACCTATACCTTTAGATACAATATTGGTTTAGTTTATTTGACAGTGACAAGAAACATGCAATCATAATTAGCTATGGAAAAAATAGATATACAAAATTTAATAAAAACATAATTTATTTGTTTTGAAAAAATTATAAAAAAAATATGAAGTAAAATACCATACGAGAAATTGACAAGAACCTTGATATATTTTTTCCCTAAAATATTTTCAATATTTTGAAAAAGTGTGAGTGGAGAACATATATTTCTTTTAAATGGAACCTTCCATATATTATTGAATTTTTGAATTTTAATTCTCATAATTTTAAACTTACTATATTCTATACATTATTTACTCAAAATAATTGTTTTCGAGAAGTGGAATTTGATGTTATGATAGATTTGCAACTGATATTATTCTGAGTTCAAGAGTACCCCAAATAGCGATTTGTAAAAAGTTAAATTTAGGTATATAATGTATAGGCCAAAACATGTTTAGAACTATAAGAAAAATACAAAAAATGCAATAATATACACAGATTCCTCTAAAAAAATACACATTTTGGCTCACCAAAAATATTTTGATAAATATTTTGCTAAGTATCCTTTGTTGTTTACCCTCTACAAAACTATCTACTTTAGCAGAATTTAAAATAGTATATTTATTTTAACTTTCTTATAAACTATATAAAATGTGGAATGTGTTATTTTTCATATCTGCTATAAAAATAAATTAGAATAATCGATTTTTACAAACATGAGAGAAGTGATATTAAAAAATACTTAGTAATTACGACTTAAAACATATTAAGAAAATCTATATTTATTTTTTTTGGTTATAGTAAAATTAAATAAAGTATTTTTATTTTTTTTCCTCCCTCTGCTTGCTTTATTTGGTTGGCATGATAAATCATTCCATAACCGCCTGTTAAAAAATCCCTGCTTAGTCTTTTTGTTATCTTATGAGCCATATCTAAACATTAGAAAAAGAATAATTTCTTTCCTGCAACAGTAATTCTGCTGTAATTTAAATATGTCTCATCAAAAACTTTATTATTGGCACATATGGTCCATGTATTGATTTTGACAGGCGTGCTGTTGACTTTGTTACACTGTTTCTAAAGCAAAATTAAATTCCTATGGACTAAAAAATTCTTGAATACAATTTGTTCCACCAGTGATTCATTGTTAGAAAATTAGATTTTTGTCGGTTTGTGTAAAGAGTAATATTATGTCAAACTTAGTTGATTTAGAAGGAAGAAGAGCCCTCTGTACTCCTTAAAAATAGAGCATCAGGTTTACTAAAGTTAAACTAAATGCAAATATTTGCACCCTTGTCGAATTTAGGCATTTGGGCTAGTTAGTTGCTGAGGTTGGCATGGTTTCAGGATGTTTCAGTAACCCCAACCCTTAAAATCAATATTCAATATTATTTAGTATGGCTTTAACTGATTAAAATATTTATACTTGATTTAACATTACTGGGAGTGACTTAAAAGAATAGAAAAAACAATGTGTGTCTCATGTTATGTTTAATTCACTAAACATTTAATTTACTTCTACTTTTCAGTAGTTTTGAAAAATGATATTTGGTCTAACGTTCTCACCAAATAAGGATTACAAACAACAAATATTTCTTATTTGCTAAAAAATTACTGGTTAAATTACAAAAGTAACTACACTGGATATTTACGAACATACTTAACTTATTTTCATGCGTGATAGCATGGGCTTTATCCCTAGGTTTTCTAAATCAAAATTATTTTTCCTCCTTGCTCATGAGCACAGGATTGCAAGAGTGTATGAAAATAGAATCCTGCAGATCAAGTTTGTCTAATATTTGGAATAAGTTCCACCTATGAACTTAAGAACTAATCTCTAGAAACAACAATATCAAAAGAACTAAGTTGTTAAACATCTTAATTATGAAATGTAATAACATGCTTACAAACTGTAAAGGGCTTAAATCTTTTTTGTCGTTTGTTAAATAGCGTTCTAGAATTCCAATGTCATTTAATTTTGTCCTTGGTTACTCAACTGATAATGTCTTTTGTCTTCTAATTTCTGCAATAAAATAAATACATAAAGTTGCGTTAAACCAAATTTCATCAATATGTGAACACATATTAAGTGAACAGTTGACTATCACACAAATTAGAGCAAGGAAGCTAGGCGTTGCAAATCTGGAATAATTACACTGTCCGACAAGATTTTTCTAACACAGGCCAGCTCATTATTTTCACAATGGAAATACCGTCCCAATAATAAAATAAATATTCGGAAAGCCCTAATACGTACAATTTTTTAATAGCCTAATTAAAACCTTTTATATCCGCAGGTAAACGATTTTATTGTGGGGCAGCTAAAATGGGCCCATTTCACAACGGAAAAATTACCTAGACTAGGCTGTTTACAACATTAGATATAAAATAAACATTACTCTTCTGTTGAGTTTCGAATTGAGTGGTTCTCTGTGTATCCATAAGCAAGTGTATGCGAAGACGAGAATGTCGAGTCAAACGCGTCGAAGTTGCAAAATTTCTCCTGACAAATTATGTTATATTTGTTGAGAATTTCTGGTGAAATCACAAGCCAGGCCATTTTTCGAAAATGTAAAAAAAGCCTACTTTAAATATTTTGGTGCGTTAATTGGGGATCAAGATAATCGGTGGGCTCCCCATGTGTGCTGTGTTAGTTGTAGTGTATCATTGCTGCAGTGAATGAAGGGAAAGAGAAAAAGTATGCCTTTTGCAGTTCCAATTGTATGGCGAGAACCCACCAATCATTCTGACGATTGTTATTTTTGCCTGACAAAGAATGAAGGTTATTCCAAAAAAAGAAAGCACAATATAGAATATCCAAATTTGCAATCTGCCATATGACTTGTTCCTCAATGCAAATTTGCCAGTGCCGATTGCGCCTTTAAATTGGCAAGCTATTGATTTGGGGGATAATGGAGATAACGCATCATCAGGCAGCTCAGAAGAACGGTGCACCGATCCCACTTTTACCACAGGCCCTGTTCCGGCGAGCCGCATTTGATTGTTCAAAGTGAATTAAATAATTTAGTACGTGATTTATGGTTATCCAAGCAACAGTCAGAACTTCTGTG
The DNA here is from genome assembly GCA_030620095.1 of Kuschelorhynchus macadamiae. NCBI lineage: Eukaryota > Metazoa > Arthropoda > Insecta > Coleoptera > Curculionidae > Kuschelorhynchus > Kuschelorhynchus macadamiae. The sequence goes on from JAUTXW010000204.1 coordinate 1,092,915, forward strand.
TTCCCGTCTTAAGGAATGGAACCTATTGGCCAAAGAAACAAAAATTACGAATTTCAGAAAAAGGAATGCTATGTTTTCTGAATTCTACAGTATGGAAAATTCGATGTGCGCGTGTACTGATATAAACAGTTTAATGCAGGAACTTGATATTGAACATTCTCTCCGTGAGTGGCGCTTATTCATAGACTCATCTAAATATAGCTTAAAAGGTATGTTATAGCATAATGGAAATTTAAGACCCTCTATACCAGTTGCCCATTCAGTTGCAATAGGTATAAATGGCAGATATGTGGGAAACTAAAAGTTATAGCTATTTTAGTGGGACTTCAGGGGGGATATATTATTGTTGTTTTCTTTGTTTATGGGACAGTCGTGCAATAAATCAGCATTATGTAACAAAAATTTGGCCAGAAAGAAGCGAATTTCAACCGGAATCTCAAAATGTTAAATTTATACCTCTTGTTGATCCCAAAAATGTCCTTTTGCCTCCTCTTCACATTAAACTTGGGCTGATGAAAAACTTTGTGAAGGCTTTGAATAAAGATGGTGATGGATTTAAATACCTAAGACAAGTCTTTCTCCAGTAAGTGATGCCAAATTAAAAGAAGGCATTTTTATTGGGCCACAAATCAGAAAAATGCTGGACGATGTCAATTTTACAGAAAAGCTTACCAGGCAGGAACATAGAATTCATTTGTTAATGTAGTAAGAGGATTTTTAGGCAACAATATGGATGAAAATTATGAACAACTAGTTAATGAACTCTTAGATGCCTATAAAGCGCTTAGTGTCAGAATGTCATTAAAAATTCACTTCCTCCATTCCCATCTGTCATTTTTTCCCAAAAATTTGGGAGCTGTTAGTGACGAGCAGGGTGAAAGGTTTCACCAAGATATCAGAACAATGGAAATTCGGTACCAAGGACGATGGGATCCAGCAATGAGGGGTGACTACTGTTGGTTTTTGAAGATAGAAGATAGGACACCTTATAAACGGAAAAAATAAAGTTTAATTAGTGTTTTAAGTTAATATTTTTTTCGTTTGCTTTTCTCTTAGATGTATGGTATGTTCAATAGGCGAAAACTGTCATAAAACATAGTCACTAAACAGGGTTAAGAATTTTCTGAAATTATTTTTTCAATAGATATTAAGTATCGTAACACTCGATATGGTTCTACAACTCTAACAAGAAAACCCTACGTGCTACAATTTTCTATTTGTCATTTTCGTATTTGGATAGGTCCATTCTATTAGATTATGCTATTCTGATTTGTGTTACAACAACAAAAAAAAATTTGTCGGCCAGTGTTATTATTGTACTTTATATAGTGTGATACTAAGAAATATTATGTGTATGGAATACTAGAGTTTAGAATTAGATGTTTGCATTTCATTTAAAATGCGATGTTTGAGTCCTCTTTTTTTGTCTTACAGACTACTGGCTAATTTGCTTGCTATCAAATCAACGTCAAATGTGGCCAATGACATTTCATCTTATTTTTTAAGTTGTGCTTCTGAATTCTGATCAGCACACGAGATAACCCAAGGTAGTAAACAGAGAGATTAAATAATTATAACACAGATATATTATTGAAAGCTTGACGGATGTTACACTGAAAATCTTGTGCCCATTTGTTCGACTGTACCTTTAAAATACTGTACAAGTACGTCTTATATAAATCTTTATAAAAGTAATAAAAAGAACATTTACGTACACGTATTTTTTATCCCTAGATCCAGAAAAACATGTTTTCTCAATTCCGTTGGTCTGTCTGTTCGAGGCATAGCTATAAAACTGCTTACGGGATTGATTTCAAATTTTGGTCAAAACTTAAGGGTTATATGGGGATGACCTGGTAATATTTTGGTAAAAATCTATTATGGCAAAACAAAAAGGAGGCCTAGTGGAATGTTAAAAAAATATTACCAACAAAACTACTGATCCAATTTATCTCAAATTTTGTACAAAGAAATCAACCGATAAAATTTTGGTACGAATCCAAGATAGCAGAACAAAATGGCGGCTTAGTAAAATTCAGCCTGAAAAACTACTTAAAGCTCTGATTTCAAAATATGTGCCATCAATAATTGTGGTATACAGATGAAGTAGTAAAATTGTGGTACTAATTCAAGATGGTGGGACAAAATGGCGGCTAGATAAAATATTTGTAATCGTGAAAAAATTGCTCTCTCATGTTTTACATATCTTCAGGTTTTAGAGTCTCTAGATGCCAAAAAAATATGTTGTATCAATTCCTTCTCTCCGCTTGTCTGTCAGTTCACGGCATAGATTACAAACTACTTAACGACTGCCTTCATATTTTAAGTAAAAGTTAAGGGTCGTATGGGGATGACCTGGTAACAATTTAATAAAAATCCAATGAGGCAAAACAAATGGCGGTCTAGTGAAATGTTAAAAAAATATTACTAAACAACTACTTATACAATTTCGCTTAAATTTCGCACAAATATCAAGTATTATGTAGGAATTATTATTCATAAGATGATTATCGCGGCAACGGATTTCCATATCTCTACGAACTTTTTTTATGCTTCTGGAAAGCTGCTCCAGGGTTTTAGTTGCTACCACCACTAAGTAATGATCCTAGTACTGAGCTTTGGAGAATCGCAATATAACCAGATCTAGCTTTAGAATACACACCCCATATTTTACTCTCAGGCAGGATATTTTTTTTTAATATATAAATGATTTTTGCGCTTCTGGACTTGGTTTGGACAAAAATAAATACAGGTTTAAAAAAATCCACTCTGCTTCTTATATAAAAAGTACAAACCGGTGAATTCGTCTTTACCCAGAACTTCCTTCGTAATGAATTTCACTACACATATGACATAGTTCGTATATGCGTGTAGTTATTTGATAAAAATTTGAGGACAAAGTTCTAATAACAAGACTTTTGTTTTATTAAAAAAAAGCAAAGTACATACTTTTTTTATAAAAGTACCTATAAAGTTATTGCCAAATAACTATATTAATATATAAACTGTTACATGTGTGCGCGATTGAATTCGTTGCAAGAGAAGATCCGGGTAAAGGCCAATTTTCTGATTTATTTATTTTCTTTTTTTATATCCTTTTTATAAATATTCGATAATCTAATAAATCATTTTTCTATTTTGATTTTAATTAATTTTTTATATTTTTAGAAATATGACATCATTTTATGAAATTGCAGGTTGGTTTTTACTGAATATCATAACGTTGCCACGAAACGAATGAAATCATATTTTCTATGACACCTGAAATGCTTTGTTTTGACATTTTTATGTGACATTTTTTGTGTGAAATAAATGTTACGGAGTAAGAACTTTAATATACCTATATTATAAAGCAAGCTAAAAAATCTACATACAGAATTTTAAATCTAAAGTAACAAAATCGTTACATATTTATAACTGTTGAAGTCCACCTAGCTGTTGAATACGCATATTTACGTCACCTAAAAATTTGCTACTTATTGAATTAAAAATAGAAACCTGCATTTCGGTATTTAAAAAGTGTATTTCTTCTACTTCCCTATTTTGTATCGTTTCGATGTTATGCGGTTTATTGTAATATACCTTATTCTTTAAGTATCCCCGCAAAATGTATGCAGAGCTGTTAAATAGGGACTATTGGCAGGCCACGTAACAGTTCCATAACTTCCGATCCAAAAGTCATATCTTCCATCCAAAAAATTAATTACTTCTTGAATGTTATGTCTTGCTGCTAAACAAGATTATTATATTCACGAACTAGCAACTACTCTGACATATCTTCAATTTCGTCTTTTAAAAAATGCAGCTTCTTGCCCTGTTTAGATTAAGATTAAAGTATATTGGTCCTATTATACGGTTTTTTAAAATGCCGCATCACACAAGAACGGCCTGGCGTCCCTGCCTTTTGATTGGATGAATTTGCAACTTTTGATTCTCTGTCAAATCCGGGATGGGTAACTATCTATAAGGATAATATTTATAAACATTTAAAACAGTTTTAATTTTGTAGGCGCATTTATTTATTCTTCTTACAACTTTTCTTGTGGACCCTTCTGGATTTTCTGCAATAAAAAAATAGTGTTTAAGTTTAAATAATATCAATTTAATAACGTATCTTCGAAATTAAGCAATATATTCAAATCTAAATGTTAAAAGCCTCCTGGGTCTTCTTTCAACTGACATGGTCTCTTCAAAAAAATGTATCAATGTTTTTAATTATATTTCTATTAGAAATTCTTCGGTCAGGGAGAAACTGATTAAATCTCCTTTGAACTAGAGCAGTATTTGAATTGTTCGAGTAATATAATTGAATAATTTCTAGTTTTTCATTATCTGAATAACACCTTATTAAATAGGTGGCGTAGTAACTAGGAAAAATGTGCTCGTTTATTTGATGGCAACGATACAATATTTAGTAAAAGCCAACCTATAATTTCATAAAAAATGGCGTCACATGAAACGGCTAAAGCAAATGCCAAAAATAAAGGGAGAAAATGCCAGTCAAAATATAAAAAAATCACCCGGTATAACTAATTATGAATTCTAAAATAAATAAAAGTATATAGTTTTCGGCGTAATTCTTTGACGAAGAGTTATTTATAGTTGAATGAGTTATGTGTGTATTCAGTGTTTTTTATCCGTCGGAGCCGGCAAAGCTCTCTAACAACGGCGGACCAGGAGAACTTGTTCAAAGGCAAATTTCAAGTTCACCACCGAAACTTTCAACCATCAATTCCCTGGAGATTTTGATTTATTAATTTTATATTGAATGTTTTTATTGCCAAGACTTTCTTATTCGTCGGTGCCGGAAAATCTCTCTAACATCGATAGAGCAAAGAACTCAAAGGCAAATTTCAAGTTGGCGATCAAAACCTCCAACCCCTGTTCGAAAGAACCCTGTATTGTGAATATTTTTTTATTTTACGCTTAATAAAACTTCGCAGATCAAAAAAGTTTAAAATATTAATGTTTAAACTTCACATATTTTAAAATTTTAACATGATATATGAAAGCAGTGGTACAGGGTGAGTGAACGATAGCGCGGAGTAATATTTTGTCTTGAAAGTGACATTTGTCAATAATGTGCTTCTGTATGGTGGTGCACAATAAAACTTTTTTAAAATATAGTATAGTAAATGACTATGCGCGAAACTAAATTGGGTAACACTTTATTGTTCCTAATAAATGGAAAGATCCATAACTAGGAATGTTCTGGGTAAATAAAGTTTACCGATTTTCTACATATATAATAGTTAATTTTTTATACCTCATTTCATAACAATAAATTTTTAAACATTCGGTGAAATTTTATATATACTAATATTCAGTGATTTAGCTGTCAGTAGTTTGTTGAAATCAATTAGTTTAATTTATTCGAACAAGGTAATACCTGAATAAAAAATATTCCCTATTATTTTCTAAAAGTGATACCGTTTGTATTTTCCTTACTTATATTAGTTTTTCTTAAGTATTCACGCCTGAAAATTCACCATTCTACAGTGTAATTAAATTAAAACATTTTATACCACCAATTTCATATTCGTTCCACTACATAGATACATACATAATGATTTTAACGACAGTAATCAAAGTAACGAATAACATAAACGTTTACCGCGATTGCCGGAATGATTCGATTATAAGGGATGGAAATGACAAAAAAATATCCGGCATAAATATTGTAGATGAGGGTTTGGACGCAAGGAGACAATATATTAAGATCAGGCCAACCGTCACGACCAAAAGTTTTTTTGTCGGTTAAATTAATAATTTAACCGAATTTTATTAATTTTTTCATTTGTGAGTGTTCGTATCTACTATTTCATAAAAGGTTGGTAAGTTTTAAATTATTTATAATGATATTAATTACCCTGCTTTTTACATAATTGCAAAAAACGACATTTTCTAAGGTTATGTAAATGTGTAAAAGCCAAATTACTCCTCCATGCGTTTATGATTTCACAATTTGTTCAAGGGGTATCAGTGAGGAGATTCTGGACAAATTGACACAAGAAAGTAGTTGTCACTGTTTTTTTTTCAGGTAAGGTGACCATGCGTAGACCAAAAGTTGTTCTTTCATAAATATTGTAATTTTCAATTCATATATATATTTTTAACAGCTCTGCGCGAAAAAAAAAATGCCGCCGGATTTTTTTTTACAATTAAAATTGATTTTTTCTGTGTTACATACCTACTGTTCAATGATGACAATTTCTTTCAGCTACACAATGCCGAGAACCTTTAATACCAATAGGGAATTTAACCCTGAATACATGAAACAGGCGCTTATTGACATAATTAAAAACAATATGAACCTCAGAAACAGCACTAAAAAAATAGGAGCAATACATTTCTCATGAATGAAGTTTTATGGGCTCACACCACAGGCTTCCCGATGGTTTGTATACGAGTATGCACTAAAAAACTCCCTAACGTCAAAATATTCCAAGATAAATTTGCCGAAGTTATTGGACGTTACTCGTTGAATGCAACGCAAATTTATAATTTAGATAAGATCTTAGACTTTGCAATGTTGATAAAAATTTACTAAACACCTTTTTTTAGACTGGAATTACAACGGTGCAAAGGGTCCCTAAAATTGTCGGGAAAAAAGGTAATCACCAAGTAGGACAGGCCACATTTCGAGAAAGAGGCGAAGTGGGAACAATTTATATCCATATCGATTGTCCCGCGTCAAAGATTTGATCCCCAACTGATAATGAAGAGTAGTGCGGTTGTATTAGTCCATCCCAGCGACTGAATGAAGGCAAACAAGTTCCCTGAAGTCCTTAAACATCTGGTAGAAAAAAACTAAATGCTCCAGGCAAAATAGAATTTTATCGATTATGGATAACCACGATTCTTATTTTTCATTGTAAGGAATCGAATATGAATATTACCGAACCAAGGGTTATTTAATTTTAATATTGCCAACCCATACATAGAATAAGATGCAGCCGCTTGATTAAAATGTTTTTGGACCATTTAAGTCATTTCTTAATCAAGAAATAAATTCTTGGCTTTTAATGCATCCTGATCAAACAATAAGCATTTACGTCTGCCTGCTCTCGGTTTATAAGCTTGGAATAGAGTCGCGACACCAACGAATATAAAGGCTGGATTTAGAGGTACAGGTATTAAGCCATTTGATACAAATATTTTTTCTGAGGAAGATTTCCTTTCATGCTATATTACTGGTCAAGCTGCTCCGCCTAGCTAACTAATCCATCAATTGGCAATTTAGTCTCCGAATAGGTAAGGAATCAACCATCCACTTCAAAACTCAATGATTCTTACGATGAGCAAGGTAGTTCCGCGAATCATTTTTTTATAACCACAGAAATCGTACGTCCTTTACCAAAAGCCCCCGAACGAAAAAACACAGCGCAAAGGAAGAAACCGAGGTAAATGTAGGATTGCTACTGACACACCAGAAAAAATAGAGATTGAAGAGAAACAAGCAAAGAAAAACCCTAAATTGGAAAAAATCAGATTAGTAAAGAGAAAAGTATGTGATGATAACGACAGTGATAATAGCGAGGAATTTCGCAAATTTTTGTGTGAGGAACTTGGCGACGAAAGTACTAAAGAAACTTAGCAATGAATATGATTTAGACTTTTTAAAACGTCATACTGCCTCAAACAGGTTTACTTTAGATATTAAAGATCAGGCTTTTGTTCCATTTTTCGATGTTTTATCAAAACTTCCACCACCTGTTAAGGACACAAGGGAACGATTTAAAGATATGGTATAGTTTAATGTGAATCTCCCCAATAGTTACCCCCTAGTTGGGGAGTTATTGCAACTTGATATTTAACAAATTTTTTAGCAAAAACCGCTTTCGTAAAATTGGTATTTTCACATAAACAAAACTTACTACTAACAACATCATATAACTGTTTTCAGAATATAATCACTGTTAAAAATAAAATTAGGTAAGATCAAAAATTGTCCAAACCCTCCCCACCCTCTCCTATTATTGGGAATTCGAGATTTGAGCGCCCCATAACAAGTGCGCAGCAGCCTTGAATATTTTAATGCAAAGAAGTTTTACAGCTTTTTTTGGATAATTTACTAAAACATTCAAATCAAATCCCTACGTTTCGATACTGATTAGTCTCACCTTTTAATTTAGGGCTACAAAAAAAAACAAATCATAATATCAATCAAAAAAATATTTTTCAACGCATATTTAAAAGTACAATAGAAAAGTGTACGTGTTCACAAATTAAAATCATAAACAAAATACATGTAGAAAAATTATCACAATCGATATCTAAACTTACATAAAAAGTAGGATTTGTAAAATATATAGAAGCATAATTGTAAAGCACATGCACTAAAGCTACAAACGTTTTAAAAGTTTACAACAAGAACAATTACGAAACGTTAAAGGGGTTATAAAAATAAAGCGTAAAAAAATGTATATATAAAAGGATAAAAAAACTAAACTAGATTATTATGAGTGGAGAGTTCTTATTCCTGGCATACGAGAATATTACTGTAATAAGCGGATAAACATCACTTGTGCAGATTCAAATTAATACTACTGGCGATCAAAACGACATTGGTCGGTTGCACACCTTATAAATTATCCTTGTTTCAAGTAACCTTTGACCCGCTATTCCAGACATTATTTAGTGAATATATAATGCATTATTTTATTCTGAAAAATTGGTAATAATGTTATAATAAGACACATTTAGGTCTTGGACGTCTATGTTTAGATTGACATTCGGTGTTATTATATGAATGTGAGTTATTTCGAGAAAAAGTATTTTATGGTAATTATTTTCGTGGTCCAATATTTCAAATTATTCAAAATAAAAGTTAAGTTTTTTGAAGTGGTGCTTCGCTAATTCTGTCTTTGGATTGTCTATATTTATGATGTTGCAATCCCGCTTGTGTTCAGTTATTCTATTTTTAATATACTGTTTAGTCAATATGTAGGGATTCACAGCCATCACAAAGGATTTTATAAATAAAATTACTTTTAAGGGATTTATTTAAAGGATATTTTATTGTTGCGACTAAATCTCCAACTGTTTTAGTATTTTAGAGAGAATTTTCAACACTTGATGATTTTAATTTTTTACTTAAAGGTTCTGAATTATTTTTTATGTACGATAATTTATAATATCGCTTTTCTGAAGGTGCATTATTCATGATTTGATTACTGAGCATAGCGGTAGGTTTCTGGTTAAGTACTCTATTGAATAAATTTCTTGGAAAATTGTTAGCTCATGAGGTAATACGTAAGGATTATAAATTTTGATCCGCAAGTGTATCTATTTTGTCTTTAAATTGTTTTATGATGTTTATTTTTTGATGATGTGGTTTATTATACGGTTTGAACTCGTCGCTTTTTATATAAATTAACGTTCAGATTTTGGTTGTTATTTATTTTAAGTAAACCTAAAAATGGGAGCTTTTTTGCAGGTATGAAAAATAACTAGATTTAATAATAAATAAAATTGAACAGATCAAAACCTTTCTTTATCTATATGTTAGTGATCTTACATATTCCATCCCAACGCCAATCGATAACAAAGTAAATTAAGGCCTGTAGGATGTTGGTAAATAGAGATTTGACATCAAACGATACCAGTACATAAACATCGAGGAGAGTGGTCTCCTTGAGTTTATTTACTACCTCTGAAGAATGTTTATCTTTGTACTTAAACAAAGGTGTTAAATTATTTAAAATACTTTGTACAAACCTAGGTAATTTGTATCCCAGACTGTTGACACAAAACACAAAAGGTCTCAATGATCTGTCTTGTTTGTGCAATTTTGGCAAAGCATATATTTCAGGATACATACATATATATAAATATATATATATATATATATATATATATATATATATATATATATATATATATATATATATATATATATATATATATATATATAATATATATATATATATATATATATATATATATATATATATATATTTATATATTTATATATTATATATATATATATATATATATATATATATATATATATATTATATATATATATATATATATATATATATATATATATATATATATATATATATATATATATATATATAATATATATAGCCATAGCCATCTCTTGTATACTTAACTAGCGGCCCGGTACGTGCTTCGCTACGTATAAAGTGAAATAATAGAAAAGTTTAATTGGAACATAAAATTCATTTATTCAAACAAAAAAATATTATATTACTTGCTAGCTATTTTAAAACTTAATTCAAAACATTTGGATAAACAATATTTTTTGTTTTTCCATTTTGAGCATGAATAAACAAACGGCTGGGGGTACCGACTCTGGAACAGGCAACATAAAGTTGGCCATGTGAAAAACATGATTCCTCCAAATTCACACCACAAACGTCAAGTGTTTGTCCTTGGGCCTTGTTGATGGACATCGCAAATGATAAACGCACAGGATATTGTAATCGTTTGAACTCAAATGGCATATCAGTTGGAATCATAGGGATACGCGGTATCAAACAAACTTCTCCTTTTGATTTACCAGTTAAGATCGTGGCTTCAATCAAATTTGGCAATAACTTTTTCACTGCCAATCTGGTGCCATTACACAGTTTTGGTGGATTAATATTTCGCAATAATATAATCAAAGAACCAACTTTCAGATTCAATGCAAGCCGGTTCCAATGAATTTAAAAATTCAATTGGATAATTTACTGCCTCATCTTGATTCATAACAATGTCAATTGATTTATATGTCGTGACTACACCTGGCAGTTTCGCTTGAATTTGAAAATTAATGCCATTGATATGAATGTTCTTCGGTGCTAAAATGGCGCGTTCTCTCAACCAATCATGATTTCTGTAATTCTGAAGAATATTCGGAAAAACAAATTCAATTAATTCATCTATCGATTGCACAATTGTACAAAAATTGTTCGGTAGAGCGATCAATCCGTTGGTACTGTCGATTTGTATTTTGCCTTCACCAATTTCTAACAATTGTTTTGAAAACTCATGGGCAGCTGGATCATTTTGTAGGTGAATACGCATATTAATGTTCAGTGTCAATTTTTGTACATATCTCCAAAGAACTGATGACTTCAAACAGGCATTTATTTCATCAGCAGGAGTTGATCGAGGAATGACAGGCAATGTTTGACGAAAATCCCCTGACAGTAATATCAAAGCACCACCAAAAAGCTCTTGATTACCACGTAAATCTTGCATTGTTCGATTAACTGCTTCTAGTGATTTTTTATTTGCCATTGTACACTCATCCCATAAAATAATTGACGTTAATCGCAGAACTTTTGCCATAGCAGAATTTCTCGAAATATTGCAAGTTGATGTTTCAATCACCTGTACATTCAATGGCAATTTTAATGCAGAGTGTGCGGTCCGACCACCTTCTAATAATGTGACAGCAATTCCCGAAGATGCAAGTGCCAATGCAATTTTCTGTTTCGATCGAATAGTCGCTAAAATCAATGATATAACGAATGTTTTGCCTGTACCACCAGGTGCATCCAAGAAATATAATCCACCTGCATTATTGGAAACGGCTTGCATGATTCTGTCATATACATGTTTTTGCTGAATATTCAATTTGGTTATATTCGATTGTACAAATAAACGCAAATCATTAGAATTGAATTCCTGCTCACGTTGCAATTCACGATCAAACAGATTATGCATCTCACGATTTGGTGCGGTCATACCCAATTGTACTAATGCTTTATTTGCAATCGTTAGACACATATCTTCAATCTTTATCAAAGCTTCGTTGTACATTTCCCAAGTAATCAACAAATCAGGATTTCTTGTATGATGACGCATACGAATTAAAATATCTTCTGCCATATAATGTTTATATTTGTTCCATAATTCAAGTGGATTAGATGGCATACATGTTGATAATATAATGGCAAATAGCATTCGTATTTGTTGTGGATGAGCTGAAGTAGATGAATCATGAAGTGTTGAATCCCAATGTGCATCATCCTCCAACAAATGCAAGAGCTGACATGCTTCACGATATGTTTGACACAAATGACCGTTGACTGTTCTCAATTCTTGTAATGATTTTGGACCATTGACGTTAACTAATAACAATCTCAAATAAAAACACTCAGCATTGTTTGGATGTACTGTATATATTCTCCCAATTGTATCTGTTTGGAAAATGCCTGGATTACTTGGCCGTTTATAACACGTGGTTGTGGCGTGGTGAATTTGGCGGCCTGTTATATTATATTCCCGACCGGAAAATTAGTATTATAATAAAAATATGAAGAACCGCTTGACCGATTTTGTGCAAACTTCACATAAACCATCTACTAAATAGTCCGAACAAAGCCTAAACATTTGGTTTGGATAGGTGAGTCCGTTCTTGAGTTATAAAATTACAACGAAAAGTGGCATTGATTTATATATATTAGATTAGGATTAGGTAGGTGGCTCTAGTACAATACATTTGTAAACTTTCGTAACATAAATAATAAACCACTGATGAGTTTTAAATGTGACTTATAATTTAATTAAAATTAGAACCTATTCTATCTATTTAGACGCTACCTAGAGGTATAGTGGAGTTCTACTACTAAAATCTAGAGCTGGGGTCCCAGAATCACCGATAGAAAATCAACAAAAGAAAAGGGCCCGGTCTCAAACGGAAGCACATTTTACAATACCTACCCCCGGATAAAAGAATCTTAAACTGGCAATATATTGCTCAGTTGATTACGTTAAGTTTATACAAGATATTTCAAAAAAACTAAAATATTTCGAAAACCTTAAGAGTTATTTTATAGGTCCTCCTTATAATTTTAAATTATAGCTCTATCCGATCTGCATATATCTTACAAGTTATAATATAAAATTTGTAGTTACAATATCTCCAATATAACAGAAGCGAAGTTGAAATATGACTGCTGAACTTAATGAACGCAAACGCGAAACTGTAATAAGATTAATATAAAGGGAATTTGCTCTCACATCATCATAGGTAGAAAAGTTAAGGTAATTTTATAACTAGGTATGTATGTGCAGCTTCGTCCTCGTGTTGTAGTTTCAATAATTTTATTAACTTTCTTACACGTTCTCTATAAATGGAATTAACGGACTAGTTTTTTTATATTATTAGTGATCACTTTCGAAATACCAAGAAATTTATAATTTTTAATTTAAGTTATATAAAAGATAATTTAAAATGATGAGCGATGTAAATAATACCTCCTAAACCCTTCTGGAAAACCTGTGCATATATCGGTGTCAAACAGTGAGGTCTGTCATACCATGAAATTTACATTACATTTCATGTATTGACAGCAAAAGTCGCTACGGTTGAATTCTAACAATGTCTGACTGAAGATTTCAGTCATTTCTGTTAATGACTGCAATATTTCAACGCATCGCTGTAATTTACTTAACGAACTTCAGTTATGCTCTTTGCCTGTGTTCGTTAATCATCGTATTTTTTTTGTGGGCTATTTTATATTAAAATAGAAATGTAACCGCATTCAAAACTTAACCTATGAAAACGTAACATTATGTTAATGGTGTTAATATATGTTTTTTTGGTTTCAAGCTTATCCATTTTCTCATATATAAGTGTAGAGGGTAAATTAAAGCGATTTGCTTCGTTACACAATTTCGCTAAAAATGTGCATTCATTACAGGGAATGACTGACATCGTCAGTAAAACGTAACAATTCGATACTTACATTTATTGGCAATATGTGAAAAAACATATATATATATATATATATATATATATATATATATATATATATATATATATATATATATTTATATATATATATATATATATATATATATATATATATATATATATATTTATATTTATATATATATATAAATATAAACATAAACATTGTGTTTTCATTCAGGGTGTACATCCGTTCACTACTGTAGTTCTGTTTTGTTTTGCTGGCATTTCGCCAAAATCATATTTGGCATTTTCGAAGCTTTCTTTCTAGCATCCGAATAGAGATTGAAGTGTTGGTGACTGCGACGCTTCCTTTTATACTTCCACCCGGGGCCGAAGGTAATATGTGCGCTGCCGTTGGTCGTTATTTACGTTTTCCGGATAGTGCTGTTGTTGTTGCGCTAATTGCGCTTGAGTTTTTGAGATTTTACATTTGTCGATTATTGTCTTCCATACTGTTGGTAGTTTTAATGATTCGACCCTTTTATTCAAATCACCTTGTTTTTCAATTTCTATGGCTTCTCGGATTATTCTGGTCTTATAATGTTCTATATTGGCAATCTCCATACACCCATCGAAGTTTATTTTATGGCCGGTTTCCTGATGATGTAGCTGAGGTTGTTTGTTTGTTCCTGATGCTGAGTTTATACTCTCGAGTGAAATGCTCCAAGTTTTTTACAAATGAATCAGCTTTTTCTTCAGCTGGTTGCATAATTTCAGAAAGATATTTCTCCAGTTTTCGTAGAGTTATACGAGACATCGTTCTTGAAAAATACGATATCATAGCAAGCCTAGATGTCAAATTGTTATATCCCAGTATTCCCATCGACGAAGCATTGGACAAGATTTCCAGGCACATATAATACAACTCTCGGAGCATTGCCTTAAAAATACTTATTTTTCATTCAACGGGTAAATGTATAAAGAAATGGATGGTGCTCCAATGGGGTCCTCGCTATCACCAGTAGCCGCGAATTTATTTATGACATACTTCGAGAAAAAAGCTTTTGAGAAAGCAAGTTTAAAGCCCAAATTATGGATTCGTTATGTGGATACCTATTTATTATATGGCAACATGGTCATGCAGAGCTCGAAAAATTTCTGACTCACGTAAATTCAATCCACCCCAGAGTATAATTTACTCTAGAATTGGATGAAAACAACAATCTGCTATTTTTAGATGTTCTGGTCACAAAACTGCATAACGGACATTTCGAATACACCGTGTATAGAAAATCAACATATACCGACAGATATTTAAATGCAAAATCACAACATACAAACAATACACAAGCTACAAACAACTATAGGTAAACTACTTGGAAACCCAAAAGATAAAATCAAACTGGAAAACTACGGAGTATACAGCATTCCGTGCCAGGACTGTGAAAAGTTGTACGTAGGGCAAACTAACAGGCGAATATCAGCAAGAGTGGAAGAGCATACACTCAGCATCAGAAACAAACAAACAGCCTCAGCTTTATTCCTATATCATCAGGAAACCGGCCATAAAAGAAATTTCGATGGGTGTAGGGAGATTGCCAATATAGAACATTATAAAACCAGAATAATCCGAGAAGCCATAGAAATTGAAAAACAAGGTAATTTGAATAAAAGGGACGAATCATTAAAACTACCAAGAGTATGGAAGACAATAATCGACAAATCTAAAATCGCAAAAACTTAAGGGCAACAACAACAGCACCATCCGGAAAACATAAATAGCGACCAACTGCCGCAGGTGGAGGTATAAAAGGAAGCGTCGCAGTCACTAACACTTCAGTCTCTATTCGGACGCTAGAAAGAAAGCTTCGAAAATGCCAAATGTGATTTTGGCGAAACGTCAGCAAAACTGTTCTTTTCAGAACGACAGCACTGAACAGATGTACACCCGGAATGAAAACACATTGTATTTTTCCATCCGTGAAGCACTAAGAATCAACACATTTATATATATATATATATATATATATATATATATATATATATATATATATATATATATATATATATATATATATATATATATATATATATATATATATATATATATATATATATATATATATATATATATATATATATATATATATATATATATATATATATATAAAAGATTTAAATATTTCAGTTACATTTTATTTAGGTTGGACATGGGCATCTTTCTTTTAAACTTTATGCATTGTAACTTAACTAAGTTCTGAAATATCATGGTTTTGTAAATTAGAGAATAGGTACAATTGTTTACTTGTGTTAAATTAATTATAATTCTTAATCTTTTTCCTACAAATGTGTATTATTATTATTTTATTCTAATTAGGGACAGTACTGGCGAGTCCTAATCAGTGACTTTAATTTTCATCTACCGTGACAGTTTCCCTCGTGCCAGATACTAGACTTTTCTCAGTATTAACAAAAATGTATTAGAGAGGAGTTTCCTTTTTTCCGATCTCTTCTAAAATATTTGGTTCTTTGTCTGGATATTTCAAGATTTTATCATTTTTTTTATTTATCAATGTTCCTTATGTAGCTGCTGTGTCCTAAGATATTTTTATGGACACTTGAAAGATTTTTTAAAGTTGCTACTCTTATAACTGTGAATTAATGTTCCATATTCCAATATGAAGTAAAATGTGCTGCCTTATATTGAAAAGTGCAATGGAATGTAGTTTAGACATTATTTTATTATTATTATCGGGATCTGTTGAGTGCGGACATGCGTGTGTGTCACGTGTATATATATATATATATATATATATATATATATATATATATATATAACATTTTCAAATTTATGTATAATTATTTAGTTTATAGTAACACTAAGGCAATTACTAAATTTGGCTAGTTATATAGTTACTGATTTTTACACAGTGTTCTAACACCATCCTGTCGAATAACTATAACTAACTAACGAGTTGGATTTTTCCAAATTTACGTATCATACACTTTATAAAAGAAAGTTAATAGAATCTTTATTAATAGGGTGTTACTATTGAAAGTGACATATTTTGAATATATAATCAGTTTTAGTTACTAAGATACTGGCCTTCTTAATTAATGAAAATAACAATTTTTTCATTTACAATAAAATATTCTGTTTTTTGGTTTCTTCTTTCAGTCCATTTTACTCATTTGAATTATGATAAACATGTTTACTCTCTTCTTTCTTGTAAATATCAATTTAACACTTCCAGGACACTTGAACTATTAGAAAGTTTCAGTTTACATAGCTTTTGTTTTCATTTATCCAAGCTGCTTTTCTTTATGTTTACTTGGTATGGAATGTTAAACAGACATTTTGCTGATGGTTTTTCATTATTTTAAGCCTATTAGTAATCTGAAACAAAATTGAACATTATAATTTGCAGTTAAATATAACCTTTAAAATATCAAGACTTTTATGTAAATTATATTTTACATACCTCAATAAGTTTCATTTAATTAAATTAATTAATTATATAATTCATTGGATTACATTTTGTAAAGTATTTTCAACTTCTCTAAATTAAAACAAAAGAAATTTGTTTTTGTTTTGTTTACAAATATTCGAAATTTGCCTGCCTTTCTCTTCTGTCACTATGGTTTCATTGGTTTCTTATTTTTTGGCATTCAGCCAGCTTTGGCAGTGTCGTGTTTTTTCATTTCAGTCACGATTTTGGTTCTGCTCAGGAGTAATTCGCCAGCTCTATTCGGGGACACCGAATGTTATCGGGTTCTTGCTCTCTTCTACTAGTAGCACCAGCAGTGAACTCCACTGTAATTATTATTTTATTTCATGGCATTAGGTTGGCATAAGTGTGAAGTGAGGAAGAATGATGGAGGGGAATGTCAAACTTCTTTGAATTTCTGGAGCTGATTTTCTCGCCCCTTTTCTATTGGCTCTCCTTAGAGGTGCAACATATGTCCGGCTTTATAAAAATGCCTTAATGGACCAATTTTTTAAAGTACTGAGAGTATGCCATAAGTAATTTATTTTAAAGTGCAGTGTTGTTGAAAGCCTAAGGCCTATTTATGGACATCATCTGGTCATAAATTTTGGTCCCGTTTTGTTTGGTTCCACATTTGATCAACCACGTGAATGGCGTCCTGAATTTTGTTTTTGGCTGTCGGTCCTCGAGAAGCCTTTCTAGATGTCTGGAAAATCCCTTTATTGGTGACCGTTGACGTCGAAAGAGCCCTCTAGATGACTAGAGGGTTTCAGGTTAAGAATTCAAGATATGGATTTGGGATATAGTTACAAGTTTATGGTGTAATTTTTGGGGTACATAAACCATAATATATATATATATATATATATATATATATATATATATATATATATATATATATATATATATATATATATATATATATATATATATATATATATATATATATATATATATATATATATATATATATATATATATATATATATATATATATATATACATATAGTTACTAGATTTTTCTTGGGTTATAAGTTCGTAGCATTAAAACAATTCTCAAAAATTATTAGTCATCTATTAATTTTAAATTTGACGTTTCGGCAGGTGGCTCCGTGCCTTTCTCAAAAATACTCTCTAAAATAATTTAAATTAGAGAATCTACACACTTTAGTAAAACAAGACAGACTTACCATGAAACGTATATTAGTAATTAAATTATCCAAAGGTGTTTAAAATCACAAAAGACACGACGAGAACACCTTTGGATAATTTAATTACTAATATACGTTTCATGGTAAGTCTGTCTTGTTTTACTAAAGTGTGTAGGTTCTCTAATTTAAATTATTTTAGAAAGTATTTTTGAGAAAGGCATGGAGCCACCTGCCGAAACGTCAAATTTAAAATGAATAGATGACTAATAATTTTTGAGAATTGTTTTAATGCTATGAACCTATAACCCAAGAAAAATCTAGTAACTTTATTAAATATATATATATATATATATATATATATATATATATATATATATATATATATATATATATATATATATATATATATATATATATATATATATATATATATATATATATATATATATATATATATATATATATATATATATATATATATATATATATATATATATATATATATATATATATATATATATATAGATACATATATTGTGTCTGTGTATGTGTGTATGTGTGCGTGTATGTGAGTCTGTGTATAAACAAAATTTGAGCGTACGATAACTTGAGAACAGTCAAGCCGATTTTAAAAATTGCACCAAAAATTAGTCTGGGTCATTGTCTTGCCGAAATTAAATTTTTGGTATCATGGACGTAGACCCCATATTTTTAAGAGGTATAAAACTTAAAAAAATCATATTTTGGAAACGTGTAAACGGATAACCGTCAAACCAAAAACAGAAATAGCTAGGGTAAATATTCTGACATTGAAACATTGTGAAAGTCATTGGCGCAGAAAATTGATTTTTTTTTATATATAATTTTTTTATAGAACATCATAATATTTACAAAAACGGCAAAACACGTCGAAATTAATTTACATTTGGTACACAAAATAATTTTTGCTTACTATACAATTTGAACTATACACGGGGACGCTAATAGAATGAAACATTGATGAAAAATCAATTATATATATATATATATATATATATATATATATATATATATATATATATATATATATATATATATATATATATATATATATATATATATATATATATATATATATATATATATATATATATATATATATATATATATATATATATATATATATATATATATATATATATATTGATAAAGTTTTATTCTCTGATGAGGCCACATTTCATAAGAATGGATTTGTAAATCGTCATAACTACCATTACTACGCCGACCATAATCCAAGAATTTTTAGGCAGCTTGATCTACAACACAGATGGTCAGTTAATGTGTGGGGGGGAATTATTGGTGAACATGTTATTGGTCCCCATTTTTTTAATGGACATTTAACTGGAGCCATGTATCTCGACTTCCTAGAAAATCACTTGCCAAATTTGTGCGAAAATTTGCCGGTTAATCTGAGAAATACAATGTGTTTGCAACAAGATGGTGCTCCAGCACATTTTTCGTTGCCAGTTAGGGATCATTTAAATAATAATTTTCCAGATCGATGGATTGGAAGACAGGGAGCAAGTGCGTGGCCGCCCCTGTTGCCTGATCTAACGAAATTAGATTTTTTTCTATGGGGCTACGTTAAGGAAATTGTTTACAACAAACCTCCAACAACTCCCGAAAATATGCAGCAACGGATTAGAACCGCATTTCAAAGTATTACGCCCGAAGTATTAAGAAAGATCTTTTCATACCCGTCTTCGTTTATGCCTCGAAGAGAATGGAAGACATATCGAACATATGTTCTAAGTAAAAATTAATTTTAGCAATAATTAGATATTTGTTAATAATGTTAAATAAAGCTGTTACACCTTAAGTCGAGCCTTAACTCTTGGCAGTAATTTAAATTTTATGCAGCAAACGTAATTAGAAAAAATGTTAGGATTTTAGGTTTTTCCCCATAGCTAGAACTACGCTGACCTATCTAATATTTAAAATCGCAAAGGTATGAACATTACTAGTGAGGTTATTCAATTATCGTACTGAAAAACAAAGTACAACATTAGTTTTTTAAGAATATTTCAAAAACCTTCAGGAATTTTGAGATAAGTAATAATAATAAATGTTGATCTGTTAATTCTGTATCGGACAGAAAAAAAATATATTTAGGGTGTTCCATTTTTCCACATTACTAGTGAGTTTATTCAATTATCGTACTGAAAAACAAAGTACAACATTAGTTTTTTAAGAATATTTCAAAAACCTTCAGGAATTTTGAGATAAGTGTAATAATAAAAAATGTTGATCTGTTAATTCTGTACCTGACAGAAAAAAAATATATAGGGTGTTCCATTTGAAAAAATGGAGAAAAATAATTTTTTATTTTGCAACGTTTGACATGGAATTTGGGTCACCCTGTATAAGTAAGACTTATAATACTCGTAGCAGAATAACTATAAACCTTTTGCAGTAAGCTACTAGGTTACCTTAGCTTTTAAGATGTTTTATCTAATTTTTATAAATATTTTAAATGTAGACTATAATTTTTTTTTCTTCGATTTTACCTTTTTTCTCCTAAACTATTAAAAAAAGAGAGATAATATTCTAGGAGTCTGTAGACTAGGCAAAGAGTGTTCCAAAAATGTAAAAAAATATAGGGTGTTCCATTATAAAAAAGTCAACTTTTATGCGCCACTATTATTTGTAACACCCTGTATAATCAAGAATATTTTTAAAATGTGCTCTCTAATCAACAGCATATAGTGGCTTTTAAATATTTTTTCTAAAATAAATGGTTTAGGTATAATAAAAGACGGGAGGTGAGCTGCAGGACCCTATATATATATATATATATATATATATATATATATATATATATATATATATATATGTATATAACTCAGAAGCATTCGAAAACAGTGAAATACGTCAAATTTATTTGATCATTTAGTATATAAAAACATTTTCCTCCTTTATATAAGGATGAAAACGAGAAAAAAAATGTAAAAGGATATCCTGTCGTCGTCAAATTAACAATGTGTCAAAACCTCTCCTTCTAACTTTGATAATTACGTATTGGCGTATCCGGCCTCTGCTGTTAAGCATACAAAGAAAGGAATTTTTTCCTTTATACAGGGTATCACTAAATAAATATCTGAAATTTCAGGTTTGTATAGCACTATAAAAAAAAAAAAGTTCTGTGAACATGGGTGCGGAAATGTTTTTCAATGTACAAGGTGCCTACGTTTTAATATTATTTATTTATTTTTCAAACACCGGATATATAAATATAGATAGGCAACTTAATATACAAAATCGATCCCGTATTTGGCTCCCTCTAGCGTTTGTGGTCCTCAGGATTTTTTAAAAAAATAATTGTTCCAAATGGATGCTCGTAGCAAAGTTTACAGAATGAATTATATAATATATAATGTATATAATATTTAACTCTGCAAACTTTTCTCGTAGTATATATGCACGTATATTTTGTTTTAAGATTTAGCAGGTCTATAAGTTATATTGTTGTAAAATTTGTATGTAACTCTGGACAACAATCTGTTTGACTTGTTAGCATCAATATTCGAGAAAACGGGAAGCTTGCTTGACATTCCCAATCTTTTGTCATTCTATCATTTTATGGTATTAGTGCCAGGTATGTTAGTAATTATTGTAATGTTTGTGTTGTGTTATTGTATTGTGTATGTAATTTCAAGCTATGCTCATCATAAATGTGTACCTACGTATTTTGGTTTTATTACGGAGGGCAACTAAAGAAATTTTATTACGAAAGTGGTATTTGTTTTAATTTCTCGAAAGCTAAACTAAAAATATAATTGAAATATTGATTTTTAATTATAATAAAGCTAAATTTTTGACTCTTACAAGCATAGTACATACAAATACGCTGGCAACATGAATCTGGAATACACTGTTGTAATACTGATCGATCGACGATAATCTAAAAAGAAGCAAACAAATATAAAACATATACTTAAATTAATTCCTAAAATCTGAATAACTCAAATTCAAATATGTCATAATAATGGCAGCGAACTATTGTCTCTATAAGTTTCTATTCCGCGTTTCCATGATTTTAGTCAATGTGCTCCTCCAACGAACGTAGTCTGCGTAGAACGAGTATACGAGGTGCGTCAAATAAGTTAGCAGTGAATGATCAAAATGTTGGCTTGCAGCGGAGCTTGTATAGCCTTTAGAAAAGGATGGAATGATCTAGAAAATTCTAGAATAATCTAAATACTTTAGGGTGAAAAGAATTAAGCCTAAATATCAGTCATTACATGGATAAGAATTAAGGTAAGTCTACTTCATTAAAATAACAAATAATAAAAAAAGTTCACCTAAAACTTAACAAATCTATAATTAAGGCTCAATTCGCAACCATGTGAATAAACCTTAAAAAGGAATTTTAAAAACTTTCAACCTTTTTTAGTAAAATTGTAATACCTCACAAAATATAATAATATATCAAAAACTAAGAAATTTGGTTTTTTCTTTCAAGTTACCCTCTCGAAATATACATTAGAGGGCACATTTTGTAGAAATCTGGAAATCATAAATATTGGAGGAATTTTTTTTATATAGCGTATAAGCTGTATAAAAAATTCACCAATTAATTCGGAAAAATATATGACATTAGTTTATTCACAGATAATTCCTATGAAAAGACACGTGCCGATGTCCCTTTTCGTTTTCGAAATATTTTATTTTAAATTTATCACTAAATGCTAGTAGTCACGTTCTAGATACACAAATTTACTTTTCTATTTCACTTATTGTTGCTCAACAAATTTATCTTGCACTTCCAAACCATTAGGTTTATACCTTAATTCTTTACTTTTTTCTGCTGAGGGAGACAGCCATTACAGAAAACGCCTATCTTTTTACATGCAGTTCATATCATCATTTCCGCAGAAAATGCCAGTTCCAGATATTCTCGAACCCGGATTGAAACTCTCTCTGATTCCTAAGAGGATTTTAATATTGAATATTTGAAATATTTCAGGAAACCGGAATCTGGGATGCTTATAAAGGTGCCGGTAAATAAAAGACAACCTATTTTATTCATATTACCTCGTACCGCTAAAAGTCTCTACTACTTACTTGTAGCAACATATAACAGTTTTACTTTGCCATTACAATTAAAATATCCTAATTGTAATAATTATTGTGATGAATTCTTAAACTTGGCGGTACTTATTTTTCTCATTGAATTATGGCTATAATGTTTTAATTACTTTAGAAACTAAAAATAAAAGTCAAATCAAACTAGAGCTATGTAAAAAGACACGATAGTCTAGAAAAAATCTATTGTCAATAACACTGACCAACAAATTTAAAGTTTTTTTATAGGGCCTAGGCAAAAATAAGATTTTTGGATTGAACTTTACCCAACATATCTTTTCAAAAATTTTCCGAAGTCGTAAATAAGAAACAGGAGTACAATTTTTAAACCCACTTATTGCGTATACACATAATTTGACAACTTGAAGAAGTATATTGTAAATATAATTGTTAATTAATATTATGATGGCTTCCTATGAACTATTACCCTAGTTATTACTTAACAACATTGTAATTATTCAGTTAATCAATTTTCGTTGTTTGTTGACCTCACTCTTGTATAAAGCTTACAGATTGTCTCTTCTGTCCAACATTACAACGTTCCACTTCCTTTGATACCTTTTTCCCATATTGGCAATTTCTTGATGGAATCGTTCTCCATATTCGTCAATGACGTCGCTACAGTTTTCGGGGAAGTTTTCTAGGTGGGAGTGTAGAAAATGTATTTAAACGACGTATTACATCCCATCTTTTCGGATTTTAGAAGTTTATTTACAATTTCTGGATAATTTTGTGCTTTTTTATTTTCTAGAAAATAACACAATAACAAGCTCACAATCCCTGAGAAGTTGTCTTATCTGGAGCCGTACAAATATTCCCTCGTTAATTTTGGTTTCACTTATTCTTGGAAATTTTTGTTTTAGGGAGTTGAACGCTATATCATCTCTGTTCATAGATCTAACAAAATTTTTTTTAAGACAAGTTTAATATGTAATGGGAGAAGTAAAATTCTATTTGGAGGAATTAAAGAAATGTTTGTAATATTTTTCACTTCCGGTTGAAAAGATAGTTTTTGTGGTCATACTTTTCTTTTATAGTGATCCATTTTAGCGCGGCTATCTCATTCGTAAAGAAAGCAGCAGTACTTTGTATCTCATAAATGCATACTAAGTAAAATAGCTATTACTTTCAAATCTACATAAATTTGCCATATTTCTTATAGTTAGTTGGTTTAAGAGTTTATTAGCAAAAATCTCCTACAAAATTTACATTACAATATTATTTGAAGTACATATTACACAACTTTATGTAACTATTATACAGTTATTATTAACCTATACAAATATTACAATAATAATATTAATGTTAATAAAACTTTTAACTTATCAAAATTATATAAACTGTTTTTTAAGTAAATAATTTTTTTAAAACTTTTTGATTTTTTTAAATGATGGTTCATTTTTATTTCTTTTTTTTTACTTATTAAATTCTTTTAATCCTTTATAAAATATCGATTTATATACCAAATTGTTGGAGGGTAGAATTAGGTGAAAATGGTCTTTTTGCCTCGTATTATATTGATGAAACTCTAAATTTTGATTTATAAAATCCTTTAAATGAGTTGGAAGTAAACTATTTTCAATTTTATAAATGAATACACAAATATAAAAAACTTTGAAATTTTTAACATCTAGCCATTTTAAGATACGTAACATATCACTAATTTTCGAATGTTTGTCTTTTTTATTCAAAATTAGTCTCATTCCCTTGTTTTGTAAAACTTGAAGTTTTTGAAAAATACCTTCATTTGCCATATATATAATTGTTGGACAATACAAAAAATGTGGTAATATGATTGTATTATAAATTGTTTTTAGCAAATAGTGATAAATGATTGCTTATTCTTTTTAGATATTTAATTTTACCCGCTATTTTCAAAATAGGTTTTTTCAAAAAAATCATTAAATTTTAACTTTGAATCTAAAATAATACCCAAATATTTAAAGGAATTAACAATATTCAAATTCTTACCATCAATAAATATATTAGTTTTGTTTGCATTAATAGTCATACATTTTGTTTTTTCTACATTCTATTTTAACTTATTGATATTTAGCCAGTTAACGACTAATTTTAACTCTCGGTTTATCTTATAACTTGCTAATGTAATATTCTTATCTTTAATCTAAATTAGTGTGTCATCTGCAAACATTTGTATTTTACAGTTTTTTAAAACACCTGGTAAATCATTGATATATAAAATAAATAATAAAGGACCTAGTTTGCTTCCTTGTAGTACACCTACATTATTAATCTGTTTATTTGAAAATACATTAGAAAATTTTATTATTTGTGTCCCTTTAAATAATTTTTGAACCATTTAAGAACATTACCCCTTATCCCATATTTATATAATTTGTCTAATAGTCTATTCATATCTATTGTTTCAAATGTTCTTTTAAAATCTCAAAATACCGCTATTATAATTTCTTTATTTGCCATATTTCTCGTTCAGTTTTCAATTACATACTGAAGAGCAACTTGAGTAGAGTGTCTGCGCCGAAATCCAGATTGAAAGGGTATTAAAATTTTGTTTTCTTCTATTTGGTCCAAAATTTGGTTGTAAATAATTTTTTCAAGTAATTTTTCAATATCCCATAGTAGATTAATTGATCTCATTTCTGTATATTTTTTAGAATTTTTTATTTTTGGTACAGATGTTTGTGACGTCCATTTATGGCCCCACGTTAATTTTGATTTTCTTTCATTTATTTTCGGCTAGACTCGAGCGCCACCCCCTTTTTATAGGGAGAAAGAGGGAAACTCTTTACCGCAAGGTAGCTTTTAGACAGTGGAGAAGTGAAACAGGGATTTGTTTATAAATATATTCCACTAAATATCTATAACTCTATGAGCTTTTCCTTATTATTCTGAAATTAATAAATATCAAAATCTGATTATAATACTGCTAATCCTATTACTAACGAAAGTAACCCTATCTTAAACTAAATTCTATTTGTTTAATATTTACAAGGAATCGCTTTTCTATACATTAAATCTCGTTTATCCAAAATTAGTTAAATAAAGAAAGGTAACTCGGAATTTTGAAGGAGCGTGTAACGTATGCCTCTATTAAAGCAAAATAAACTATTTACAGAATTATGGTCGGCGGCTGTGTTAATTGAAAAACGGATGCAACGGTGCTTATGCATGCAAAATTCTAGTTTCGGTTAATCAATCAAAAGAAACGGAAAATATATGTACCTGGGACGGATAAATTCAACATTTAAGAAATCATACCCTTGCATGCATTTACTGCATCTAAAAATTTCATATAAAATGTCAATTTGTGCGGAAAACAAATAAACCGGGTCGCATTACTTTTAACATTAAAGAAAACAGGCCTTAGTCCCCGTCGGTAAAATCATAGATGCAGCCATTTTCTGCATCTAATAATTTCACACAGGACGGACCTCTAGGCTACTCAAAAAAATGTCAATTTGTGCGGTACCTCACCTTGAGAGAATTCGGCGGTCAGAACAACTGGTATTTTCTCAGTCGTCCTCGGTTGTGGGCCCCGGGATCTTTCGCCGAAGGCCAAGTGATTTGACTTGCTGTCATCCGATATTTTTAAATGAATTTGAGAAGGGTGGGGGACTCCCGTTGAGCTAATGCGTGGCAGGGAGATTCTCGATGCGTTCATCCGAATAAAGCAACCAGCGTTTGACAATGCAATCTGCCTTAGGAAAATGGAAAAATATTTTCCCAGCCTTTCGCGACAGTTTAAATATTACGTATATTTTGGGTAATTTATGCAGTTTACATCTATCCATGAATGGATTCTATAGCATGAAAAATATGAAAGTTTATTTAATGTTAATAAATAAAACATTTCTTCCTACTTACAATAGAATTAATACGAAGTAAGGCATTTCTGCATAAGATAGAAATAAAATTTTGTGACTTCGTTACATGTTATATAGGAACATTTCAGATTTTCTGGTATTTCTGCTTCTCTTAAATATTTATTTATAAGATTTTAGATTGGATATCCAGCATAAGAAAAGGTTTCCTTCATATTTTTGTTTGTTAAAATTTCGATTATTATTATTATTAAATTTCAAACTATGAATTTTATGTTTAAATTCGTTTAAAGATACTTCACGAAATCTAGTTAATAAATTACTGCAATTTGGACATTCAGTAATTAAACTATTGTTCCCTGGATTGATTGTTTTAACTATATCTTCTATACTTCTTATATATATATATATATATATATATATATATATATATATATATATTGGGTCTTTCAGAGATAATATGTGGATCTGTCTCAGTTTTCTCGTCAACTATAATTTCATTAAAAACAGTTTTTTTCTAGGTTTGTTATTTTTTTTAGGTTTCTCCACATCATTTTGCCGTCATTCTTATTGTCATCGATCAAATTTTCATATCATTTCAACATTCATATAAGAACTTTTCTCTTTTCTTAATATCCCAAAAAATTTGTTTCGTAATCTTTGATATTCTTCCCAATCTTGAATGTTATTTGTAATAGTAAATTTTTTGTACATATTGTCTTGCAATTTTATGCTTCCAAAATACTTTTATTGAACCAGGGAGTAGGATACCATTTTTTGTTCTGTTACCTTTTCCAAGCATCGTTTAAAATTTGAAATAAGGTTTTTAAAAAATATATTTATAACCGTATTATTATATCCCCAATTACATGATACTAATTCAAGAGCTAACTGTTTGTAATCAATAATTGATATTTTCTTGTATTGTTTTTCAAAATGAGTAAAATAATTTTCTATTTCAATATAAGTCCAACTATGATCACTAACTTTGGGTAAACGTTCAACTCCAGTTTTAAAAGAAAAATTGTCAGTGATTACTAAATCAATTAATGTTTTACTAGTTTTTGTCACCCTAGTACACTCCTTAATTTGTTGCTTGAATCCAAACAGATTTAGAATTTTCTTAAATTTTTCAGCATAAAAATCATTATCTAAATAAGTTATGTTAAAATCTCCAACAATAATATTTATAGAACTTCCTTCCTTTTTTTCACATTCATTCTTAAAAATGTCCGAAAACTTCCCTATTTTCAGATGGGGATACATAGTATGTAGAAAGTCTATAAAATTGGAGTGAATTTTAAATTTTATTGAACACAACCAATATTGAAAATCTTCGAAATTTTGACAAAAATGTGTTACATTAATTTTGTAATACTCATATACAAGTAGTACTCCCGTATGTTTTGAATTCGAAAAACATATATAAAGAACGTAATTTTCTATCTCTAATTCACTGGCTGGCACATAAAATTAAAGGTTCCTTCCCATCCATAAACTCCAAAATTTCGTCTTTAGAACTAAAGTATCCTTGTATATTGATATGATAAATCTTATTACATATTTGTCCCATAGACTTTTTCTTTGGTTTAGTATTGTCTAATTGCTATATTATCTTTATACTGAATTTCGTTTTTATTTTTTTTTTCTACATGGTTTTTGTAAACCTCACAACTATGATTGAAGGGAGAGTGATTTATTAAGTAACCCATATTTAATTTTTCATTTAATTCATTGCAGTTTGGACATATAATATTTTCTTTTGTTGTATTGCAATTTACAGCTGAATGGTCTTGTCGTCCACATTTCATACAATGTTGTTGTTTTGTACATTTACTTACAAAATGGTTGTAACCACCACATTTAAAACAGTGCACAATATCAAAATATTCAAAAACAGTACAAACAGAAAAATTAACAAAAACCATTTCCTTTTCTACAATCCTCTTAAAATTAAAAGTATCAATTTCCAAAATTGCCATACATTTATGTTTCATTTTTGTAATAGTAATAACTTTTAATTTAACGTTCTTGATATCTTTATTTCGATCCAATATTGCTTTCTTTAATTTTTCTTCATTTAACAATTTGTCTATTTCAACTATTTTAAGACGTGGAATTCTTTTTTTCTTGACATTTTGTGCTATAATTTTTTCCTAATTTGTTCTCAATTTCTTGTTTAACTTTGTCTATCTCTTCTTTAGTTTTGCAATGAATTTTAACACACCCATTTTTAAAATTTTTTACTTTTTTTATCTCAACGTTCAGAGAACTCGGATTGATATTTTTTCCTAGATCATCTTTTTTTGTTTGGATTCTTCAACAGTATTGGGCGTAATGGTAAAAGAAATAGTTTCTTGTTTAGGTATATTTTTTACATTTGGATTAGAATTTTGTAATACACAATCCCGAAATGATTTGTTTGGCGTAACCAAATTACTTTCCATCTTAGAATTTAAATCATCATTATTTATTTCTATATTTTCTAATAATCCTTAAATTTTCTCTTGAAAAAAACATTTGATCTTATCTCGAAGTACCTGAATTATTTCATCTTTAGTACATACAAGTTGATTTTTTCCTTTAATAATTTCTTGACATAGCCTGAAATGTCTGATTTGTCATTTACTATGTTATCCTGATTCTCTTGTATTACACATTTATCTTCTGAACCACAACGTTTCCGAGATATTTTCTATACAGACTTGCTTATCAAAGTGATTTTGTATATTCTAGTCCTTTTAAAAAAACTTTTTGTAGCTGTATATCTGACTCCGGATACCGCTTAAGTCTAGCCCACACACAGCTTTTTTTATTTTGCAACGTTTCTAGCAGCAGCTTCATATTCGTGTATGTTTCTTTCATATGAACGGCATAATCAATAGGAATTGATCGAAGTATGTTGCCATTATGCAATAATATCGCTTTAAAACTTAGTTTGGACGAGTCTATAAAAAGTCGTCATTCTGGGGGATATGTTCTATATCTAAAACTTTCATTAGACTTTCAATAACATGGCGAGCCACTAAGTCATAACTTTCCATTTTAAAAATAACATAAGGAATTCATGACGCCTCCTATAATAGACAACTTTACCTTATCAGCAAGCAGGTTCCACTATTGCAATCTAGATGTTAACAACTCCGCCTTTTGTTTGGGCAAATCTAAGTATCTTGTAGGTCACTTAACTCGGATTGCGTTATTTTGTGTGGTTTCTTGTTATTCAAAGATTTTCATTACACCATCAATATCATGGTAAGCCACTAAGTTATTTCCATGATGCTTTCTATAAATAGATAACTTTACCTTATCAGCAAGCAGGTTCTACTGTTGCAATCTAAATGCTAACAACACGGCCTTTTGTTTGGACAAATCTAAGTCTTCTATAAGCTCATTAACTCTGCGTTATTTTGTGTAGTTTTTTGCTATTCAAAGACTCAGGAACGAAATTTGGGTCCGCAGAGGTTGAGGGATCGGCGTCTTTGACATTTAATTCTTCGTCGCTATCAAGACTATATTCCTCTCGGAACGGGAATAGCTAAAATATCTCAAGTTAGCCTTATTTTTCATTGTAATACCTATGCTGATTGGAGGTGTAAGACAAAAATAGCAATTATATGTATGGTCGTTTGGCTCCCGCCAATGGCATTTATCGTCTTCTTCTATCAATCGAATCTCGAAGACAAACGGCACAAGTGTTACAGCAAATTTTGGGCACCCATTTTTTATTTTGGTCAACAACCTTACCTCCAAAATTTAACTCGTAGGCTTTCTTAATTAAAGGAGTGATTATTTCTTTTGTGAGTCTTGAAGGTAACATAAAAGTTGCTTGGCTTATCAGCACACTCGCGCGGCATATCAATAAAGTTCACTAGCAGGATGCTGAAATACGACAGTAAACGATACCGTGGCTAAAAGAAGACTAGACAAGGTAACTGGCTTGTGCATTTACTACATTTTAGAACCGTAGATAGGCAAAGGCCCATCCAATGACAAAGGTTTATTACTATTATAAAAGTGAAATACTGTCTGTATCATCAAAATCAGACTTGGGCAAATATCTACGAGATTAGGCTAGTTTTATCACCGACCTTTTTTATTGTTGGTCAGTGTAATTAGCCATAAATATTAATTGTTATAGTGATGATTATACTATTCATCCTTACTCTACGAATACGAAATAGTTTTCGCCTCAGTCGCGGACAGTGAAGATCGTGTAGAAGAACTATGTCTCCCACCCTGATCCTATGACTCTTTAAATCCTTTCCATAATAAGCTGAACCTAACTGTTTCAGGTAGTTCTCACTTTTCAAAATTTAGAAGCAATATACTTTCTAAGCTGATATGACTTGATTATATCATTCTGTTTGTTTTAAGTAGATTCTATAATAAGACCTAAAACTTTATTGCCCCTATATTTGGAGGGTCAAAATATAATTAGATTACTTGGGTCGTTAATATTGTCTTTGGCTCGTCAAAGCTTACATATTTTTGGCCAATATTGGTTTAAGGCTATTTTTACTGTTCTAACAAACCTCTCCCAGAATATGCCGCACTAGGCAGCTCTCTCTACGATCATTCAGATCGATGTACTCTGGCTGGACCTTGCACTTCGGTATTATAAATAATTTAAAGCTGATGAAGTTCCGCAGACGCTCATTTAAATGTTTTCGCATTCTCGTTATAAACCTCTTGCGGCACTTCACGTCTCGCTGTAAATGTTTCTAACCGTCTAAGACGGCTTTCGGTAGTAAGGCCGGGAACCAATTCTGAACATACTGCGCATATAGCAGCGCATGTCAATAAAATTTTATAAACCTTCACCAGTACAAGTGACCAGCAAAATCCAGACCTGTGAAAATGCAGAAAATAAAGTTACTTTGTCTTCAAGCAATAGGACAAAAGGTTAATTTCTTCTTCTTAATTGCTTATAATTTACAACACCGTTGATTTGTTTTCATCCGTTAATAAGATTATTTTTTTCATGTCAAAGTTAACGTTAAGTTAACTCTATAATGAGGTAGTTTAGTTTAGTTGAGAATTGCTTCCATTGGAAAAATAATAGGAAGTTTTTCTTTTTCAGATAGGCACGTTTCTTGTAATCTGCCACCAAATCTAAGCATATTGTGTCTTTCGAGAAATTGTCTTACTATTATTTAATATAGTCTACTGGGTACACAAGGGTATTTGGTAAGTCTTATCGGATATTTTCTGACCATATGCTTCATACTTTTAAGCACCTTTAAAATAATAATTTTTTTTTCCGTATTATTTATTTAGCTGGCCGTAGATTGCTCTACCTGTTTTTCTTCAGTTTTGCCAACGTAGTTTAAAAATCTTTTTACATATGCCAAATAAGCATCTAATGCAGATTATTAAATCATACTAATGAAAATATAGGTTCAACTTAACAAGTGCGTTCCATTCCTTCTTCTTTGGGAAATTCGTTATTTGTCCAGTTTTCACGCTCCAAACACAATGATGGCGATCGGTCAAGCTAAATCTTGGACTCGATTAATTAGCTAACAAACGGGACGACTCTATTTACTAGTTAAATGGACATGATTTTAAACATAAGGTTTACATTTGGTTATTCAGTCTTGTATCCAATACAGGGCAATTTTTTAGTTTGAACAAAGTGGAACATCCTTAATCGCTAATGACACAGTTTCAATTAAATATGCTTGAAGTCTTGCTGCTGCACACAACTTCGCTGTTAGTTCAATTTGGGTAATGTAAAATTCTTGCCTTCATTTTCCTTTAGTGGAGATAATCTGTTTTTAAATGCAACTAGCTGGCTCGGCAGACCTTTTTCTGCCTTTTCAGTTAGATAGCGCGATGAGTTTCCAGTGGAATTATAGGAATATAAGGCGCATCTACCACATCGTCCAGAAATTTTATTGAAGAAAAACATATTAGTTTTATAGAAAAAATACGCAATAAAACAATACAAAAAATAGAGTTGAAAAGTCTTTGTAACTAAGGCGATCATTTAAAAAAAATCAGGTAAATACAAATATACTAACGAACTTGCTTGAAAATCTGGCTTAGTGTTTTAAATATATATTAAATAAACTGTTAAATTTTTTAGATAGAATTACATCCATATGCTTGTGGGCTGGTGTCCCCAAAAATAGACTACTTCAATAATCGCTAAGTAGTTTAACACATTCATAGTCGAGTGCCAGGCGAGACAACATCCGCGGCGGGTGAATGACGGAGAAATGATAAAACAGAAAGAAGGCAATTCCGGTCCAAAATTTACAATAAAAATAATGAAATTCACGAAATAAACGTTTTTAGCAAGTATTGCAACAAACCTACGAGCTCATGCTGAACAATTACTGTAAGAGATAAAAAATCTCGTGTTGAGAGACATTGATGAACATAATTTTGAACTCTATAAATATAAAGTTGGGCAACATTTAGATTCTGAAGAAGCCGAGCGTCGAGAAGAGAGAGTTTTGTTTTTGGTACATATCAAAAACTGACATCGACATAGATTTTGTAAGGAAGGCAATATGATCGGACGAGGTCCACTTTCGAATGCGGGTGTACTCATTGAGCATAATAGCAAATATTGGTCTGTCTGTTTTTTGCAATTATGGGGAAGTTTTTTTTTATAACATGCTCCAATTGGTCATCAATTTAATAATTGTGAAACAATAAATATTGCTGTATTCTTGATTGCCTATGTGTTTTTAAATATGTATATGTAGTTCATCTCCGCTAACTGAGAAAACAAGTTACCATAGAGTTCTTTTGTATCTATCAATATTTTACCAATATTATATTTATATTTGTCAACAAACAACTAAGATCAAATGCCAATGTTTGCAAACTATTTGTTTACCTGTGCGAGTCAGGGAATTAATCTGTACCAAAGTTTGTTACATATAATTATATACGTATTTTACATGGGTATATTTCTATATTATTCTTTTGGAATGTTTTTTTAATTTGAAGTGGATTTAATCCTATTAAAAGTATTCAATCAGTTCTAATTAACGTTTTTCGAGTACGATAGGCATGGAATGACGTGTTCTTTTTTCTTTTTTTTTTCTCTCTTTCATTTTTTTTTACTCTTAGTACTTTAAAGTATATGTATGTATACATATTTTCTACATATGAATTATTTGAATCGTTTTGTTTCCTGTTCTTTGCCCGAGGACTAATATAATAAGTAATTTTCTTTACTTGCGCCTGTGATACATGGCATATTAGTGAATTAGTCTTTCTTTATTAGTTTACAAATGTTCGATAAGATAAAGATTGGTCACTTAACTCACAACTTTCCGAAACTTGGCTCTGTGATGGTGACAATTCTGATGCCTTTAATATCCCGGGTTACCAGTTTCTACGAAAACATCGTATTGTCCGAGGTGGGGGAGTGGCTGGCTGTATTAAAGACACCATATATTTAGAGATATCCAATTTAGATTTTGCTATTAACGAAACTTTAAACTATATTATTTTTAAAATTAAAATAAAAATGAAAAATATGCATTTTTGGTTTTTTACTCGGTTTTTTATCGACCATAGAATACGAACTTTATTGATTTTACTCCGGATTTTGTTGAAATTTTGTCTACTTTCTTTACTTCTTTTGATGGATTGTTTTGTTTTGGCGACTTTATCGTCAATCTTATGAATATTAAGAATCCACTAACTGATTTGTTCGAAAATTATAATTTGTTTCAAATCATAAACGGGCCTACCAGGATCTCGGCTGGAGCTGCTAGTTTACTCGTAAGCGATAATTCTATAGTTAATAAAAGTGATGTCGTTGATGTGGATATTATCTTTGATTACAGGATGGTTTACTGTATACTTAATATTGAAAAAGAATACATATCGCCAAAAATATTACGCTATAGATGTTTTAGAAATTTCAATTTCAACTTGACTTAAAAAACTGACCGTTTAATTAATATTGTATGAACTTAATATTGATAGTAAGGTTCAGCTTCTTACTGATTTCCATCCAATGTTCTTTGATACCCACAATTCATTTCGTGAACCCAGAATAATGAAGTCGAGATCTCCATCGTTAACAGAAAATCTTCAAACATTTATGAAACAAAGAAATTCTGGCGTATACAGATTTCATAAGTCTAGAAATATTGATGATTGGAACAGCTGTAAATATTTTCACAATTTTTCATTGCCCATGGTTAGAAAGGCGGAGAAAACATACCTTGAGTCGCATCAAATACTATATAACCCTCGCAATAGATGGTTATCTATTAGACATTTTAATGTAGTCCCAACTAGAAATAATTTGATCCCAAAAATATTGAGCAACTCTAATGATATTAATAACTCCTTTGGTACTTTCCTGTAGTGGGAATATCAACTTTTCTAATAATAATTTAATTTACTACTGACTTTTGAATTTAAACTAGCTGAGACTACTGAGATGAATGGAATTCTTAATAGT
Organism: Kuschelorhynchus macadamiae; assembly: GCA_030620095.1. NCBI lineage: Eukaryota > Metazoa > Arthropoda > Insecta > Coleoptera > Curculionidae > Kuschelorhynchus > Kuschelorhynchus macadamiae. The sequence goes on from JAUTXW010000204.1 coordinate 1,128,581, forward strand.
ATTAAAATAAACGCAACTGGTGGTGACAATATGTCTCCGATGTTGTTTAAGTATTATAGTCTCTATATTGACAAGTATGTGACGCACATTATTAGCTGTTGCATAGAGGCACAATATTTTTCAAATTAATGGGAAGTGTCAATCAGCAGACCTCTTCCAACAACTTCAAGCCACACTAATTTTAAAGATTTGGTAAGTTATATAATAAGTATAAAGTTATAGTATTTTATCAGTTTTGTCAACAGTACTTGATTATCAGCTTTGTCAAAAGTACTCGAAACTCAATATGTAAACAAATATATTTGTTTTGTGTTGAAAATAAAATAATAAAATAAAAAAATAAAATAATCCCTGAATATCAATGTGGCTCTAGAATGAACTTCAGCTATTGTAGCGTTGACAAACGTTATTGATGATATTATTAGAGCCTCTAGCAAAAAGCTTACTACAGCTCTTATACTGTTAGATTTCTCCAAGACTTATGATATCATCAGCCATCCACTCATTTTTCGAATCATGTGCTATTATTGAACTATATTTGATAGACAGATATCGAAACATTCATTCATGACCGATTTTCGGATCAAGGGTCGATTTCGTACGGGGTACCTCAGGATTCGGGTTTAATTTTGGATCCATTGCTTTTCCTGATTTATATATCTCTGATATTCGTAAATGTGTAGATAATTGTAATATTTAGGCATATGCCGTTGATATCCACATTTATTTTTGTTTCGATAGGGATGATTATTTGGAGTATCAGGAATTATAAATAACTTATACCTTTTCTGCCGTGATCATAATTTACATTTAAATCCTACCAAGTCATGTTTTCTATTGTTTGATAATATAATTAAAATTACCTATCGTAGAGGTAGAATTGATATCAGCGTCAACGGCACTAGATTGCCTGTGGTAGACACAGCTAAAAATCTGGGTATTGTATTGGATAGTGACCTTAGATTTCGAGAACATCTGAAAAATTTAACCCAGAGAGCATTTTATTCCCTAAAGCTTCTCTATACTTATATACACATACTGCCCCTTCGACTCAAGATATCCTTATGTAAGTCGTTGGTTCTATCTCAGTTTAATTACTGTGATTTTGTTTAGGGGTATTGCATGGATGTCGTTAGAAGACATGTAATACAGAAGTTACGTGCATACGATGTATATTTAACCTCAAAAAGTTTGATAATGTGTCTCTAAACTGGCTTAGGTTGAACTTCAGAAAAGACCCTAATTTCTATTCTTTTATTTTGGAGCTAATTAATGACCCAACCTCTCCTGCTTCACTCAAAAACAGCATTGTGTTTCATTCAGATACACACACTATTGATGTTAGGCAGTTGAATAGGTTGACAATGCTTCACCATGGGAGTGCTTTGTTTTGGAGATCTTTCAGCTATAATGTTGTTAAACCTTATAATTAATTGCCCGATGAGTTTCTCCATTTAAGTAGATCTGTTTTTAAGTACCAGATCTTTTAAATATTCAAAATAGTGTGTTAATATGTTTTCTTCATGTTTTTGCCTTGTGCCAGCGTGCCTGATCTTCATATTTTTATTTATTGTTTTTATTAAATGTAAAATTATATATTTTCATTTATTAATCCGCCATTTAAGTGTTAATAAATCTTAAGTTTAATGATGTATAAACAAGTTTAACCATCCGATTGTATGCAGTGCGTATCGAGTTCGCAACTCTAGGCATTGAGCTACGCGGAATTCTCTCAATTCTCTCAATACATTGGATAGATTGTCTATTCAGAGTATAACATGTTTTTAGTACTGCGTTAGCTATCTAAATGTAGTTTAATTCGAATGTATGATTGAAATCCAACTAGAAGTATAGACGTACGAAACTAAAAATAAAATCAACTTAAAGACAAATAAATGGGGTGTCTGTGTCAAATTCTCAACAATATATCAAATAGAACCGTTGGTGGACTAGTGGTATGACACGAGTAAGCTCCAAAAATTGTTTATTATGTTATAGTTCATCTACGTTATACTGTTCAAAGTGATGTGTGATGCTTGGGTTTTAAAGAGAGTTTGAAAATATATTTTATATCACCTCCATTCTGTTACAGTTGCCATCGATACCTCCTAAGGCAATAAAACAGTTTTTTACATTTAACAAGAAAATCGTATAGAGCCACATACCTATATAAAAGGCAACTATTTATCACTTCTGCACCAGGAAGCTTATGGATATTTTAACGTAAGCTAAGCCACAGAATAACTAAAAATAACAGATAGTAGGTAAAATATGTTTTAGTTAGATACATATCATAACAAATTGAATTAGACTTTAACCGTGTGCTACGTATTTTGTTGGAGATAATAAAACTACCACAGAGGGAAAGTATTTGATTGAAATAAATTTGCCCCATTTCTAGAGAATGCTATCTGTTTTTTATTGAACTAGCAGAACATTTTAAATTAATCATGAAGATTTATTAAGTAAATAATATACACACAAATAGAGGACGAACTTTATTAAAGGAAGGACGTTAAGTAAATATGTCAAAAGAACTTGATCAGTAAAAAAATCGATAAACATGATGAAAATTAAACCAAAACCTAGTAAATTAATCAGATAATTAAATTGTCAGCTCCGAATACATGATAGAACAGAGTATCTTTTGAAGTTTTGGATTTATAATAAAAAAAGCCTCTGGGATAGGCAAACTAACATGGCGTTGATATAAGAACATAAGTAAAATTAGTAATCTTTGATATTGAAATATCTTGTGTGTAAATAGATATTTAAAATAGTGAAAAAAATTTTTGCAAAAGGAACTATAAAAACTAATGGAAATACGAAATTTAAACGGAAATTTTATTTTTTATTTTAAGACTAACATAACTGAAACCATACCGAACCGATAACTCCGGTATAAAGCCTTAATGAAGGAACTGTGCCTTGAGGTGAAATGTTAGAATAAAATTTGCAACATTTTTAGCAAATAAATTAATTAATCAAGTGTAATATCTATATCTATCTATATAACTACTGGCAATATATAACCTTAAAAAAATAGATGTACAATTGTAGAAACGTATTTATTTAAAGTTGAAATAAGTTTCGTAATTTATTAAATACACTAGCCAACACTTATAAATCATCACAAATGTTTAACATTAATTTCAAATGCATATATTTTTGTTATTATTCAACCGATTTTAAAAAACTTTTTTTCTTGATTGGTCAGTTCTTCTACTTTCTGAAGCCCTAGGCAGAGTTGAATTTTTTTTTGTATCGTACCGGGAAAAATTAAAATTACGTGAGTATATAAATAAACCAAATAAGACGGGGCATGCAGATTTTTTTGTTGATGTTGTTTGTTTGATGTTATGTAAAGGTTTACTTCCTGTACCACATCACCAAGTTTGAAACTTTAATTTTTAATACAGGTGAATAAAAAGATATATACTTGAAACCATAACTTAGAAATATTGGTAATTAAAAATACACTAAGCCATTGACCATTTTTGAATACCTAGAGATGTACTCCCAATTTTAATTTTTATTTATTTTTATGCCTTGGGATACACATCAAGTAAAAAAGAAGTAATGCTAATTTTAGAGCTACTGTATGCGATCGCAAAGTTAGACACTTGGAGTTTTAATAGAGGGTAGATGAAATTCTATAAGACCCAAATAGTTTATTTTTGAGGACACAGCTACCGTTTTTTTCAGAGATGTTCCCCATTAAAAAAACACTAATAAACAGTTAATATAAATGAGTTTTTATTACCAAACATACAAAAGAAACTATTCTAAAGCGACAACAAGGCGGAAACAAGATTACAAAAAAAATGCGCAACAATAAAACAACAACGTAACACAAAAAGTTTATTGACCCACCACCAGCTCTAATGCACTGCTCAGTTCTTCTTGGCATGCTTTCAATTAGGTTGTTTATATGGTGGTGTGGAATTTTATTCCATTCACCCACACCTTCAATAAGGTTGGGAAAACCTGCAAAAAATGTATTTCTTTTCCTTACACGCCTTCCCAATATATCCCAAACATTTTCGACTGGATCTAAGTCCAGCGACCGCGGAGCCCAATCCAAACTTGATATTCCTTCTTCTTCTTTATATTCGATCACTGCTCTTGACATATGTGCGGTAGCATTATAATCCATGAATAAGAAGTTTGGACCTACAGCACCCCGCCACATGCGAACAACCGAGTCCAGGATATGTTCTATTTAAATTTGACCAGTCATCGTTTTGGGTATAGATATTAAGGGCGTTTTATTATTCCACATTATCCCATCCCAAAATATGGTTGTACCGCCTTGCCGCCTTGCCCCGGGTGTCCACACTTTGTAGTTTAGTGGTGGGGCTTAGTAGGAGTCTCTTGGGGCTTCTCATGGGTGCGTTTCTTTATGGTGACCATAGGGTCTCACTGATGAGAGGCCAATTCTGGAGCTTCGAACCTAAGAGGGACACAGGGCTTAATCTAAGGTGTGTGCACCCGTGCCAAGGGATGCATGGCATCTGAGCCCAAATCAGGTGTCGTAAACGGGGCCTCTGGGATACCGGGCGACCTCCCTGAGAAAAACTGCCTTGCCACGGTAATGCAGGGCTGCTGCCGTGGTAGACCAACCTTTCCCTAGCTACTCGTGGGACTCGTATGGAAAAAATATGAGCCAAGAAAACCCAAACGAGGGGGGTCAAACTTTCGATCTTCAGGCAACTAGAGAACAAACCATGGTGATGGATCAGCTGAGATTGGACAAGAACCTTCCTCGGTGGAGGCTATGGAAGTTGTTCCACCGTCATCAACAGATGCAATTTCATCCGACCAGGAGAGGGCACTCTTAAAATCCCCATCCCAGGTTAAAGATGGAAACCAAGCTCGGGATGAAGGGAGCCTCAAACTGAAAAGAAAAGGACTTCCTCGATGTTTACGAAAGAAGTTGTCCAACCTCCTAAAGAATGGTGTACCATATCATACAGCTTTAGAGAAGGTGCTGCAAATGAAGCATACACCTCAGCAAGAAGAGGATAAACCTCCGAAGGCAGAGGTGAAACGCTCCGAACAAAACCTGCAACCAGAGTCGGAAAAAACTGCTTCCGATGCTGCAGATGGCAGCAAACGCCTGAGTCTTCTAACAAGAGGGCTCGGGCCGGCCCATCTGCACCCACATATAGGGCTGTTGCTGGAAGATCCAGAGCCGGTTTGGTCCATCCTGAACACCCCAGAAACACCCTTACCAGTGATCAGGTGAACGCCCTGCACCTGGAGGTGCTGAGCGCGGTTGGGCGGATTCCAGAAGGAGGTTCGCAGGTAAGATTCCAGGCCTGGACAATAAGGCCTGGTAGGCTACAACTGGGCAAACGAAACTAGCCTGAACTGGCTGGAAGATACGGCTAAGCAATTCCAACTAGCAGGGAGAACAAAGGTCAGGTTTGTGAAGGATAAAGACCTTCCTAAGCCTCATGTCGGCGTGGTATATCTTCCGGACGACTCGAATGATATAAGGTTGTCGGCGGAGGATGTGCTTCTCGGACTGAGGAAGATGGGAACGTCAAGGACCCAAAGGACCCCAAGAACCGGAAAGGTCCTGGCGATCCCAAAACAACGCCTGGCGCATCGGGAGAATGGCGCAAAAGGAAAGAAGCCACAAGGAAAAAGGTAACCCCCTGCATCAGTTTGACAAATAATAAAGTCAAACTGCTGCAGGTTAGCCAGCATGCCAGGGCAGCTACAAATGTCCTGAGCAATGCATTTAATAAGGAACAAATCGACATTGCCCTTATCCAGGAACCCTGGACATCTACTTTGGACCGAGTCATGGGTCTAGGTAAATCTCTTGGTAAGTTAATTGAGTGCAGCTCGGAGGGAAACCCAGAGCATGTATCTTATCAAGAAGAACATAAATTATTTTCTACTTTCAGAGTTCTGCACAAGAGACGTGGCAGTTATACACGTCTCACTGCCAGATAGGGAGAGCAAGACTGAGATAATCGTCTACTCTGCCTATTTCCCCGGAAAGCAGAAGAACCGCCTCCAAAAGCAGTGCGTGACCTAATCGCGCACTGCAAACAAAGGAGATTAGAGCTAGTGATTGGATGTGATGAAAACGCACACCATGTAGCATGGGGAAGCACGGACATCAACCAAAAAGGTGAGTCACTTTTTAATTATTTAATGGGAGAGGGACTCGTTGTAAATAACTCGGGGTCTGAACCAACTTTTGTTACTAGAGTTAGGAGAGAGGTTCTCGATTTAACAATTAGTACAAGCTTTATTAGCAATAAAATTTCTCACTGGAAGTCACCTGAACCATCGTGCTCAGATCATAGACACATCCGGTTTGATATTATAGTAGGCCCCAGACCTGAGGTTAAATATAGTGACGCAAGAAGCACAGGAACGGCTATAAAATGTCTCTACAATCCAATCTCTGCCTCGCGTCTACCTCAATCAATAATCGTGAACAACTAGAGTTTGTGACGGACCAAATCACAACTGCCATAATCTCATCATATCAGGAAAACTGTCCACTGAAGGTTAAAAAAGACAATAGAAATTCACCTTGGTGGAATAATAACCTGAATAAATTAAGGAAAGTTCGTAGACTTTTCAATCGAGCTAAAATATCAGGTGAACGGGACTGCTTTAACAAACTAGGTGGAGCAAGGGACAACAAAGTGTTGCCCAAGCCAAACTGAGTGGACTGCAGGGACAGGCTTGCCTGTCAATTACAGGAGCGATTTGCTCCACTCCGACAGCGGCCATGGAGCTCCTTCTGACACTTCCACCACTCCACTTATTTGTGGAAGGGGAAGCAATGAGGACAACATACAGACTCCATCATATTACCAACAGCACGGTGGATAGCACGAGTCACATGGAATTATCCAACATGCTGAAAGTTGTGAAAAACCACTACATGTTGAGAATGCCATCGGACCTGCTACCAAAAACTGTTAGCGCACAGCAACCCTACTCCGTGATCTTCCCAGGGAGAGAGGAGTGGGATCACAATAAATCTGATCTACTTAAAGGAGAGCTGTGCCTCTTCACAGACGGCTCCAAAACCAATAAAGGTGTAGGAGCTGGAATACATGGGGTAAGACCGAAGATTGATTTATCGGTTAGCTTGGGAAATAACACCTCAGTTTTTCAAGGAGAAGTCCATGCTATCGGAGTGTGTTAGAATGTTGCAGGAAACAAACAACACATAAAACGATAAAAATATTCTCGGATAGTCAAGCGTCCCTTAAAGCACTTGAAGCAAGTCATTGCACATTCAAAACAGTCTGGAATTGCTAAAGGGCACTTGCTGGCCTGGGGAGTGACAATAGAATCGCTCTTATCAGGATACCATGCAAGTTTGGAGGGAAATGAGTCTGCGGACCTTCTAGCAAAGAAAGGAGCAGAGACGAGATTTGTTGAAAAGCTAATCTCTATTGGCTTGGACTGCCAGGCCTGTCCCATGCAAAGGCATTTATCCCTCTTCCTATGAAGAAGAGGATAACAGAAAGCCTGTTAAAAATATGAATACAATTAAGCTCAAAACAGTAGTAGGCCTATACACTGGCCATTGTGGTCTAAGACATCACATGCACAGGATGGGGCATGAAGTCGAATCCGAGTGCCGCCTATGTATGGAGGATGACAAGACAGCCAGACATGTGCTATGTGAATGCCCGGCAGCTGCCAGGATCAGGTTCTTTATTTTCGGTAAAGATATCCTGCTGCCCGAGGACTTGAACAATACCTCCCCAAAGGCAATAATAAGACTCATTGAGGACTAAGAGTTGCTTGGGGAAGTGTAAACATAGGTGTGAGCCACAATAGACCACAGAGTCGCAGTGGGGGGTCGGTTTGATCCACTCACTTTTAACCTAACCTAACCTAACCGCCTTGATATGGTGGCACTTCTCTATAGTTGGCAGCTTCGTCCTGTAACTCGCCAATCGTGAACCCGTCGGTCATCGGACATTGAACTATTCTCAATATATCTGGAATAAATTCGAAAGACATCACTCTGTTAATTTGGCCACATTCCTCTGACTTCTATCGCTCTCCACTAAACCTTTGAAGCGGATTAAACCATAAATTCTAGGCATTTTTAACTTTTTGTAGTTAAGCTGGCAATGTCAAAAAAATGACTTTACAGGTCGATTAGGTTGTTATACGAGTTATACGAGTTATTGACTTTTAGTTGGACAAACATCGATTTCGCTCGAAATCCGTGTGGGCAAATTTGCACATCATCATTTCATCCTCCCTGTAATAAAACTGCAAATGTTTAAACCAATAATTTAAATTAAACCAAGTAATAAAAATAATAATACAAATACAATATTAAATTTGGCAACACTGTTTAAGGAAGTTAAAATTAGGAGTATGTACAGGGTGTTCCAGCGAGGACTGAACAGGGACCTATTTTCGACCTTCCTTGTATTTTGGAAAAATTCAAAATAGCCAGTCGATGTATTTTTTCTTGTAGAATCCAAAAATGTCATCGAAAAAATATTTGAACCAGAAACAAAAGAGTTACGCTATGCATCAGGTGTTTTTTAAATGGAATGTATCGTTTTTTATACGAATTTTGAAAAGAGTGATTTTTTTTATGTCCGTTCTGATTAAAAGATTTGATTTTGCGATAGCTGTTTATATTACATTTTAATGTTTTACAAACTAAAATTTTAGCTTCACCTGTTTAAAATATACGATAGGTTGGTATAGGTGATCAAGGTAAAATGACGTTTGAATGCTTTGTCAATAAAAATAGACATTATTTTAATTATTGTCGAAGTCTTCACCTAAAAAATATATATTTGACTCTGATCGAAATGAAATACTCTTTGGACGAGAGACTACAGATTGTTATGCTATTTTACAAGTGCCAAGAAAATGCAAGAGAAGCAAGAAGAAGATTTATTGCAAATTTTCATAGAAATATATCCATCAATACAATTCTAAGGATAAAAAACCTATTTGAGGAAAATAAAACTTTACATGATAGAAAAAGAAATTCAATAAAAAATAATTATTAAATCAGAAAATAAAACTACTAATAACATAAGTTTTCAATGTGACCGCCGTTTTTCTCGAAACAACATCGATAACCCCTTTGTAGCCTTTCTAAACTTGCTGTTACAATATGATTTTCCTGGTTAAGGCGGTTTATTTCATCGACAATTTTTCCCATGATCTCTTGAATATTTTCGTTTCGTTGTCTGTATACGACTGTAATATATAGAGAAAACACCCTATATAAAATGTATTGTATCAAATTCAACTTGTTGCAATAATGGGCAACCACGCAATAACCTGTTTTGCTATGTCAGCAGGTCAACCACCTTCCCGAGCGTATATGGCAATTTGATTGCATTTTAAAACAGATTGAAAAAATATACTTTGGGTAATGTTAAGGTGAACATGTAGTTTCATTTTGCTACCCTTTGTTTCAACGGCTAAGTATTACATGGCGACCCTGCCACTTGACGATTTTTTTGTGAAGTTATTAAGATGGGTAATGCCAAGTCCAAAGAAGAGATTGTAATTAATCAGGCCTCCAATGGCGATGCAAGGGGTGAAATAGTTGACCAAAATAAGGGATTAAGCTTAGCAGAGATTTTGCTTATAATTTTGGTTGTGGCAACGGCAATTGTTGCAGTAGTATGGGCCATTAGACATGTTCAAAGGAAACTAAGGCAGACAATTAGAAGAGAAATTTATAAAAATGAGCTGCGAAAATCCAAGGATGATTTAAAGATGGAAGAAAATTAAATTTTTTTTTAGGGCGGTATTTTTCGTGTAAGAAAAAAAAAAAAAAAAGAAGAAAGAAAAAGTAAAGACAATTATAAATGGAGTTAGAAAATTTGTTATGTGTTAATGTACCTGAAAATGTAAATAATAATGCAGGCATGTAAGTTTAATTATTATAATATTATGTTATTGTTTTATAATTATAATCGCAAAAATATGGACCCAATTAGCAAGTTTAATAAGTGAATTAAATTTTTAATTTCATGGGAGACAAACTTATTGAAATTTTACATTCATTTAAATATATTCGAACAAATTTGGTAAAATTAAATAGCGAAAGACGAAAAAGTCCTATTGTCGAATCAAAAGTTAAAGTGGCAAAAACTTTATATTCTCAGTTAGGTAAGGAAATTACTTATTTAAACGTAAAAATAGAAAAGTCTGAAATAGACAAAGAAGATATTTTGACTTTTAATAACATAATAACAGAAATTAAAAAACTTTATAAGGAAATTTTAGAGTTTGGAAATAAAAATATTAATAAAGATAAATTAAAAATGTCTTCTTTTGATCTAAAAATAGCTACAAACCTTTTACCGGTCATGGATGATACAGAATCTACAACTTCTAAATTAATAGAGGCTTTAGATTTTTATTCGTCAACGCTTGATAATGATAGTCAACCTTCTTTAATTAAATTTGTTTTGAAAACGCGTATTTCTAACAACGCCAAATTACGATTAGGTTTGACTTATAATTCTGTAAATAATTTAATTCTAGATATGAAAAAACATCTCTTAACTAAAAAATCAGATACGGCCCTTCAGGCACGCTTGTTCTCGGCTAAACAGGGTGAAAAATGTATAACGGATTTTGGTAAAGAGTTAGAGGATATTTTTGTAAATTTAACCATTACGCAAGCAGACGGAAATGCCAATGCTTTTGATATTCTAAGACCTATTAACGAAAAGGTTGCAATAAAAAGGTTTGCATGCGGTCTTAAAAATCAAAGGCTGGGCACAATTATATCTTCCAGAAATTTTGAATTCTTAAAGGACGCAATAAGGGCAGCTCAAGATGAAGAGCTGGGTAATCAAAATAATTCAGGACACATTTTTAATTTTTCTCACAGAGGAAGGGGAAATTTTAGAAATTTTTCCAGAAGACCAAATAATAGAACAGGAAATTCTGGTAGATATAATAATTATCAGAATTTTAATAACGGAGGAAATAACAATTCAAATTGTCGGCGAAACGCTTCGACTAATCAAGGTAATTTTAATAATCAGCGGTTTTCTAGAAATCACGGTGGTCGTACATTTACGAGCGGTAATAGGAGAGGATCTCGGGCAGTAGGTCACCGAATGCATTTTGCGGAGCACACCGGAAATTCAGAACAATCCTCAGCTGATATACAAGATTCAACATTTTTTCGTGCCTAAAAATACTAAAAATAAACAGTTTAATAATATTTTTACCTATTCAAAAAACTACTCGAATGCTGTTTCTTTTTGTGTCAATGGTAAAAGCTTAAAATTTTTGGTAGATACGGGTGCATCATTAAGTGCCCTTAAATTAAGTTGTTTAAATTCAAAAATACAGTTCCACAAAGAAAATATTGAAATTAAAGGCATAGGAGGTAAATTAATATCTGTGGGATATGTTTATTTAGATCTTTGTATAGAAAATGCGATATTTAAGCAAAAATTTTATATTTTTAATAATTTACCATGTCAAAGTGATGGCATAATTGGAGAAAATTTTTTGAAAACTTTTAAGGCTAAATTAGATTACGAAGAAAATACCTTAACTATTTTAAATCAGTATAATAAAATAAATACATTAAAATTAAATGCGGATAGTGAGAATATATTAAGTGTTCCCCCTAGGTGCGAAATTATACAGTATGTTCCTACAGGGTTAGAGGATGAATGTGTACTTATGCAAGGTGAATTATGTGAGGGTGTGTTCATGGCTGGTGTAATTGCACAACCGATAAATGGTAAAGTACCAATTAAAATTTTGAATACAAGAGAGACAGAGGTACATTTGAGAAATTTTTCGCCAAAAGCGGAAAGTTTAAGCAATTATGAGTGTCATCAATTTAACAGCCAAGAAAATTCGGCTACTCGAGTTAAAGAACTATTTAAAATTCTTAAGCTTAATCATCTAAACCGCGAGGAACGAGATTCTATAGAGCAAATTTGTGCCAAATTCTCAAATATATTTCATATGCCAGGAGATAAGCTTACAGTTACTAATTTATATAAACAGTCAATTCAAGTTAAACCAGATACTCAGCCGGTCTATAGAAAGCCATATAGGTTACCTCAAGTACATAAAGAGGAAATAAATAGGCAAATTTCTCAAATGTGTCAGGATGGAATAATTGAGAGTGCGCAGAGTGAGTGGTCTTCACCTTTGTTGCTTGTACCAAAGAAAAACGATACGAATGAGGGAAGAGCTAGGTTAGTATTGGACTACAGATTTTTGAACCCATATATATTAGATATCAAATTTCCGATTGCGAGTGTAGTCGATATTTTAGACTCCCTAGCAGGTGCACTTTATTTTTCACATCTAGATCTTAGCCAGGGCTATTATCAGGTCGAATTAGAGGAAGAAAGCAGAAAATACACAGCTTTCACTACAGATCGCGGTCAGTGGCAAATGCGAAGGTTACCAATGGGGTTAAAAATTAGCCCTAGTGCCTTTTCAAGGTTAATGACCATAGCGATGGCGGGCTTAAATTACGAAAAGTGCTTTGTTTATCTTGATGATCTTATAGTATTTGGCAGAAACCTTAATGAACACAATAAAAATCTAATAGATATTTTTTCTAGATTGCGAAAAGTAAACCTAAAATTAAATCCTGCTAAATGCGATTTTTTGAAAAAAGAAATTCTGTATCTGGGTCATATAATAAGTTCTGAAGGAATATCACCTGACCCTGATAAAATAAAAGCTTTAAAAGATTATCCTATTCCAAAAAAGGCAGATGAAGTTAAACGCTTCGTGGCTTTTGCCAATTATTATCGAAAATTTATACCACATTTTTCAGAAATTACAGTTCCTCTAAATAAATTATGTAAAAAATACGCTAGGTTTGAGTGGACGGACGAATGTGATAAAGCTTTTAATTGTCTTAAAAATTCGCTGATTAAGCATCCGGTGTTAGATTATCCCGATTTTTCGAATGAAAATGAATTTATTTTGCAAACAGATGCGTCTGCTTTTGCTATAGGAGCAGTGTTATCAAATAAAAATAATAAACCAGTGGCGTTCACTAGTCGTAGTTTAAATAAAGCAGAAATTAACTACCCTACTATACATAAAGAACTTTTAGCAATTTATTGGGCTGTAAAGCATTTTCGACCATATCTGTATGGCCGTCGTTTCAAAATTTTAACCGATCACAAACCATTAATTTATCTTTTTACGCAAAAAGACCCTGGTAGCAGATTGACAAAATTTCGTTTGTGTCTAGAAGAATATGACTTTTATATCGAATATATCAAAGGAAAAGATAATGTTACAGCCGATGCTTTATCGAGAATAATCTTGTCCTCAAACGAATTAAAAGATATGAATGAAGGTATGATTGCAGTTTTAACCAGAGCACAGAGTAAACGTAGAGACGGACAGGAAGACGAGTTAATTAAGAAAAGTACTGAAAATATTTGGCTTGATCACCCGAATATTGTGGAAATTCTTAAGCAACCCACTAACTGTATCGAATTAATTATAATACCATCCTTAAAAATTAAAAAATTGTCAAAAGATGTCACTCAACAAGTGGGAGACTTTTATTATATTCCATTACATTTTACCCTATACTTAGACCAAAAAGCTTTATCACCATTGGCGCGAGACGAAATGGTGAAAGATTTGGTAGAAATAAGTAAAAAGGCTGAAATTAAAGAATTAGTTATTAATAAAAATAATGATAATACAGAGTTTATTAAATTTATTGGTAGTAAAATAAAAAATTATACTAATTGGAGGGGCCCCCGTATAAATGTTGTAAAAGGTATTAAAAAAGTAATGGACAAAGATGAAAAAAGAGTAATCCTTAATGATTTTCATTTACTACCAACCAGTGGTCACGCTGGAATAAATAGAATGACAAATAATATTAAAAAGTATTATCTTTGGCCAGGTCTGGATAGTGATGTTCGAAATTTTGTAAAAAGGTGTGACATGTGTCAAAGACAAAAACATTCGAATCATTATACTAGAGAGCCAATGGTAATAACTACTACAGCTGAAACAGCTTTTCAAAAAATATATTTAGATATTGTTGGTCCACTTCCGGTAGACGTAAATGGATTTGTTTATATTTTAACACTTCAGTGTGAGTTAACAAAATATGTAGAGGCCTACCCTCTTAAAAACAAGGATTCCGTATTTGTGGCAAGATCTTTGGTGGATAACTTTATCTTAAGATATGGTATCCCTCAGGAAATTGCTTCAGATAGGGGTACCGAGTTTATTTCTCACACTATGGCAGAAACATGTAACTTGTTAGGTATAAAACAGATTCATTCTACGGCGTATCATCACGAGAGTATCGGGAGTTTAGAGGCCTCTCACAAAGTTCTAGGTGCTTATTTGAGAATTCAAACTCAAAACCATGATTCTGCATGGAGCACATGGCTTCCGTACTGGTGTTTTTCTTATAATACTGCAGTACATACGGAAACCAAATACTCTCCCTTTGAACTAGTTTTTGGGAAAAAATGCCAATTACCAAATAATTTAAATAATGAAGTTGATCCTATTTATAATTTTGATAACTACCCCATTGAATTAAAATATAGGTTACAAACAGCTCAAAATGATGCAAGAAATAACTTAATACTTTCTAAATCTAAAAGAAAAGAAAATTTTGATTTAAAAGTAAACCCCATTCAGTATAAAAAGGGCGATAGAGTTTTAATCAAAAACGAAACTGGTGATAAAATTACCAGCCCTTGCTTCCTGGGGCCATATTTAGTGGTAGAAGATGTTGCACCAAATGTAAAAATAATTAAAGATAAGAAACATATTTTAGTCAATAAAAATAGAACTAAGTTGTATAATAGCTAATTAAAATTAAGTTATAATAATAAGGGCTCCATATTACTATACTATTGCGTGTATTTTCTAATAACCTTTTTCTAAAATACCTATCTATTTTCTTTCCTACTTTCACTAAATGACGCTATTTTCCTTCTCTTATATCTGAGTTTTTATTTTTCTTTTCATATATTTAGATAAATAAGATAATAATAAAAAAAAAAAAAAAAAAAAAAAATGGTTTAAATAGTGTATTGTAACATTTGTCTCTAGTAATTGTATTTTATTTACGAATTTCAAATTTTGAAAATAAATTGAAATTCTTTTAATTGCCCGGGGAGGTGTAATATATAGAGAAAACACCCTATATAAAATGTATTGTATCAAATTCAACTTGTTGCAATAATGGGCAACCACGCAATAACCTGTTTTGCTATGTCAGCAGGTCAACCACCTTCCCGAGCGTATATGGCAATTTGATTGCATTTTAAAACAGATTGAAAAAATATACTTTGGGTAATGTTAAGGTGAACATGTAGTTTCATTTTGCTACCCTTTGTTTCAACCCTAAGTATTACACGACGTTCTTCAAATGGCCCCAAAGAAATGTATCCAAAACTGAGAGGTCGGGGCTATTGGGCGGCCAAGCATATGTTCCATTTCGCCCTATCCATTCGTTATGGCGCCGATTTAAAAATTGAACCACATCATGCACGGCATGAGGAGGCGCCCCATCATGTTGCCAAATTAAATTCTGATATTCTGCCAATGGTAAGTCTTCCAAAAAATTTTCAATTTCGTTTTCTAAAAACTCATAATATCTGTGCCCATTTAAAGTCCCGTTAAAAAATATTGGTCCCAAAATTTTATTGTTTTTTATCCCACACCAAACATGAATAGAATTCCTCCCTTGAAATTTAATAGTCTGGAACTTTTTTGGATTTTCAAAGGCCCAGTGGTGACTATTATGTCTGTTGAATACTCCCGATGTTGTGAAAGTAGCTTCGTCGGTCCACACAATATTTTTGAATAAATCAGGGTCTTCGTTTTCTTGCAGAATTACCATTTGAGAAACAAATTGGAAGCGAAGTTCTTTTTGTGCCGGTGTTAGGTGCTGAAGTGGAAGGATACGAAAAGGCCTAAATTTATGAATTTTCAGAGTCCTGTGAACAGTCCCTCGGGTAACTCTTCTGCGCCTTACACCGCCACCGTACTGAACTTCCCGAACTGCATCCGAAATAGATTTGGTTGGATTAACTTGAAAATAATTTATAACGGCCTGGTCTCGATTTCTTCTTCTTTGTATATTTCTTTTTCTATTCAAATAGGTTTTTTTATCTTTAGAATTATATTGATGGATATATTGCTATGAAAATTTGCAATTAATCTTCTTCTTGCTTCTCTTGCATTTTCTTGGCACTTGTAAAATAGCATAACAATCTGTAGTCTCTCGTCCAAAGAGTATTTCATTTCGATCAGAGTCAAATATATATTTTTTAGGTGAAGACTTCGACAATAATTAAAATAATGTCAATTTTTATTGACAAAGCATTCAAACGTCATTTTACCTTGATCACCTATACCAACCTATCGTATATTTTAAACAGGTGAAGCTAAAATTTTAATTTGTAAAACATTAAAATGTAATATAAACAGCTATCGCAAAATCAAATCTTTTAATCAGAACGGACATAAAAAAATCACTCTTTCCAAAAATCGTATAAAAAACGATACATTCCATTTAAAAAACACCTGATGCATAGCGTAACTCTTTTGTTTCTGGTTCAAATATTTTTTCGATGATATTTTTGGATTCTACAAGAAAAATTACATCGATTGGCTATTTTGAATTTTTCCAAAATACAAGGAAGGTCGAAAATAGGTCCCTGTTCAGTCCTCGCTGGAACACCCTGTACATCTCTACTGAAAAATATTCAACATTTAAGTGTATTTTTAATTAACCATATTTCTAAGTTATGGCTTAAAGTATATATCTTTTTATTCTTCCTGTATCAAAAAAGTTTTCAACTTGGTGATGTGGTACAGTAAAACTTTACGAAAAAATGGCAGTCATATTAAATTTTGGTTTATTTACAAGCTTACGTAACTTTTAGTTTTTCCCGGTACCATTTCAACTCTGCTTAGGGCTTCAGAAAGTAGAAGGACTGGCCTATCAGGAAAAAAAGACTTTGTTAAAATCGGTTGAATAATAACATAAATATCTGTATTTGAAATTAATCTCTAACACTGGAACCTGGGATGGAAGACAGATCAAAATACAAAAGTTCTAACCACACTACACTACAACTTGTTACGTTCTGGACGCGCGTTTCACTAACACACTTAGCATCAGCAGCAGATGATAAAAACTGGAGTTTATATCATCTGCTGATGATGCTAACTTGATTAGCGAAACGTTCGTCCAGAACGTAACAAGTTGTGGTATAGTGTGGTTAGAACTCTTGTATTTTGATTTGAAATTAATGTTTAGAATCAGTGATGCATTATATGTGTTGACTCCTAGATATATGCATCTCCAAGCAAAGTCGTTTTGCTAAAATAGAGACACACAAAAAAAATACAATAATAAAGTGTTTCGATTTATATTAGCATACTTCAAATATTAATAAAATAAAATTATTAAAATATCGTTGTTGATTTGCAACTAATGTGCACCAAGTGTCAGCTTCAACAATAAACATGGTATGTATAATTTGTTAATCAGGAACTGAAAAACTATATATATAAATATATATCTAAAAATAAGTAGTCATGGTTTTCCGTGTCAAAATAAAATCACTTTTCTACGATTCGCCTTCGATTGCTCGAGACATCTTCAAGGATCATTACTTCACGAGATCGGAACACCCAGTCGAGGGCGAAACGTCGGAACTGTTGGGACGATCTAAACCCAAGGACCATTATTTATTTCTTAATTGACCAAAGCGGTATGCATATTTTTTATGTTGTTATAAGTTTGGTAATTTATTAGATGTAAGTAGACTTACAAAAAGGGCGGCATCTCAAAGCAAACTCGTTATGTTAAAATAGAGAGACAAAAAAACACTATAATAATATATTTGATTTTTATGAGCCTACTTCAAATATTAATAAAATAACATTTTATTAAAATATGGTTGTTAGAAATTTGCAACTTTTGCAAGAATTTGCTGATCATCCAGACATTATAACATGAACTGCTATAACACTAGACATATAAATAAATATCTAAGAAGTTGTGTAATGCCTGAATATTTAGGAAAGTTTGAAAATATATTATAATCACCTTCATTCTGTAACAATTTCCATCCTTGCCTCCTAGGGCAATAGAACAGTTTTTTTTACATTTAACACGAAAAACGTATAGAGCTACATACACAAAAGGCAGCTATTTATCACTGCTGCAGCAGGAAGCTTATGGAAATTTTAACGTGAGCTAAGCCAGAGAATAACAAAAATAACAGATAGTAGGTAAAATATGTTTTAGTCAGATACATATCATAATAAATTGAATTAGATTTTAACCGCGTGCTACGTATTTTGTTGGAGATAATAAAACTTTAACAGAGGGAAAGCATTGGCTCTGAAATTAATAGTGTCCCAGTTTTTTTTAATAAAAGCCATCTTTTTTGTGTAAGTAATGTAATATTTTAGATTATATTATGAGGATTTACTAATTAAATAATATGAACAGAAAAATATATGCATTATCCCTCAATGTGCATTGAGATTACAAATTTAAGTCCTACAATGGGACGTACTACTATGGACTTTTAAGGGAGTAAATGAATCAAATTATTGAATTGTTAACTGCGAATACAGAATAGAACAGAATATCTTTTGAAGTTTTGGATTTATAATAAAGAGACAGTCTCTCGGAAAGAAAATAAGTAAACTTAAGTGTTTTTGATATTGAAATATCTTTTGTGTAAATATATATCTGGGAAAGAGAAGAAAAGCTTTGCAAAAATAACTAGGAAAACTAATAGAAAGACGAAATTTAAATGGAAAATATAAGTTTATTTTAAAATGAATATAACTGAAACATTACCACACCGATAATCCGGTATAACTCCATAATGAAAGAACTGTGCTTTGAGTTGAAATGTTAAAATTGGCAACATTGATATATAGTATTAATATAACTCATTTCATTTCAAGTAAATAAATTAATGAAAATAGGAAAAAGTCCCAAATGTAATATTTATAAGCCAAATTACTGGAAATATATAGCCTCAAATAAAAAACAGATGTACGAGTAGAACCATATTTTTGTATATTTTTAAAGTTGAAATAAGTTTGGTAATTTATTAAATGCGGCTAGACTTACAAAAAGGGACTTGTATGTTAATATACCATTACTAATATTGCTCTAAAAATTTACATTCAGCCTTCAAAATTTAAATGATTCCTGCATAGCCTAGCATGAACCGATTGTGTTCAATATGAGTTCTTTTAAATATCAATATTTTTTTGTTTATTTGCCTATCGCCAAAATTAGTGGCAGTTTATTTGAAAAATTAAAAAATCAATTTTTTATGCCTCAGTCTTAACGGGGAGAACTTTCTTCTCTTAAGTGCCCGATGCAACTTGAAGAGAAATACGATTTGCTACTTTGATGGGACGCTGACTTGTGTGGGATTGTAAATTGTCTATTCCTTATTTTAAGATATTAACTTTGCTTCTGATATTTAAAGTAACCATGTAAATCGTATTTCAGCACTTCTTGTCACGAAAATACTGTCCTGCATCATTCAGTATTTGTTTACAAAAAATTTTAAGAAGGCTTTATAAAACATTTTATGACTATTATGTTAATATTAAAACCAAAATGTTTTAAGATAGCTGTTAGGAGCAAACTGTTTAATAATTTTAATGGTAACAATAGGGCTTTCACATAAAATTTATTTAATATAAATGCTCAACAATCTTGTGGTTTAGTTTTATGTGCGTGAGCATTAAAACTCTCGCATTGGATCAATGGCTCTTGTAGTGTTTTTGACTCATATTAAGACACCCATAAAGTTACCGACTCAAAACTGCGATACAGTTATCATGAATCCGTTTAATTCATTTAAAAAATGATTATTTGGTAGTTAAATAAGAGTTAAAAATAATCTGTACTATAAGCTGCGTGTGCACTGACATTTTTATTTCCTAGTATTTATGGTGCAAGGGCCTTTCAATTCTTATTAGATTATAATTTCTGGAGAATGTAAAATGATACCTAGGGTGTGTAGATGGTCTTGTGAAAAGAGGAAGACACTTGCTCTTGGTTTGGCTTATTAAATGCAGACCAGTTTAATCTTGTGGATAATTTCTGTTTTTTTTTTATACGTGAGCAACCATCCCCTTGGAATTTGAACATTTGATATCGGCGCCCAACGAGACCCAGTTCTCGTTACCCCACCTATTAGATTTACGACTATTAGTTTTAAGAATTAGTCATTTAAGTGCTATACTATTAGGATATTTATTTTATTAGGAAACATGTCTTCCCATTCTCTATTTCTAAGAACTTGGTAGAATGTTTCTGAAGAACAATCGATTTTGATATCCTGTCGAGAACGTATTGATTGTTGTTGGGATAATTTTTGTAATTTAAATTAAAATAAACTAATTGTAAAAAGTTCTTTACTTCAATTTGCAAATATAATTAATACATTTTTATTTTACATTTGTTGTTAGTATCTATCAAATTAGTGCATAAGTTAACCTTTTATTGAAGGTTGAACATCTACTACTCTAAATATTAACATGAATACCTAAAGTAACTAATACATTATTGACCGTTCCCCGTAGATGTATTCATTGCGATAAAATAAGGCGCGGCCTCGTACACCTCGCATCAAGCCGTTAGCTGCAGGTGTTCGTTGTGATTTACGACCGCTCGCAAAAAAGCCGGCTTTTGGGAGCATAACAAAGGAGTGAAAGAACTGTTTCTTTCTTAAACCGTGGTAATGTGTTCGATTTATATGAGCATAATTTAAATATAAATAAAGTAATATAATTTTATTAAAATGTGGTTGTTAGTGATTTCCAGCTAATTTGCGCTAAGTGTAGAATTTGCTGATCATCTAGGCACCATAACAGGAAATATATATATATATATATATATATATATATATATATATATATATATATATATATATATATATAAAAATAAGAAGTCATGATTCTCCGTGTTCTAATGAAATATCTTTCCTACGTTTTGTCTTCGATTGCTCGAGACATCTTCAATTTCTTACATCACGAGATCGGAACACCGAATCGAATACGAAATGTAGGAAATTTTGTGACGCTCAGATTTATATTATTTATATCTTAATGAACCAAAACCGTATGTATAATTTTTTAAGTTGAAATAAGTTTGGTAATTTATTAAATGTAAGTAGACTTACAAAAAGGAGGCATCCCAAAGCAAATCGTTATGTTACAATAGACAGACAGAAAAAAAACACGAAGGTAATATATTTGATTTATATGAGCGTCCTTCAGATATTAAAAAAATAACCTAATGTCATTAAAATATAGTTGTTAGAGATTTGCAACTAATGTGCACTAACTTAGAGCTTCAACAATATACACAGTGTCTATAATTTGCTAATCATCCAGGCAACATAACAGGAACTGCTATGAGACTAGACATATAAATATATATCTAAGAAGTCGTGGTTTTCGCTTTTCGATTGCGCGAGGGATCTTCAGGGATCTTTATTCCACCAGCGAAATTTGTGTATTTAAGATTGTACGTATGTTTGACCGCCGAAGTAATCGTCCTATTCTGCCTGTATCATCGTTCTTTCGCGGAGTTGGGTTATTGCATCTTTAACTGCACGCCTAATATCTTCAGTGCAATAGCCATTCCCTCTCAAAGTTTCGATTATTTTCGATGTTTCCGATGTTAGAATCTTGATCAGAAATCAAAATGGCTCTAAATACTAGTGGCTTAATAACCGATTTTTTTGTGCTGGATGGTGGTGGACATTTGCATTTAAATATGCGGAATGCATGTCCTAATGTACAATTTTAGTTCCTTTGAACAAATATATCTAAAAAGGAAATCGTTCCATTAGATTCAATTTCCATTGTGAATTTAATATTATGATGTTTTTGATGAGGGCCATCCAGAAATATAAGGAGATTGTCCTGTCCATGAGGTCAGACAACAAAAGAATCATCGACATATCTGAACCAGAGTTTTAGTTTTAGTGGAGTGGATGTTTAAACAATATCTTCAAAGTTCTCCATTAAGATATTTGCTACCAAAGGTGATAGAGGAGATCCTATAGCTGCCCTTGAAGTTTGTTCATGAAAAGTTCCTTAAAAAAATTATATAAGTAGATGTAGGACAAGCTTCCACTAGGTCTTTTAAGTTATCAAGATTACTGTGTTCCATTATGTCAGATATAATAGAAATAGACTCGTTTTTAGATTATTTGTGTATAGTGATTTCACATCGAAACTGGCCAAAATATCTTGGGGATCCAACTAGATTGCTCAAAGTTTTTCCACGAACTGTGCAGAGTTTTTTTATAAAAGAATGTGTTTTTCCAGTAAATGGATTAAGAAAATTTACTAATTACTTAGGTATTTAACAAATTTATACGTGGGCGAGCATTGCAGCTGCTAGGCATTAAGGATTTCTTCTCCGCTGGAGGTAGGTTCGATGAGATTATGAGATTGGGGATGCGCCTTTCTGTTCTACTTGTAGGGTCTGACTACATATCTTTAATATCTTTATAAGTATTGTCCAAAAGTTGAGTTACCTTTTCCAAGTATTTTGTTCTGTCCATGAGGACTTTGGCATTGCCTTTATCTACTGGAAGGATCAGGATGCCTACGTTTCCATTTTAGGTCTTCATCGCTGTTTTTTCGACTGCGGAGAAATTTGACTTAGTTGCTTTTGAATTGTTAATGATCTTCGCTGTCTCATACCTGACTTCATCTGCTTACTCCACTGGTAATCTTCTGATTGTGGATTTAATAGAGGATGCTACGGGAATACTTCTCGGTGCTATTGTGACATTTGTGTATGTCAGAGAAACAAGACACTCAATATCCACTAGATCAGACCGAATTAAAAAAAAACACATTGTTCAATCTGCTGTAGCTGAATATCACTAGACCACCATATTATGAATGTAAAAGAAACCTAGGTTCTAGAGTTGGTTTTAGGATTTTATAACCAAAAATTTAGGGAAACGTTTGAACTTTTTAAACGTACAAAAAACTTCAATAGAGATACTTATGGTCTACATCACATTTGGAAAAGGATCTTAATATGGGGTCATGATTCGGCGAGCACAAGTCGAGTATAAACGCCCGCCTGAATCTCTTCAGTGTTGAAATGTCGTATACTAAAGGTCTTTGAAGATGCCTCGATCGATCGAAGGCGAAACATCGAATATTAACTCCGATTTGACCCGGTAATCCCAAGAACCATGGTTTCCTAATTGACCATAGCCATGAAAGTTTCCGTTTTATAATAATTAAAATAAATATATATGGTTATGATAAAAACAAGAAAAAACATTCACAAATATATTGGTAAAAGTTTAGGAATATAAGCCTTAATTAAAAGTTAGACATATAAAAACAACATTTTTGTAACCAATACGTGTGTTAATTTTATATACGGTAAAAACATGATAAATGCTTTTAACAAAAAGGTTCATTTTTTCCTTTTTTTAATATCATTAAACATTTTTTATACTGAAAATAAAATTAAGATACTCTTGAGATATCCTTTGTCGACTTTAACTAAAAACTTGTTGGCTATAAAAAGTATGTTCTTATTTGTCCAACTTTTAATTAAGGTTGTATATTGTATAGGTGTTTCCTAAACTTTCCTGTTCCTTCTTTCATTAAATTTAATAATTGATTTTGCAAAACTTCCCTTAACTTTACCGAATATTAGTTTACAAGAGATTTTAATATTAAAAACTCTTAATTTTAGTTATTTTCACATCACAACGCCCATGTTAGTTTTGCTATACCCATTTATTCTAAATCCAAATATTTAATAGTTCTTTTTAAGCTGCAGTTGCTCTTTAAACATTTGTAGAATACTGATTTCGTATTCGTCATAGTTTATTTATTGTTTAATACCAAATTTTTAATTTATTTATTTTTAAGCCATGTATATGGAAAAATTCATCGATATACTTACTCGTTATCACGTACTATAAAATAATGTTATTTTACTGTACAGGGTATCCCATTTTGTTCCGGTTTTCGCGACAATGTGCTACTTTTTTTGTGAAATTAAAGAGCGTTTTTAAAAATGTTGCCTTTCAGGAAGCCCTCGCATCCCAGTGATCTGATAGCTTATCAGAAAGGCCAAAACTGTTCTTTATATGACTTTTTCCGTGGAATTCAGTGCCAGTGTGTTCAGAATAAGTATACGTCGTCAGGTCAAAAAGTTATCGGACTCTACTTTATTATTTTTGAATAGAACACCTTGTATATTATTCTTTATATTTATTAGGAAAAATGTGTAATTGTCAAAAATATATAATGTATATAGTTATTTTTAACAACAAGCTTAAAATTCTAAACTTTTCTTTTCTGTTCCATTTATTACGTATTTTATATGGCTAATTTGTTTGGAACAAAAAGCGAAATGTGAAAAACTTTGCGGTTTTGTTGTTATCTTTTTATATATATATATATATATATATATATATATATATATATATATATATTATATATTAAATATAAATGTATGTATAAATACATATTGACTATAAATGAAATTGGATAACCATGTTTAATAGTAGACTTACAAAGTGATACAAAGAAAGTTAAATGTTCTAGCAAGTCGACTATCAAACTTAAGCCTCAAGCCATACCGAATCGAACGGCTGACTATCGATTAAGCCATCCAGTCATTTGGCAAATTTAATTGCCCGAGTCCCTTTTCCGTAATAAATTGACTTTTTTGCGATATTATGTTTTGTTCCCCAGTCGCGGTTCCAGTAATTGGGGACATTGTAATTAATTTCCCTGGTTTATGTAACTACTTGTTGCTCTTTATATTCGCGATGCGACTTGTATTGGGCATTTTGTAATTTTCCAATATTCCAGGTTGGAAAATGAGATATATAAATGCATATGTGTACGATTCTACCGTACAAATAATTTTTGAACACTCTTGATAGGTTTAAAAAAAAACTATTTTAAATAATTTCGACGCAGCACATTTCTCATGATAAAATACTTAAATTTAAAATATCTGGGTTAATGAAACCAAAGGAGTTTGTAAAACAGTAAAATTGATTGTAGGGTAGGAACACCGGTTGTTGCCATATTAAACTATTAGTAGATTAAGCAAAATTGTCCTATTCCTGTAATAAATATTTTTTACTGGGCAAAACTTTACGTAGTGGTTTCTTACCTTTAAGTATTTATATTCTTATTGAGGATGTAAACTTACTTAATATATATTATTATTTATTTTTTATTAGAAGACACTTTTCACCATTTGTGGCCACATTTACCACAGGGATTAAGAACGACAAAACGGTAGGTACTTGGTGGGAAAACTAGAACTTAATTCAATTAAGCTTTTGGGCTTCCTCCTCATTATCAAATTAACGGTTAACTTTACAACATCAAAATGGCATACGTACCTAACACCATGTGACATCTCTTATAATTAAAGGCTAAGATTTATATATATATATATATATATATATATATATATATATATATATATATATATATATATATATATATATATATATATATATATATATGTTGATTTTTACTCCTTCACGGATGGAAAAATACAATGTATTTTCATTCCTGGTGTACATCCGTTCACTACTGTCGTTCTGAAAAGAACAGTTTTGCTGACGTTTCGCCAAAATCACATTTGGCATTTTCAAAGCTTTCTTTCTCGCGTCCGAATAGAGACTGAAGTGTTGGTGACTGCGACACTTCCTTTTATACCCCCACTAGGGGCCGAAGGTTATATCTGCGCAGGCGTTGGTCGTTATTTATGTTTTCCGGATGGTGCTGTTGTTGTTGCGCTAATTGCGCTTGAGTTTTTACGATTTTAGATTTGTCGATTATTGTCTTCCATACTGTTGGTAGTTTTAATGATTCGTCCCTTTTATTTAATTCACCTTGTTTTTCAATTTCTATGGCTTCTCGGATTATTCTGGTCTTATAATATTGGCAATCTCCCTACACCCATCGAAATTTATTTTATGGCCGGTTTCCTGATGATGTAGGAATAAAGCTGAGGTTGTTTGTATATTTCTGATGCTGAGTTTATGCTCTTCCAGTCTTGCTGATATTCGCCTGTTAGTTTGCCCAACGTACAACTTTTCACAGTCCTGGCACGGAATGCTGTACACTCCGTGGTTTTCCAGTTTGATTTTATCTTTTGGGTTTCCGAGTAGTTTACCTATAGTTGTTTGTGACTTGTGTATTGTTTGTATGTTGTGTTTCCTCAGAATTCTTCCGATTCTGTCTGTTGTGCCTTTTACATATGGTAAGACTACTCGTTGCTTTCCTGGCTCATTTTTTGTTGTTTGTTGTTCGGGAAACCTGTGCATTAATAGCTTTCTCTATGGTGCGATTTGTGTAGCCATTTTTCTTTAAAGCACTAGATACTACCTTAAGTTCGTTTTGTCTCGTCTGTGTTTCAGTTAGTCGCACGGATCTAGATATTAGAGTATTTGCCAGAGCTTGAATTTGTGCTGGGTGATGATGTGATTTTGCATTTAAATATCTGTCTGTATGTGTTGGTTTTCTATACACGGTGTATTCGAAATGTCCGTTATGTAGTTTTGTGACCAAAACATCTAAAAATGGTAGTTTGTTGTTTTCCTCTAGCTCTAGAGTAAATTGTATTCTGGGGTGGATTGAATTTACGTGAGTCAGAAATTTTTCGAGCTCTGCATGACCATGTTGCCATATAATAAATATGTCATCCACATAACGAATCCATAATTTGGGTTTTAAACTTGCTTTCTCAAGAGCTTCTTTCTCGAAGTATATTATAAATAAATTCGCGACTACTGGTGATAGCGAGGACCCCATTGGAGCACCATCCATTTGTTTATACATTTGCCCGTTGAAAGAAAAATAAGTATTTTTGAGGCAATGCTCCGAGAGTTCTATTATATGTGCCTGGAAATCCTCGTTCATAGCAATCTTGTCCAATGCTTCGTCGATTGGAATACTGGGATATAACGATTTGACATCTAGGCTTGCTATGATATCGTTTTTTTCAAAGACGATATCTCGTATAATTCCAGTGAAATGCTCCGAGTTTTTACAAATGAATCAGCTTTTTCTACAGTTGGTTGCATGATTTCAGGAATGTATTTCTCCAGTTTTTGTAGCGGCGAATTAACAGCACTAACAATAGATTTGATAGGCGCCCCTGGTTTGTGTCGCGTCCCTTGGAACAGGCCTATAACAATTGTCTTGTAGGATATCCTGCATTTTTTGTACGTAATCTTGAGTATTCATAACCACAGTTGCGTTTTCTTTATCTGCTGGAAGGATTGTGATGTCTTTATTTTTTCGAAGGTTTATTAGGCCCCTTTGTTCAGTGGCATTTAGGTTTTGTTTTGGTGTTTTGCTTGTTCTTAAAATTCTTGCCACCTCTTGTCGAATCTCCTCTGCTTTTGTTTCTTCAGAAGAGTCAAGGACAGCTTCCACTCCAGCTATTATTTCTTCTTTCGGGATTTCCTTAGGAGATATCGCAAAATTAAAACCCTTACTCAGTACGGATTTTTCACTTTCTGAGAGACTGTAGGATGATATATTATGCACTAATTTATCGACGTCTACTGATGATTTTTCTAAAATGATCTAAAATCGCAAAAACTCAAGCGCAATTAGCGCAACAACAACAGCACCATCCGGAAAAGATAAATAACGACCAACGCCTGCGCAGATATAACCTTCGGCCCCGAGTGGGGGTATAAAAGGAAGCGTCGCAGTTACCAACACTTCACCCTCTATTCGGACGCGAGAAAGAAAGCTTTGAAAATGCCAAATGTGATTTTGGCGAAACGTCAGCAAAACTGTTCTTTTCAGAACGACAGTAGTGAACGGATGTACACCCGGAATGAAAATACATTATATATATATATACAGGGTGGCCCAACGAAAAGGTCCCACCCTTATTTATGACTTTCCTGGTATATTTTGGGAAAAACGCTTGGACACGTCAATTTTGATTTTTAGGGGGACGTCTTTTCATGTATGATTGTATAATACAGGGTGTTCCAAAAATAAGATATCGCATTACACTTGACATTTTTAAATGGAAACCCCCAATTTTTTTTCTATTTTTGGATTCTCCAGGAAGTTTTTAGTAACTTTTGTATAATAGAGTTTATACCTATCTTCAACCATTTTGAAGTTTTTTTAATTTTTTTTATAAAATTCGCCTCATTTAATTTAGTACTGATAATACGGAAAAAAATAATAATCACCGATACCAGCAAGAAATTTAGCATCCGTCAATGTCATCGTAAATCATAGAACAACTTTATCTTTGATTTGAAATCGTTAAGTTGCCTAGTTCTATTATAATATTTTGCAATGATTTATTCAATTCAAGAAAGGGTCGAAATAACGAAACTGTATTATCAAAACGGAAGCATTGCAAGAGCTACCGCCCGGTTGTTTAATGCGTTACATCCAGACAAAAATATTAACCATAAGTATGTGGCTAAATTAATAAGAAAATTTGAAGCAACTGGATCTGTATCTAATATTCGCCGGAATCAGGAAAATCGTCCAAGTAGAAATGAAGCCAGAGAAATAGCAGTTTTGGGACACGTGGCTCTTGACAACACCCAAAGTACTCGTGGTCTGGCTACTTCTTCAGGATTTACACGCTCAACAGTGCAAAGAATTTTGAAATCCTATAAATTTCACCCGTACAAAACTAAACTTGTCCATGAGCTTAATGAAGACGATTATGATAGAAGGTTGGAGTTTTGCGAATTAATGACACAACGTTTGAACAATAACCCAAATTTGTTATTTAACATTTGTTTTTCGGATGAATGTACCTTCTATTTACATGGTGCTGTAAATAGACATAATTGTCGATATTGGAGCGACTCGAATCCACATTTGTTTCGAGAGGTACATTCGCAATACCCACAAAAAATTAATGTCTGGGCCGGCATTTTCGGAAATCATATTGTAGGACCTTTCTTTATTCCTGGAAACTTGACGGGGGAGTTGTACTTGGACATGTTGGAAAATACAATAGAGCCACGAATAACCGAAATAATAGAAAATGAGGTTAATTATAATGAAAATTTTCTTCATTTCCAACAAGATGGTGCACCACCGCACTATGTAGCTCCAGTACGACAGTTTTTGGACACCCATTTCCCAAATCAGTGGATCGGACGGCGCGGCCCCATTGAGTGGCCACCAAGGTCTCCGGACTTGAGTCCTTTAGATTACTTTCTTTGGGGACATATAAAAAGTAAGGTTTTTAGTACGAAGCCAGACTCCATCCAAGGTCTTCGGGAGCGGATCACGGCGGAATGCAGACAAATAACTCCAGAAATGTGTGAAAATGTTAGGAATAGATTTGAGCAAAATATTTATTATTGCATGGAGGTAAACGGACACCACTTTCAACATTTATTACCACATTGACTTTTTGACACATTGTAGCTAAGTAACTAATTTTTGTTTAAATTTTAATGTGAATGTAAAACTGTAAATGGTTTAGTGTTCCTGATTCCGGCGAATATTAGATACAGATCTAGTTGCTTCAAATTTTCTTATTAATTTAGCCACATACTTATGGTTAATATTTTTGACTGAATGTAACGTATTAAACAACCGGGCAGTAGCCCTTGCAATGTTTCCGTTTTGATAATAAAGTTTCGTTATTTTGACCCTTTCTTGAATTTAATTTATCAATACTTGATATTATTCAATTATTAAAATAACTTCAAAATGGTTGAAGATAGGTATAAACTCTATTATACAAAAGTTACTAAAAACTTCCTGGAGAATCCAAAAATAGAAAAAAAATTGGGGGTTTCCATTTAAAAATGTCAAGTGTAATGCGATATCTTATTTTTGGAACACCCTGTATTATACAATCATACATGAAAAGACGTCCCCCTAAAAATCAAAATTGACGTGTCCAAGCGTTTTTCCCAAAATATACCAGGAAAGTCATAAATAAGGGTGGGACCTTTTCGTTGGGCCACCCTGTATATATATATATATTTTTTTTTTTTTCTAAAAGTTTCTTGTTTTCCTTTGAAAAATTGTGTAGTACTTTTTCATTAATAATATATTAATTAAAAAATATTTACAAAATTAGAAGCATGCCTTAAACACATACAAAATTAACACATTGTTCCAAAGGATCATTTTATTAAAGCGTATTTAATTTTTGTATGGAATTCCTTCAAGCCTGTCAATTCCGGCACATGATTTAATTTTTTAGAGTAAGAATAAAAATACAGATCATTATTTACATATTTAGCCACTGCCAAGATTACATCACAGTATAATGTCGATCGTACCACGATGCCAAGCATGCTCAGATAGTCCAATGTTTATACGAATTTATACTATGGTGGATATGATTAACCACGATGCCACAAAATTATCATACAGGCAATATATAGTAATGTTTCTCCAATATTAGTTTCTAAGTAGTTTAAAGAAATAACAAAGCCTCATATCAGATTACAACAGTAATAAAAGTTTTAATTAGATATGACAACCCCGATCGACTACTCTACGTATTACTCATATTAGACCATCCCACTTTCATTGATCCGGGATTCTTAGGTCTTCAGTGGAATGTTACAGGGTCACGTGACTGGATTTGTAGCCGTCGAAGCTGTAATACCATAAAAATCAGTTAACGTAAAATTGAAAAAGTTAAATTGACGTAGCTGCTTATTGAACTCATGGACTTCGTGGCATAGTGGTTGCATAGTTCAGCTAGATATTTAGACGTACTGAGTTTGAATCCAAACGAAGACAGATAACCTTTTTCAATTTTAATGAATTTGGTCTGAATTGCTGATTAAATCATTATGAGAAATTTATAATATTAAAACATAGATAATGACAAGCAACTACATATAATAATAATTCAGACTCTCCAAAAAAAAATATGAACTTGAACCAAACCAATTGAAAAACGTATGTCCAACATTATTCTTTTGTAATTTTTAAATGAACATATAATGATTATTCGTGTCCCATTAAAGGTCTAATGAAGTTCAACGAATAATTTCTCAGTATTCAGAAGGAGATACCTGAAAAATTTTAAATTATTTTATGGCTGTTTTATTCAATCAATTTTATTGGTAAATTATTTTGTTGTGGATACTTTACTTAAGAACTATTTTCTTCTCTAGTCTTTATATGAAAGCTGTTTCATCTTAATCTGGGTTACCTAAATAAACATGCTCCGTTCTAAATGAAAAAGATTCGCGAAAAACCCTTTACCCCATGGATAACCAATAATATTAGGTCATTGATTAAGTTAAGGAATAATGCCCATTGCAGATACTTGAAATCTAAAAAAGAAACTCATCCACAATATTATAGACAATTAAGAAACTAAACTAAGCACGTAATTACTCGAGAAAGAATAACCTATTTAAATCAATTGTTATTAAAAAAGGGTAAATAGTTTTGGTCAACAGCAGATAAATTAAACCTTACTAGAATTAAGAAAAAAGCACTGAACTACCAAAACACTTGCTTGATGATTTTTTTCAGTCTGTAAATAATTTAGCAAACACTTTTATGGAAAAAAGATATAATTAAACCCACCTTCAAAATTTTTGGTCTGGTAGAATTTAAACATCTTAGAGCCATTATAAGTATCCTACCAGCAGTGTCTAAAATAATCGAATAGTACATCTTTTCTCATCTGTGAGCATTTTTCGAAGAACATAAAATAATACCTTCATTCCAAACCAGTTTTCGGAAAAGTTATAGCACTATTACCAGTTTAGTCAATATCGTGAACAGACTTCATCTATATGAAGAAGAAAAAAACTGTACATGCATGGGGTTTCTAGATTTCAGTAAGGGCTTTGAGATTTTAAACCACAAAATACTACTGGTCAAAGTATACTATTACGGATTGTCGGGGAAAATGCGATAAAATTTTTAACTAGCTGTTTACATAACCACCAGAGTAAAGTAGTTAGTCTATAAGGAATCTGAAAGGATCGTCTCCCAGTTCTTCGGTGCTGCAAAACCTACAAATACCCATCGGCAATAATGCAATCCTAATTGTTAGTCAAGCTAAAAATCTAGGCATAACTTTCGATGAGGCTTACAATTTAAAATAGTTTCTAACATCTAAATAAAAGACCTTTTGTAGGAGAGCTTAATTATTTCATTGTTTGACTAAAGTGATATTGTATATGGAGATTTTTTAACAGTACGTACGAAAAAAATAATTCAAAAAACACAAAATTCTTGTGTGAGGTTTTCATATGAGGTTCCTTATAGAAATCATATAACTCAGAATATATAAGCAAAATTTTTTCCATTTTTCCTCACACCCCTGAAACTAGAAATATTCAAACCTTTGTCATCCCTTTACATAGAACAACGGCCATTCAACGATCTTTTACATTCATTGCCATCAATATGTGGAATGGCTTACCCACCAGCATAAAGAAGCTTTCTACAGAAAGATTTTCTAAAAAGGCAAAAAATAAATTATTAACAAAGAACACTAACTCGTAAGGCTACTATAATTATCTGTATAAATTGCTGATTTAAAAAATATATGTAAAAATAAAATAAAAAAAGAACTACTATTGAGTTGTCCGACAGAACGCGCCTGGTATGGATTTCCTCCCCTTCACCCCTGACCCACACCACCGTATTTTCTAGCTACTTCCTGTTACCCCCACTGCTTTACCTAATTACCGTATACTTTTTTACCCTTTTAATAAGGAATCAAAATTTTGTTTGTACACGGATATAATATTTGAGACATTTAAAGTTTTTACAAATGTTTACTATAAGGAATGAAAATAGTGACATACTAATTTCAATGTTATTAAATTCACTTGCACTTTTGTCATGTAGGTTTATTTTGATTAAAAAATAATTATATTTACACATTGTATACCTTGTGACAAATAAACTATTTTTGATTTTTTTTTAAATTTAATCTCTTATTGGGGGCCATTCACGTAAGCATGCCAAAACATTAAACTAAATCTTCTAAATTAGCATGAACACGCTCTACAAAAACGGATACAATTCTGTTGTAATGGCAAATCTAGATATGTTATTTAAAAAACAGTAATTTTTACATTAAGTAAACTAACAACACATCATCCCAACTAAGTAATCAATGTTGTAATGTTGTAATGTTTAAGTATTTAATTAAAATCAATAAAAGTCAAGAGACACTCTTTGTAATCTATATATCATCTGCTTAGTGAGGAATATCAAATCCAGAAGAAACTTTCGCAAATATGTGTAATAAATTGCTCGATTTAAAGTCAATCTTGATACAGTTTTAGCCGGAAAGCGCTGAGATAGGGACTACGTCTAACAGTTCGGTTGATTAATTTTACAGCCCGCCCTGTCGATTCTGACTGATATATAAACTTGGAGATTGTGAAGCTAATCTGCAGTTAATTTAGGATGTTTGCTTACATACAGAATGTTGGCATAACGATAATAGGGTTTCTGGTTCTCTTTGAGGAGGAATATTTTTAATGATTTATGTATTATGTATGTCTGTACGTCTGTATGGATAAATGTATGTATGTACATATACGTACGTATGTATGTATGTATGTATGTATGTATATATGTATGTATGTAAGTATGTATGTGTATATATGCTGTAGAACAACATTCCCAGATAGTTCTAGTACAGAAAACAGTCCGCTAAGGTATAACGGGCTTCCTCAGTAATAAAAAATGTGCGAAAATACGAGACTATAGACACATTTCTTTAATTACTACCGCCATATATGTTAATTGTAATTCGTTAGGAGGGATGTTAATGGCAAAGGCGTGTTTCTGACTAACATCCCTCCACATTCCTACTCGAAATTGATTTTTCTTGATATTCATTTTGTATATCTTCTCTACCGCCATTGCTATATTTAATTAGGCCGCCATTTTGCTTCACCATAATGGCTCCTTACCAGAATTTGACCAGTTTATAACTATAAAGAAGAATATTTTATGAAATTTTGATCGGAATCGGTTAACTTTTTCGATAGCTCTGTTATCGTGTGTCATAGCGATTTTTTTGTGACATAATCTATATTAAAATCGGAAATATATCTCAAAAGCCCAAACCGATAAAATTGGCACGGTTTTAATTTGCTTGTGCTGTTGCCATTCACTATCCAAAATCCTCTTTAAATCTAAAATAAAATACTAATCAAGCCGTTATAAAAATTGGAAGAAAAAGCCCAAAACCGATTGAATATAATGGTAAAATATCCTAGAATATATATTATATGAACAATATAATTAACCCTCTGTCCCAGACCATTTTTCTGGGTCCCCTGCCCCCCCTTCAGGCAATTTTTCTGGTTTTCTGGGTCCAGAAAAATCGTCGTCGTGGTAATCGTGAAAAACCCTATAACCGACATGTGTCCCTTTAAACCGTAATATCGACAATAACTGGGAATAAACAGTTAAAATTTAGTAGGTACGTTTTGGGGCCGGACTAGGGCTTTCAAACCAAAAAAAAAATAATTAGTTGCTATTTTTTGATTTGGGAGATATAGATGATAAAAAACGTCACCAAAAAGTTTCGTTATGATACAGCATATATGTTGAAAAACTTAAGCGATCTGGATTAAAATTTCGCAATTTTAAGTCGAAAAATGGGGTAATTTTGACGTCGTCCAGTGCCCAAAGAGCTGAACTATTCAGCATAAGCGAAAATAATTTTAAATAGGGATATTTAGAAGAGAAAAATCTTAAATGATCTTGTATTCAAAAGTGTAAGAGTATTACAAATATCAAAGATTGTTTAAAAAAAATAACTTTTTTAGTATTTCGGTAGAAATTAGTTCTATTCAAAAACCACTTAGGGCAAAAATTAACAGGAGGAAAAAAACTAGTAAATTGTAGTTTAAGTTTGGAGCTAAACTTTCGATTAAAAGAATAATTTACAAGGTAAAAAATAATTTTAATTTTTTTTTAGGTTTTGCCGATGCTAACCTACATTAAACTCTATCAATATTATGGTACCCAGTTGGTTTTAATATGGGGTGTTTTTTTAATTGGATAAATGTTTACCAAAAAACTGACCCTCCAATCGGATAAAAACTAATAAAAATATGTTTCTTTTAAAGTGATGATTTAAAAAATGTAATCTACTTTCCACAACTTTAATCTACTTTTCACAACTTCCCAATTTCATTTTTTTACGTTAAATTATTGCTACTGGGGGGATGGTCCCAGTTTAATTTGTGCGTTATGTCTGTCCACTGATATACTTTCACCAGGACGATACATTGTCCATGTGTTAGATTATGTAAATGATAGTGATGTTCCCTCCCAGCCTAAAAATATCATGTCTACAAAAAGTATGATTTCCAAAGAAAAGCAGCTAATTTTAAATTCTTTATTAAAATAGCTTGTATCAGCATTCAGGCTCTAATCTGGCAACACAGGGTAAGTCTTAGTGTAATTCCCGAAATGAATTGATGTAATTTAAATCCTCTTCTGGAAAATAATTTTATAGTAGTTTATTTATGTTATTAAGAGAGTGCTTTCTAAATAAATTATTAATATTAATGCTGGAACGTCGAAATGCATAAAAAATTTTTTTGCCAATTTTTAGACGCAAATATATCCTAAAATACAAAATATATCTACAAGCGATTTTGAACATGTTGAGATTTTATTTGTGGTTTTTAAATGCTGTAGCTAGATATTCAGATTATTGATTCCAGTTTATAGATACACGGTTGTTATTTCAAACTTGTTTTATATTTTCTGGATTTTGTAGGATCAGTAATTTACAAGTAAAGACTAATTTAAAGGATTTTCTGATAATTGATGTTGTGTGAATATAATTAAAATTTTAATAAAAATGGGAATTCCTGGATATTATCACCATAAATCTGAGTAGTTCTTATTTTCAAAATCTTTAGTTTAATTGTCTGTTAGAATTAAGTACATGTCTTTTTCTATTGGTTAAATACAACATACATTAGGTGTGAAAAAATTATAGTTTTTTTTCGTACACTATATTTTTTTAATTTTCTTATACTCCACAATTCAGAATTGCATCACAAAGATATTAGCTTAATTTTTCAAAATAAGAGTCTATTTTTAAAAAGTTTAAAATACCGGAACGAGTTTTTACTTTTTGATTTAGATCATCTAGATTGATTATACCGCTTTACGATATAAGAACAAGGAAAAACATGATGGGATTATTTTGCTCTCTTTTTTATTTATATACAAAGTGTGCACCAAACATTCAAACAAAGTGTAAGTGTGACTCAACTTAATATGGCAACAAAGAGGGCCAAAAATGACCTTTCGAGGTTCCACAAGTGTAATTTTCAATAATTGCCAGCTTAAAGATATTCAAATATATTATAAATTATCTTTATCTATTACAAGATACTACAATATTACTAGATATTTTCTTAATAGATAATGACTATCATTTAAAAAAAAATAAAAAAAACAAATAGGTGATTTTTGTTTAATTTTTACACCTCCGTTGCCATTTCTGAAAATTACTTTTTCTTATACAGAGTCAAACATGTATTGTTACCTGTTACAATTCATAATCTGCCCAAAACTCACTACAAATCATGGCACAGGAAGGCGACCTGCTGAAATATACAGGGTTGTTCAAAAGAAAAGCACAAAATTCATATCTTCTGTACGAGTAATTTTTCACAAAAACGCTGGAACACGTGAAGTGGTCTAAATATTTGTTTGTTTTTTGTAATATTTTCAGCCCCTCTCTGTAACCCATTAATTTGTAGGCACCCCAACTTTCCTTTTTTTAAGGTCTTAAAAAACTAAATCAGATACTAGCAACACATTAGGGGCCTGCTCATTTCGTTACAGTAAAACGAGTGCACATAAGTTGTTTTTAATTAAAATTAACTATCAATTATTAGACCCTCTCAATCTATTCAGTGACTTGCGAAAATTTCATTAAATTATCTTGAGAGGATTGATTAAACGATAGTGGTATTTATTATTGTCCCATACGTTAAGAAGCAACTTCCTAATATCACAAACTTTTACATTGCAAAATGCAGATAAAAAAGTACACAAATTCTTCAAATTCTAGGATAGTGTTTTTCCCAAATTTTTCAGTTTGATTATTGACTTGTAACCAAGTGTTAGTGTTTTGGAACTTTGACATTTCTGAATTATGGGGTTCTCAGAAAGGTAGCGTAATGAAATTTTGATATTGTTGGGCTGTGAAAACAAAGTACGGAGCCAGGATAAAGTTGTGTATTGTTCAATGAAAAACATTCCGAGAATGCAATTACGCGGTCAAGTGTGAGTAAGATATTAGATTAAGAGTTAGGGATTTGCCTGAAACGGGCCGACCACCCGATTTAACTGAAGACAAAGAACTTGATATACTCCTATCAGCGAAAGAAAGTCCACATTCTTCCAATATCTTAGTAGCGCTAAAGGCCGTTTTACATGCTGCAATTCTTCGTTCAATATGCAATAGTCTTTAACGTGGGCATACGCAGTTTGACAAAATCGTGCAAGTCTCTTGCAATTGAATTGCAAGAGAATTGCACCAATACGGTTCTGTCCGATTTTTATTGCAAGTTTGGTGCAAGTCTGGGGGAAAATTTAGTTATATTTCTATCACTAACCAAAATAAAAGTTCCTGTAGAAGTGAAAAAACGAATTCTTAACGTACCATATTTTGTGGTTAGAAGTTATACTTCTTACGGGACCTACATGATTTATGTAAGCCCCGTTCTATAAAAATTTTGTCTCTTTTGGTTTGGTTATTAAAATAAAATATCTAAATAATGGTGTGTGGCAAATAGTAATTTTTCAAACGTTGTTTGATCCATTAATAAATAATTAGCGTGCTTTTCTTTGTCCGATGACAAAAATTTTTCAGTCATTCTTATATTTTTTCTTTCTTGGTTTAACCATGGTCTAATCCACCGTCTTCTTTGTCTTCTTTCTACGTTGCTGGTTAGCTAAAGAACAGCAACAGCAATAATTAAGGAAACTGAAGCAGCAATTACTTTTTTCGGGTTCGATTTAGTTATTTTACGGTCCATTTTAACTTGTAATAATGATTTAACTCGCACCACAAGTTTAAGTAAACTGTCAGAAGTAAATTAAATTTTCAAAAGTTGGCTACATATTGCAATTGAAACACAATTGCCGCTTGTAAAACAACTTGCAAGAAATATTGCGCGCAATGTCTTGCAAGTGCAACCTCTTGCTGCAATAGACTTGAAGGTAAGTCTTGCAGCATGTAAAATGGCCTTAAATAACGATGTCAGTAGAGCTTCTGTGCAGCGATTATTAAAGAGCCGGAAGTATCATTTATATGAAATGCATGTTGTATAAGAACTTCTTAAAGATGACTACGGTAGGATATTACAATTATGTGAAAAAATTATGGGAAAATATGACGAAAATAACATATTTTTCCAAAATATTATCTTCTTAAAGGAGGCTATATTTTATTTAAATAAAATGATCAGTAGACATAATTATCTATTCTGGTCTGATCAAAATCTACAATAGATACGTAAGGGACATACACAACATCCCCAAAAAGTTAATGTGTAGACTGGCCTAACAAATAACCGAATTTTAGGACCATATTCCTTTGAAGAAAATCTTACTGCTGAGCACTACTTAGCGTTCTTCTCATTCGCTCTAATACCCGCATTAGCAGTAATGTTTCCTAACGAGAGTCATCCAGATATTCCCCATGAAAGAATATAGTTTTAACAAAACGGCGCGCCGCCTTTTAGTACATATGTTTGAAGATACTTAGACGAATTTTTTTCTAATCGATAGATAGGTCGATGTGGTCCCAATGAATGACCATTAAGGACCCGGACCTTACACAATTGGATTTCTGTTTATAGAAGAAGTATCTGAAGGACAGAGTGTTTAAATATAGACCAAACACCGTTGAGGACCTGCACGATAGAATAAGGATGAAGGTTACCGAAGGTACCACACACTCGGCGCATGTCAAGTAGAAGGTGCGCATACCCCACGAATAATAATTTTAATTAAAATACTTATATGGACTCGTTTTATTGACCTTCTTATAGAGCTCCCACATGACCTAGGTTGCTATTTGGAAAAAAAAGTTGTGGTTCCTACTAATTGAGGGGCTGTACTAAAATTACTACAAAAAGACGAACAACCAATCAAACCACTTTACGCATCCCAGCGTTTTTTGTAAAAAATGATTCACAGAAAAGATATGAACTTTGTGTTTTTCTTTTGAACAACTTTGTATACAAAACCTTAAAGATAAACACTTCAACACAGTAAGATGCAGAATACGCGAAACCATCTGTGTCAGGCACGTAAAATTGCCAAACAGCATCAGAAGCCGCTATAAGAAGTTCGATATCAGGCTGAGGCAAAGTGTAGCATGACGGGGCGATAGCCACCGACAGGTCCTACCTGCGAATAGCTAGTGGTTCTTCCGTATTAAGTAGGGTGGCTGCAGGCTTCCAATGGGATTGTGCTTAAAACTAAAAATATATCCTCTAAATCTTAGAAACGAACTCTGGATTCAAATGGACGGGGCTCCCGCGCATTTTGCACTTGTAAATCGCGAGTGGTTAAATAATAATTATCCAGAACGGTGGATTGGACGATTAGGAGCTACAGCCTGGCCACCACGTTCCCCTGACCTCACACCTGTCGACTTCTTTGTGTGCAGAGCAGATGCTGAAAATGTGTCGAAGTTAGAAGAACTCATTTTGAGCAATTATTGTGAATTTTAAGGCCCACATTAATCCTTAATGATATTTAAAGTGCTCTATAAATTTTTTTACGATCTAAGTTAATAAAAATTATGAATTCTAGTTTTTGTAAAATTAATTACGAACTTAGTTAAAAAGAGTGGTTTCTGTAAAATGAAGTATCATCTTCAAAATTGAATTAATTCTAATTACCGTTTTACAAAATGAATCGACGATTTTAGAATTATAAACTCATCTGTCGTACTTTAAAGACGAACCTAGCAATTGTTCAATTATCACAAAAATGCAATCATGGCATATCAAGAGTCGACAATGAAGGAATGATGGTAAATACCAAGGACATTAGATTTTAATAGGTTGCCTGCTAACTTCTGCGATGTCACCCTGATAACCCAAACATAATGCAAATCTCCATTACAGCGGGTCGATGACGTCATCTCTCCTTAGTTGTCAGACAAGCTTTTATTTTAGAAACCCTACATACGTTGTTCAGAAATTATGAACTCACCCGGAATGCATGAAATAAATATCGGAAACCAAATAATTTTAAAAACTTGCTGTTACAATCCCACCTTAAAGGTTTTGCTACTGAAATTAACAATATTGGAAATTTTAACTATGCCATACATAAAAATGGTTTTTAGTTTTTTACTCGAAATCCTTACACCGCACGAAAAAAAGACAAGGGATCAAATTTGCTCCAAACTGAGTGGGGATTTTAGGAATGATTTTTGTTTTCAGAAAAAGCAGTAGAGTACCATTTTTTCTTCAAGAATATTCAATAAAAAATCCCGTACGGACGCCACTGATGAAAAATTAAAAAATATTTCAAATCAAAAAATGCCTTTTGTTACTCCAAAGCTGTTTACCAAATTTAATAACAATATCTCAAGTAATAAAAAAGTTATGACTAAAAAACAATTTTTTTCTTAAAACTTTAACACCCTGTATTTCGAAAACGAAACATTTGCCGATATATGTTTATATAGAAAATTAGAGCTTATTTTGAATGCAGAATGCGCTGTTAAAGTTTGGACACTGCAATTCGGGACACCCAAGCAAGGCAAGTACCAAATTTGTTTTTTTTTTAATATACCATATTTTTTAACGTTTTTGAATTATATATTAAATTCGGCATAATTTTTGTATATTATACCATGTTTCAAAAATTACCGGTGTTCAAAATATGGAAGATTTTAGAATTACGAAATACTACGATTTTTCATATGTAATTGCTTATCTATTCAGATACCTGCTATCCGGGTAGCTAGGCTTCTTCCGTTTTAGTAGAGTGGTTGCAGGCTTCCCAAGGGAAGGAATGCTGATTCGAACTAGTTATCAGCTTTTATAGGGCCTAGTAAGAAACCTTTACAAGAAACACTTTGAATTAGGACCTTAAAGCTTGATGAACCGACTTCTTAGAAACCCCGGAACCCATTAAGGCTAGCACCACTAGAAACAGAGACCTAATCATATATCTTCAGTTTAAATTTCTTAAGGCATCTCGTTGGTTAAGGTTTATAGTTACCATTCATTAGGTTTAATTCCAGTGCATTACGACATTATAATAAAAAGCATGGGATATAATTATAAAATTATATTAGCATAAAACACCCACGTTAAAACAAAAATTTGACGAGGTAACACAAGAAGTCAATCCCTGGAATATCTACAAGTGTCCCCAAATAAATACTACAAAGTATAAAAAACTATTTATAACATATTTTGCACCTGACTTCTATAATTTATTACCATACGTTTTTTTGTCTTTTCCTAATTTTAATATTTTCGATTTCAGGTACCTGCATTAGATTTAAAATTACCTGCTTATATCCATAATTTAAATACAAACGTGTATCTTTAAGGTGCTAATCAGTTTTAAATAATATATTATAGTTTGAGTAAAAACAGACAGTGTGTACACACAGAGATATAATTGTTTATGTGTACACCTTTTAATCATATTATTACCAAAATCAGTGCTAAAAATGTTTACCAGTAATAACTAGCGTAAAGATCAGTTGTGGTTTTGTTTTATTCTCAATTGAACCAGGGTTGTAACTGAAAACAACAACGACAAATTCTGACAAAGCACTAAAGTATGTAGCTAAGCTATTTCGCCATTTTAAATTATAATTTTATATTTTTTCTCTATAGCAAGAAATGCGTTTTGGTAAACATAGTATTTCTTCGTATATGTATTCAATTCAACGGTTTTCTCAAGTTGAAGTTCATATGCAAAAAAATATTTAGTTTTTTGAAATAAAAACTGTGTTCAGAAACTATTAGTTCGCTTTTAAAAACTTGTTTTACCCCCTAGGATCACTTTGTGTGTGATTTTATATACAAAAGATTAAACAAATTTGGCGTCTTCCAGTTCTACCAAAAAAAAACTAAAAATTTAATTTTGATTTTAGGAAGCTGTTTTACTCCCTGAGAGGAATCTCATATAAGGGAATTATTTTATAGCCAATAAAAAAGGAAATACATTTAAGTAAGAAAATATTTTAGTTTTTAGGAGTTGCTGTAGGGGATCAGAAAATGTATTTGTATAAAAAAATTAAGAAATTTTACGTGTTTCGCCATTTATTAAAAAAGTTAAAAGTTTCTGAACAAATTTTTTTCCTTTATTTTCAGCGGACGGTTTCATATTCCTAGAGCTATCGCCCTTGGGTACTGCAAGAAACCTGTTTATCTATGTACACATATAGAAACGGAATAGAGAATGAAAGTTTTGACATTACTTCAGATAGGATATATTTCATGACAATATTAGCGAGTATCGGGCTGGCGGCGTTACTCGCGCTGTCATCTAATTGTTGATAATATTTTCCATTGAATGCGAAAT
Source organism: Kuschelorhynchus macadamiae (assembly GCA_030620095.1). NCBI lineage: Eukaryota > Metazoa > Arthropoda > Insecta > Coleoptera > Curculionidae > Kuschelorhynchus > Kuschelorhynchus macadamiae. The sequence continues at coordinate 1,171,190 of JAUTXW010000204.1, forward strand.
AACTAGTTTCAAAGCATATTGACACTATTTTTACAATCATGTCATAAGGAAAAGTAGTGTAGGCTGAAATAAAGTGTTTGTATTTTTTAATTATATTTAGTACCAGTATTTTGGGTATATTTGTAAATAATGAGACGACATCCAGCGATATCAGTGTATAGTTGGATGGCAAAACAATGTTTGTTATTTGTTTCACGAATTCAAATGAATTGTTGATATTATAATGAAATGTAGTCGTTAAAGGAAAAAGAATTTCATGCAGTAACTTAGCTACATTATAGATTGGAGAATGAATGCAGCTAACTACGGGTCTCATTTTCACACCCTACTTGTGTGTCTTTCGGAGTCCGTAAAGTTTTGGAAAAACCGATGAATAATTTTTCAAGCATACTAAAGTATTTCGATCAATTAGATCTAATTCTTGCATTTTACTTATTATGGAATTAACCCTATTCTGGTATTTTGATGTAGGATCCGAAATTAAAAGCTTATAAATGTTAGTGTCTTTTAACATATCGTTCATCAATTTTTCGTATTTCTCTATATTCATTAATAACGTGCTATTTCCCTTGTCAGACCTAGCAACTATTATTTCAGGGGTGTTCTTGTAAAAACATTTTTGTTTCTTTATATTGACGCAACATATTATGGTACTGTTTATCTATATTAACGACATTATTATGATTATTATTTGAATGACTAGTCAAAATGTTAACTGCTTTTACCCTAACGTCCTGACTTTTTTCATTCTTCCCAGTTTTGGGAAGAAATAATGTACTCGAGATCTTTAATAAGGATTTTCGTATACTGGAAAAAATGCTTTTATATACACAATGATAAACACCACCAGCTCACACCACTCGCATTGAAAAGCATCAAAGCTATGGTAGCTGCTGAACTAAACATTCATCAACCACACATTGAGGACAGTGGTACAGATGCCGAACCGATCCCACATACAAACCAGTCCAACTTTGTGCAAGAGGATCTGCAACCTCACTCAATGCTCAGTAGAGGCGAAGCACCCAGCAACAACCCACGACAGATGACAAGCACCATACAGCACACAGGACAAGTGAATCATTCGCCCGAAGCACTATACACACAGCTACACTTCGGACGGTCTCTCACACAAGCAATCAAAGTAGAAATGAAGTCACATCTAAACAAATGGCCAGGCTCCGATCCTACAAGAAGAGATCCTATTCTTCGTGTAATCTTCGAACGGGACACACATAAAATCCTAAAGACTATCAACGAACACATAATTCCCAAGTATATAACGAATGCGAGTACGATTGGGGACATTCATACAGTGATCTACGCAGCAGCTATAACCACGATAACACAGAACAATCAGAAACTCCCGCTATGACACGGAAACACCAACAACATAAAACCAAAATTCAAATGGCAGATAAGGATCGAAAACAAAATTAACAAAATTAGAAAAGAATTGGGACATCTTACCCAATTCATGAACGGCAACAAGTCAAATCGTATCACACAAAGTGTAGAGTAAATCAAATCTGCATCTCCTGACAGAAATCCTTGACACTGAAACAAAAATTATCTGTGTATGCCGCAAGACTCCGAAGATACAAAGAATCAAATGAAAAAAAAGACGCTAACAACCTGTTTCGAAAAAGCGAAAACAGTAGGAGTATAGGAGCCCACCTATGGCAGATAATACGGATTGCCAAGAGAGGGGAAAATGTAAAGGAGGCAAATGTTTTTTTTAAAAAGTTAAATGTTTTAGAAATAGAATTTTATTTTCGTTTTTACGGGGCTTCTTTCATAATGCTATGGCTACCCTGTATAGTTAGAAAACTTGTTGTGATACACAAAAAAATAAAATAAATTTAATGTGTTTCATGGTTTTTTTGATTTTTTTTTGCCTTCTATAGTGAAAAAATATTTTACGTACATGAAAATAAAATAAATTTGTATTTACATTTTTTAAATATATCTAATCCAAAAAATATCTACGCCAATGACTTTCGCCATTTTTTTATGTCAAAACATTTACTTTGACTATTTGTGTTTTCTATTTGACTGAATTCAGATTTTGAATTTTTCGTTTTTTTATGCCCTTTAAAAATATCGAAGATCTATGATACCCAAAATCAAATGCCCGCGAGAAATGGACCTAGGCTATTTTTGGTGAAATTAATCGGTTTTTACCACGCTCAAGTTATAGTGCGCCCGAATTTTATATACATACGTACGCACACACACACACACACACAAACACACACAGACAAATACACATCCGTTCAGACATCATACATTTTTTCTAAAAATATATTTTTTGCTTTTTAGGTGTTACAACTTCGAAAAACCCATCCAATATTTTTCGAAAAGTTTTGCGATTACAATACTTTCCCTATGTCTGAATCCTCTAAGGCCCATTGTTTAACCACGTTGGCTCACATTTGTATAATATCAGTATCATTATATCTAAGATGTATTGTGGTTTAGACAATAAATGTGTCATTATTATTATTATTATTATATAGCCACTTACTGTGTTCATAATAGAATATATTAATATAAAGTCAAAACTGTGTTACCCTTAACATTTAAAAATATGTCTTAATATTGACGGACACTGTATAGCAGAAACGTTTTGCCAATAACATTTTTTACCTCCTTAATAACATATAAAAAGGCAAACTTTAGCCGGTAACCAAAAGCCATTTAAAGTCTGCCTTCTAGGATGGTTTTTCCGGCACATTTATTTTATTTAAACCTTTTGTTTCGTGTCGTTCTCCTAACTTTTATTTTGATGTAATTAAAGTTGTCTGGGTTCACTTTAATCACGTAAATAAATTTTTTTTTACAAAAAAAATTACGAAAACTTCCTAATTGTACTTAAACCCAAGAAAATCTACGGCTCACAATGTCGGAAGGTAAGTTAGAGCTATCCAAAAGAAAAATTGCAGATAAAAAGGAAAGTGGAAAACCCTTATCCTGGAATATATCGTAGACGACCTGTTTTATAAAATAATGAGTTACAAACAGTAATGGGTTTGTAGTTCTGTGTCCCTTGGGAATTTCCTGACAAAATTGTATACTACATTTACTATAAATTAATGTCTTGATCATTTTAATGAATAAGATGTAAACTATTAAAAATTCTCAATAAAATGTCTCTATAGAGAAACCACCTTTTCTGTTTTTTCTTGTGTGACAAACCTTGCAAAGCTGCAGTTAGTACCCAAAACTATAAACACTTAAAAAAGGTGCTTAGCTGAAAGTTTCTTTACACAATATTTCTCTATGTAATATCGTGTGATATTACAGGTGATCCGCACAAAAGATTATAGTAAGAAAAAGTTGCAAGCATCTTAAAAATATCATAAATTCAACAAAGATAAGTGTGTCAGTTTTGATTGAACACAGCAACTGGAGATTCGCTAACGCTAACGCTATACGTATAGTCCACTCTGCAGAAAATCTGTATCCTACTTTTGTAAAAGATGGTCTAGGGTTGAAAATATACAATGAAGATTGAATGATTAGTGCAGTGAATCCTTAAATACTGGTTACAGACAATAGTTTTACCATATTTGCCCTAGGCTGCTCGTAGAGGACAGTTTATCTTGTCATTTTTTCTCAAAACCTGACTGAGATGCATGACTTCGCTATGTGTAATACTGTCCAATTTTACTCATGTCCAATCTTTGATGTGGCAAATATTTGACACTTTTGAAAATAAAGAATAAAAACACAACCTTTAAGACCAAGAAAACCAAGAGCCGTCAAGTGCCAATGAATTTACTGAGAAATTTATGAACACACTAAACAAGCCCAAAATATCTAACAAAACACAACAAAAATATCGGGGTAATCAAATCAAAATAGCTAGCAAGAAAAAGGAGTATCATACAGAGCGGTCGAGTCTTGTATAAAGATAAAAATTATATTGTGGACTATAATTTATCCGATTGAAATGATGTTGATTTTAAAAGTAAACAAAGCTTGAATGAAGAAAAATTTCATACAGTTGCCAGCAATTTTGGAAAAGAAGGGTTGATTTTATTAATTTAAGCAAATATTTCCATTTTTAATGTTGTCATGAGAAAGTTAACCTTAAAATATAGTATTTCGATACACATAGGTATAATTAAAATTTAAGAATGTAAAAGTAACTTTGTTTTGGAGTGTTTGTTATTAGCCATAATAAAAAATTATTTAAATATCAGTGCATTCATGTATTTTTTTCTACAAAACTCCATCAAAGAAATATAGGTGGAAAATAGAAAAATTGCATTTAAACAAGTTAGCAAAAGCGGATATTTTAAATAAAATAAAAAATGTAGGGTGCGGAACGAGATTATATCAAAATGTGATAAAACTTTTGATGTGTAAGGGTAAGAGTGTAAGAGCATTTATGTCCAAACTTTTATCGTATTTAATTACTCTAGTTACAATGACAATCAAAAAATATAAAATATAATCCCGCTCTACGGTATTTTGATAATGCAAACCTATTTAAACTCGATTTATAAATTGCCGAAATTTAAAACTATTTTATTTACTAGGAAAACTACAAAATAAAACAGACTTTAAGAACCAAGGAAGAAGGATATAACAAAAGTCATGTTATATCTACTAAATGATGTAGACATGCCCTACATAAATCAAAATTTTAAGAAAAATATTTAAAGTTGTACTGAATGAAGAAAGAAAATTTTAATGAAACGAGAAACAGAAATGTGTATGTCATGGGACATTTCCAAGTAACATTTATATTTAATCGTGTTTAAAAAAAAATGAAAAAATTACATAATCTTTTATACGAGGAAAACTCATTGCCTTTAATTGTTTTGTATTAGTTAAAAAAATTACAAGCATGTAACGGCTTTTGACAGTTAAAAATGCGGTTTCTTTATCAATTTTTAGTTTAGCAAAGTGATATTAACATAAATGAATTATCAGTAATATGTAAAGACTCCCAATTCATATAAATTATATCATGTTATTAAATTATTTTTCCCGATCGGACCCATCTGTTCATATGATGGGTTTTCTCACAATATATGTTGGTATGAAACTGATATTTTTAATATAAAAGCTAAATTTAATTCTTAAACATGTTGTGTTGATGAAATGGGTATCATATTGTACGTATTACTTGACTGTGTTTTTTGATTATATTGATTTTGAATAAGTTTAATTTTGTATTTTTTTTCGTTTTTTTTTAATTACTACCATGTTATCAAAATAGTAATATATTTCACTTTACTATTATGAGTAGTGATTACTGATTAGTTAGCATAGTGTAACTTTGTCTTTATGTCTAACTTTGTGTCTATAAACTTTTATTTTTGCAAACCTATGATGGCTTATTGGGTATTATGTTTGGGTATATGTTAACTCATAAATTTTTTTTTTTTTGGGCAGAGCACCGCCTGTTATGTTTTATTCTTTTTTTATTATAAATATATTTCTTTTTTCTCTTTCTTTGTGTAATATAATCATATAATCTTACTTTGATTGGTTTACCTTTCTTTTTTTTATACAAATTTATATTTAAACTGATAAGTTTAGTTATAACATGCCTAAAGATAGGAAGGTCTCTGTGGCACACTTGAATGTGCGTTCACTTTTGCCAAAATTTACTGTTGTAAGGGATCTTATAGTGCTGGAGGATTATGATATTTTTTTGTATTTCTGAAACGTGGTTAAATAACAGTATTCCTGATTAGAATCTTCTTATAGATGGGTATAATTTACTTAGGAAGGATCGTGAAGGGATCAGAGGAGGGGGGTAAGTTTTTACATTAAAAAAACATTTTCTTTTAACGTTATTCCGTCGAGTAAAAATATTAAAATCACTAATATACTGTTTGCTGTAGGTGTAATTTATCGACCACCAGACCAAAATATTAGGACATTTTTAGAAATTTTCGAGGCTGATATTTCTGCTTTTAAGTCATCATGCAATGAACTCTTATGCCTTGGCGATTTTAATATTGACTTACTAAACTCTCATAATGTACATGCCACTCAGTTCCTTAATTTGACAGATTCTCTGAATATTTCGCAGCTTTTTTGAACAGCCCTACACGTGTAACTCTTACGAGTACAACCTTGATTGATTTATTATTAACCATTAGTTCAGAAATCGTTAATGATGTTTAAGTGGAGCCCCTTTAAAATATATCGGATCACGATCTTATTAGATGCACTTTAAATTTGAAGTCTATTCCAAAAACACCAACTTTTAAAAGAGTTAGGGATTTAAAAAATTTTAACCAATTTAATTTTTTATCGGCTTTGCAAGCAGCTTCTCTCGTTAATATGTTTTTGATGTAGGATGTCAATGAAAAAACTGAATACTTAAACAATATTCTTTTGAGTCTCTTCAACTTCCATGCACCTCTTAAGCAAATTCGTATTAATAAAAAATATGCGCTATGGTTAACGGATAATATTCGCTTCCTAATGACCTTGAGGAACAAAGCTCACTCAAAATGGCGACGAACTAAGAATTCAGGCGATTTTGAATACTACAAGTCTCTTAGAAACTATGCTACCCTGGCTTGCCGTAAGGAAAAGAAGGTATATTTTCAACAGAGGACAAATACTGTCGGTATTTACAAAATTTGGAAAGATCTCGAGCTACTAAACATTGGTAAGAAAAATGTGGATATACTGAATAACTATTACATTAACGGTATTCCGAAACTTAATCCCAGTCTGGCTCAGATTGATTCGTACAGAAACAAAAAGAAGTCTGGTGTGGCAAAGTTCAATTTCCGGTCAGACGGTTACTGACAATGGGGTTGAAAAATTTTATAATCTGTGAAATCTACAGCTACTGGCAGTGATGGAATTAACATTAAATTATTTTTGTTAGCAAGTCCTTACATAATTCCTTTTATCACTCATATAATCCATTCATCTCTAGAGAAAGGTGCACTTCCCAATTGTTGGAAGCATGCCTGTCACTCCTTTACCGAAAATTTCCAATTCAGTCGAATTTAAAGATTTAAGGCCGGTGAGCATTCTGCCGGCACTCTCCAAAGTACTGGAAAGGGTTATGGATACGCAATTGCGCAGTCATCTTGAAAAATTTTCAATCCTACCTGAGATACAGTCTGGATTCAGACCAAAACATAGTTGTGAGACGGCTCTATTAAAGGTTACGGATGATATAATAAGGGGTGTGGATTGCGGAGACGTGGTAGTTTTGGCTCTAATCGACTTTTCTAAAGCGTTTGACATCATCAAGTCATAGCTTGCTCCAAAGCATGAGACTGTTAAATAGCTTTTTGGATGGTAGAGCCCAATCTGTTCGCATTGCCGATGTCCAGTCAGACTTTCAACCCCCACAGGGATCTATTTTGGGCCCTTTATTATTCTCAATATATACTTCGCAGTTTATAAATCAGGATAGGCATTGTCACGACGATACGCAAGTCTGTCACACGTTTAAACCGGATAATATTATTCAGGGTATTGTGCAGATAAATGACGACCTTACAACTTTACTTTCAGCAGCAACTGATCACTCTTTATCAATTAATTCAAAAAAAAGTTCAGTTATGTTCTTTGGAGCTTCAAGGGTCCGTCAAAAATGTTTACCTTTAATACAAATCAAATTAAATAATGAGGATCTGCCTATAACTGAAAGTTGCAGAAATTTGGGACTTTTTTTGGAATCTAACTTAAAATATAGATCTCATATCAGCACGTTGATTCGTCAGGCTTATTTCAACTTAAAATTGATTTATAATTCTACAAACTACCTTAATCAGAAGTTGAAAACTCTTTTACGGGAGGCGTTGGTTTTATCACGATTGAACTTTTGTGACTCTATTTATGAATACTCAATAAACTCTTTTAATAAGCGCCGTATTCAGGTGTTTCAAAATTCTTGTCTACGATTGATATTCGGAGTTCATAGGAGAAATCATATTTCTCATAAGCTTGCTGACATTGGTTGGCTCAATATGAGTAATAGACGTTTACTTCATGCTGCTTGTCTTTTCCATAGGATTATTTTAAATAAAACTCCCTCATATTTGTATAAAAAAATCGTGTTTAGGTCGGATGTACATAATCTAAATATTAGGTTTAAGGGACGTCTTACTCCTCCAATACATAAGACTGAACTATTCGAGAGATCATTCTCTGATCAAATTTCAAAGATTTATAATGCTATCCCGGATTTTATAAGATGTAAAAATGCTATTCCTTTTAAATTGGCCTATAAAAGATTCTTGCTTGACCAGCAATAACAGGCAACAAATTTTTAATTTTATTCTTGATTAACAGACGGGTGTGCCCCAGCGATCATAACTCTATTATTATAGGTTTTTATTACTTATTTGTTACTTATTACTTACTGTTTTTCTAGCTTTCCTTTTCTAATGCTTAGGGTAAAGAACAGAGGGCAGGTGTATTCTGAAATACACATGTCCAGCTGCCCCTCGGCATTTTCTAGCAGTGTTTTATTTTCACAAAATTTGTATTTTTTTGTAGTCAGTGATTGTTAGAAATAAAGACCTTATTTATTTATTTATTTATTATTTATTTAAATATGTTTTGATTCGTGTTGCTGCCCTTTTCTTTAATTAAACACAATTATTTGTTTAAAATACAGTGTCTTTTTCTAAACTACAGTCCTATATTAATTATTTCAGTTATAAAAAGTCTCAGAACTTCGACAGAAGCGCATAAATCAAAGGAGCGTTCAAACGTGGATTTCGATGTATCAGAGCATTATTGAAATGCTCACTTATCTGCTTTATATAAAAAAAATAATAAACACATTTACAACTAAATACGTTATGAATATAAGTACATATAGATTTCCAGTTAATGAGCTCAATTAAAAATAAAATAAATTTGGTACATATAATACAGTGTTTCCCAGCTGAAACTTAAACATTTTAATAGCCTATATCTAAGAAACTAAAAGTGATAAAAGGATGCGGTTTCCACCATTGTTTTTAATTACTCCGTACAATTTCTGGATTTGCATAATGGGAAAGCTCTTCCATTAGAATTTTCAAAAATATATATTGTGAAATCTTTATTTTATTTTTAAAGTGAATATTGGTACAAGCCCATGTCCTTCAAGATTTTCACATTTATTGCATTTGACTGTTTATTGTGCAATAACGATTTATAGCCTAATTGAAAAATCCTAAGCAGTCTTACTTTGTTCTGAGACTAAATCAATTGTGATTACTAAAACAAGATTTCGGGCAAGGTTTCAAAAGGGGACACCGTCACCAAGTATAATTAAGAGATAGTACCAAAAGGAAGACTTTTTGTTGTTCAAGAAGTTTAGGGGCTTAACTACAAAATGTAGGTAAGAAAGATGGCAAGCGCACTACGCGAATGTAACAGGTGTCTTACAGATCTAAAATTTAAACTTTTCAAAAATTGCACTCAGTACATTAAGAAAAGAGATCTCCTTAGGATTTAGATATCATACTTATCATGTCTGATGAGGCGACATTTCATTTAAGTGGACGTTGTAACAAATATAACGGTAAAATGTGTGGTACTGAAAATCCTCGAATTTACAATAAGTTTGAGAAGGACTCTCCCAAAGTTAATATGTAGTGTGTTATTTCTCAAAAAAGAAATTATGAACAGTTGTTTTAATGAAAAAATAATTACAAATGCAATCTATACACATGCTGAAAATTTTGTTATATACAATTACAGCAGAATGAAATTTATGAATTTCAACAAGACAGTGACCCACCCCATTTTTCTGTTATAGGCAGAGAATCCGTGATGCGCGCTTTTCCCAACAGGTGGATAGATAGGGACAATCCAATGCCATGGGCATCTTATTCACCGGAATTATCTGTCCCCGATTTTTTTATGGGGCTATGTTAAAGAAAATTGCAATAACTCCATTCCACATAATATTGCGGAGGTGAAAAGGAGCACCCATGAAGTTACTAGTGAGATTCCGCAAGGAATGTTAAAACATCTGTTTGATAACCTTTATTATCGAATACAGAAATGCGTAGAGGAGAGTGGTCAAAATATTCAACATTTAATTGAAACATTTTTCTGTTGTCTTTAAATGAATGAATATTTAGACTGTTAACCTGATAAAAATGTAATGCTGAAAAATCATTTTGGCACAATAAACAGCAATCAAAAGAACAGAAATTACAACATATACAATAGCCACCATGGTAACGATTACCGATGGTAATCTTCTTATCATGCAAGCACGTTTTAAACTGCTTACAACAAGTTTCATTTTAAAAATGAAGCATCAAACTATATCCCATGATGTAATAATATACGGCATATTCAATAAAAAAAAAATAAGATTTTTTAAATTAAAAAATGCAGTTTTGATAGGTCACTTGGTACAATGTTGAAAAAGATTTTCAATAGGGTCCAAAAATTTACGGGGTATAAAGACTATTAAAATGCTTCAGTTTTGGCTAGAACACCTAGTAGTATATCATAGTCGTTAATTAGATACAAAGCATCTAAGTTCGATAGAAAAATATACAAAAACGACAGATTCTAAAACCAAAGCAGGTTAGTTTTACGTAAGTTCATAATACGAGTTGTATTTTTTACTTTATTTCATTTTGTACAGTAAATTTTTACCGTGGTATTTATGACTTCCGTTTTGTCATACGACGCGACGCCTCGTTTTATCACAACTAGGGTAATTATATTAAAGAAGTGAAATTCTACAAAATAAACGATAATAGACTCAAAAAAATAACTTTTCTATTACAAAATCATTTATTAAACATATTATTTAACTGAAATAAGCTCACTAGCATACACTAGAATATATTTTTTTTCCCTGTGAGGCTTCTCTTCGTACGTTAACGCTTGTGGGTAGCGTCCGAAATGTCTCCCTGAAGTATCCAACAATAGTCTGCCATCACTGAAACATTCCATCTTCTCTGTTATTTTTTTTCATCTCTTGATGTCCTGATAGAATCGTTTATCTTGCTTTTCACTCACAGCTCCCAAATTTTTCGAAAAGTAGTCAAGGTGGGATTGAAGGAAATTCACTTTCAGACTCATCAAGTAACCCAGAGCTTGAATTGCTTCTAGCGTTTTGTTGACGGTTTTCCTTAATTTATTTTTGTCTTCGAGAGGCCTGGAAACTTGATGACCAAGTATTTGATGTAATCTCTATCTCGTGGAAGTGATTTTACGAATTGCTTTATCAATCCCAACTTTATAGTGGTAGAAGAACTTTATGGCGAGGTATCAGTGTTTCTTGTAGCACATTCTTTAACAACTTTGAGCTCCCTCGGCAGTCAACTTTTCTTAGTCCGGTGATTTTGTCTGTCTCGACTGTCCCATAAACACAGAAAAAGGTATTTGGTACAACTAGTTTGTTGCCCGAGTAACATGCACAAGACTTCCCCGCAAACTTGCCAATCGTAGTCTTCATATTGCAGTTTCCGAAGAATCAATTCCAAGTTCTCGTAGGTTTCCTTAAGTTGTAAGGAATGACCTACAGAAATGGAAGCAAAACGACTTTAAGACTTCTTTTTTAGGAATCTATGAAAAAACGCCATTGTAAAGAATCATACTGGCTTTTAATTTTTTCCATTAAACCTTTAACATTAGTGCAATAAACCAACTTCTGGGCAAAGCGAGGAACGAACTCTTTTTCGCGATATCGGAACCGTGAAGAAGGCATTCCTGGGAATAAGAAATTTCTACTTTTGAGCCTCGATCCAAGTAACTCGGCAGCATCTTTGGGAAAATTTAATTCTCTAACCAAATCATTTATCTCACCCTGGGAAAACATTTTGGACTTGAATCATCTTCAAAGTCAGAATTTGACTCGTCGTCTTGTTCAGGTACCTCTTTATCGAAACTTATAGTCTCTTGCAAGGTAGCAAGGGCTTTGGGCACTGAAGACTGAAGTATGAGCATGAACAAAAATATCAATCGTCACTATGGTTCTTGCTAGCACCAAACCATAGAAATCCCATAAAGGAAAGCTTTTTTCTTACTCTTGAATCAATTTCGAAGATCTTTAATACAACGTTTACACACTTTATGAGGTACCCAAACTTTATCTTGATCCCCAAATTTTAAGAAGCATGCAAAATATATTTCTTTTTACAAAGTCTGTGACATTTAGTTATCGCTTTAAAACTGAATATTCACCACAAATGTAACAGAAACTGTCAGGTGAATTCACAAACCTCCATAGAGACATAACACTTTATTTGAGAGATAGTGATAAAACAATTACGAGCGAAAAGCTAACACGTATCGATACCGGCTTTATACCACCTGGCACAGACCCACACGTTCAGGTAGCAACATGTTTATGATGGTTGCATTGGGTCAAACTGGAAGTGCTTTACTTGGAATTGGCTTGTATATATTTGAAAGCAATAATAAGTAGTAATTCGGACCGCAAAGTTGATTTAAGCCTTTAATATATAAAAATATGAAAAAAATATAAAAATGCTCGTTACTATAAGAATTTCGCATTTTGCTAAATATCCTGACTTCCTATTTAGCACAACAAAATGTTTGATTGAAAAACAGCTTTTTTGTCGCCGACCTGTTTTATTAACTTATTTTCGAAAAATAATATATTTAGAAAAGCTGATAATTCAAGGAATTTGAAAAATAGATACTATAATTCATCGCAGCAAAAATAAATATGGCGATCTTATTAAAATAAGATAGATACACATATTGAAGGAATATCGACTGACTGAAAATTGACATCAGCAATCGGTGAACAAGAAATAAAAAAGTTTTTCTTTTAAAATAAAAAAAGTAGTATTTCCAGGAAAATCAGAAAACCTGACTACATTTATCATACTGTTTTAAAATCTAATCGTCAATTAACTGCCTGTACTAAAATTTGAATTGGAAACTTCTTTTATTTAACAAAATTGGCAGTTTTTACTTTTTAAATAAAAAAACTGAGCTTTAGGATTATTCTGTAGTAAATATCAGCAATTGATGCACTGAAACGAATACACTATTCTATTTAAAAATTACGGTATTTGCTGAAACACTATTTAACATTATAACATCATAAACCCCCGTTTAGGTTAAGAATTATAAGTTTTTTTCCTTACAACAAATTAAGCAATAGAATTTTTTTTTTCAAAAAATACTGTTGTTAAAATTTAAATAGTAGAAGTAGACATCTGATATTTAAGTTTTCAAAAAGGAACACAAGGAACACCTGTATTAAAAAAGAATGCAAAGTTCAGTTTTAAAATAACTCAGTTACAATATTTGCAGACAAAATTGTAACATTTGGTTGGTAATAATTTGAATAGATTCAGCATGTTGAATTACCTCTGATACCAAATCCTATTAATGTAGATTTATTGGTTACTGTCTTAATATGTCTTAAATAGCCAAATGAAGCATGTAAAATAAATTAAGTCTTATTAAGATTAGACAGGAATATTCTCAAATCATTAAATATTTTATATAACACATTGTAAACATGTTTCGTTTTGATAGTATTTGTATATATAAAAATAATAATAATAATAATAATAAAGACGTTTATTAGTTACTATAAACTGAATTGAATTACAAACATAGATGGACACTAGATGCTTAACACAATATGTTTATAGTAATTAAACGCGTACATTTCAGAATTCTGCTCATAGCAGATTCTGTTCTTCCAATGCGGCCGTACAACAAAAAAAAACATATAAATATATTAAGCATTAACATCAATATACATACAATTGTAATAATAACTATTGCTACGTTTATAATTTATAATAAAAAAACATACTGGTTAACGAAGGAAATAAGTAAATCAAAAAAGATGAAGATAAAGAAAGTCTGAGAGAAGAGTGACGGCAGAGATTTGAATTTAACGATTTTGTAACATAAGCAAAAGGCATATAAATTACGTCAAACGGTCGTATTCAGCCACGAAAGTTCCTTAAGTTTGTGATATATTCGACATCTTCTTAGTCCAAATATAAATTTAACGTAATTATTTTGTACTTTTTGAATTCTAGGCCGCAAATCTTGGCTATCCAAGCATGGTCTATAGATACGCTCACAATGAGTACAATGTGACAGAACCAGGGAGTTGCAAAGCACTTTTTAATATTTGTATCCAGGTAATGTCTAAGATAATATAATGCTTTTAAGGTGGCGTATGTTTCTGGAACAAAAGTGAAACATGGAACTTAAAACGCAGCTGTGAATCTTAAGTCAATCCTAAACTTTTTGCAATATCTGTTATTTCAAGGCCTTGATTATCCATTGTGTTATTAATTTTGAGTTATGTCATTTATAACGTCCTTATTTCCAAACAAAACAATAACCGATTTTAAGTGTTAAGCTTTAACATATGTTCAGATGAAATTTTTAAAAAAGCATTAAAGTCCGTTTTAATTTTTAATATCCGTTTCCCTATACTTAGAAGGTTTGAATGAAAAATACAACTAAGTATCATCGACATCGTATACATCGGTACTGATAAAACTTTAAATTCGAGTGAAATCTACTTGTAAATATGCTTGATAAAATAGGACCCAAATTGCTACCCTGTAGAACCCCAGTAGATACCTACTTCAAAATCTATTGGTTAGAAATAATTTTATGAGATTTATAGCACTCAAGGAAAACCCATAAATATATAATTGTTTATATATCTATAGGAAAACCCAATGCAACGTAGTATTGAAATTAAAATTTGTATGTTTAAAAAGCCAAAGGTTTTGGTGAGGTCTAAGGTTATCTCGAGCTGATAAAATATTATCGGTCATATCACACATTACGTCTTTACCAAATTATAAGAAATAGTTTATCTTTGGTGTCATTAGGAAGCAGTACCTACTAATTTACTTGTTATTATTCTGTAAAAGACCTGATGCTATTTTCTCTCAACGTACACTCCACACTTCCAAATGAAAACTGATCTAAATAAATAAATAAATAAATAAATAATGTCTTTATTTCATAGCAAACATTTTAAATAACACACTTGTAAAATGGCGGCGAGATCTAGCTAAGTGCTACTCACATCTAACCGCCTCTATATACCGCCTATATATATAAATATATATAATATATATATATATATATATATATATATATATATATATATATATATATATTATCAGAAGTACCTATAAATATAGAATTCCAACAACTAGGTAACAAATTAAGCATAATAATTATAATAACCATCAATTGATATAATTATTAGTTTGAACAAATACTTTAATGTGTTTCTTAAAAGTTTCGACGCTGGAGCAAGCAGTAATTCCTGATGGCAAAGAATTAAAGATTTTCGCGGAATTGTAGCCAAATGAACGCTGAAAGAGCACAGTACTGTGTCTGGGGACATTAAGCAGGCCACAGTGCCGGGTCAACCTACTGTGAATATTCGATCTAGGGATAAGCTTCTCAAACAGATATTCTGGTAGTTTAGTTTGAATAATTTTAAAAATCATTGTTGCCAAATGTAACAAAAATCTTTCCTGTAAGGTGAACCATCTGGATTTCACAAAGAGAGGAGTAACATGGTCAAATTTTCGATGTACGCAAACTTGAGACAGGCATTCTGTAGTTTTTGTAAACTATATTTATCTTTTTCAAATAAACTTGGCCAATATACTACGTCGCAATATCCCAAACCTGAAAGGATCAAGGCATCACACAATCCCAATTTCACATCGGAAGATAAATAATTCCGATGCAGATGCAGGGTATGGAGCTTGGCATATCCCCTCTGTAAAAGACTGGAAACATGCGCCTCAAAGCGCAATTGAGGATCAAAAATTAGTCCGAGATTTTTACAAGTGGATGATGGTGGTAATTGTTGATCGTTGATTTTGATAACAAAGTTATCACGCAAAGACAATAAATCACGGTTTTTACCAAACAAAAGAAACCGAGATTTAGAACCATTCAGAATCAACCCATGATGTTTAGAAATTTCATATATTATTTCTAGATCCCCATTTATATGTTCTTCTGCAAGCTTGGAGTTACATGCAAAAAATGAATAGTATATTTGCATATCATCTGCATATTGATGGGAACTACAGTTTTTCATAAAGCAAGAAAAGTCAGAAGTATAAGCAGAAAATAACAATGGGCCCAAGATGCTTCCCTGGGGCACGCCTCTAGATAATGGTAAGAGTTCCGATGACGAATCGCCAATCACCACTCTCTGTTGCCGACCACTTAAATAACTTTCGATAAAGAGAAGAGAAGAAGCATCCAGGCCAAAGTATCCTAATTTAGCACACATGATCCTATGGTCCAAGGTGTCAAATGCCATACTGTAATCTAAAAGTACAAGAGAGGTATTTTTTTCCTGATCACAAGCATAAAAAATATCATCAGTAACTTTTAAAAGAGCAGTAGTAGAACTGTGTAAGGGACGAAATCCTGATTGAGTGGAAGGAATTATTTTATTACTAGCGAGAAACTTACTGAGTTGTTCATGAATTACCCTCTCAAGTATTTTCGACACAGCAGGTAGTATGCTTATAGGCCGACACTGACTGACATGCCCCGGATTAGCAATTTTAGGGATAGGCAAAACATTTGCACACTTAGAGCTGAGAAGAGAAAAATTAATAATATGGACAACCTGATCCGTTAGGTGAGGGATAACAAAAGACAGCATTTTAAGGTCAATGTTGTCACTGCCCCTGGCATTAGTTTTAATGTTACGTAAAATTTTTTCAACCTGATCATTACTAACCTGTGTAAAATTTAGTTTGTTTTGAATACTAGGAGGAGTTTTATTAATATAATGGGCTGACATAAATTCATTGTTGCTTAAATCGGGAATGGGGATGCTATTGATGAAATAAGTATTAAAAGAACTAGCAGTACCTATATCCTCAGGAGCTGTTCCAAGAGTGGTATTTATATTTAAATATTTAATTGTACGCCAAAAAGGTTTAGGATCCGATTGAAATTTATATTGTAAATAAGCGCGTTTCTCATTTCTTACAGCGGTTGTAACAAAATTCCTTAAAGATTTATATTCTTCCCATAAAGTACCGGTCTTTTGTTTTTTATACTTCGCACGTGCTCTATTACGCAGTTTTATAAGAAGCTTTAAGTTATCCGTCAGCCAAGGGGCAGGAGCCTTTGATATGCGCGCAGTTTTAAGGGGTGCATGGACATCAAAAACCCGACGGACGTTGTCATTAAAAATCTCAACCTTTACATCAATATTGTCACACTGGTAAAAACCATGCCAATCTAACTGCAATAAATCCGCAACAAAAAAATCGTTATTAAAATTTGAATAATCCCGATAAGTTCGAAATGAGATTGGAGGTTTTGTTTTTTGAATTTTTAATTTACATTGAACTAAGTGATGATCTGAAATATCATCCATAGGAGTAGTAGAAATATCATAGAGAATATTTTCACGCGATGTCACATACTTAGAAAAAAAGTTATTTAAGTACAATGAACTAGTGTTATTGGTTTTTGAGAGGTCTACATTAAAATCGCCCCCAAATATGGCAGAATCATACTTGGGTAAAAAAGAAACTAAGACATTTTCTAATTCATCAATACAACTCCTCAAATTTGCATTGGGAGGCCTATAAATCGTCCCAAAACACAGTTCCTTACCCTTCATTTTAAATGATATCCATAATTGTTCAAGGGAACCCGAGGAAGGAGGGGTGGAAACAACTTTAAACTTAAAACCATTACCAATATAAAAAGCAACTCCCCCACCACGTCCTCCACTTACTAAGTTATAACCAGTTATATGCAAGGCTTCATCAGAAATTTTATCATGAAGCCAGGTCTCAGAGAGTCCTAGAATGTTTACTTGCTCCGCATCTACAAAATCTGCAAACACGTTAAACCTGGAACACAAAGATCTAACATTCAAATGCGCAAAACTAAAAAAATCG
Organism: Kuschelorhynchus macadamiae; assembly: GCA_030620095.1. NCBI lineage: Eukaryota > Metazoa > Arthropoda > Insecta > Coleoptera > Curculionidae > Kuschelorhynchus > Kuschelorhynchus macadamiae. The sequence goes on from JAUTXW010000204.1 coordinate 1,189,072, forward strand.
ATTCTTTCCATGATATATGACAATATTTAATATCTGTTCACAGAACTCCATTCTAAGAAGCACTTAGGAGGTAAATAAAATTAAATATTATTTAAAGCAATAATGCTCTATGAAAATATATAAATAAATAATTATTAAATTTTAGTAAGTCTGGCAACACCTATAAAAGTAACTACTAAATTATAATGCTGTTAACACCATATAACAAAAGAATACCTTAGTAAATATCTGTATATTTATCACAAAAGCCACAAAGAAAAAAAAGCTGTATGTTCCTACAAAATATATTTAGTACAGCATTATCAGATTAACAAAAGGAATAAAAAATGTCGTACATATATCAACTTACTGAGCAAAGATAAGATAAGGACTGGGCATATATTTTTATTTATTTGGAATAGCAGTAAAAACTGGGCATCAGTAGTTTATTGTTAAATAGTATTTAATTTTAACAAGGAAAAAAGTATAGCTATTGTTACAATAAATACGCAAATATATATGTATGAACATGTGAATTGAAACACAATAGAATCAATCAGCAGTTCCATCTATTAGACAATGCTTTTTTATTGATTAAGACCCACGCCAATCATAATACATGCAAAATGTAAAGGTAACATATTATAAAACATAGACTAATAATTACTTGCAACATTGGGAAAACTTGTTACCTGAAACAGATTTAAAAAATCACTAAAAAAAATTTGCAAAAAATTCTATTATTGAATATATTACTAGTTTTTTTTTTATATTAATGATGTATTTAGCAACAAACGAGATTTTGCCATTAATAAATTTAAAGTATTTTGGGGCTGACCAACAGATAAACAGGCTTTAATTTGTATCAGAATTTTATTTAAGCCACAGGTAACATTCTTATAGTAGAAAAAATTCCCCTTGCGAAAAACGGATTCAATAAATTCAAAATATTTCTAAAAAGGTAGCGTTGTTCGCAAATTCATAACTTTCCCCTATGATAATACAAGAACGCGCTGTAATAAAAAGAATAGCTTTTGGCCCGTTTTATTCCAATTTGCCTTTTTAATATGTAAAGTATGAGAGTTTCCCAAAAATGCGCTCCATCGCACAGACCGAACCGATAAATCAATTTCGAGGCGCGGCTTCAAATCCCCAGAATTGAATGCACATATGATCATCGAAATTTTAATATGCCAAGTATGGCTTCCGATAGCACACGACAGCTTTAGAATAGAAAATAAAGCCGAATTTCCTGTCGTCCAATGTATGAGCCTATTGTTATTTTCATCAGAGGCTTAGTGTGAAAACCACCACCAGAATATTTTATGAGGAACAGAAAAAAAATTAAAAATAACAAATTACTCTAAATAAAGACATTTTATGGTATTTAATAGTATCGCAACTATACTATAATTTTAAATATTATTTAAACTATGTAAATTACTGCTTTATTGCTATTTTGACATTTATTATCCATATTGTTTCGATTACTTGGGAAATAAAATTTAAATAATTGTGAGGCGGTCATATTGGAATCCTTCTTTATAATGCCACCTAAATATTGTAGTATTGTGAAGAACTTGACATAACACGTTAATAAATTTAATACAGATTAATAAAAAACAAACACAAAAAGAAACTTAAGTAGATTCAGCTGACAACTCGCCCTCACGAATAATCTTGAATATACCCGGTGTCAACGATATCGTTTTACACAATGCCATTCAATTACTTTTTAGGTTAGGATTTTGATATTTGGCTTGAAGATATATGTTATTAAGACACATATTTTTCGTGAAAAAACAACTGAATATTACTGCCGGTTTTTCCGAAATCAGAACTAAGTTAAAAATTTCAAATGAAACCCTGTATATTATTTTCCATGGTTTAATAGAGTTTAGAATTATCTTTTCAATGACATATTACAAGTTATATTCTTCTTCAAAATAACGGACCAGGTAGCGTTTTTTCAAAATGCAATATGGCAATCGGTTTCCGATACCGATGAAATTTTTTTAAACTAATTAATAAAATAATAAAAAAAATTCAATGTATTTTAATCAAATTTAAAATCAAACTTTTAATTTATCACAAAATCAGATAAAATTAAATTTTTGTTTAAAATGTGAACTTTTTCTTCAATTTTCCCAAATATTTGAAAGAGAAAATTGTATTAATTAAATATTAGTATTAAAGTACAGGGTTTTTGGTTATAAATGTACCCCCTATTAACTTTCATATTTTTACAGATAAAAAAAAAAGTTAAATACAAAAGTTTCTTTAAATTGGACAAATTTTTTTATGGTGTAGTTTTTAGATATACAGGGTGTTTCGTTTTTCGGAAATCAACATCAACTTTGGTTTTTTAAATGAAACGCTTTGTATATTAACGACCACGATAGAGTTATTTATCCCGATTCTAACGATATATGGTTTATTGATATTTGCTTTGGTAATTTTTGAAATAATTCGATTTAAATTTTTGGTAGTTGGCAATGACATGACGCTTGGACGATATTATTATTAATACATGTATTATTAATACTCGTATTATTCTTATATCGCGATATAAGAAGAAAGCCGATATATCGGCTGAAAACATCCCGATTATAGCTTTATAAGGTTCTTTAATATTTTCTATTGATAATGTACAGAGTGTTTAAAAAAAACAAAAATTTATTTTTTTACTTTCTCTCAAATTGTAGGCCTAGTTGAAACGGTAGATGAAAATAATTTTCATTTTATCATTGTCACATTTCCTCCTCTACAAATTACTGTATTTAGTTTTTGAATCCGACGTTTTGAATTCCGGCAACCATCATCAACTTTTTTAATTCAAGTACAGACCTGGATTTTTCCTTTCACTAATCAATACCTTTTACAATCTTAAAACAAATGATGACAAAAAGACAATATCATAGTGCACCCCACAGTAGTCCCATTTTAGATATTAGGCGGCCAAAAATATGTTCAGCAAAATTTAATTTAGAAATTGAAAAAAAATGGCCGTAATAAATTTAAGTACGTAAATACTTAGTGAAAATTATCCAAACCAAAAGGGAAAGATCATGCCTACATATACAGGGTGTTCAAATAAGGATGGCTCTACGCCATATCTCAAAAAGTATTAATTCTAGAATCTTGAGGAAAAAAATTATGTGGGTAAATCGCCTAAGAGAAATCGCCGGAAATTATTTTCAACTTCGAAAATGTGCCGCTAGGGGGCGTAGCAGCAACTCAAAACTGGAAATGGCAATTTTCTCCTGAATTTTTCAAATTAAGGTATGTCGAAAATATAAGCATTGTATTCTTTAGATATCATGCAACTTTTTGTTATTTATCATTTTTTTCTATTTTCAATTTTAAAGTGGTGGGGAAAGGTCAAATTTTTTTCTTTCAAACGTTTATATCTCTGCTTTCGATGAACCGATTACAATGAGCTTGACATCAGAAAAAAATGCCTTTTTTCCTCTTCAGGTAGACCTATTAAGTGTAGTGTAATGATTCTTCTAGTTGTCACTAGATGACATTTTATCGTAATTCTTCAAACAATATGGATTTTCTCAATAAAATCAAATCGTATGATATGACTTTTTTGTCATACTTTGTTTTAAGGTTATAAAAGGTATTGATTAGAGAAAGGAAAAATGGCTGCATGGTTGATGGATGATGGCTGCCCGAATTCAAAACATCGGATTCAAAAACTAACCACACCAGTTTGTAGAGGAGAAAATGTGACAATGATAAAATGAAAATTATTTTCATCTACCCTTTCGACTAGGCCTACAATTTGAGAGAAAGTAAAAAAAAATAAATTTTTGTTTTTTTTTAAACACTCTGTATAGTATCAACAGAAAATATTAACAAACCTTATAACGCTATAATCGGGATGTTTTCAGTCGATATAAGAATAACATTAATAATACATATATTAATAATAATATCGTCCCAGCGTCATTGCCAACTACCGAACATTTAAATCGAAATATTTCAAAAACTATCAAAGCAAATATCAATAAACCATATATCGTTGGAATCGAGATAAAAAACTATATGATTCTGGTTGATAATATACAGAGCATTCTATTTAAAAAACCAAAGTTAATGTTGATTCCTGAAAAACGAAACACCCTGTATATCTAAAAACTATACCATAAAAAAATCTGTCCAATTTAAAGAAACCTTTGTATTTAACTTTTTTTGTGTCTGTAAAATTATGAAAGCTAATAGGGGGGTGCATTTATAACCAAAAACCATGTACATATATCTTATTAGCTACACAAAACTGCATAAGAAACCGTATTTTCGCTTTTTCTTTTAGAAAGAATTGACAAAACTTTGCAGATATACATTTTTCATAATACATAACATGAAACACATACAAATATTATTAATCAGTTAATTTTGGAATAGTTTTCATTAATAAGTAATTTTGTATTATTATGACATTTTATGTTTTTATTGCCTTATTTTAAGGAGTCGAAAAAAGATCACAAGTAGTATTAATTTTATTTCACAGGTTGAATACGGTGCAATAAGATGACTAAACTAAAATAAGCAGACCTTGAAAAGAATTGCATAGGGATACCATTATAATTTTTATTAGATTTAACAAGTGTTAAAAGTACTGTTCGCGGTTTATTTCGATAATAATTTATTCAAGAGAACATCAAACTGACATTGTCCTTATCGGGGGTATGCAGTCCATGGAAGCAAGGGAAGCAGTGCCTCCCCAAAAAAAAATTACAAAACGTCTTCTAAAATGTAATTTTTGAAATAGGAAGCCATTAATTTAGTTTATATTAAAAATGCTAAAATATTATCTTAATTATCAAGCTCATAATAAATGCGGCCTTAACTCCGACCCAGCCACAATAGACTATCAAATAGAACCTATGCGGGCCGCTAGCTTCTCTGCAGCTAAGTCCTGTATGCTTGATTTCCTGTGAATCGAGCCAGAGGTTATTGAACTTTCCACCGGCTGTTTGCAATTTTTGCATTTCAGTCGCGTGCTTTAAGTGGTGGCGGAAGCTATCGTTGGAGTAGGTTCTTTGTTTGAACGGCTATCAGTGTGATGTGTGATACGTACGTCGCGTCGTGCATGGTGCGATATGGAAGACAATAATACGGACGCCGGACGTGGATATGCAAATACCGTCAACTTTGGCTGTCGGTAATAACGTTGAAAATGTTGGAGAATTTAGTAACAAGAGTGTGTGTGAATGTGTGGTGTGTATCTTAATAATAAAGGGATTTTCAACATTAAACTTCGCTGAAAGTTTCAAATAATTTCCAAAGGAAGGGCAAAACCGCCTATGAAAAATTTAACCACAAAAATGAAAAACTGTATTAGACATTTTTATCCGAAAAAAAAAAACACCTATGGTGTAAAGTCCTTATGAACTTACCAATACATGCAAATGGCAGCCAGTCATCTTTTCGGAGAGCTGTAGGTTGCAGATTCTCGGGTACATCTTTCGAAATTAAAATGGGCACCACCTAATTGACTGCGACTCAATTAGGAAGAAATCTATATTGATATTTAAATGCAGACAAAATAAAGACTTGGAGGGCTTTTCAATAAAATACTATATAAAGTGCAGACTGTCAAATTTTAATGATACCTTGATCAATTGTTTTTTTTTTGAGTTGTTTTCAATTCAATTGACATTAAGATAAAAAAATAAATCAAGAAAATGTAAAATATATATAAGATATATCAAATATGTGAAATGTGATAGAACGTTATTACCATTATATCATCAATCTGTGAACATCTGGCGAAATGTCGTGACACAAATAAAAGTAAATATGAAATTAAATTAAATAGCGTACAGGGAATCAAAAATTCATGAATTTTCTTTTACCACACTGCCGCAAGGAAAAAGTTATAAAAGTATAAAGTATTTCGCCAAGGCTGTTTTACAAAAAAAAATAGGTTACTTACTTCCTTTCTGCTACCTTATATAAAATTTATAAATATAAAAATTAAGAATTAATTCCTCGTACTCTCACAGGAAGGAACTCCAAAACCATTGTAGAAATCTTGGTTTATGTACCCCAAAAATTACACCATAAACTTGTAACTATATCAAAACCATAATTTCAATTCTTAACCTGAAACCCTACAAACGATTGTTTGTCTTAAAATAAAATGGAAATGGAATGTGCAAAAACAAGCTATTTACAACACAACTATTCAAAGACATTGCCTTACCTCTAGTCATCTAGAAAGCTCCTTCGACGCTAACGGTCACCAATAAAAGGAATTTCCAGACATCTAGAATGGTTTCTCGAGGACCGACAGCCAAAAACAAAATTCAGGAATATAAAAGATAATTGCGAATTAGCTCACAGTAGGAAACTAATTTGAAAATCGACTTACCAAGTGGTTGATCAAATGTGGAACCAAACAAAACGGGACCAAAATTTAGGGCCAGATGATGTCCATAAATAGCCCTTAGGCTTTCAACAGCACTGTACTTTAAAATAAATTATTTGACATTCTTTCAGTACTTTAAAAAATTGGTCCATTAAGGCACTTTTATAAAGCCCGACACATGTTGCACCTCTAATGAGAGCCAATAGAAAGGGCGAGCAAATCAAAAATTCAAAGAAGTTTGACATTCCCCTCCATCATTCTTCCTCACTTCAGACTTATGCCAACCTAATGCCATAAAATAAAATAATAATTACAGTGGAGTTCACTGCTGGCGCCACTAGTAGAAAGGAGCAACAACCCGATAATATTCGGTGTCCTCCGAATAGAGCTGACGAACTGCCCCTGAGCAGAACCAAAATCGTGACTGAAATGAAAAACACACACGACACTGTCAAAGCTGGCTGGATGCCAAAAAATAAGAAACCAATGAAACCATAGTAACAGAAGAGAAAGGCAGGCAAATTCCGAATATTTGTAAACAAAACAAAAACAAATTTCTATTGATTTAATTTAGAGATGTTGAAAATACTTTACAAAATGTAATCCAATAAATTATGAATAAAACATATTGAGGTATGTAAAATATAATTTACATAAAAGTCTTGATATTTTAAAGGTTATATTTAACTGCAAATTATAATGTTCAATTTTGTTTCAGATTACTAATGGGCTTAAAATAATGAAAAACCATCAGCAAAATGTCTGTTTAACATTCCATACCAAGTAAATATAAAGAAAAGCAGCTTGGATAAATGAAAACAAAAGCTATGTAAACTGAAACTTTCTAATAGATCAAGTGTCCTCGAAGTGTTAAATTGATATTTACAAGAAAGAAGAGAGTAAATATGTTTATCATAATTCAATATGTTTATCATAATTCAAATGAGTGAAATGGACTGAAAGAAGAAACCAAAAAAACAGAATATTTTATTGTAAATGAAAAAATTGTTATTTTCATTAATAAAGAAGACCAGTATCTTAGTAACTAAAACTGATTATATATTCAAAATATGTCACCTTTAATCGTAACACCCTATTAATAAAGATTCTATTAACTTTCTTTTATAAAGTGTAAGATATGTAAATTTGGAAAAATCCAACTCGTAGAGTTATTTGACAGGATGGTGATAGAACACTGTGTGAAAATCAGTAACTATATAACTAGCCAAATTTTGTAATTGTCTTAGTGTTACTATAAACTAAATAATTATACATAAATTTGAAAATGTTATACACCAACAATTTAAATGGCTAACAGGGTGTGAAAATATAAGTAAATTATTTTGATTGACAGCATGAATTGGGATTTAGAAGTCATGACGAAACAAGGGTTTCTTCAAATAGAGGAAATTTGCAAGATTTACTTAGTCTAATGGCTAAATATTTAATATATTTATAATATAATGATTTATTTTCCGCTGTTGCAACCATTATTCTAAAAAGAATTAAGCAGGAGATTGGCGAGGCGCGGTTCATTGCTATTGTTCTGGACGAAACAACTGATATCACTAATTTTAGCCAATTATCTATAGTAATACGCTACGTTAAAACAGACGGAAGTATTCAAGAGCCATTTTTAGGTTTTAAGAATGTGTCCGAAAATCGTACAGCAGATGCATTATATACCGTAGTTTATAACGTTACTAAAGAAATTAATGAAAAGAAAAAAATTAGTTGCTCAAAGCTATGATGGAGCTACAGTGATGGCAGGACAATTAGAGTGTCTACATGCTAAAGTTTGAGAAACTTTCCCAAGTGCTGTGTTTGTTCATTCTTTTGTTCATAAATTAAATTTAGTTTTATCCCAGTCCATCAATCACATTAAAGAGTGTAAAGTATTTTTCGTTACTTTAAGTGGCATGGCTGCTTTTTTTTCCAAGTCGACAAAACGTACACAAGCTTTGGACTCCATTGTCCACAAACGATTGCCCAAAGTAGCTCCTACTAGGTGGAACTATAATGGAAGACCTGTGTTAACAGTATCTGAAAATCGTGAATCACTGATTGAACTATTTGAGAATATAATAGAAAATAATGAAACGTAGGACTCAGAAGCAATAAATAGTTCGAGGTGGTTTTTGGACTGTTTGAAACGAGATTTTAATTTTAATTATTTGTTGAACATATTTTCAAAAATGGTCATTACCTGTAAATTCAAGGGTTTATTTGCAAACGGTTTGTTACTTTTTGTAGAAGAATGCCTTGAAATTATTTTTTGTGTGATTAAGAAATCCTTTGATCTGGTATATACGAGCGGTAGGACAGAAGTGAATATATATATGAGGGGCTGAGATCCAAAACTCGCCTTATCCATTATTGGAGTTTTGGTGGTAAAACGATCAAACTCTGGCGTTGGCAGCCTTGCATAATATTCAGTATATTTTTTGTGCCACAACTCCTCCTATCCCTTCTAAATTTCCTAGTAAAATCGTGCATTTGTTCGAAAACTTTTCTTATTGACGCGTATATTTTTAACAAACCTTGTCTTATCCTGCATGCAACATTTGACCGCCATGGCTTGTTTTTTATTAGATTGTTTTGAACGTTTTTAGTCGTTGCTCTAGCCGCAAACCGTGCATATCGTTATTAGTAAACATTTAGTGATAAACAATAATATTATATTTTAGTAGTTTTTTGTGCAAAATGAATAATAACGAAACGGTCGCATTATATGAAGGAACCAGTACCCGATGATGTGCAAGTTGAAATAGAAGAAATTCAGGATATTTCAACAGAAGCTGATGAACTTACCGTATGATTCTTCTACTTTTTCCAACTTTAGTTTGATAATTTTCTTTCTAGCCTTAATTTGTTAATTAATTAGTATTCTTCTTACAACATGTTTAAGTTCTAATAATGTTCAATAAAACTACAAAAATTTAAAATAAATAAGTTTGTTTATAGATGTTTTTTTTTTATTTCCAAAAGTGTTTTATTCCAATATAGCTTGTTCCATAAATGCTCTTATCCGTTAATTTGCAACAAAACTGTCCTTATCCATTTATTTTTAGTAAATAAACGAAAAAATAGTAGATGAATTTATTTTTCCTTTTGTGAAATAACTAAGTAACGCATTTACTACCTAAAAGAGCAAAAACTAATAAACTATAGCGATTAATTTAATTTCAGTTAATTTTTGGCGTTTACTGAAAATTCATGACTTTGGATAAAATATATATATATATATATATATATATATATATATATATATATATATATATATATATATATATATATATATATATATAATATATATATATATATATATATATATATATTCCCCTGTAACTTATTTGTTACTTGACCGATTTCATTTGTTCAGGGCTTGTTTAAAAGAGAAATAAATAAGCTAGAGTCTCAAACATAAATTTTTGACATTTTAAAGAAATTCCAGATGGCGGATGCGCCTAAAATAATCTAAAAGGCGTTGGAACTTTTTTGTGACAACCTATAGATTTGATTTTCACATAATCCTAAAGGCTATTCACTTTTGAGTAATTTAAGACTTTGATGAGCAAAATCGGTCAAAAACACGTGTGATATCAGGAATGTACTAAAGGTCGTTATAACGTTCAATGCGCCAAACGAAATATTTTTTACCGTTACCGGGATTTGGTTTTTCCTTTGTAACTTTTTTGTCACTTCACCGATTTTATTTATTTTGGGCTAGTTTAGAAGAGAAGTTAATAAGCTAGAGGCTCAAACATAAATTTCTGACATTTTAAAGAAATCCAAGATGGCGGATGCGCCAAAATTTAATATAATTTAAAGCGTTAGTAATTTTTTGCTACACCCTTTTTCACAGAATATTAAAGCCTATTCATTTCTAAGTAATAAAAAAAACGGTGAGCAAAATCGGTCAATAACCACGTGAAATATCAGCAATTTACCAAAATGAAATATATTACATTAAATTTGGCTCAACAAAAATAAAAGTCTTTATGTTTGAGTAGGCCATGCACATTGCAGAAAAGGTAAAAACAAACGAACTGCAACTGTCAAATAATAAAAATTTTAAAGCATTTTACTTATTCATAGCTATTTTTTATGTGAAAGTAGATAACTATGGTACTGTCTTTTGAAGAAAAAGTTGTAATAAAAACCTATTTAACCGCGGATACAGAATGTGTGAAATTTTAAAGCATTTTAATAACGAGTTAAGAAAAAGTACATTGTATGATTTTGTAAAAAAGTTAAGAGAGACGGGATCAGTTGAGAGAAGGGCAACTAGGAGCAGACCTAGAACTGCACGAATACAAGTACTGTATACATAGATAAATTCTGTTCTCTCTAATATCAACAATTAAAAAATTTAGGAAAATATAGATCATGTAAGAATCTTAGCAGTTAGTCCCGAAAGACCACCTAGTACTAACCTAACGGTTTCTCAACTAGTAAATGAAGTACAGATTTCTAGAAGTTCAGTAAAAAGAATTATTAACAAGGATTTAGAGTTGAAACATGTTAAACGTGGATACATATTTAAATTGAATGAAGATATGAAGCAA